>CM053026.1:307628410-308828410 GCA_028564925.1 Lithobates sylvaticus | reverse complement strand
GTGACACCTGAGAAGTAAGGAACCAGCACTCCGCTGGCAGGGGACAGTGACACCTGAGATGTAAGGAGATACTCCGCTGGCTGGGGAAGTGATACCTGAGATGTAAGGAGGCACTACGCTGACTGGGGAAGTGACACCTGAGATGTAAGGAACCCCTCCGCTGGCTGGGGACAGTGACACCTGAGATGTAAGGAAGCACTCCGCTGGGGACACCTGAGATGTAAGGAAGCACTCCGCTGGGGACACCTGATGGCATCTGGTGGCAGGCGACGTGGCAAGTGACACACTCAGGGCTCCCACTGATTCTGATTCTGCATTATGGTGAGTTGAAGTATTTCATTTTATATTACAATGTAATAATAGAAATAATGCGCTTCAATCACGCTGACACCATAACAACCATGGTGCCGGGATGATTGAAGCGCTAACACCAGGTGTTTGGAATATCTTTATCTGCTGATTACTAAACTTTCTAGAATACACATATTTCTATTGTGGTGTAGGATCTGGGCCTGCTGTCCCTTCATTCCTCTTTTTTCCTTCTCTCTCTTTCTTTCTTTGTTTCTCCCTCCATCCCTCGTTCATCTCAGACTCTAACCACACCCCTTTGAGTCACGCCCATTTAAGCCACACCCAATAGTACGATTAAACCAAGCCCATACCTTGCCGTGGCACGCTTTGGGCGCCGCATTTTTCTTTCTCCACTAGGCCACATCTACAAACAAATGCCCACCCCCTAATTTTAATAAGACTCCGCCCACCGACAAAAAAATTGTCCAGGTGAGGATGAAGAATGTAAGTTTACTGTTAAGCCTCCCGGGCCCCTCGAGTCCGGCTGTGTCCCGACACACGCAGCTGCATACAGCAGGAGGCAGGAGCACAGAGCAGAGTGGGCGGGGCAGAACGCTCGAGCGCGCCTGTGAAGGGACATCGCTTTTGGCACATGAGGAGGCTCTGAAGTCTAGACAAGAGGTAGGAAGGGAGTGGGAGACAGACTGTCATCTGTTTTGCACAGTTCATTTTTTTTTGTGGGGGGGGACTGTTTACAGGGGGGGCCCCATACAACATTTTGCTATGGGGCCCTGTGATTTCTAGTTATGCCCCTGCTGGGGGGATAACTAGGGTGTAGAGGGGTCAGAGTGCTGGGGGGATATCTGGGGTGTAGAGGGGTCAGAGTGCTGGGGGGACAACTGGGGTGTACAGGGGTCCGAGTGCTGGGGGATATCTGGGATGTAGAGGGGTCAGAGTGCTGGGGGGATAACTGGGGTGTAGTGGGGTCAGAGTGCTGGAGGGATATCAGGGATGTAGAGGGGTCAGAGTGCTGAAGGGATATCTGGGGTGTAGAGGGGTCAGAGACTGGGGGGATATCTAGGGTGTAAAGGGGTCAGAGTGCTGGGGGGATATCTGGGGTGTACAGAGGTCCGAGTGCTGGGGGGTATCTGGGATGTAGAGGGGTCACAGTGCTGGGGGGGATAGCTGGGGTGTAGAGGGGTCAGAGTGCTGGGGGGATATCTGGGTATGATCACATCTTATCAAACATGTTACAGACTCACTAGTAATGCCGGCTGCAGAAGTCTAATCATCGGTGAGTTCTCCCGTCCTGTGTAGAATAGGCAGTGGCAGTGCTCACAGTGATCGAGGGATGATTTCCCCTCCTGTCTTCTCACACTGCTTCTTACCTTTGTTTTTATTTTCACTGCACACAGGATGAGAGAATGATGATTAGACTTCTGCAAGACACTGCAACTTCAGCTGTTTCTATAGAGCTACTTGTGCCTGAGTCCCCTGTCAGACATCCATGATTTGTTTAACCTTTTCCTTGTTATCTCTGAAGGAATTAGCTGGTCAGTCTGGGAGCTTCACAGACCTGTTAACCATTTACTGTCCTCCTGTGCTTGAGCAATTGACTGTACGTAAAGTTTTTTTTTTTGTACTTTGTTATATCGTGTAAACTACTGTTTACACATAGTGCAGTGATCAATGTTTTTCCACACTGGTCACTGCTAGGACACACCTGTACAATGTCTGCAGTCTCTAACCATCTCCTGTATCATGTCTGCAGTCTCTGACCATCTCCTGTATCATGTCTGCAGTCTCTGACTATCTATTTTATCATGTCTGCAGTCTCTGACCATCTCTTGTATCATGTCCGCAGTCTCTGACCCAATCTTGTATCATGTCCACAGTCTCTGACCCGCTCTTGTATCATGTACGCAGTCTCTGACCATCTACTGTATCATGTCCGCAGTCTCTGACATCTCCTTTATCATGTCTGCAGTCTCTGACCATGTCCTGTATTATGGCCACAGTCTCGGACCATCTCCTGTATTATGACTGCAGTCTCTGACCGTCTCCTGTATTATGGCCGCAGTCACTGACCATCTCCTGTATTATGGCCGCAGTCTCTGACCGTCTCCTGTACTATGTCTGCAGTCTCTGGCCCTTTCCTGTAGTACGTTTTGCAGTCTCTGGCCTTCTCCTGTAGTACGTTTTGCAGTCTCTGACCATCTCCTGCAATACGATTTGCAGTCTCTGACCATCTCCTATAGTACGTTTTGCAGTCACTGACCATCTCCTGTAGTACGTTTTGTAGTCTCTGACCATCTCCTGCAGTACATCTGCAGTCTCTGATCACCTCCTGTAGTATTTCTGCAAAAAAAAGGGGGCTACAGGCATGGTAGGTGGTGAGGGAAGGTGTACCTAGGCATAGTGGATATTATGGGATGGGGGGGCCCAGGCATGTTGGGTGGTAAGGGAAGAGGGCTGTAGGTGCAGTGGGTGGTAAGGAAAGGGAGGCTGCAGGCACAGTAGATAATGAAGAAAGGGGTCCCAGGTGCAGTGGGTGGTGATGGAAGGAGTGTCTAGGCAAAAGTGGTGGTTAATAAAGGCAGGGCTGTAGAGAAAATGTTAATGTAGCATACAGGGCAAAGGGCTTCATAATCCAGGGCCCACCAAAATACTCGGCACCAGGCCCATGATGCTCTTAATCCAGGCCAAACTTGCAATCGAGCCCTGGTGTTCTGCCACTGTGGCCACTTCCGCCACTAATATATTTTTATAATGGCAAACAGTGAAATAATTAAAAAGTGCCATTATAAAAAAAAAAAAAAAACACTGTGATGGATTGTCACACAATACACACTGGGATCTGTGATCAAATAATGTATTGTGCTATTATTTAATGGCACTGCACAGGGCCATTCAGTTGTTGTTTTTTTTGAGGGGGGGGGCGCAAGTAGCTGGTCTTGCCTAGGGTGCAAAATCATCTGGCACCAGCCCTGCTGCCAGCTTTACAGAGCATGCCATGATCTGGGATCCGCCGCGGCAGTATGAGTGGAGTACGGCCGCGGTGACTCGGGATATCGCGCGGCACTTGTGGGTGTCAGGGAGCCGCAGTGGAAATGCAATGTGTAGCAATTGGGCATTAAAGCCCACTTTACTTTCAGCCACATATATGCGATACATGGTTAGCAAGAGGTTACAGTGGTGTGAAAAAGTGTTTGCCCCCTTCCTCATTTCCTGTTCCTTTGCATGTTTGTCACACTTAAGTGTTTCGGAACATCAAACCAATTTAAACAATAGTCAAGGACAACACAAGTAAACACAAAATGCAATTTGTAAATGAAGGTGTTTATTATTAAAGGTGAAAAAAAATCCAAACCATCATGGCCCTGTGTGAAAAAGTGATTGCCCCCCTTGTTAAAACATACTATAACTGTGGTTGTCCACACCTGAGTTCAATTTCTCTAGCCACACCCAGGCCTGATTATTGCCACACCTGTTCACAATCAAGGCATCACTTAAATAGGAGCTGCTTGACACAGTAAGGTCCACCAGAAGATCCTTAAAAGCTACACATCATGCCGAGACCCAAAGAAATTCAGGAACAATTGAGAAAGAAAGTAATTGAGATCTATCAGTCTGGAAAGGGTTATAAAGCCATTTCCAAAGCTTTGGGAATCCAGCGAACCACAGTGAGAGCCATTATCCACAAATGGCGAAGACATGGAACAGTGGTGAACCTTCCCAAGAGTGGCCGGCCGCCCAAAATTACCCCAAGAGCGCAGCGACGACTCATCCAAGAGGTCACAAAAGACCCCACAACAACGTCCAAGGAACTGCAGGCCTCACTTTCCTCAGTTAAGGTCAGCGTTCATGCCTCCACCATCAGGAAAAGACTGGGCAAAAATGGCCTGCATGGCAGAGTTCCAAGGAGAAAACCACTGCTGAGCAAAAAGAACATCAAAGCTCGTCTCAATTTCTCCACAACACATCTTGATGATCCCCAAGACTTTTGGGACAACATTCTGTGGACCGATGAGACAAAAGTGGAACTCTTTGGAAGGTGTGTGTCCAAGTATATCTGGCGTAGAAGGAACACTGCATTTCAGAAAAAGAACATTATACCAACAGTAAAATATGGTGGTGGTAGTGTGATGGTCTGGGGCTGTTTTGCTGCTTCAGGACCTGGAAGACTTGCCGTGATAAAAGGAACTATGAATTCTGCTGTCTACCAAGAGATCCTGAAGGAGAATGTCCGACCATCTGTTCGTGTACTCAAGCTGAAACGAACTTGGGTTCTGCAGCAGGATAATGATCCTAAACACACCAGCAAGTCCACCACCGAATGGCTGAAGAAAAACAAAATGAAGACTTTGGAGTGGCCTAGCCAAAGTCCTGACCTGAATCCTATTGAGATGTTGTGGTATGACCTTAAAAAGGCCGTTCATGCTCGAAAACCCTCTAATGTAACTGAATTAGGACAATTCTGCAAAGATGAGTGGGCCAAAATTCCTCCAGGACGCTGTAAAAGCCTCATTGCACGTTATCGCAAACGCTTGGTTGCAGTTGTTGCTGCTAAGGGTGGCCCAACCAGTTATTAGGTTTAGGGGGCAATCACTTTTTCACACAGGGCCATGATGGTTTGGATTTTTTTTCACCTTTAATAATAAACACCTTCATTTACAAATTGCATTTTGTGTTTACTTGTGTTGTCCTTGACTATTGTTTAAATTGGTTTGATGTTCCGAAACACTTAAGTGTGACAAACATGCAAAGGAACAGGAAATGAGGAAGGGGGCAAACACTTTTTCACACCACTGTATATGCATTTACGGGAGTTGGATTGGCTTTCCACCATTTACTATGGGATGTCAGTTTGGTAATTCCAGGAATTTGTTTGTAGTACTCACATGTAGTTACCAAGGTAGCACATTTATCAGTGTCAAAACTTTTCAGTCTTCGGCTTCCCGAAGTTATGTTTTTTATGTTATATACTTATACAAAGCAATCAAACTAAAAGGATGTGGGTGCTTTTCACAATGCAAGAATGTCATTTATATATTGTTTCCTTTTATTGCTATAAGTGATTATCCTGTCATTTCTTTTGAAAACATATTTATAATCATTCATACGCTACTCAGCTCCACTTAGCATACATCTGAAAGATGTCCTACTAAAACAATTGCATTTGAGAGTACACTGCAATAAACAGCTGCTACCTGACTAGACAAAGGTAAAGAAAACAAAGACAACCTGTCTACATGACTTAATTACAACACAATGGTACTTTCCACACCACTGGCAGAATAGCCTTTCCATGACAAAACTGGAAACTAAAGAAAACAGCTACAGGTATAGTCACATTTAAATGGCCTGCTGATCAAAATACAGTAAGCCCTCAGCTTCATAGGTCAAACTATAAAGGAAACACTACATTCATTTTATACATGCAATAATCAAAATACTATATTATCCGGTTATATTTGATTTTTACAGAATGATTGCACAACTCTCAGGACACCTACTGTATTACATTTCATACTTCACATGAATCAGTATGTTGGTATCACCAAATCACTTTCTTAAAGCGGAGTTCCAGTCATTTGTTTATTAAAAGTCAGCAACTACAAAAAGTAAAGAGGGGAGAGGATGGAGCGCTGGTGGGAGCTACTGGTGAACAAGCATGGGGTGAAAATAGGATTAAAATTAAGATGAAAGGGATGCAAGGGATGAGGGGGCAGAGAAAAAAATCTTGTAGTAGTAGTAGACCGTATTGTCAGTCCAGACTTATGTTAATGAGTACTGGTGTGTGTTGGTCAGCGGCAGCCAGCTCTTGAGAAGGGACTCTGTAGCATAGGAGAAAGCGAGAGAGAGCAGCGCCGCTCTGAGAGTAGTGGGTCTGTGTAAATTAATACAGCTTTAATCTTAGTTAAAAAGAGTTTACACTCACATTTGTGTAGTAAAAGCAAGCACGTAGCGGTATCTTTACTTCTGTGGGGTTGTCCTCAGCTGTCCTCCGGTTCTTTCCTCTGGGCTGTGGTGGGGAAAACAGCCCCCGGTCGCCTCTGGTGGTTCCCATGGCTCCGAGGTGTGTATGTCCCTGGGTGAGCACGTCAGCACGGTGGAGAGCGTCAGAGGCTTGATGAAGGAGCACGCATGCTCTGAACGTGAGCGCTCTAGCCACGCCCACCTACCTCAAGCCTCTGACGCTCTCCACCCTGCTGACGTGCTCACCCAGAGACATACACACCTCGGAGCCACGGGAACCACCGGAGGCGACCGGGGGCTGTTTTCCCCACCACAGCCCAGATGAAAGAACCGGAGGACAGCTGAAAACAACCCCACAAAAGTAAAGATACCGCTACGTGCTTGCTTTTACTACGCAAATGTGAGTGTAAACTCTTTTTAACTAAGATTAAAGCTGTATTAATTTACACAGACCCACTACTCTCAGAGCGGCGCTGCTCTCTCTCTCTTTCTCCAACTACAAAGTGTAGCTGCTGACTTTTAATAAACAGCCAGTCACCTGTCCTGCGTTCCAGCGATGTACTCACTGCAGCCGTGTTCTCCCTGTTTACTCCCTCAGCTGCACTGGTATCTCTATGGGCACTCGGCTGTGACAGCTTGGGGCTTCACAGCCAGGTGCCCACTGCGCATGTGCAAGCGGCGCTGCGGTCTGTGACTGGCCCCCGAAGTCTTCTAGGACCTGTCATGTGCGCCAGCGTCTGCTTCTGGTCGCCTACGTGACTGGAACTGAAGTGGGAGCGGGTACCTGTCAAATTCGGGTACCTGCTCCCCCCTCCTCAACAAAAGCTCTATTTCAAAAACAGGAGCCAGGTAGGAGGCCTTAACCACTTCAGCCCCGGAAGGATTTACCCCATTTCTGACCAGAGCATTTTTTGCGATTCAGCACTGTGTTGCTTTAGCTGACAATTGCGCGGTCGTGCGATGTTGTACCCAAACAAAATTGACGTCCCTTTTTTCCCACATATAGAGCTTTCTTTTGGTGATATTTGATTACCTCTGTGGTTTATATTTTTTGCGCTATAAACAAAAAAAGTGACAATTTTAAAAAAAAACACACAATATTTTAAACTTTTTGCTATAATATATATCCCCAAATTAAAAAAAAATTTCCTCAGTTTAGACAGATATGTAATCTTCTACATATTTTTGGTAAAAAAAAAAAATTGCAATAAGCGTATATTGATTGGTTTGCGCAAAAGTTATAGCGTCTACAAAATAGGGGGTTAGATTTATAGCATTTTTATTATTTATTTATTTTTTTTACTGGTAATGGCGGCGATCTGTGATTTTTATTTGAACTGCAACATTGCGGCGGACAGATCGGACACTTTTTTGGGACCACTGACATTTATATAGCAATCAGAGCTATAAATAACCACTGATTACTGTATAAATGTCACTGACTGGGAAGGGTTTAACACTAGGTGCCGATCAAGGGGTTAAATGTGTTCCCTCAGTGTGTCCTAACTATGGAAGGGGGGGGTTTCACTGCCAAGGGGAGGAGACTGATCGGTGTTCCTATATACTAGGAACACACAATCTGTCTCCTCTCCCCTGTCAGAACGTGGATTTGTTTACACACACAGATCCTTGTTCTGGCTCTGTCAGGAGCCATCGCGTGTGCCTGGCAGACATTGCAGCCGCCGGGCACATGCATCGGCTCCTCAGTACCCGCGCCCCCTATACCCTTTAAAGCGGCCGCCTTACAGCTACGCCGATTCGTGCAAATGAGACATTTTTCCGATGGCGGGCGTTTGGCAAGTGGTTAACAATGCTGCTGTCCAAAGGTGGTCTACTAGAGTGTTGTCTCTATAATTCAGGAGGTATGTTACTGGCCAGATCACCAGGTGAAAACAGAGGGAAGAAAGCCTAAAAAACTATTCGCTGTCACCACATCTAATGGTTGGTAAGCTGCAACATACAGTATTACATTTTTGGTTTTACCACTTTAATATTGGGTCCAGGAGGCCCAGGGGCTTTGTAGAGATTTGGGTGGGACGAGCTTCAAGTCCTAGGATCACATTTTACCTGTTAGACAGACCTCATTAATTGGTCTTAGCTGTTCACAGACCTTTATAGATGTGAGCTGGTTGAGGCTTAGAGACTTTGTCTTACTATCTCTTCTATGAGAGCCTGCTGCTGGGTGAAAAAGGCTGACTGCTGACATAATGCTAAACAGGTACATGTGCAGCTTATTTGTTTTGATAAAGTTTTGATACTCAGGAACTGACATGAGTTCAGTTGGCGGCTCAGATGAGCAGATACATTGTTTTATGCTATGGACTTGCTGCATTGAACTGTTTGTTGCCGTGCTAAATAAAGTGCAGCAAAACCTGACTGGACTGTTCCTGAGTGTTTCTGTCTTTTGTGCATGGTATTCTGCTGCCAATACCAGTTGTGTCTGTCCTCAATATATATATATATATATATATATATATATATATATATATACACACACATATATACACATATATACACATATATACATACACAAATACCAAGTTCCATATTAACTTGATGTTATCTATCGTTAGACTAGTATGGCTACAAGTACGTTTTAATAAAAGTGCAGTTATCCTTGAAGAAAAGGCACCCTTGTCCACATTTTCTGAAGGCATATACAGTTGTGCGCATAAGTTTACACACCCTGGGAAAATTTATGTTTTCTTGGCCATTTTTCAAAGAATATAAATGATAACACAAAAACTTATTTTTCACTCATGGTTAGTGTTTGGCTGAAGCCATTTACTATCAATCAGAGCTCGGCGTTTTGTCTGCGCATCTTTTTTCCCCCTCCCCCCTCTTTAAGGTAAAAGACCTACAGAGGCCTATTCAACCTGAGTCGACCCACTACACCCAAATTAACCTGATCAAAAGTTTACATATTATAGACTCTCCTAGGGATATTCTTGTTAGATTTTTTGGCATTACATTTTGGGGGATCAGAGCTCCAGATCTACATGGATCTATCCCCACAAACTCTGGCCAGAAGACGCCTCTTAAGACCACTGCTAAACACAGAAGTTAGAGCCCCACCTCTTAGTCAGAAGTCCAGAGGCGAAGAAGAGGTTTCTGGTATCTTCATCTCGATGGGCTCAGGGAAAATAAAAGAAAGAACAAATAAAATTAAAAAGTTAACGGAAGAAATATTTAGATTAGAGCAACTTCATAAGAAATCTGAGGGACACCACCAGGAGTTATACCACCAGCTTATAATAAAAAGAGAAGAATTAAAAGACATATTAACGCAGGATACTAAAAGGGTCTTTAACGCGATTTTGAAAGATAAATACCTCTGGGAGTAGGCTTTGTCACTACAAGGGAAGGACGGGATAATGGAATTAGAACGCTACTGTTATTACAAAAATTAAAAACAGATGGGCCCCCAGGTCTATTCCTGTCGATAGACGCAGAGAAGCCATTCGACAGGGTAGACTGGGGGCTCATGATGGAGACCTTAAAGTATATGGGCTTAGGCACGATTATGTTGCAGAGAATTGGTGTTCTATATGAAAACCCGACCGCTACAATAAGGATCAATGGGGAGCATTCATCACCCTTTTCTGTTTGCTTGTAATTAGTGTGTGTGTGTGTGTGTGTGTGTGTGTGTGTGTGTGTGTGTGTGTGTGTGTGTGTGTGTATAAAAGGTCAATGAGTTTCTGGACTCCTGACAGACCCTTGCATCTTTCAGCCAGTGCTGCACTGACGTTTCTGGATTCTGAGTCATGGGGAAAGCAAAAGAATTGTCAAAGGATCTGCGGGAAAAGGTAGTTGAACTTTATAAAACAGGAAAGGGATATAAAAAGATATCCAAGGAATTGAGAATGCCAATCAGCAGAGTGTTCAAACTCTAATCAAGAAGTGGAAAATTAGGGGTTCTATTGAAACCAAACCACGGGGTCAATAAGAGCAACTAAAATTCCAGCCACAACTGCCAGGAAAATTGTTCAGAATGCAAAGAAAAACACACAAATAACTTCAGGTGAAATACAGGACTCTCTGAAAACATGTGGTGTGGCTGTTTATAGATGCACAAAAAGGAGGCACTAGAAGAAAGATGGGCTTCATAGTTGCCAGAAAAAAGCCATTACTACGCAAATGCCACAAAGTATGCAGCTTACGATACGCCAAACAGCACAGAGACAAGCCTCAAACCTTCTGGCACAAAGTCATTTGGAGTGATGAGACCAAAATTTAGCTTTTTGGCCACAACCATAAACACTACATTTGGAGAGGAGTCAACAAGGCACATGATGAAAGGTACACAATTCCTACTGTGAAACACGGAGGTGGATCGTGATGCTTTGGGGATGTGTGAGCTACAAAGGCACAGGAAGTTTGGTCAACATTGATGGCAAGATGAATGCAGTATGTTATCAAAAAATACTGGAGGAACATTTGCATTCATCAGCCAGGAAGTTGCGCATGGGACGTACTTGGACATTCTAACATGACAATGATCCAAAACACAAGGCCAAGTTGACCTGTCATTGGTTTCAGCAGAATAAAGTGAAGGTTCTGGAGTGGCCATCTCAGTCTCCTGACCTCAATATCATTGAGCCACTCTGGGGAGATTTCAAACGTGCAGTTCATGCAAGACAGCCCAAGAATTTACAGGAACTGGAGGCTTTTTGCCAAGAGGAATGGGCAGCTTTACCACCCACAAACATCACAACAGACTTCAAGCTGTCATTGATGTTAAAGGGGGCAATACACGGTATTCAGAACTGGGGTGTGTAAACTTTTGATCAGGGTAATTTTGGGTAGTTTCTGCTGTCATTATGATTTAAAAAGTGTAAACACAGTTGATTGATAATAAATGGCTTCAGCCAAACACTAACCATGAGGGAAAGAAAGGTTTTTGTGATATCATTCATATTGTCTGAAAAATGGCCAAGAAATCATAAATTCTGCCAGGGTATGTAAACTTATGAGCACAACCTTATATTTGGGATATTAAATTACAGCAGGCAAACCTAATGATCCTGCTAAATTTAAAGGTATTTTTATATATTGGAATTATTATTTATATAATAAACCAGTTTGATATGTCCCAGTACCAAAGAAGAAGAGGTGTTAGCATTTTGTAAAATATCACAGGCCATGTGTTATTTACTTTGTATAACGCTCTGGTTATCTGGGTTCCCTTAATTTGCAGGGATTTCCGCCCACTTCCTGTTTGGCTATGGGACAGGAAGTAAAGGAAAATCTATGCAATGGGACACAGATGGCAGAAAAAAAAAAATCTGATAAAGGTTATATCCTTCCCTTACTCTATCCATAATGAAAATAAAAAACGTTTTGCCTATAGTTCTACTTTAATTCATCCATTGCTATATATGCTCCAACGTGTAGACTCTCATAGACTAGAGTTATTACCACACTATACAGATGGGCCTTGAAGAGGCAGTGGGGCTTCCATATATATTTGCAAATTTTGTTTCTTGGCAAGTGTCCTCAGAACCACCTCCCATCTTCACAGCCCAGCCCTGCCCTGCTGTGAGGACGATAGCAGCAGTTGCAGGGGGGCCTCTGGAAAGGGATCTGCAGGGCAGCCAGACAAAGAAAGACACCCAGGCTGTTGATAGCATGAGCGCAGCAGTTTTTATGGGACTGTCACTCAGTTCGGGTTTGCTCTAAATTCTAGTTATCAATTGGGGCAGTTGTCATTTTTGTTTAGCACTCCAGAAACTGAGGCAACTAGGTGGGTTGCCTGCAACTGGGAGACAGAGACAGGGCCTTTAAAATGGACCATGGCAAAAAAGGTTTAAAAAAAACAAATAATGACAGCATGGCAAATGTGGGAAGAAATTAGAGTATCATCGTCCTTACTGTTAGAAATATAGGATGATAAACCAAACAGAGACAGACGAGAGAGGAATAGGGGGGAGGATGGGGATGCATTTAATTTTTTTATTTTATTTATTTATGTATGGGAATGGAGCGTGAATGTTGAGCAAGAAGGGTAAGAATATGGGGGTGGGGGTATGAATGAGTAGGAGGTATAGGATGGCAGGGTTACAGATTTAAGATAAGAATAATAAACGGACTTTAGAGGTTAGGTATTCGATTACGTGTTTATGTGAAAACAGAATGTAATCCAAATGTATTGTTGGACAAAGAATGGATTTGCAAATGTTGGACAAGAATAACTGTAAAAAAATGTTTTGTTAAATAAAGATATTAAAAAAAAAAAATGGACCATGGCACAATCACCAATTATTATTTTAAAAACAAATACAGTATTGTGTTGCGCTATCATTAGAAAGTGCATAAGATCATTGTAATAATCATACAAAATATGTGATTTAAAACATATGTACAAGTAATAAAACAATCCATAAAGTCCAGGATATAAAGTGCTTCAGTGCAAAAAAAGTTCATATACACATTTAAGTGTTAACAAAATTTAGTGCTCCAAAAGTGAATGAAGAAGGATTCTTCACACCCAGACAGTGCACACCCCACTCACTACCCGCTTACCAGCTATTAAGACCCCAGGATGGAGGTCAGACTGCGACTTATACCAATATCCCTGTAGGATGGATGGATGCCAGGAGCCAGGAATCCAAAATGGACAAAACCAAGCAAACAGGATGATCCACAATCAACTGCTGGGACCCAAGGTGGAAGTATAACTGCACCTAAACCTAATATCCCTATGGGATGGATGGATGCCAAGAGCAAGGGTTTCAAGATGGATAGACCATGCTGTCAAAATGGTCCAGCAGTGCACTCAATGAGAAGGGGAAACAAATGAGGAACTCATAGTGTAGTATTAAAAGTTCAAGTTTTTAATAAAGGTTAAAGGCGTGATGGCATCATCGCTGTAGCTTTTCCCATTTAGCTTTGTTGAAAGGAACATTATCAAGAGGTAAAGGACTCCTCACAGCCACCAGGGTGATCACAATGAGCTTATGCACTGATAACGCAACACAATATTTGTTTTTATGATTTATATATTACATATGTGGATATACCATGAGTGCATCTATCACAGATATATACAGTCGTGGCCAAAAATATTAAGAATGACATTTTCACAAAGTCTGCCGCCTCTTGCATATACTCCAGAGTGTTATAAAGAGTGATCAGATGAATTGTAATTAATTGCAAAAAATGGAGTGGGCTCACTCACGTCTTTGCATAAGAACACAGCTATACCTAAAGATTGGTAGAGAAACAAGCTCCGAGAGCAACTTCTCCCAACCATCCAAGAACAGTTTGGTGATTAACAATGCCTTTTTTCCAGCATGATGGAGCACCTTGCCATAAGACAAAAGTGGTAACTAAGTGGCTTGGGGAACAAAACATTGAAATTTTGGGTCCATGGCTAGAAAAACTCCCCAGACCTTAATCCTATTGATAACTTGTGGTCGATCCTCATGAGGTGGGTGAACAAAATAAACCCCACTAATTCTGACAAACTCCAAGCATTGATTATGCAAGAATGGGCTGCCACCAGTTAGGATGTGGTGGGACGTACTCGAGGCTAGACTATATAATGGTGGACCATAGGTTACTGGACCAGGTAATAGCAACAAACATAGAAACAAACATAGAAATATCTATGCTATCTGACCATTCCGGTATCAGAAATAATCCATAAAGAAATAGAACACTATTTTTCAATTAATGATACTGGGGAAATTTCAGGTGCCACCCTATGGGAGGCACATAAAGCCTACATTAGGGGCATCCTGATCTCCATTGGCGCTGGGGGAAAAAAAAGAGAGCATTAAAAAAATGAATACTTTAATAGAAGAGATATACAAATTAGAACAAGAACATAAAACACATAAAGGACAACATCAGGAGACTTTCCACCAATTAGTGGGTAAAAGAGATGAACTCAAGGATATTATGTATCAGAAGTCAAAAAGGACATTTAATAGAATAGCAAAAGAAAGATACCTATGGGGAAACAAAGTAAGTAAACACCTAGCGAGAATGTTGCAAAAGAAAAAAGAAATTAACTATATATAAAAAATTCTAAATAAAAACAGGGAAATAGTATATAAAACTAAAGAGATAGCAAATGTGTTTAGGAGTTACTATGGGGCCCTATACTCCGCTAATCAGAAGGGACAACAGGAAATAGGAAAAATTGAGAAGACCAAAGAATTAAAAAAAAATGCCAGATTGCCTCATATATCAGCAAGTGATAGGACCATATTAGACAGACCTATAACTGAGGAGGAAATCCATAATGTCTTAAAGGACTCAGCCCTGGGTAAAAGCCCGGGACCAGACTGGTTCACAACCTACTATCTTAAAAAATATAAAGAGATCCTAGTCCCGAAGCTATGTCAGTATATGAATGGGTTAGGAGTAAATTATGGAATGGGCAAGGAGGCCCTGTCTGCATCAATAACGGTTATCTTGAAAGAGGGGAAGGATGGTACGCTATGTTCAAATTATAGGCCAATAGCCTTATTGAATGCGGATACTAAACTGTACGCAAAAGTTTTAGCATCCAGGCCCCGTCACCTGGCATGGATTTAAAGGGGAATCCCTACGCCTAAAAAAAGGCGTGGGGGTCCCCCCCAAATTCATCTCAGACCCTTATCCGAACACGCAGCCCGGCCGGCCAGGAAAGGGGTGGGGACGAGCGAGCGCCCCCCCCTCCTGAGCCGTACCAGGCTGCGTGCCCTCAACATGGGGGGTGCCCTTGGGAAAGGGGGGCCGGCTTATCGGAATCTGGGAGCCCCCTTTAGGGAGGGACTGTGACATCATATGGGGGCGGGGTCACCATGTGACATGAGCATGTGACCCCGCCTCTTTGTCCCTATATAAGTCACAACACAGCGCGTCTCTGCCATTCCGGCCAGAGACAGCGACGAGTCAACATCGGAAGAAGAGGAAGAAGAAGACGGCGGCGACAGAGGCAAGAACAGAACAGAAGAGACCCCGGAAGACCCCCGAAAGGCAGAACGAGACCCCCAGACGACGGCGGCGACGACGAAGAAGAAAGCCGGGCTCCTCTGCTTGTGAAAGAGCTAGGTAAAAGAGCAGAAGAGAGCGGAGGAGTCCGGCGAGAAGACCCCCCAAGATGGAAGAAGACCCCCGGAGCAGTGCAATAAAATATTTTAAAAAAATTGTGTGTTTTTTTATTTACACTTTTACACCTTAGGTGAATGGGTAGGGGTACATCGTACCCCATACTCATTCACATAGAGTGGGGGGCCGGGATCTGGGGGCCCCCTTATTAAAGGGGGCTCCCGGATTCCGATAAGCCCCCCGCCCGCAGACCCTGACAACCAATGGCCAGGGTTGTCGGGAAGAGGCCCTTGTCCTCATCAACATGGGGACAAGGTGCTTTGGGGTGGGGGGGCCGCACGGCCCCCCTTTCCCCAGGGCACCCCCCATGTTGAGGGCACGCGGCCTGGTACGGCTCAGGAGGGGGGGCGCTCGCTCGTCCCCACTCCTTTCCTGGCCGGCCAGGCTGCGTGCTCGGATAAGGGTCTGAGATGGATTTGGGGGGGACCCCCATGCCGTTTTTTCGGCGTAGGGATTCCCCTTTAAATCCATGCCAGGTGACGGGGCTAGCGCGGCGGCATTCACTGCCTTCGCTAGTCCCGTCTACCTGCAGTCACGTTCTAAATGAGCGGACTTTCCGATCTTGTGTCGGCAAGTCTGTTCATTTCCAAAAGTCCGGCGGACTAGCACACAGACCGCGGGATTGTCCGCCGGACTCGCGAGTCCAGCGGACAATTTTAAGTCTGAACTTAAAACTTAGTCCGCCGGACTTTTGGCAGGAAAAAGTCCGCCAGCGCCCACACACGGGAGGAATGTGTCCAGTCCAGTCCAATCCAGTCTGGCGGACAATCCCGCGGGAAAGTCTGCTTGTGTGTACGCCGCATTACAATTAATCAAGGAAATTACTAATAAAGTAATCCCAGAAGATCCCTGGATATGCTTGTTCCCTGGGGTGGAGGGCTCTGTTAAGCAATACAGAGCATCTGTAATTCCCATTCTGGTCAATGTAGCGAAAAGCCTCATACCCAAAAAATGTCAGGAACCAGAATGTCAGAACCCAAAAATGCGAGACTGGATACTCGATATAACTGATATATACAACTTGGAGAGCTTAAATCAAAGTAGGGAAGAAGTAGAAGGGAGAGATCGAAAGAATAAAAGGGAAAGTTGGAAAGTGTTTAAAAAGACGTGGAGATACGTCGAGGTAATGTGCCAATAATAGAAGGGGGTAAGGATCGAAATAGGTGAAAAGAAATGTAAACTAGACTGTTATTTAAATCCCGGGACAGGTTGCGGGGGGGGGGGGGGGGGGGGGTGGGGAGATGTGGAAATATAAAAAATGTCATGTAAACTTGAAAGATGCAAGTATATATATGGTTGATTTTGTAAGATGATATATATATATATATATATATATATATTTATAAAAAATGAATTAAAGAATAAAAAAAAAAAAGAAGGATGAGGCCCAGAAGTTGATTGACATCATGACACGGGCGAACTGCAGAGGTATAAAAAAGAAGGGTCAACAATGCAAATATTGACACTTTGCATAAACTTAATGTAATTGTCAATAAAAGCCTTTGACCCTTAGGCCCCTTTCACACCGGGGCGTTTTTCATGCGGTACAGCGCTAAAAATAGCGCCTGTTCACCGCCTGAAAAAATCCGGCCCCTTTAACTCCAGTGTGAAAGCCGGCGGGCTTTCACACTGGAGCGGTGCGCTAGCAGGACGGCAAAAAAAGTCCTGCTAGCAGCATCTTTGGAGCATCTGTGTTCACCGCTCCTATACCGCTCCTTCCCATTGATTTCAATGGGAAACCGCGGTAAAACCGCGGCAATACCGCCGCAAAGCGGCGCTATGGCGGCGCTCTGCGGGGGTGTTTAACCGCACCGCGAGCGGCCGAATACCGCGGTTAAAACGACGGTAAAGCAGCGCTAAATATAGCGCTGCTTTACCGTCACCGCGGCTCCCCGCCCCGCCCCAGTGTGAAAGGGGCCTTATGGAATGCTTGAAATTATATAGTAACATCTGACAAAAAGATCTAAAAACACTGAAGCAGCAGACTTTGAGAAAATCAATATTTATGTCATTCTCAAAACTTTTGGCTGTATGTTGTCTTGTTGGATTGTGACACAATAGTTTATGTGGTGACACTTATGCAAGACTTGTTTCCAATTATTATTTTAAGCAGCAGATTTAAAGGCTGAAATTTATGTTTTCTTTTTTATTAAGCAAATTAGTTAGATGGACATTTAGTGACAGTTGACTTTTTTTTTTATTAGGTTAGCAAAGAGAGGGTGAAGAAATATGTGAAAAGGGTAGTAGAAAAGCACTGTTAGTGGTGATGTAATTGTAGAAGTAATTCCAGCCAGGTTATATAACTGATCTATATTTCAACATACCGTGGTTTATTTCTGTAAGATGACTAAAGGGCAATGCAAATAACAGAATTCATAATGGGAAGAGAAGGATATTCTTTTTTTATATGTAAAAATTGGGACTATAGTAAAAATCTGTTTATAAGAAAATACACAGTTGTACATACAGTATCTCCACAAATACTAAAGTAGGTTCACTTTAATAAATTCCGAATCTATTGAAAAGAAAAGTATTGTGTTTGCTGAGATGCAGTATCATACGTAACATATAAATTCACTTAAGAATACGACCATATAAAACTGAAAATTTAAAGCAGTATTAACCACTTGCCTACCAGCCACGAACACCTCCTTCCTGACCAAGCCATTTTTCAGCTTTCAGCGCTGTCGCATTTTGAATGACAATTGCGCGGTCATGCAACGCTGTACCCAAATACAATTTTTATCATTTTTTCCCCACAGATAGAGCTTTATTTTGGTGGTATTTGATCACCTCTGCGTTTTTTATTTCTTGCGCTATAAACAAAAGAAGAGGGACAAGTTTGAAAAAACATAATATTTTTTACTTTTTATTATAATAAATATCCAATTTTTTTTTTTTTTTTAAACAAATTTTTTCCTCAGTTTAGGCCGATACGTATTCTTCTACATATTTTTGGTAAAAAAAAATCGCAATAAGCGTATATTGATTGGTTTGCGCAAAAGTTATAGCGTCTACAAAATAGGGGATAGATTTATAGCATTTTTATTATTATTTTTTTTTTACTAGTAATGGCGGCGATTTGCGATTTTTATCGTGACTGCGACATTGCGGCGGACACTTCGGACACTTTTGACTCATTTTTGGGACCATTCACATTTATACAGCGATCCGTGCTATAAAAATGCATTGATTACTGTATAAATGTGACTGGCAGGGAAGGGGTTAACGCTAGGGGGCGCTGCAGGGGTTAATGTGTACCCTATCTTGGTGATTCTTACTGTGGGGGGAGGGGACTGACTGGGGGAGGGGACCGATCGGTGTCCCTATGTACAAGGGACACACCATCGGTCTCCTCTCCTCTGACAGGACGTGGATCTGTGTGTTTACACACACAGATCCACGTCCTGCTCGATTACCGGGCAATCGCGGGTGCCTGGCGGTCATCGCGACCGCCGGGCACGCGCACCGGGGCCCCAGCTACGCGGCGGGCGCGCGCGCACGCGCCCCCCAGTGGCCAAATTATAGACGACGTCATATGACGGCGGCCCGCCACAGTAGCTGCACCGTCCCGCCGTCATTTGACAGTGGGCGGTCAGCTAGTGGTTAAACAAAAAAATGTAATATATTGCAGCTTACCAATCATAACTGTAGATATGGAGGCAGCATTTGTTTCTTTTAAAGCGGTTGTATACCCGCACACAATTATTATTATTTTTTTAAAAACCTGTAAGGCAAAAGGCATAATGAGCTAGTATGCACCGCATACTAGCTCATTATGAAATACTTACCTTAGAATGAGGGGTCGGCAGCTGACATTTCCCCTCAGCATATCTTCTGGGTTCGCAGCTCCGAAGCCGCGATGTCGTCCCGCGTATGTGTGCGGGAGACTTCTTTCGGGCAAGGTCTGGTAGCGTCTGGCTGCAGGCAAAGTGAATATCTCCTAAACCGTACAGCCTTATTATAGTCTTACCTGTAGGTAAAAAATATATATATAAAAAAAAGGGGGTATACAACCACTTTAAATCTTTTTATCACCTGGTGATCTATCCAGTAACACACCTCCTGTATTAGGGTGCCCCCACTCTGGATGAAGGAGCACAGGGGCACAGCAGACAAAAAAAAGAGCATTAATATTCTTAAAAAAAAAAAAATTTGAAAAAAAAAATATTGTTTACCTTACCAGAAATCCCTGTTGCTAGGCAGTCTTCCTAATCTGCCTCCTTCCTACTCTGCGGTGATCTTCGGTCTTCTCTCCTCCTCCGCGTTGTCTTCTGGGTAAAAGAGCGCGCTATGTTCTGGGAACTGTGTGTTCCCTAACACAGCGCGTCCCATTCACAAAGCGCCACGCGACTCACGCATGCGCATTAGGAAACGGGCAGTGAAGCCGCAAGGCTCCACTGCCTGTTTCCCTTAGTGAGGATGGGGGCGCTGGGACCGGAGAGCTGAGAGACATGTCGGCCTCAGCGGCCGATATCGCGGGCACCCTGGAAAGGTAAGTGTACTTATTAAATGTCAGCAGCTACTTTTTTTTTAGCTGCTGACTTTAAAAAAAATTAAAATAAAATATATTTACAGCTGAAACACCGCTTTGAAGATAAACTCTAGTTCACACTGGAGTTTCACAAGCAGGTAAAGCAACAGATATTTCCCTTGGGATAAAGATTTTACATGAATAAATAAAAGCTAATCATTGCAAGCACCCGTCAGTGGTAAATGGTGTGTCTTAACACTAACTGCTATGTTTGCATGATCACCAGGTGAGACAAAGGGAACAAAGCCTAAAAGAAGAACACTAATGCAGCCATCACATCGAATGATTGTTAAGCTGCAACATGATGAATGTTTGATTGGGTTTAACTTGGTTTTAAGTAAAAGTAGGCAGTGGTTCATTAACCTATCTATGTGCTGGCAAGATTGCCTTGTTCCAGTTCCTGGATCTGTCCCACCCCCCACCAGGCATTGTAGAACCACAGAATGCAATTGTACCATGTCATTGGTTCCTGTACAGGAACCATGTTAGCAATGTGTAATCAGACTGGTGACTTGAGGAAACTGGCAGAAAAAAATGTTACTGCAAGCAGGAAAAAGAATACTACACCCTGAAGCAATACAAAATAGTCAGACATAGCAATTAGCACAAGCAAAATATAAAAAACACAAATGGCTAATAAACACAAACAATGCCTGACAAAGACACAATCAAATGTTCAAATTAAGGCAAAGAATATATAAGCTGTATACAAGTAGGTGGTAACAGGGAAAGCAGAATAGGACTAGAAACTAGAAGGGTAGGTACAAAATTGCAAGAGAAATTGGCCACAGTAAGGTAACATACTGGAGGTTGCTGTACATGATTGGTGTAGGTGGGTGTGTAGACTAAAACCTAAGCAACCATCCACAAGTCATGACTAAGGGCTGGTGCACATCAGATTATTATTATTATACAGGATTTATATAGCGCCAACAGTTTACGCAGCGCTTTACAACTTGAGGGTAGACAGTACAAATACAATACACTTTAATAAAGTAGGAATCAGAGGGCCCTGCTCCTTAGAGCTTACAATCTACGAGATGCAGGTCAGTGCATTTTTAGTCTGCATCATAAATGCAGGCACAACGTTCTCCATGTATCCCAGTGGCCCTAGTTCACACCAGGTCAGTGCATTCCAGTGTAGTCAACAAAAGTATAAAAAAAATTTCTATATGGAACACATCTGGAAAGTGGCTAAATGCATGGAAAATGCACCAGAACGCATGTGAGCGCACACATGAAAAGCACGCATGCAGAAGACGCATACATAACACAGAACTTATAGTGTGAACTGGCCCTAAACGCAGGCTCAACCTTGTTGGCATAAAAAATGCAGGTAAAAGCATTTTTATGCATGCTACTTTTTTTTTCAAAATACACTATACAGCACAAGCACCTGGCAGTTATTTTTTTTGTTCTACTTCCTGCTGTGATAGTTTACTGTGCATTTGATAAAATCAACTGGTTTTATGAGCACAGGGATGCAGAAAAATGCAGACATGTTGCAATTTTCCACACCTCTGCCACAGCAGACAAAAAAAAGAGCATTAATATTCTTAAAAAAAAAAAAATTTGAAAAAAAAAATATTGTTTACCTTACCAGAAATCCCTGTTGCTAGGCAGTCTTCCTAATCTGCCTCCTTCCTACTCTGCGGTGATCTTCGGTCTTCTCTCCTCCTCCGCGTTGTCTTCTGGGTAAAAGAGCGCGCTATGTTCTGGGAACTGTGTGTTCCCTAACACAGCGCGTCCCATTCACAAAGCGCCACGCGACTCACGCATGCGCATTAGGAAACGGGCAGTGAAGCCGCAAGGCTCCACTGCCTGTTTCCCTTAGTGAGGATGGGGGCGCTGGGACCGGAGAGCTGAGAGACATGTCGGCCTCAGCGGCCGATATCGCGGGCACCCTGGAAAGGTAAGTGTACTTATTAAATGTCAGCAGCTACTTTTTTTTTTAGCTGCTGACTTTAAAAAAAATTAAAATAAAATATATTTACAGCTGAAACACCGCTTTGAAGATAAACTCTAGTTCACACTGGAGTTTCACAAGCAGGTAAAGCAACAGATATTTCCCTTGGGATAAAGATTTTACATGAATAAATAAAAGCTAATCATTGCAAGCACCCGTCAGTGGTAAATGGTGTGTCTTAACACTAACTGCTATGTTTGCATGATCACCAGGTGAGACAAAGGGAACAAAGCCTAAAAGAAGAACACTAATGCAGCCATCACATCGAATGATTGTTAAGCTGCAACATGATGAATGTTTGATTGGGTTTAACTTGGTTTTAAGTAAAAGTAGGCAGTGGTTCATTAACCTATCTATGTGCTGGCAAGATTGCCTTGTTCCAGTTCCTGGATCTGTCCCACCCCCCACCAGGCATTGTAGAACCACAGAATGCAATTGTACCATGTCATTGGTTCCTGTACAGGAACCATGTTAGCAATGTGTAATCAGACTGGTGACTTGAGGAAACTGGCAGAAAAAAATGTTACTGCAAGCAGGAAAAAGAATACTACACCCTGAAGCAATACAAAATAGTCAGACATAGCAATTAGCACAAGCAAAATATAAAAAACACAAATGGCTAATAAACACAAACAATGCCTGACAAAGACACAATCAAATGTTCAAATTAAGGCAAAGAATATATAAGCTGTATACAAGTAGGTGGTAACAGGGAAAGCAGAATAGGACTAGAAACTAGAAGGGTAGGTACAAAATTGCAAGAGAAATTGGCCACAGTAAGGTAACATACTGGAGGTTGCTGTACATGATTGGTGTAGGTGGGTGTGTAGACTAAAACCTAAGCAACCATCCACAAGTCATGACTAAGGGCTGGTGCACATCAGATTATTATTATTATACAGGATTTATATAGCGCCAACAGTTTACGCAGCGCTTTACAACTTGAGGGTAGACAGTACAAATACAATACACTTTAATAAAGTAGGAATCAGAGGGCCCTGCTCCTTAGAGCTTACAATCTACGAGATGCAGGTCAGTGCATTTTTAGTCTGCATCATAAATGCAGGCACAACGTTCTCCATGTATCCCAGTGGCCCTAGTTCACACCAGGTCAGTGCATTCCAGTGTAGTCAACAAAAGTATAAAAAAAATTTCTATATGGAACACATCTGGAAAGTGGCTAAATGCATGGAAAATGCACCAGAACGCATGTGAGCGCACACATGAAAAGCACGCATGCAGAAGACGCATACATAACACAGAACTTATAGTGTGAACTGGCCCTAAACGCAGGCTCAACCTTGTTGGCATAAAAAATGCAGGTAAAAGCATTTTTATGCATGCTACTTTTTTTTTCAAAATACACTATACAGCACAAGCACCTGGCAGTTATTTTTTTTGTTCTACTTCCTGCTGTGATAGTTTACTGTGCATTTGATAAAATCAACTGGTTTTATGAGCACAGGGATGCAGAAAAATGCAGACATGTTGCAATTTTCCACACCTCTGCCACAGCAGACAAAAAAAAGAGCATTAATATTCTTAAAAAAAAAAAAAAAATTTGAAAAAAAAAATATTGTTTACCTTACCAGAAATCCCTGTTGCTAGGCAGTCTTCCTAATCTGCCTCCTTCCTACTCTGCGGTGATCTTCGGTCTTCTCTCCTCCTCCGCGTTGTCTTCTGGGTAAAAGAGCGCGCTATGTTCTGGGAACTGTGTGTTCCCTAACACAGCGCGTCCCATTCACAAAGCGCCACGCGACTCACGCATGCGCATTAGGAAACGGGCAGTGAAGCCGCAAGGCTCCACTGCCTGTTTCCCTTAGTGAGGATGGGGGCGCTGGGACCGGAGAGCTGAGAGACATGTCGGCCTCAGCGGCCGATATCGCGGGCACCCTGGAAAGGTAAGTGTACTTATTAAATGTCAGCAGCTACTTTTTTTTTTAGCTGCTGACTTTAAAAAAAATTAAAATAAAATATATTTACAGCTGAAACACCGCTTTGAAGATAAACTCTAGTTCACACTGGAGTTTCACAAGCAGGTAAAGCAACAGATATTTCCCTTGGGATAAAGATTTTACATGAATAAATAAAAGCTAATCATTGCAAGCACCCGTCAGTGGTAAATGGTGTGTCTTAACACTAACTGCTATGTTTGCATGATCACCAGGTGAGACAAAGGGAACAAAGCCTAAAAGAAGAACACTAATGCAGCCATCACATCGAATGATTGTTAAGCTGCAACATGATGAATGTTTGATTGGGTTTAACTTGGTTTTAAGTAAAAGTAGGCAGTGGTTCATTAACCTATCTATGTGCTGGCAAGATTGCCTTGTTCCAGTTCCTGGATCTGTCCCACCCCCCACCAGGCATTGTAGAACCACAGAATGCAATTGTACCATGTCATTGGTTCCTGTACAGGAACCATGTTAGCAATGTGTAATCAGACTGGTGACTTGAGGAAACTGGCAGAAAAAAATGTTACTGCAAGCAGGAAAAAGAATACTACACCCTGAAGCAATACAAAATAGTCAGACATAGCAATTAGCACAAGCAAAATATAAAAAACACAAATGGCTAATAAACACAAACAATGCCTGACAAAGACACAATCAAATGTTCAAATTAAGGCAAAGAATATATAAGCTGTATACAAGTAGGTGGTAACAGGGAAAGCAGAATAGGACTAGAAACTAGAAGGGTAGGTACAAAATTGCAAGAGAAATTGGCCACAGTAAGGTAACATACTGGAGGTTGCTGTACATGATTGGTGTAGGTGGGTGTGTAGACTAAAACCTAAGCAACCATCCACAAGTCATGACTAAGGGCTGGTGCACATCAGATTATTATTATTATACAGGATTTATATAGCGCCAACAGTTTACGCAGCGCTTTACAACTTGAGGGTAGACAGTACAAATACAATACACTTTAATAAAGTAGGAATCAGAGGGCCCTGCTCCTTAGAGCTTACAATCTACGAGATGCAGGTCAGTGCATTTTTAGTCTGCATCATAAATGCAGGCACAACGTTCTCCATGTATCCCAGTGGCCCTAGTTCACACCAGGTCAGTGCATTCCAGTGTAGTCAACAAAAGTATAAAAAAAATTTCTATATGGAACACATCTGGAAAGTGGCTAAATGCATGGAAAATGCACCAGAACGCATGTGAGCGCACACATGAAAAGCACGCATGCAGAAGACGCATACATAACACAGAACTTATAGTGTGAACTGGCCCTAAACGCAGGCTCAACCTTGTTGGCATAAAAAATGCAGGTAAAAGCATTTTTATGCATGCTACTTTTTTTTTCAAAATACACTATACAGCACAAGCACCTGGCAGTTATTTTTTTTGTTCTACTTCCTGCTGTGATAGTTTACTGTGCATTTGATAAAATCAACTGGTTTTATGAGCACAGGGATGCAGAAAAATGCAGACATGTTGCAATTTTCCACACCTCTGCCCAGCAGCTGACAGCTACTCTATATTTAAAGGTCAACTGAACAACACAGGAAACCATTGTTTTCTGGGTGCCCTTGTAGAGAACAGTTTCTCTTCACTAAAAAAGTGTGAACCTTCCTCTATACCTACCCCAGAACTGCAAGGAGAGAGCAGCTGGTGGCCACTAGATGAAGAGGCAAACTCCAAGGGGGAAAAAGGGGAGTCAAATGTTTACCAGCAAACTGCTTCCAATACCGTACATTCTCCTGCAACAGGTAAAAAGAAAGCTTAAAGAATTTTTTTTTTTGTGAAAAGATGAAATCAAAGAAGATGTGCGCTTCCCCCATAGGAGCCACTTAGATTAACTAACCAGCTCTTTAAACAGCATTAGTGTAGAGGCAGCCAGGCACTCAACATTTTCACTCTCTCTGGCTCAATAAAGATGCCTCTTGTTGTAGAAAGAGAACACTTCTACCTTCTCTTAAACAGTCTCTGTACACAAGGACAGCAGAGGTAGCTGAAGTCAAGTTCTCATAAAGCCTACCACTAAACAATAAAAAAAGGGCCTTCTGAAGAAAGGAGAGAGTTCAGTCTCCTCCTTCCAATATCCACGGGCACAAACAAGGATCACAATTCCAGAGGACAGCTGGATCCTTCCAACTTCCACTGGGTAATCTTCAGTGAGCTCTCCATATCAAGATTCCAGATGAAACCCTTCCAAAAGGCCCCCTAACCAGCTGGGACCTCACTGAGCATATGGCAGTGTTCCAGTAAACTGCCCTTAGGGACAGAGTCCCCCCCCCCCCCCAGGCTGGGGATTCCTCCTGCAGGACTGGATCCAAGATCAACTCAACTCCTGCTCCAGGCCTCAGACTATTTACAGCCTCTCCAGCCACCCACCGCCCTTGGAATGGGCCCACGTATATTTTCAGACTGGCCTTCTGCCTTTCCTCCCACTGTGATTTCAGAACCCTCTAGAACAGTTGTTCTCAACTCCTGTCCTCAGGGCCCACTAACAGGCCAGATTTGAAGTATTACCTTGGGGAGATGCAGACTAGAATACTACAATCACTGAGCAGCAAATGATATCACCTGTATGTAGTTCAGTTATCTTGCAAACCTGGCCTGTTAGTGGGCTCTGAGGACAGAAGATGAGAACCACTGCAGGAAAAAATAATCAGACCAGTAGCCTGTGAAACACTGAGCAGACGAAGGCCTGGTTCACACCTATGCAGGTTGCAGTTTGCATACTCCAGGTGCATTTTGTGTTTTTCAATACACGTTTTTGATCCATTGAAGTCCATGGAACCAAAAACCAAAAGAAAGTCCCTGGCCCTTTCCATGAAATGCATAGATGTGAACTACATCCATAGGAAACCATGTTAAATGGACTGTAGTGTGTTTCTGCAAAACGGAAAACGCACTTAATGCATAGGTGTGAACCAGCCCTAAAGCAATCAACTGCTTCACTGGCTGCAGAGGAGCCAAACTAAATTTACCTAGCATTTTTTACTCTAGCTAAGAAGGTGCTACAAATGAAAAGTTGAACTTACTCACTACACCCTCGCCACCCACCCAGTGCATTTATCTCCTTTCTTATGTTCTGCTGC
Source organism: Lithobates sylvaticus (assembly GCA_028564925.1). Lineage (NCBI taxonomy): Eukaryota > Metazoa > Chordata > Amphibia > Anura > Ranidae > Lithobates > Lithobates sylvaticus. The sequence continues at coordinate 308,801,488 of CM053026.1, read as the reverse complement.
CCACATGTAGCAGTATGGGCATCTGAAAAACACAGAGGCTGTGTGGCATTATGGTGGTAAGCAGGCATTGGGGAGCACCAGTATGTGACCATGCTTGACCAATTAAGACTCTTCAAGCTGTCCTGGAGGAAAAGTGTGCAGAAGAGCACGGCTTCCAAATGCCTATACCATTATATCAGCTAACATGTGTTGTGAGTTAGTTCGCCTTTTTGTGTTTCGTGAAGGTGAACTAGCCCTTTAAAACCCAGGTGCTGAGGTCTAGACACCAACGCTCAAAGCAAAATTTTATGTTAACCTGTAGCCAGTTTCCGAAAGAAGGGGTGACGTTAACGAGTTTTTCTCCAAGAAGCTTTGCTCACCTTGCTTACTCCTCCCCCAGAACATCTAGTTTACATTAGAGGGGTGCCAAGTTGTAGAGTTCCTATGTCAACGCGTTTCAGGGAATTCCTCTCCTTCTTGGGTGCAGCTGCAGTTTTTTTTCAACCTACAGGATTGGCAAGGGATTTTTCTCTTTTTTTCAAAAGCGTGGTGGTAACAACTGTTTAATTTACCAGTTGGCTTAACATTATTTTTAATGATATTTTTGTATGATAATTCTGGGGATCCTGAGAACTCCAACTTGAAAGTGTTTTCCAGAATGCTTGAGCGGGTCCATTGCTGCTCTGTCAATTAGAATCCAGGAAGCAGTTGCCGACTTACACTAGCAGCCCTGCTAATGGCCACAGATGGTTGCTAGAGACGAACAGCATGTAGAGGACTCTTTCTCTCTGCAACACGCTTGATTTTAGTTTTATATATGGTTTGCTATGTTAATGCACAAGATCAGATAATTACAAACTGTTTTTCTCGGAAGTATTCATACAGTTGGTCCATCAAGTCTGACCTTTTTTTTTTTTAAACAGTTTTTTTTTTGGGCTTGGCATAGCTTTCTCACTCACCCGCCAAGATCTGAGCTGTGTGCAAGATCCGTGTGCTTCTACGCACACACAAAACTAATTCATAAAAGGAATCATCAAAACACCATAAATAAAAAAATTCCAAGTATTTATTGCATCTTTTAAAAACAAAGCACTGCATTCTTATGAATGCTCGGTAGGGAATATTGTTTTTTTCGGTGCCGATGCAATACCAATATTTCAGCCACCTCTCAGGCCAATAGCCAATATTATGTGCCGATTTTCTGTACATTCAAAAAAAATAAAAAATTTTTTACACTGTCCTTTTAAATTTAGTTTTCTATCACTGTTATTGCTGTCACAAGGAATGTAAACATCCCCTGTGACAGTAATAGGCAGCAACACGTAACCTGGCAAAGACTTACCTGTCATTGCCTATTACTGACCCCAAACCCCTCCTCTGCACTTGAAAGTATTTAAAACTCCAAGATCGGCATTTTTTTAATACTTTATTTATTTATTTTTTTTAAACTGGCGCCTTTAAGATGTCAATAATCCAGGAAGTGATGTCATAATATCGCTTCCAGGTTACTAGATCCGAAACCTGAACGAAGCATCGGCTTTGTTTGGGTCTTCGTCCAGCCAGCAGACATGCCAGCTGGTTGCTTGGGCCTCCTGGAGGGCCGGGAGAGCCCAGGCAAGTGGCGGAAGAATGTCCCCTCCCGCTCATCCTCTCTCCCTCCAGGCACCCACGTGGAGTCAGTGACCTCATCAGCCAAGCTAGCATTCAACCGCAGGGCAAGTGGATGGCTGGGAGTGAACTACTTTCTACGGTCCAGCAGCTGGGAAATTTGCCTGCTGCAATCGGACGTCGGTAGTACTGCAAGTACTTGGTTGTGACACACCTAATTCTACACCTCAGAAGGACATGGTGGGTCTAGGGATGGGGTGCTGATGATGCCATTGAGTATGCGTTGGCAGGTGCTCTGCCAGTACTGAGCCTGGGTGAGAGAGGATGAGGAGGGCTTGGACATCCATTCTACCAAGCCTTCAGCAGTGGGTCGATCTGATGCACTCGTCTCAAAAAAAGACGCGCGTGTCCCATGGCCACGTGCTGATGACGATGCTCATCCTCCTCGTCCTCGTCCTCCTCCACATCCTCTCTCCCTGCAGGCACCCACGTGGAGGCAGTGACCTCATCATCCCCTTCCCTCTTCAACCATTGTAGTCGGTAGTCCTGTGGCTGCAGCTGAGAAGAAAATACAGTACTGCCAGATTCCTCAAGCTGGGTATCATCATCCGAGCCTTAGAATCGTTGGCCATCCTCCTGGAGCATGTGCCCAACACTGTGCTCAAAGAGCTCGGGGGACTCCTCAGGAGGTCATGTGGGTGGTGCTAGGGAAGGGGAGGCTGATGATGCCATTGAGTACACGTTGGCAGGTGCTCTGCCAGTACCCTGAGTCTGTGTGAGAGAGGATGAGGAGGGGCTTGGTCATCCAATCTACCAAGCCTTCTGCATGATGCGGCTCCACAAGTCCAGCTGCCGAAAAATAAGACGCGCGTGTCCCATGTCCAGGTGCTGATGACGATGCACGACCTCGTCCATGGCCACGTCCACTAGAAATAGAGCCTGCCTGCCCTGTGTTCTTGGATCTGCACACTCTGCCTCCCCTGGGCGGTCTTCCAGTGATTGTAGTCGGTAGTCCTATGGGTGCTGCTGGGAAGAAAATATATGAGCTCTGTGTGATGCCACTAACACACTAGAAGTCCTATGGGGTGCTTCTGGGAAGAAAATAGAGTAGGTCTGTGTGATGCCACTAACACACTAGAAGTCCTGTAGGTGCTTCTGGGAACAAAATAGATGAGCTCTGTGTGATGCCACTAACACACTAGAAGTCCTGTAGGTGCTTCTGGGAAGACAATGTAGGAGCTCTGTGTGATGCCACTAACACACTAGAAGTCCTATGGGTGCTTTTGCAAAGAAAATAGATGATCTCTGTGTGATGCCACTAACACACTTCAAGTCCTGTAGGTGCTGCTGGGAAGACAATATAGTAGGTCTGTGTGATGCCACTAACACACTAGAAGTCCTATGGGTGCTTCTGGCAACAAAATAGATGAGCTCTGTGTGTGATGGGACTAACACACTTCAAGTCCTATAGGTGCTTCTGGGAACAAAATATAGGATCTCTTGTGTGATGGGACTAACACACTTCAAGTCCTATAGGTGCTTCTGGGAAGAAAATATAGGTCTGTGTGATGGGACTAACACACTTCAAGTCCTATAGGTGCCTCTGGGAACAAAATATATGATCTCTGCCTGCCTGCCACGAACACACTTCAAGTCCTATAGGTGCTTCTGGGAACAAAATATACTACAAGTCCTATAGGTGCTTCTGAACAAAATATAGGAGCTCTGCCTGCCTGCCACAAACACACTACAAGTCCTATAGGTGCTTCTGGGAACAAAATACAGGAGCTCTGTTTGCTGCCAGTGCCTGCCTGCCACGAACACACTACAAGCCCCTCTTTCTAAATCAATCTTTCTAAATGAATCTATCTAACTCAATCTCTCTAAGTAAATCTCTCTAACTAAATCCAGCAGAGTGACACAGAACGATCCTGCTCTATCTACGCCGGAACAGCATGTGACCGGCGCAGACGGCGTGGCGGCCTTTTATAAGAGGGGGCGTGTACTAAAGCCCCTGAGCTGTAATTGGCTACAGGCGTCCTGCCTGTAGCCAATTATGGCTCTTCGAGTTTCCGGCGCTGTGATTGGCCAAGCATGCGGGGTCACAGTGCATGCTTGGCCAATCATCAGCCAGCAATGCACTGCGCCGGCCGCGCCGGCCGCAATGCATTGCGGGGCCGGCCGCTCGCATCACACGAACGTGATGCGAGCGGCCAAAATAGTTCTGGGCTCGCCTCCTGGAGGGCCGGGAGAGCCCAGGCAAGTGGCGGAAGAATGTCCCCTCCCGCTGCGTGTAATAACAGCCGAGCGACGGCTCAGCCGCATCAGTTGCTATTACAATAAAGGCTGACCATCCGCTCTAAAGAATAGCTGCATGCATCACCCAGGTAAAATCCCTTGAAGCAATATCGGTCAGTTTTGTGACCGATATCGGCCACACCGATAATCGGTCGATCCCTAATGCTTGGTTTTAAAAAGATTAATAAAAGACCTTGACTTTATTTATTAATGATGTGCTGCTCATCCCTGCTTACCAATTGCTAAAAATGCTTGTTCCCATTACGATCACCTACTAACTGATTGTTTTAGAGTCCTTGACCCCAGAAGTATACAGAGCAGAAAAGTCAGAAATCCTAATCTGCAGCTTTTTTTGGGTTAGTGACTCAATTGATTTACTAAAGGAAAATATACTGTGCACTTGCTCCAGCACTTAGTTTTCTTGTGTATGATTGGATGATAGAAACCAGCAGAACGTCCCCACATTTTAGAGCTTCCCCTCAGAACTAGAGCAAATGCACTTTTTAAGTGGTTGTAAACCACATTCATAAAATCTGACATATCTGTAGTGTTTACTTCTCTCTCGCCAAAGCTCTGAGTGCCATGTCTTTCTTCTGCTCTGTTCCTCTATTAGCAGGATTACTTCTGACAAGCTCTCCGACAAGGGAGATATAAGCAGCTGGAAATTTGGGCTGTAGAGGGAACTTAGAGATAGATTGTCAGAGAGCTGGTCTATTCATAGCACAGCTCTGTAATTTAAATGGTCAGTGACAACCAATGCAGCCTGTTCTGTGCCCATCTCCCCCATCAATGCAGCTCACCATTTCTATTATGAAATCATTACTCAATCCCTCATGCGACTAGTAACCCTGGGAGCGGTGTGTATTAAATCACTTCTGGGGTCACAGCTGGCATTTCTTGAGGATGCAGCTCGCTGCTCTGTGAACTACTACGATGCAGTACAAGAGGCTCATTCTACTTCCCGGTTTCTTTATTTGCAGACTAAAGAAAAGTCGTGCATGCCAGAGGCTGCGGTCACCACGGTTTGCGCCAATGACAAAAAGACTACACATCCCAGAATGCCTCGGGAGCAGACGGTCCGAAAAACACGTGTTCGGGGCTCCACGGATGATTCAGGAGGGGCAAGGTCAGGAGAGGGCTGCAGAGAGGTGTGTCAAGGGTACAGCCATGGGTGTGGTCTAGCAGGGAAGGACGGGAATACACTTGCGATGGGAATGTCTACAGACTGGAGGATTCTCTGGAGATCCGTTTCCTCGGCTCGCAGTCACATACACAGTCCCGCCTCTGCCATCAGCATTGGACCAACTCCTGTAATAGGCAGAACACTGGTCCAATGCCGCGGGTGTGTCTGTCGTTAGCGCAAGCAGAGAGGAGACGACGGCTCAGTGATTTCCGGTGGCACCCATCCCCCCCCCCTCTGAGGTACGCTGTCAGCGTATAACACACACACCCGCGACTCCCCCCCCCCCCCCATTTTCACGGGAAAAAGTTCATTATACGCCAATAAATATGGTACTTTATATTGGTTACTTGTCCCCATTTACATAACATCAAATGAAAATATTTAAAAACTACAGCATACATTTTTAGAGGTTTTTTTTTTTTCTGGAAACTCCAGCAAGGAAAATCCAAGAGTGATGGGGTGCATCATTTACTTTGTCTGTACTGTACTGATGGATTTCATTTAACCACTTGCTTACTGGGCACTTAAACACCCTTCCTGCCCAGACCAATTTTCAACTTTCAGTGCTCACACTTTGAATGACAATTACTCAGGTCATGCAACACTGTACCCAAATTAATTTGTCCTTTTTTTCCCGCAAATAGAGCTTTCTTGTGGTGGTATTTGATCAGCTCTGGGTTTTTTATTTTTTGCGCTATAAATGAAAAAAGACGGAAAATTTAGAAAAAAAAAAAAAAAAAAACATATTTCTTTGTTTCAGTGATAAAATTTTGCAAATTATTAATTTTTCTTCATAAATTTTGGCCACAATTTATACTGCTACATATCTTTGGTAAAAAATAACCCAAATTAGTGGAAATGATTTGGTCTTTGTGAAAGTTAGACTCTACAATCTGTGGTGCGAATCATACAAAATTGATCACATATGATGCACTGGTGACCTCTCATTTCTTGTGACCCAAACATGCCAGGAAAGTACAAATACCCCCCAAATGACCTCTTTTTTGAAAGTAGACATTCCAAGGTATTTAGTAAGAGGCATGGTGAACTTTGATGTTGTCATTTTTTTTTCCCACAATTCTTTGCAAAATGAATTATTTTTTTCCACAAAATTGTCATTGCAATAGGTTATTTCTCTCACATGGCGTGTGTATACCACAAATGACACCCCAAAATAAATTCTGCTACTCCTCCTGAGTATTACGATACCACATGTGTGGGACTTTTTCACAGCCTGGCCACTTGGAGATACCCAACATGCAGAGAGCACCATCACGTGTTCTAGGAGCATAAATAACCCATCTAAATTGTTGACTACCTATTACACTTTTAAAGGCCCTGGAGCACCAGGACAATGACAGGTGACACTGATGACACGTGACAGATGGCACCAATACGTGGCAGCAGGGACAGATCACTTTATTATTTAATTAATTTTTTTTTTACTTGCGGCGCCGCTCATCTCTCCCTCCTCACACGCTGTCTGTGTGAGGAGGCAGAGCGGCGCTGACAGATGATCTCATATGTTTGCATATGAGATCATCCCTCATTGGACACGCCGATCTCGCTGTAAACGGCCGCTGGGATTGGCCGTTTACAGCGATCTGTGACTGGCTGTGTCCGACCAATGGGACGTCCAGGGACGTCCTCCCGGCAGGGAGCTTCCGCGCTGCAGCCATCTTTCGGCTATAGCGCAGGCGCCTAGTGGTTAATAAGGTAGATGTAAACAATGTCTTTGCTATTTTTTTTTTTTTCATTCAACTAGTGGGTTAAACAAACCCCAGATCGACACAAATGCTCTCGCAATCAGAGTACACAACCATTGGCTGAAAGTGCTGGTCAAATAACCTAAAACACATCCACCACTTTGAGGCCCTGTAAGCTATTTTTCATGAAACGATTGCTTACCTTTGTTCTTCTGCCTCCTTGTAACATCATCTGTGAGCCCCTTAACCTCTTTTACCCCCTCACTTTGTTGGAAGCGAGCAGTACAAGTTAGTTGAGGTTGTGTGCACTGCTCCATGAGCAATAGAAGTTACTTTGTGTTAGGCATACATAGAGTTTAGCGTCACTTTAGTTAACCTCTTCACCGCCAGCCATACACATATATGCAGCCTCTTGGTGGGTGGGCTTTAACCACTTCAATACCGGCATATAGTAATATGACGCCCGCAGATGGGATCTCCCATCCTGGGCAGGCGTCATATGACGTCCTCCCCTTCCCGGCCGTCTAGGGGGCGCCCACAGCGACCCGTTGTGCGTGCCCAGTGGCCACGATGTCCGCCGGGCACCCGCAAAACACACAGATCCACGTCCTGTCAGAGGAGAGGAGAGGCGACCGATGGTGTGTTCCCAGTACAGAGGAACACTTATCGGTCTCCTCCCCTTGCGAGTCCCCTACAGTTAAAATCACTCCCAGGGAACATAATTAACCCCTCCCTGGACCCCTAGTGTTAACCCCTTCCCTGCCAGTCACATTTATACAGTAATCAGTGCAATTTTATAGCACTGATCGCTGTATAAATGTGAATGGTCCCAAAAATGTGTCAAAAGTGTCAGATATGTCCGGCAAAAAAATAAAAAGCCATAAATCTATCCCCTATTTTGTAGATGCTATAACTTTAGCGCAAACCAATCAATATATGCTTATTTGCGATTTTTTTTTTTAAGAAAAATATGTAGAAGAATACATAATCGGCCTAAACTGAGGGGAAAAAAAAGTTTTTTTTTTTTTAAATGGGATATTTATTATAGCAAAAAGTAAAAAAATGTTTTTTTTCAAAATTGTCGCTCTTTTTTTGTTTATAGCGCAAAAAAAAAAAACCGCAGAGGTGATAAAATACCACCAAAAGAAAGCTCTATTTGTGGGGAAAAAAGGATGTCAATTTTGTTTGGGTGCAAGGTCGCACGGCGGCGCAATTGTCAGTTAAAGTGCGACAGCGCTGAAAACTAAAAATTGGTCTGGGCAGGAAGGGGGTGAACATGTCCTGTATTGAAGTGGTTAATAAACACACAGGAGAGCACAAACACCTCATCCATTGACAAATTACATATAGCAAGACAAGTGGATAAAAGCTGACGCATTTGGGGGGGGGGGGGGGGGGACAGAGCTCTGAGGATGGAGTGTGTCCCCCAAAAAGGCGTCAGTCATCCAATTGGGTTGGTCCTATGATTGACACATCGCATTCTGCTGGAGTTTTTGATATTTAGGCATACTGCCTTTATCTTCTTGTGAGTATCCATTGGTCTTGGTATACATAATAAGTTTATCAATGGTAATGCACGAGGTCTTTGTGTCTTTACTGTGTATCAAAGATTTCTCAGTCTGAGGAGGGCTGCACCCTAATGGGGCATTTCTCATCGAAGCATAGTGGAGGGGGAAAAAAAAACAAACAAACACACACACACACACACACACACACACACATCTAGCACTGGAGTGTTTTTGAGAATTTTGAGTGGGCTTTAATGCCGAGAAGCAGCCCTATGCAAACATTTTTCTGAGCTGAAAGCAGGCGCCCTGTGTGCTCCCAGCACAGAGACTAGCTAGCGGGTACCAGAAAGCTCCCAATTGGGAGCTTTCTGATTATATGACCACTGCGACAGCCAATCACATGATCAAAATGCCCTACTCCCTGCATTTAAAACCTCTTAAAGGGTCGGGAGGCAGTAACGGAAAAGGGTTAGTTATACAGTTTATACACTGCTGTTGTATATTGTAACATGTCAGGAAATTATTAATGAAGACCTCGAAAGTTACTAATATTACTTGCATTTACCAATGACCTATATTGGGTTTGGCAAGTGGTGTTTCACCAGAAAAATATATTTTTTTAATTATTTTGATCTAAATAAAACGTCTTATAAAGAATAACAATGCTTTTTGTAGTCTGGATACATCTGTTCCTTATTTATGTATGCAGGAAACAAAAACTGTATTTGCATATGAAACAAAGGCAATCTAAGAAAGTACAGGTAGTACCTACATTAGCATTTAAGTTGTACCTTTCATCCGACAAAACAGAAGCATTCTGAGGAAAACTTAAAAATTTATTAAAACAGGAATGCTGCTGTATTCACATCTGTGGAGACTGGAAACTTCTCTGTGACGCACACAAAAGAGTCAGACATACTTTACATTAGAGAACAGTGTGAGTCAGTGACGTATCCAGACAGACTATCCCTCTTCAGTTTGGCAGATCAGTCAAACAGGGTTAGAGAAGCGTAAAAATTCTAATGTGTATATTTAATATAATCAAATGATAACAGTGCAGCACTAATGATAACAACTAAAAAGAACAAAGTCCATTAGAAAGACAAAAAAGCTGAGATGGAAGGGATAGGTAGTAGAAAAAGTTGATAAAGATATTCTCCTCTGTGGTGGTTAAAAAGAATGCATGCAGATATCCGTATGGTGCAAATAACATCTGTGATTCCACCACCAGCTAGTCAAACCGCTCACCTCAAGATGTAGACCCCTGAACTAACAGATGGGTCAAATGCGCATCTTACCACTAATAGTGGTCATAAGCATGGATCTGGGTGGATGGATGGATAGAGGGACTTCTTATCACTTAATATTGCCTCCAGTTGTATCTCTTGCTTTTAAAACATGGTGCCATAGAATGCAAATAAAAAGAAATGTAGTGCACACTGTATGGCTATAAAATCCAATTTATTAAATATATATCAGGTACTCACAAACACAGCACTAGGTCCCTAGTGCTGGGGTGAAATGCATGTAATCTTTTCAAGATAAAGATAAGGTGGCTGCAGTGACGATCCAGGGTCCTCCCGCACACGTATCGTCCTAAACGGGCCTCTGTATCCGCTGAGGAAGTCCCATTTAGGACGATACGCGTGCAGGAGGACCCTGGATCGTCACTGCAGCCACCTTATCTTTATCTTGAAAAGATTACATGCATTTCACCCCAGCACTAGACCTAGTGCTGCGTTTGTGAGTACCCGATATGTATTTTTTAATAAATTGGATTTTATAGCCACATTGTGCACTATATTTCTTTTTATTTGCATTCTATGGCACCATGTTTTAAAAGCAAGAGATACAACTGGAGGCAATATTAAGTGATAAGAAGTCCCTCTATCCATCCATCCATCCACCCAGATCCATGCTTATGACCACTATTAGTGGTAAGATGCGCATTTGACCCATCTGTTAGTTCAGGGGTCTACATCTTGAGGTGAGCGGTTTGACTAGCTGGTGGTGGAATCACAGATGTTATTTGCACCATAAGGATATCTGCATGAATTCTTTTTAACCACCACAGAGGAGAACATCTTTATCAACTTTTTCTACAACCTATTCCTTCCATCTCAGCTTTTTTATGTCTTGCTAAAGGACTTTGTTCTTTTTAGTTGTTATCATTAGTGCTGCACTGTTATCATTTGATTGTCCGTCTGAGGTTTTTGTTATATTCACCTTTAGTGCATAGCAGCTATTGTCTAGTTAGATTCCTTTAGGCGATCACATGTTTTTGCGCTGACTGACCCTACATTTACAATTGATATATTTAATATAGCATTAAAAAAAAAAAAAAAACACCAAGAGTAGCAGATTCGCATTAAAGAGTCCTTACAAAAACAAACCTATACCTTTTAAAGAGGAAGTAAAGCCTCCTCACAAAAAAAAAAACAAAAAAAACGGAGCCTGCAAGGCAAAGGCATAATGAGCTAGTATGCATAGCATACTAGCTCATTATGAATAACTTACCTGAGAACGAAGCCCCCGAAGCGGTCCTCATCCACGACCTTCTCCAGCGCCATCAATACTGGAGTGACTTCCGGGTCTCGCCGCTCCAGCGTTGTGATTCGCTGGAGCGACGATGACATCACTCCCGCGCATGCGCACGAAAGCGGCATATCGCTGTGAACTCGGCATGCGCAGTGCGCCTGCGCGCCGCTGTCTACGGCGCCTCTTTTTCTAAATATCTAGATATTTATTGGACCTACAGGTAAGCCTTAATCTAGGCTTACCTGTAGGCCAAAGTGGTTTGTAAGGGTTTACAACCACTTTAAGAACCAAAAGCACTACCTTAGGAGTTGTACAGGCAGAATGTTTTTTTTTTTTTTTTTTTGTTTATCTTCATGCATTCTATGCATGAAGATAAAAAACAAACAAAAAAAAAAAAAAACACCTGAGCCCCTTCTCTCTCCAGCGATGTTCACAAGTGTCTAAGCCATCCGGGATGATACTCCTGATTGGCTGAGGCCCAGCAACGGCGTAATTTGCTCCCATGGCTGTCAAAGTCAGCCAGCCAGCCAATCAGGGGAGAGAGGGGGCAGGGCCGGGTCAGGGGGGTCTTTGTTTGAATGGATACACAGAGCTGTGACTCGGCTCCAGTGACCCATAGGAAGCTGCTGACTGTGGCGGCACTCGACAGGAGGGAGGGGCCAGGAGCAGAAAAGAAGGACCGGAGAATAGGAGGATCTGGGCTGCTCTGTGCAAAACCAACTGCAGAGGAAAGTATAACATGTTTGTTTAACAAGAGAATAGGAGGATATCAATTAGGTTTTAGGGTCAAATAAGGTCTGCGTCGCCCCAGGTTAGTGCCAGTGCAAAACCAACTGAACAGATCGATATCTGATCTGATCAGATCTATACTAGCGTCCAGCAGTTTAGGGTTCCAAAAAAAACAGCATTGTTTAACAAGCCTTTACAAACAAAACAAAAAAATAAAAATCACAAGTACACCACAAAGTAGTTATAGGATTTTTACTGGGTCACATCTAAACCAATGCAAGTCTTTATAATACATGATTAAACTTTATACAATCCCAGACAGCCACGACAATTATGACACTAAATAAGGCCTTTATATGTATCCACAGTGTTATCCATTCACAATTTGTACTACATATCATTAAACTGCAGTTGCATTCATTATTGAAACTTGAAGCCAACCTAAAACTGAAGGACAGGCAACTTAAAGAAAAAAAAATTGCATATATAAAAAACTAAATAAAAAAAAAAAAAAAAAAAAAAAAAAAAAAAAAAAAAAAAAAAAAAAAAGCTTTTGTAAACGAATTGAAAAAATATTTCCAAAAACTTGCAGAATCATGCAGCTTGTCTGCAAACAATTAAAAAAAAAATACAAAAGTTCTGTTAGGATGAACATAATGTTTTAGCGTCAGTGAGGTCTACAGAACTTTGCCTTGTACTTTAAAACAAGGTTTCAAATGAACATTTTTAAATGCTCTGTACCAGTAACTAAACTGACTAGCCAGTTAGTTGTATTATAGTGGTACTAGAACGTGAAGAGCATTACCCAAATCAACACATTGTAGCAATGGCCTACTGTTACATTGATACTCAGTGATAAAACTAAATTGGTAAAATAATAAACCACTCCTAAGAAAAAAAAAAAAAAAGAAACTTGGCAAGTTATACAATCTAGTCTAAGAAGAAAAAAAACAAAAAACAAAGGGCCCACTTTGGAATATGTGGAATCCAGCCCAGTGTGTCCAAAGGGGCTGCCTGAAAACCCCCCACTGACTTGAATAAAAGATTTTGGCCAAGGAAGCTTGTTCTGTCAGTTTAGAATCCAGCATGCTGTTGCTCAGCAACAGAAAACAAAAGATTTAATATTCCCTTTTTAGCACATGTAGAAAGAAGTAAAGAACAGCAGCAGCTACAGACACGGTGGCGTTGAGCTGCACCTTTTTGCAAAAAACTGTCAATTACTTTTTAAGAAAATATTGTTTGGATGACATTGCAAATATGTACACCAGTAAAAAAGGGCAATCCTACTACTACTGTACATGTTAACTGCCCATGAAAACAAACAATCTGGCTGGATCAAGTCATTTAGGTGTGTATATAGTGGTTTATGGTTCAGTGTATGAAATCACAGCTTCAGATTCTTAAACATTTCAGTGCTTTGTGAAGCTGCAGTGCTTCTTAGGTTGCAATAATCCCAGAGAAGCGAAAAAGGAAAAAAGTTAAATGTGTTTGGCAACAAAATTCTGCTCACTTGATATGCTTTGTATTCCATAAGATAGAAATTACTGATCACAGGTTTGATCAGATTTTGTAAAAAAAAAAAAAAAAGCCTATGTGGATCAGAAAGCGATAAACGAGTGTCTGCGTCTCTGGGCACCTGGGAAACAAGATCTATGTTTATGAATAATAGAGGGGACTTTTACAATCAGTTTGTTGCCATTTAATCACACTGCTCATCTTAGATACAGTACATATGGATGCTCCATGCTGATATGACGAGCTGCTTCTTTCAAGAGCTCTTGTAACAAAAACACAAAAAAAATTTACACAGATGTAGGTAAAGGACCGACAGCAGATTAATTTCCACATTTTAATACTGGTATAAAAACCTTCATTACCGATGTTAAAAAGGGACAGTACATCCAATGACATTTTCCTGTTATGCTGGGCTCCTTTATGACTACCACTACAGGTATGTTGGTTTTACGCTTGGACTGTCAGTAAAATGATCTGGGTGTATGCCGCATGCAAAATTCGTATACAGAGCTTTCTTGATACCATGCAATAGTATTAAGACTTGTGACAAATCGCATTGTACTCCTGACTGAATGGTGCTAAAGGGTAACACCACTATGTGATCGCTGAAAATAGCTAAACCCACTTTGCTGGCTAAAGTACCGCTTTGAGCAATTCCATGTCATTTTAATCTGCTCCAATTCTACTGTAAAGTTCTGACATACTGCGGAACATTTAAGGCTATAATCCAACAGAGAAGAGAACCTGAGGTATCTGCTGGTTTGTATTTAGTGGTGCTTCCCTTGAAAATAGCCTTCCATCAGTACCAATGTCATTTTGGATTCTAAGATATCCGTTTAATAACTCTAATACTAGCATACACCTTAGCTTCATAAGTGACAGCACAGAAAAGATCTTAACTAATACTGTACAGGAGACTGAAAAAAAAAAAAAAATATATAAAGAAGGATGTAGGAAAATGTTTTAGACATGCTATCCCCTTAAACAAATCATTACCTGTACATCTGTTAAGGCGACAAACATAATTTGCAAAACAGACCTTCAGGTTTGTATAGGACCTTTGTATGGCTCACAGTCCAGCAAAATAAAAGAAACATGATGGGTTAAACTCTCTGGTGGGTGGCCAGCGAGAGCCGCTATGCACTGCTGTAAAAGTTGGCGCAAACCTTCCGTGCCGCAGGGAGAGACTGTTTTGACCAAGTAGTACTTTACAAATTTACAAGCTCTTGTGTGACAAACTGTTTTAACCGTTCAAGGTATTGTCCATACAGTTCCACATCGTTGTGTCCAGCTCCTTCCACCCACAAGGGTTCCACCGGCCTTTGACAGCGCTCGAACAGTGCCAGTCCATGGGAAAAGTCAATAACTTCATCTTCAGTGCCATGGATGATCAGCACAGGAGAGGTTATCTTGGAGATTTTATCAATGCTGTAAGATAATAAAAGTGCATTACACAAACGGCTAGGGTAAATATTAATACATTACTTTGTTGAAAAAATGATAAAAAAAAACTAAAAAAGTACATGCTGTAGCCTCTTGCAATTAAATAAACCAGATTATTTTGTTGCCTCCCCCACTGTACACACCATTCGACAATGGTGTGTACAGGCTGCCAACATGCAAGCCATGTTCCAAGACAAATAAATGCTGAGCATACCATTGGTCCCAAAAGGGACGTATAACGAGGTCGCACATGCAGAAAAAAACGCTGCACCCTACCACATGTAGTTGTGGCAAATTTGCAATGCAAACTATAGAAACCATGCAGAAATCATAAACTGCACCTGGTTACTGATCAGTGTTTTTGGTAAGCTTGTAGGAAAGCTATTCCTTTCATACAACTGTCCTTTAGTCAATCTGACATACAGCCCTCCTGGTTAAAGTAACTAAAGGCAAACTTATTTTTAGTTTTTGGATAGAATGGAGAGGGGATTAGAACATCCGACGTTTTTTATTGCCATTTGTGCACCCGTTAAGGAGATTCACCCTCTCCCTTTGTCCTGTTTACTATTAAGGCCTCATGCACACTGGATGTTAAAATATCATTATTAAAAACACCAGTAGCTTTCCAGTGAGTTTTTCAACATTTTTGCAAGAGTGTTGATTAGCAGTTTTTTTCCCCCCACAATGGATCAAAAACATACAAAGACACTAGCGAGATGCGTTTGAGCGTTTAGCAGCATTTGACAACTGAAAAACTCCTCTCAGAACCCACTAGTTTTGTTTTACAGCCAAAAACTGCTGATAACAGTCTATGTGTGCATGGACACATAGGATAACATGGTGGGGCGTTTATCGACTTAAAAAAAAAAAAAAAAAAAAAAGCCAAAAAAACAGCAGCTGTAAAAAAGTCCAAAAACATCCAGTGTGCATGAGGCCTAAAAGTAAAAGAAAATCCCAAATGTCCCCAGAAAAGTAATAGAAATTAGGATAGAGAGTGATAAAAAGGGAAAGAAAGGAGAGCAAAGAGTGGTACATGTACCAGAAGGGGTTTTAATACTGCACGAGAGGAAGGGACTTAGGGAGCACTAAATGTCCGTGGGTTAGGGGCGCGCAAATTACTTATTTTTCCTTGGGTGCTGACAACCCACGCCACAAAAACAACATTTTACTTTTAGGGGCCCACACCACTTGGGAAATTTTATCAAGGGGTCACAGCACTGGGGTGGTTGAGAACCACTGCCCTAGAATGAAGACTTCCAGCAGCGCCCACACACCGCTGACATCTTTCCCACAGTTTCTCCTGGGTTTGCGGGCTCCGGCGCGGTGAATGGCCGAAGCCACAGTGAGGTCACGTCCACGCATGCGTGCGGGAGCCTCCATTCACAACAGAGCTCGGAAGGAACGGCACCCATGGTCGTTCCTTCAGAGCACAGGTGTCAGTGATGTCACTGGCTGCATGTAATGTAAATATCTCCTAAACGATGCATATTTACACTACCTATAGGTAAAGCCTTATTATAGGTTTACCTATACATAAATGTCTGCAGGAGGAAGTTTACTTCCTCTTTAAAGAAGTACAAAGCTTGTTTGGCTGTACTTCTGTGGATCACAGGAGTGCAGTTTGTTCTGCACTCCTGTGACCTGTTTTCAGCAGACAGCAGGCTGAATCCCACTGTCAGCTGAAGTGACAGAGGCAGTCAAGGCTGGGGAAAGATTGCGACCCATATGGCCAGGATGCGCCCACATGCCCAGATAGACACCCGGCTCAGGCTCTCATCGATCCGGTCACCAGCTCTCTACTCAGGAAGCTGTGAGAACCGAGTGATCGACGGTGCATTAGAGCCAGCGGGTGAGCGATGCTGCATCCACCTAGTTAAGTAGGATATAAAAAAAAAAAAAATTCCTGCTGAGAGTTTCCTCCCCATCACATCTGATCAGCCAATGTGACTATAGAGTCACACATGTGGGCGTATACAGTGTGGTAAATGACACCCCACTCCCTCCCCCCCTTCTCTATGCCTACTAATTAGCTAAACACAATGGGGATGGGATATTCCATGTAGATTATTGGAGGCTTTACCTCTCTCTTTTTCTAAGACACAGACTGGAGGGAGGGGGGGGGGGGGGGGGGCACAGTAATCTGTCCACACCATGCTCTTGCCAAAAAATAAAGATTTCAAATACTGTATATATTTGAATGACAATTTAAAAAACAAAAAAAATAAAACAAAAAAAAACCAACAGTTAGTTTATTTTTACTCTGTATTCCAAAGGCTGTTTTTTTTTGAACATATGACCAGCAGCAGAGGACCAGAAGCTCCTCCTGCTTATGTTTCCCTGCAGACAGCCTGGGAAAGATATTGAATAGGAAAAAGGTACTTAAGATTTATTTATTTTTTTTAAATAAATTGCCATCATCCACATAGAGAAATAGAATAATGTAAATTGAACAGTGTTTAGTATTACTTTAAAGTTTCAGTAAACCCTGAAATGTTATTTTTTACCTACAGGTGTGCTTATAATAAAGCTTACCTGTAAGTAAAATGATAATCTTCTAAACGTGCACCGCTTAGGAGATATTCTGGCGAGCAGCAGTCGGTGACGTCACCGGCGCATGCGCTCTGGTGGAGGAACAGCATCCCCGTGCCACAGGAGTGATGTCATCGTGGCTCGGCCAATCGAAACACCCCAAGTCCCCGAACCCGAAAGGAAGACTGAAGATGAAGGCCTCTGCAGCAGTGACAGCGTGCTGCTTGAGGGCTTAGTTTTTAGAGGCAAGTCTTTCATAATGTGCTAGTATGCATACTGTATGGAGACGAGTGGGGCCATCTTATCCTCACTCGTCTCCATGCACAGCTAATGAGAGGACGTGATCGCCTCTGCCATAACAACGATATACTCCTTCAAAAAGCAGACGTAAAACTGAGGCAGGCGGTCCGTAAATGGTTAAAGACTATAGTTTTATGCAGGACTTTCAAGCATGCTCCTTTACCTCCCCAGTGAGCAACATTCAGCAGAAGTGATGGTAGCTGTAACCTCAGGAGGACACTATCTACAGTTGTGCTCCCAAGTTTACATACCCTGGCAGAATATATTTTCTTGGCCATTTTTCTGAGAATATGAATAATTACACAAACTTTTCTCACTTATGGTTAGAGTTTGGCAGAAGCCATTATCAATCTTCTTTACTTTTTTTAAATCATAATGGCAACAGAAACTGCCCAAATGACTGATCAAAAGTATAAATACCCTGGTGATTTTGGCCTGATAAAAAGCAAATAAGTTGACACAAAGAGGTTTGAATGGCTATTAAAAAAGGCAACCATCCTCACCTGTGATCTGTTTGTTTGCAATTAGTGTATATATAAAAAAGGCCAAAATTGAGCTTTTTGGCCACAACCATAAACACTACATTTGGAGAGGAGTCAACAAGGCCCATGATGAAAGGTACACCATTCCTACTGTGACACACAAAGGTGGATCGCTGATGTTTTGGGGATGTGTGAGCTACAAAGGCACAGGAAATTTGATCAATATTGATGGCAAGAGGAATGCAGTATGTTATCAAAAAATACTGGAGGAACATTTGCATTCATCAGCCAGGAAGCTGCGCATGGGACCTACTTGGACATTCCAACATGACAATGGTCAAAAACACAAGGCCAAGTCAACCTGTCATTGAATAAAGTGAAGGTTCTGGAGTGGCCATCTCAGTCTCCTGACCTCAATATCATTGAGACACTTTGGGGAGATCTCAAACGTGCAGTTCATGCAAAACAGCCCAAGAAATTACAGGAGCTGGAGGCTTTTTGCCAAGAGGAATGGGCAGCTTTATCATCTGAGAAGATAAAGAGCCTCATCCACAAATACCACAAAAGTCTTCAAGCTATCATTGATGTTAAAGGGGGCAATACACAGTATGAAGAACTGGGGTATGTAAACTTGATTGGGGTCATTTGGGTAGTTTCTGTTGCCATTAGGATTTAAAAAAAAAAAAAAAAAAAAAAAAAAAAAAGTGTAAACACAGTTGATTGATAATAAATGGCTTCAGCCAAACACTAACCATGAGTGAAAGAAAAGTTCTCATTCATATTCTCTGAAAAATGTCCAAGAAATGGCCAAGAGCATGTACACTTATCACAACTGTACATATAAATGTCGCCTCTATTTACATATCAATGCCGTGGTCTGCGACTATTTACATAATACTGCTGAGATTTACATATCAATGCAGGTTATTTACATGTAAACACAGGGTCTGTAGGCGAGTCATCTGTACATGGCAATAGGGCAGAGCTGGGCAGCAGCAACAGAACTTTACACTGAGATATCAGGACACAGCACAGGACAAACTTCAAGCGATATGGGAAATAAAACTGGGACAGTTGGCAAGTATGAGGCAGCTGCTTTTGGGCCCCAGGGCAGCTGCCCCTTTTCCCTGCTGCTCAACAATAAGATTAGCGGTCACATTTGCTCTGGAAGTACATGCATCAGGAGGAAGGTTAAAATAGATAGAAAATGTAATTACTCACTTAGGGAATGCATCAAAACAGTAAGTTTTCTTGGTATCAGGAAAAGCTACCCTCATCCCAGAGGTAAGAGGAGAATGAAGAATCACAGCAGCACTTTCATATCGAGCAGCCAGATCCACAGACGGGACAGTTCCTATACTCTGACCGTAGATGATCACATGCTCTGGGCGTATACCATACCTAAAAAGAACAGATTCAAATTGTATTTTATTCTGCTAGAAGCTTAAACTTAATAATGTAAAGAGCACCACAAAAAATAAAAAAAAAAAGTTTAGGAAACATTTCAGACAAAATTGCAAATAAAGCCATGACATGTATACAAGCAGCCTGGTCTCCCTACTCAGATCTTAAGACTTAAACTAATGAAGCATTAGACATTTCCAGTCTCCTTACCACCTGTTATACGCATGGGAATTGCACAGTTCAAAATAAAAATTATACACATGCATGAATAGTCAGTGAGACATTCATCAAGATGTATGTAGCCAAAATAATCAGCACCACGGTAGAATTTTCCAACCTTAAAAAAAAAAAAAATACAGTTTTAGGACATCAGGTTAAAACCCAAAAAAGAGACCAGCTAACATGTTTCAGCCCTATTGACCTCAGTCACAGCTATAAACCAAGCTCCTTCCTGTCAGCAGTGATGCGCCAAAAGTGGTTTCCCAAAGCAGGGAATAAAATCGACCACATGACTTGGTAACAACAGCGATCATCCACCACTGTTGTCTTCCATGTACGTCCAGGCCTTTGTATGTTGCTGAGCTCACCAGTGCATTCTTCTTTCCTCAGAATGTACTTAACTGTTGATTTGGCCACTCCTAATGTTGCTGCCATCTCTGATTGATTTGTTGTTTTTTTTTTTAAGCCTTGCAATGGCCCGTTTCACTTGGACGGACATTTCCTTTGAACGCATGATGTAGGTTCACAGCAATAGATTCCAAATAACACACTTAGAATCAACTACAGACCTTTTACCAGCTTAACTGAAGAAATAATGAAGGAGTAGCCCACACATGGCCATGAAACAGCTTTTGATTCAATTGTCCAATTACTTTTGGTCCCTTGGGGAAAAAAAAAGAAAAAAAGAAGGGGATGGCCATTAAGCGCTGTAATTCATAAACCTTTCCTCAGATTTGGACGTACATACCCTCAAATTAAACCTGAGAGTGTGCACTTTCAGCCCATATCCATTATCTAACTAGAGCGTGAATAGGTTTTGGTAAATACCGTAAAAAAAAATAAAAAAAAAAATTGTGCCCGTGTCCATATATATGGACCCAACTATATATGGTCCTGAAGAAGCAGGGGCTCCAGCAAAACATGTAGAACGGTGTACTGACCCAGAGATCAACTGTATACTATGTAGAAGTCCACAATACCTACAATCTTGGAGGTTTTTTGTCGTCTATACCCTCACAAAAAGATGTTAACTGTTTTTAACATGTTAACCACTTCAGCCCCGGACCAATTGTCAGCTTAAGGACCAGAGGTCTTTTTTCAATTTCGCACTGCACTACTTTAACTGGTAATTGTGCGGTCATGCAATTTTGTAACGAAACGAAATTTGCGTCCTTTTCTTCCCACAAATAGAGCTTTCTTTTGATGGTATTTGATTGCCTCTGTGATTTTTATTTTTTGCGATATAAACGGAAAAAGAGCGAAAATTTTGAAAAAAAAAGAGATTTTCTACTTTTTGTTATAAAAAAAATCTAATAAACTCAATTTTAGTCAAACATTTGGGCCAAAATGTATTCAGCCACATGTCTTTAGTAAAAAAAATGCCAATAAGCGTATATTTATTGGTTTGCGCAAAAGTTATAGCGTCTACAAACTAGAGTACATTTTCTGGAATTTACACCGCTTTTAATTTATGACTGCCTATTTCATTTCTTGAGGTGCTAAAATGGCAGAGAAGTACAAAACCCCCCCAAATGACCCCATTTTGGAAAGTAGACACCCCAAGCTATTTGCTGAGAGGCATGTTGAGCCCATTGAATATTTTTTTTTTTAGTCCCAAGTGATTGAATAAAGACAAAAAAAAAAAATAATTTTTTTTTTCTTCAAAAAGTTGTCACTAAATTATATATTGCTCACACATGCCATAGTTATATGTGGAATTGCACCCCAAAATACATTTTGCTGCTTCTCCTGAGTATGGGGATACCACATGTGTGGGACTTTTTGGGAGCCTAGCCGCGTACGGGGCCCCGAAACCCAAGCACCGCCTTCAGGATTTCTAAGGGTGCAAATTTTTGATTTCACTCCTCACTACCTATCACAGTTTCGAAGGCCATAAAATGCCAAAATAGTACAAAAACCCCCCCAAATGACCCCATTTTGGAAAGTAGACACCCCAAGCTATTTGTTGAGAGGCATGGTGAGTATTTTACAGCTCTCATTTGTTTTTGAAAATGAAGAAAGTAAAGAAAAAAATTTTTTTTTTTTCTTTTTTCAATTTTCAAAACTTTGTGACAAAAAGCGACATCTGCAAAATACTCACAATACCTCTCAGCAAATAGCTTGGGGTGTCTACTTTCCAAAATGGGGTCATTTTGGGGGGTTTTATGCCATCTGGGCATTCCATGGCCTCCGAAACTGTGATTGGCAGTGAGAAGTGAAATAAAAAAATTACTCCCTTAGAAAGCCTGAAGGCGGTGCTTGGTTTTTGGGGTTCCGTACGCAGCTAGGCTCCCAAAAAGTCCCACACATGTGGTATCCCCGTACTCAGGAGAAGCAACAGAATGTATTTTGGGGTGTATTTCCACATATGCCCATGACATGTTTGAGCAATATATCATTTAGTGACAACTTTTTGTAAAAAAAATATATATATTTTTTTTTTTTCATTATTCAATCTCTTGGGACAAAAAAAAAAAATATTTAATGGGCTCAACATTGCTCTCAGCAAATAGCTTGGGGTGTCTACTTTCCAAAATGGGGTCATTTGGGGGGGGTTTGAACTGTCCTGGCATTTTATGCACAACATTTAGAAGCCTATGTCACACGTCACCCACTCTTCTAACCACTTGAAGACAAAGCCCTTTCTGACACTTTTTGTTTACATGAAAACATATTTTTTTTTTGCAAGAAAATTACGTTGAACCCCCAAACACTATATATATTGTTAAAGCAAAGGCCCTACAGATTAAAATGGTGGGTGTTGCATTTTTTTTTTCCACACAGTATTTGCGCAGCGATTTTTTCAAACGCATTTTTTGTGGAAAAAATACACTTTTTTTTATTTTAATGCACTAAAACACACTATATTGCTCAAATTTTGATGAAATAAAAAATATGATCTTAGGCCGAGTACATGGATACCAAACACGACATGCTTTAAAATTGCGCACAAACACGCAGTGGCGACAAACTACATACATTTTTAAAAGCCTTTAAAAGCCTTTACATGATACCACATTAGATTCACGGAGGAGGTCTACTGCTAAAATTACTGCCCTCGATCTGACCTTCGCGGTGATACCTCACATGCATGCTGCAATTGCTGTTTACATATGACGCCAGACCAACGCTTGTGTACGCCTTTGCGCAAGAGAAGGGGGGGCAGGGGTGCTTTTTTTTTTTTTTTTTTAGTTTTTTTTTATTTATTTATTTAGCTTTTTTATTCTATTTTTAAACTGTTCCTTCCATTTTTTTTCTTTGTTATGATTTTTATTGTTATCTCAGGGAATGTAAATATCCCCTATGATAGCAATAGGCAGTGACAGGTACTCTTTTTTTGAAAAAATTGGGGTCTATTAGACCCTAGATCTTTCCTCTGCCCTCAAAGCATCTGACCACACCAAGATTGGTGTGATAAAATGCTTTCCCAATTTCCCAATGGCGCGGTTTATATCCGGGAGGGGGGACATTCCCTCCCACTGCTTGTAAAAGCAGTCTAGAGGCTAATTACCCGCTAGAATTGCTTTTACATGAAAGCCGATCACTGGCTGAAAAGAATGATACCAAGATGATACCTAAACCTGCAGGCATCATTCTGGTATAAACCATTCAAAGTCCAGCAACATACTGGACATATATTGTAATCTTTTTTTTTTTCATGCAGCCTCTTGGCTGAACGAAAAAAAGAGATTGATTGGTGGGTATGCCCACCATTAGAATACCTCCCTTCATCCACCCACTTCTAATGATGGGCATACATGCACCATTTATATATGCCGATGCATGGGGGCATCCTCCCGCAAAAGTTATGCCGTGTACACACGGTCGGAATTTCGACCGTATGTACGTGGCATTAGGAGCCAATCGCTCCTCCGCCCCCCGGGGGCCCCCATGCTTCGGCACATATGCTCTTTTTTTTAACTGTGGTGGTGAAATCACCTCCTACAGCGTTGGAGTCGCGGCTTTATGTATCATGGGAGCAAACGCTGTTGCTGTCAAGATAAATAAATCCGCGCTGCAACTGAATGGCGCACCTGAAAACAAAAAAATGCTTAACACTAAAACACAGTAAACAAAATTACATACCTGAAAAGCAAGCATGATAAAACATGATAAAACATAATAAAACATTGCAGAATAGAATGGAGTAAAAAAAGAGCAACAATAGAGAGAGAGAGAGAACAATAAAACGACAACTATTTTTGTTTTTTTTATTTTTTTGAGATTCACAGGTAAAAAAGCTCCTGACTGTTAGCGACTGAATCAAAACGCTACCACAAAAAAAATGTTAGCGATCGCAGGGATCAGGCCTGACTCTGCGAACACTGCAGTTATGTGTGCTTAGTGTTTTGTAAGTGACAGTGATCGATCGATACTGCACTTGGGTGGGCTGGGCTGGGCGGAGGGGGAAAACGCAGGTGCTAGCAGGTATCTGGGCTGATCCCGCTAACAATGCGTTTTTTTGGAACCCTAAACTGCTGGGACGCTAGTATAGATCTGATCAGATCAGATATTGATCTGTTCAGATACTATACCACTAAGGGAGGTGTATGCTTTGCGCGTGGGTGTTTGCGGTACTGGCACTAACCTGGGGCGACGCAGACCTTATTTGACCCTAAAACCTAATTGATATCACCCGCCGGGCGATCAGGGGGTTAAACCGTTATTGGGTAATAAATGGCGGGTGCCCTGACAGTATAAAAAACAAGCTAACTAACCAGCGTCACCCGTAACAGTAATACAAAAAAAAACTGGTTACCTAGCGACACTAATGCAGGGATCAGAAAAACGATCGCTTAGTGACACTGGCAAAAGGGGGTGAAAGGGTTAACTAGGGGCAATCAGGGGGTTAAACCTTTATTAGGTAATATATGGGGGTACCTGACGCTATATAAAAACCTGACGGGGAACCTAAATAACGAAATAACTAACTGGCTAACCAGCGTCACCAGTGACATTTTATACGGTGATCACTGGTGAAAGGGTTAACTCTAGGGGCAATCAGGGGGTTAAAACCTTTATTTAGGTTGTAATATGGGGGTACCTGACCTATAAACCTATTTATGAACCTATATAAACATGGCGGTTAACCTAAAAAAAAACTGGTTACCTAGCGACACTAATGCAGCGATCAGAAAAACGATCGCTTAGTGACACTGGCAAAAGGGGGTGAAAGGGTTAACTAGGGGCAATCAGGGGGTTAAACCTTTATTAGGTAATATATGGGGGTACCTGACGCTATATAAAAACCTGACGGGGAACCTAAATAACGAAATAACTAACTGGCTAACCAGCGTCACCAGTGACAGTTATACGGTGATTACTGGTGAAAGGGTTAACTCTAGGGGCAATCAGGGGGTTAAAACCTTTATTTAGGTTGTAATATGGGGGTACCTGACCTATAAAACTATTTATGAACCTATATAAAACATGGCGGTTAAAATAAAAAAAAAAATGGTTACCTAGCGACACAATGCAGCGATCAGAAAAACGATCGCTTAGTGACACTGGCAAAAGGGGGTGAAGGGGTTAACTAGGGGCAATCAGGGGGTTAAACCTTTATTAGGGGGGGGTAGGGGGCTACCTAGGACCTAAAACTAACTGCCCTGACAGTTATTACAGTCACACTGACACTAAATGCAGTGATCAGTAAATAAATGATCACTGCAATTAGTGACACTGTGACTGGGGGGGGAGGGGGGGTGATCTGGGGGGTGATCAGGGGGTGACAGGGGGGTGTTTTGTGTGCCTAACTGTACTGGTGTCAGTGTAGTGTTGTGCACTAACCTTAACATGTTCGCCGCTCGGCGTCTCCGGTCACATAGACCGGCGCACCGAGCGTGACATCACTTCCGCCTTCCTGTCTATACAATAGACAGGAAGGGGAAGTTTCTCATTGGCCAGGAGCGATCGCGAGGGGGTGGCCAGAAACCACTGGCCGTCCCCTCGTCCCGGATCGCTCCTGAAGCGATGCCGACCGTCCCCGCCGGCGGAGGGGGGTCCGATCGGACCCCCCAACCGCCTAAAGAATGGCACGTACAGGTACGTGGTTCTGCCTGTACGTGCCATTCTGCCGACGTATATCTACATGGGGCGGTCGGCAAGTGGTTAAACAATACAATTTGATATTATATTAAATAGTTTGAATGTGCTTCTCAAAGCCATACACAAAATCACATTTTCTTCTTCAAGTTGTTAGTATATTTTAGCACAGTTGCAAGGTTTTCTGGATAGCATTAATAGCTTAAGGACTGTCCTCATCTGGTTGCTTGGAATAGTTGTTTTAATATCAGATTTTACTAATAGATTCAGCTGCACAAAAACCCTTTAAAAAACGAGCAATTACATTCTCTACTTTTATTTCAATCCAGAGAAGAATAGTGGGGAGTTGTGTGTATCAAATAACACAAGCTATGCACATGCTTATCTCTACTAATAAAAAAAATGCTCCGATAGCTTAATTAGTAAAACAATCTGACTTGAGGAAGCCAAATGAATAACTTAGTTCCTTTGGGGCCTTTTCCAGCAAAAAAAATAAATAAAAAAATTACTGTGTGACTGTGGGGGCACTCAATAGGAGGGAGGGGCCAGGAGTAGCAAAGAGGGACCAGAGAAAAGGAGGATCCGCGCTGTTCTGTGCAAAACCAACTGCACATAAAAGGTAAGTATAACACGTTTGTGTAGTCTTGTTTTAAAAAAATAAACAAACAATCACTTTAAACTGCTTCGGGACCAGCCACCGCAGTTTTACTGCGGCAGGTTGGCTCCCCTGCGCGAAACCATGTAACTGTACGTGGGCTCGCGGGGTCCGGATAGCATGCACGCTGCATAGCGGGGGTGCCGATGCTCACGATGACCGCCGGACACGAGCGATTGTGACCAGGAGACAAACCCTTCCCTGTTCTGACAGATTGTGTGTGCCTATTAGCTAGGAACCACGATCCGTCACATCCTCTAGTTAGAATCACCTCCCAGGGAACAGTTAACCCCTTCACTGCAATTTATACAGTAATCAATGCATTTTTAATCGCACCGATCGCTGTATTAAATGCCAATGGTTCCAAAGATGGGTCGAAATTGTCCGATGTGTCTGCCATAATGTCGCAGTCAAGAGAAAAAAAAATAAAAAAAAAAAATAAAAAAGCAGATCGCCGCCATTACTAGTAGAAAAAAAAAAAAAAAAAAATTTAATTTATATTTATTTATTTATTTATTTATTTATTTATTTTTATTTATTTATATTTTTATATATATATAATATATATATATATATATATATATATATATATATATATATATATATATATATATATATATATATATATATATATATATATATATATATATATATATATATATATATATACATATACATATATACACACACACATATATATATACATATATACATATATACACACACACACACACACACACACTATTTTGTAGACACTAACTTTTGTGCAAATCAATATGCGCGTATTGCGATTTTTACCAAAGATATGTAGAAGAAAACCTATCTGCCTAAACTGGGAAAAAAATTTTTTTTTTTTATATATATTTTTGGGGGGATATTTATTATAGCAAAAAGTAAAAAATTATTTTTTTCAAAACTGACACTTTGTTTATAGTGCAATCAAATACCACCAAAAGAAGCACGGGCACCCTTCTTTGGCGGTAAAGTGCCTGGTAAAGTGTTAAGAGAGAGACACACTTAACAGTAACTAATCACTGATGGCCAAATCACCAGAAACCCTGGTCTCTGAGCTGTATAGCTTTAAGCATGTCACAATGCAAGTATGAATGTCTCATACCTGTTGGACTGGTGGGGGAAGCTAGAAATCACTGTGGTAGTCAGTGCTACTAGGCATTCTCCGAACGGACGAGGTGGAAAAAAAAAAGGGCACTGACATTATTAATGCAGGATTTATATAGCACCAACAGTTTGCGCAGTACTTTACATTATAAATTACTACATTATTATAAAAAAAAAAAAAAAAAAAAGAATACAGTTCCAATACAAGAGGGATAGGAGAGCCCTGCTCCTGAGAGCTTACAATCTAATGACGACATCATGAACTTCACCTCGAATAACCAGCGAACGACTTGTATTCATTTGAAAAAAAAAATTTTTTTACAAGAAGTTCTGTGAATGGCGGCATGGCAGAACAAGCGACCACCTGTGGTCAGTGTGCTGAAGTAAATTTGATCGGCGCGCCTCAGAACATTTGGCTATAATTAAAGTAGCTACGAAACTACAGTGCTTCATAGTGCATTGTGATGCTCTGCAGCATGTCCATCAACGCGGCACTGACATTCTAAAAACTGCAGAGCAACATGCTTATCGCACATAATGCAAGTTACTGCAACACATACTATTGGAAAGGTGCGTTTCAGCCTCTGCAGTCGCAGGCAACACGTTGTTGCCCACCAGCATCTCCTCCCCTCCTGTCAATCCCATTGTGCTAGTTTGAGACATCACCTGGAATGAACGAAATAGGGGGCTCTGCATGAGAACAAAACCAGTGCCAATGTACAGTATACTGCTGCCTCCCTTACTGTGCTTGGCCGCTGCTCCCCTTCCATGCGAGGTGCCCTGCTGCCTCCCCCATGTAAAGTTTTCTGCCCTGTTGACCCCCTGCTCACCTCAAAGTCGGACCAAGAATTCAGCATCTGTGCAGAAAAAGAGCTAGCAAAAGTTTCACATAAATAGTCAAGTTTTAGTACTTTACTCAAATTATTGCGGTTATATGAACAGCTCACTAATCAATGTTCGGTGAGCTGAAAATATGACCATTTCAGGGGTTTCCTGAGATCTCAAAACTTTTGCCAAAGGGTTCCTCCGAGGTAAAAAGGCTGAAAAATCCTGGGCTAGAGCTACATTGGTAATATATTCTTGAAACGAAAGCCTAGTTTGTCCTAGTACGGATTTAAGACCTTTAATAATTACAAAAGTTGAATAAACAGGTCTATAGTGGGGGGTGGGGGGGGGGGGGGGGGGGGGATAAAAATTGCTGTGGTCCATAAAGTGTAAAAAATTAAAATAAAAAATGTATGAGAGCTGAAGTGGTTAATCTAACAGGAAAAAGCTGTTTGATCGTTTCACAAGTACTTAAAGTTACATAAATTGCTGGTGGGGAAATAATCTGCCGTAATCATCTCAGATCTATGCATCATGCCAGCACTATTATGTACACCACAATGAATTCGAATACTGAGTCAGCACTTAATATTTCCCTATACACTGAGTCACTTCCGTGAAAGCGTACATGTGCACACCAATGGGATGAACAATATGGATCACACTCCAGTGAGGACACCTGGTATTCATAAGCTTCCTGCCCTACAAGGCATTTAAACATTTGATTACTATGACTTATGACCCAATTTTTCTTTTACATAGCATTTGCCATAAGAACGGTGCAGGGCTAGCTTACACCATAACCTGCACAAGTTTCTGTTTGATGTGCGTGGTGTCAAGGCAGCCCATTCATTTTAAATTGGACCTCACCATACCCCAGAGGAAAGAAAGTCACAGCTGAACTATTTTTGTAAAACATAGTACACCACAAGAGTAGTCACATCTGTGTATAAGTGCACTATAGCATAGATTCTCTCTCCACACACACACACACACACACACACACAGTTAAATGTATCTGCTGTGCCTGTTGTATTCTGGTTTTCCCTCTGGAACCTTTAGCCCAAATTATCATAACATGCATTAAAACTTGCCTGTTAATGCACCTTATTGCACGACTTCTAGTGTGAAGGAACCAGACTAAAAAAATTTTTTAGACCCCCCTCTTTAGCATTTCATTTTAAAAACATAAAATAAATACATAGAAAACCTAGGAGGAGGCTTGGCTATTTAACCACATAAAGGACCGAGCCTCTTTCTGAGATTTGTTTTTTTTTTGCTAGAAAATTACTTAGAACCCCCAAACATTAGGCTTTTTTATTTTCTAACCCCCCCTAGAGAATAAAATGGCGGTCATTGCTATACTCTGTCACACCGTATTTGCACAGGGGTCAGTTACAAGCGCACACTTTTTAATTAAAAAAAATAAACAAACAAACAGTAAAGTTAGACCAATTTTTTTTATATTGTGAATGAGAAATGTTAGACCGAGTAAATTGATACCCAACATGTCACGCTTCAAAATTGCACCCACTCGTGGAATGGCGACAAACTTTTACCCTTAAAAATCTTCACTGGCGACGTTAAAAAATGTTTTCCGGTTGCATGTTTTGAGTTAACGAGGAAGTCTAGGGCTAGAATTATTGCTCTACCAATCGCGCCAAAATCTCAGGTGTGGTTTGAACACCGTTTTAATATGCGGGCACTACTCACGTATGCATTCACTTCTGCACGTGAGCTCGGCGGGACGGAGTGCGTTTAAAATTTTTTTTTTTTCTTATTTTACCTTTTATTTATTTGTACACTATTTTTAAAAAAAAATTAATAAAATTGTGTCACTTTTATTCCTATTACAAGGAATGTCAACCAGTCAAAAACCTCAGATCTCATATTTACACTTCCGCCCTGCAATGGTATGGAGATGGGTGGGGGCCATCTTCCCTTCACTTGTCTCCATACCCAGGAAGGACAAGCTTCCGATTGCCTCGGCCACTACCGACGGCTCCAGGCCTGAAAATGCCAGGACAGTATAAAAAGCCTCCAAATGACCTTTTCTGAAAGTAGACCACCCAAGGTATTTAGGCATGGCACATTTTTTAAAGTTGTATTTTATGTTGCACAATTGTTTTAAAAAAATAAGTTTTCCCCACATTTGTACCATTCTGGGGAGTTGATTCGTTTTTTTTTTTTCTTTTTTAACATATGATTGCTTATAGCAGTAAATTACACTTTTACAAGGAAATATTTACACTGTACAAGGAAGTATATACACTGTGTATGGTTGTGATTAGTTGTGATTGGCCACAGCTAATCACATGGTACAAATGGGCTGTGATTGGCCCTGTCTGTACCATGTGTGAACTGTGCCCAATCACAGCTAGAAACACAATTTTATACAATGAATGGCATGAAAAAGGCAGCGGGCCAGTACACCGACAGATCCCATAGCCCGTTCTCAGGAGGACGTAATATGATGTCCTACCAGAAGAGATTTCCCGCCTGAACAATGGCATGGGTGGTGAGAGGCAGTTTACCACTCAAAGACCACCCACTGCAAATATACTGCGGCAGGGCGGCTCTATTGCGCGAAACGATGTACCTGTACGTTGTTTCCTGCAATAGATACTGTGGGCGTGTGTCGGCTTCACGGAGGAGGAGCCGATGCACATGTCCAACGGACCCAATGTCCGCCGGCTACCCGCGATCGTGGTACAGAGAGGGAGAATGGGGGATCTGCCTGTGTAAACTGGCACAACATTGTTGGATTGTTGTTCCTAGTGATCATGAACAGCGATCTGTGTTCCTGTGAGCACTTCCCCCACAGTTAGAAACACACTGAGGGAACACAGTTAACCCTTTGATCGCCCCTGTAGTTAACTTCCATGCCAGTGTCATTTATACATTAATCCAAACAATATACACTTATTGTGATTTTTTTTAACCAAAAGTATGTAGAACACATATTGGAATAAACTGATGAAAACATTTTTTTTATATTTTTTTGGGATACATATTCCATCAGAAAGTAAATTTTTTTTTTTCAAAATGGGCGGTCTTTGTTTATAGCACAAAAAATAGACTGCAGGTGATCAAATACCACCCAAAAAAAATAAGACAATTTTATTTGGGTACAGTGTCGCACGACCACACAATTGTTAGTTAAAGTAACGCAGCCATCTTGAGTAATGGCAAATGATGTAACAATTTTCTTCCTGGCATCCGTCTGCCCTTAGCTCAAGCATGCAGGCAAGAAGGTGTGCTTAGCTGAGAAAACCTCTCCCCCTCCTGGGATGTATGACAATTTGCCTGGACATGGAAACCAAAAAGCAACTGCAGAAATGTAAAATGTTTAAGGGCTTGACTAAATTTCTAACACTTGGCTCCTATAGTGTTAGCATGGGAGTTAGAGAGCTTTAGTATGGGCATTAGATTGGTGAGTCTTCTTTGCGAGGCTAGGGTACCATTTATCCAAGCATATAAAGCTTGTGTCAAAATGGATCAGATCGGTCAATCCCTTGATTCATTTTTGGAAAAGTTTGTGGGACTAGAGCCCTGGAGCTTAAACAACTGTGCCATCCACCTTGCAGACACTGGTAAAAAAAAAAACTGAAGTACTTCCTGTATGGGAGGGTTTATATAGGGGAATCACTTCCTGTCTAGAGAACTTTGGTTTACCAGTGTCCATTTACCTGGAGATGAAGTATAACCCAGCAGGTAATAAACATTGGCCTAACTCTGTGTCCCATGAGGTATGAAAAAGTAAAATTTATTTCAGTGTAGGACAATATGCATTTCAACTACATATTTTTGGAAAAAAAATAAATAAAAACAAAAACATTTGCAAGCGTATATTGGTTTGTGCAAAAGTTAGTGACTAGGGGATAGATTTTATCCCCATTCTGCCTCTCTGTGCAGCGAGTACGCCATGCTCCCGCAGCGTGTGCACCCACAGTATATACGTCATGCAGGTGCGTCGTTTCACGCAATATAGCCGCCCTGCCTCAGTATATGTGCGGTGGGCGGTCTTAACCGCTTCTTGACCAGCGAACACTGATATAGATCGCCAGAATGGCACTGGTGGGCAAAAGGGCATACAAGTACGACCCCTTTAAGAAGCAGTGATGCGCCCGCCCGCCGCGTTCTCCGTGACCATGGGTCCCGCGGACTCGATGTCCGCAATCGTCTCACCGAGAGGTAGAACGGGGAGATGCTTTTGTAAACAAAGCATTTCCCCGTTCTGCCTAGTGACAGGACAGAGATCACTGCGGTCATCGAAAGCAGTGATTGCTGTCGTGTGTTGTAGCCCCTCCCCCCACAGTTAGAGTCACTCCCTAGAACACACTTAACCCCTTCACTGCCAGTGTCATTTATACAGTAATCAATGCATTTTTATAGCACTGATCGCTGTATAAATGACAATGGTCCCAAAATGGTGTCAAAAAGGTCTGATGTGTCCGCCATAATGTAGCAGTCCCTATAAAAAAAATAAAAAAATCGCAGATAGCCATTACTAATAAAAAAAGCCATAAAACTATCCCCTATTTTGTAGACGCTATACCTTTTGCGCAATCAATATACGCTTACTGCAATTTTTTTTTACCAAAAATATGAATAATATGTATCGGCCTAAACTGGAGGAAAAACTTTTTTTTATATATATTTTTGGGGATATTATAGTAAAAAGTTAAAAAAATCATGCGTTTTTTTCCCTCAAAATTGTTGCTTTTTTCTTGTTTATAGCGCAAAAAAAAAAAAAAAAAAGTGGTGATCAAATACCACCAAAAGAAAGTTCTATTTGTGGGGGGGGAAAAAAAAAAAAAAAAAAAAACACAATTTTGTTTGGGTACAAAGTCGCACGGCCACGCAATTGTCAGTTAAATTGACACAGTGCCAAATCGCAAAAAGTGCTCTGGTCAGGAAGGGGGTAAATCCTTCCAGGGCTGAAGTGGTTAAATTCGCCTCGCACTGCACTAAACTAGTATAGGACCCTTTTTTGAACCGGATCAAATTCGCACTGCATATATGTGAACAGCCTTCATTGGAAAAAAATGCTTTACATGACATGCAAATCTCTGCTTTTCGGCTCGCATCGGATCCACATAGAATTTGCATCAGTATGAACCGGGGCTAAAGCTGTTAAATTAAGTGAAATAGTTAAAGAGGAAATCAGTACACTTTTCAGTTTTGGATCAGTGGGGAGGGAGAACCCTGAATGAGATTTCTTCTCACTTACTCTCCTAGGGATAGTAGTTACTAGGTCAGAAAGTGAGGTATCTCCCCACAAAGAATGATAACCTGATAAGGTTTTAAAGCCTATACAAATAAAAATTGCACACTACCTGTGTCAGTGGAGAGATTTCTACTTAGTTCCTATCATTGTGACCACTACCTACCATCAGTGCAACTGAAAGTGAGTGGAAAACCAGGGAAATAAAAGCAAGCAAAAAAAAGTCAGCAGCTACAAATCCTGTAGCTGCTGACTTTTAAAAAGGACACTTGCGTGTCCAGGGATCCAGCGCAGTTCTCACCCCGGCTAGTTCTTCCCTAGCCTTTGGGTTCTCGGTTCTAGTAACCTAAATGTGGACAGCCAGCTATGCTGCTTTTGGTTTTTCAGCAGGCTGCCCACTGCGTAAACTGCACTGCACTGCGCGTTGTGAATGGTCCCATTGTCTTTTGGGACTTTTGATGTGTCCCAAAAGACTGCGGGGAGGAAGAGGAGAACTTCCGGTCAGATGGCCTAGGTAATCCAAGCAGAAGTGGGAGCAGGTACCGGTCAAAACTAGGTACCCACTAAACCCAAAAAAAAAATAAAAATTGCCTTTAAACAATTTCTTGAAGCACAGCATGCAGGCTAGGGACGTCTCCTTCCTCTACAGCCAACAAACTGTATATACATAACACAGAATCACTGACCTTGTTCTTAGAGCAATCCAAGCAGCATCAATATCAGCATATAAATTCTTCTCCGATGGCTTCCCAGAGCTTGACCCGTATCCAGAATAATCGTAGGAGAATATGTTACAATTAATACGAGAGCCAAGTCCTATATAAAAGCTGCTCATTTGACCCAAATCTACAGCATTTCCATGAGAAAACAGAAGTGTGTATTTAGCATTGGGAGAGCAGCGTACAAACATGCAGGCAATGCGGTTTCCACGGCTGGTCCTAGTCATGAAACACTCTATAGCGTCTTTTTCCCGGGCAGAATATTGCCAGTCCGCTCGTTCCGTCAAATGAAGAGTCCAGCGGCTTCCACTCTCATCACATATAAGAGTGTAAGTTGGATCAGGAGGTAAGAAGGCAAGTTTGGAGGCGATTTTCCCTGGGCATGGTGGGCAGCAAAAGAGGCAGCACAGCTCGCTGAAGGAAAGATTATTCATGGTGGTTTCTGGGAAGGGAAAACACATTAATTAGTACTTGGATAAAAATCTGAATATTTGCCTTATTTCATTCACATTTATAACAGGAAAGGTGCTTATCAAATGACTATGTTACATTTAATCAAGAGATTTGCTGAACAAGCAAGCAGATGGTTTATTTTGGAGAGGAATTTACTAGTCCCCAGTGGTCAGGAGAAACTGACCTCTTGCACTGGTGGCAGCGAATGGAACCGTGTAATGGAAAAAATAACTATTCCAGCACAACAAATTCACGGCTCTAATCAGACTTGTGTGCTTTGTTAAACTCCATAACTATTTCTTCTTACTACTGAACAGGGCGATACAGTTCACAAAAGATAAAATTGCAGAAAATGCTGGTTATTGTATGACTTTATATAAAGCCTGGTGTCCAACCTGCAGCACATTGGTACTTTGGCCCTCAGGAACACTGCACAGTTTGTTATCCTCATTGTACTCGCTTAGTCTAATAAAAGAAAAAACTATTCTAGAGGACTGGATTCCAAAATTTAAATAGTTTTACTTGGCACCATCTTATTTCATTTTTTCTGTGCTGCTTATCCCTTTTAATGTTATAATAAATCTTGTTGAAAAGTAGCAAATGTGGCAAAAGTATTTAAAGCCATACTAAGCACTTTATTTACATTCTCCCTTATCTTTCTGTATATGGATCATGGCCCTTTTTTTTTTTATGAAAACATTAAAAGGGAGGTGAGGCCTCCAACAATCTACATGTAATATCCCACCCCCCATTTTGCCTAGCTGATTAGTGGGCAGTTATTTACCACTGTGTATATGCAAAAATGTACAACTCAATAGTCACACGGGCTGCTCAGATGTGATAGAAACTTACTGAAAACTGAGCATGTGCACCCTTTCTGCCCAACCCTCCCCCTAGTCATAAAAGCTGTCCTATTGATTCCTGCTATGAAAAACGTTCTGTGGACAGGCAGATGAAAAGTCTGCCCCCTCCATTCATAGAGCACTTTCCATTGTTGGAAGCTATAGTACAGCTTCAATTAATTGATTTGGGGGGGGGGGGGGCATAGTAGGCACTTTGATGAATGCCTGACAGGCGGAGCCACTCATGTGAAATACCACAGCTGCAAGCAGTATGTGAGGGAGCAGAGGATGGAGGACTACAAGGAACACAGCAGCCACCAGCACAAGGGACACCCATCAAACTGGATACCAGCTCTAGCCCTGTTAATTTACAGGAAATCTGGTTACTTTACTTTGGGACTCTGCCGCCAGTATTAAAAACACATCTTACCTTAGAGCATCTCCCGCCACTCATGCAACTCGGTGGCTCTCTCCTCTCCCTGGCTGACAGCTATTGCAGGAAAGGTTGAGAATTTCTGCTGACGTCAGTCGGGGAGGAGAGAGAGCCGAGGAGCCACGTCAGCACCGGGAGATGCTCCGATATAAAAAAATAAAAATAAAAAAAAAAAAAAAAGGTACAGATAGGCAGCTTTTTTTTCTATATATAAAACACAGACGCAGGGGCACATGTTACACAGAGGGGATGGGATGTGTTTATTGTAGTTATGATGGCAGCAGGAGGGGAGGGCTGGGGAGTGGACAGAGCTGACAGGCAAGGAGGGAAGGAGAAAAGAGAATGGGGGTGAGCACAGAGAAGAGCTGCGGATGAAAAAAGGCACGTGAACCGACCATGGTGTTAGGGCTCAGCAGCCATGATAAACCGTTAGGGGGGGGGGGGGGCTCGGGGGCAGAACCAGGCAGGTTTTTTTTTAGGTGATAGACAGGGCCAAATTACAAAGCACAAGCACTGTGCTGTTATTCATGCTTGGAGAACAGGATTTGTTTTTTTTAGGGTAACAAGCACTTTAAGTAAGACTCCTATCAGGAATCATTTGTGGTTAGCCTTGAGTGTTTAAAAAAAAAAAAAAAAAAAAAAAAAAAAAAAAGCAGTTTGGTGGTCAACATTGGTAAGATTTTGCCAGGAGGAGGATTATTGCTGCATATCCAACATCAAGATAATATTTTTTGCAAAAATCCCTGCACATTCTAAAACATAAAAAAAAAAAAAAAAACCCCAAAAAACAAACTGACTGCGTTATTTAAAAATGGGGTTAAAAGAAATTTAAACTTTTTATAGGTAGAAGTCTGAGCCCCTGGGGGGGGGGGGGGGGGGGAGAAACGCGATTTAGACACCTTTCCAACCTAATCGAGACATGGATTTAACCAACTCTGTAAACTGCTGCAGTTGGGAATTTCACAAGGTGCAAGTCTATGAAGACTGCTTTGTTCTGAGCCCTAGTTAATGTGTGGGGTTGGCCTGGCTCAGCAGAGGCCTGGTTACCATGGCCACTGAGGATACTGCCTTTATTTGTATTTTAAACATTGTGCAGACCAAGTTCTTCAGATTATAGAAATTAAAATAGAATATCAAAACACTTCTCTGTCTTTTGTACCAAGGTAGCCTGTTTACATAATAAACAGTTCTTATATGCCAAAATTCTTCAGGGCACACTGGAGAAACCTTGGTAAAAATGGGGATTTTTGGGAAAGCTAAGCAAGTCCACTGTACATTGAAGTGAAGCGTACATCTCAATGCAGCATTATCACTGGCCAGCTGTTCTGTACCACACAACATGTAAATAATGCTGGCAACATGTGTATTTTCAATATTTTTCATATACGAGGTGTAATTTAAATGCATTTGAAAAGAAATAAATAAAATAAAAAGGTCTACCTAAAGCTACACATACATGTAACAAATCTAGTCGCACAATCACCTTTGGATTAATCGAGTCTATATAATCCTGGATGCAAGTGCCTGCAATTCGCTTGTAGTATCCATCTATATGTGCATGAGATTTAAGCTGGCCACACAATAGTCACAGCATCTAACACACACACACACACTTTTGTAAATATTTTATTGTACCTTTTCATGTGACAACACTGAAGAAATTACACTTTGCTACAATGTAAAGTAGTGAGTGTACAGCTTGCATAACAGTGTAAATTTGCTGTCCCCTCAAAATAACACACAGCCATTAATGTCTAAACCACTGGCAACAAAAGTGAGTACACCCCTAAGTGAAAATTTCCAAATTGGGCCCAAAGTGTTAATATTTTGTGTGCCCACCATTATTTTTCACCTTTGTGTTATTTTGAGGGGACAGCAACATTTACACACAGTTAGACAAGCTGTACACTCACTACTTTACATTGTAGCAAAGTGTCATTTATTTAGTGTTATCACATGAAAAGGTATAATAATAAAAAAAAAAAAAAAACACGTACAAAATGTGAGGGGTGTACTCACTTTTGTGAGATACTGCACACACACAGCCTCATTATACATAACCCATTAGTAAAAAAAATATACCCAATGGGATACATAATCCCTCTGTACAATACACATTTGTTGTTAGATCTTAGGAGTGTACAATCGGACTGTATTGCTTTTTACCAATCTGCAGCTTTTACGAGGTATTCCATAATAAACTTTAATAAAAAAAAAGTCAATACACTGATTTTAGCAATATATCACTTACTATGAAGCAAAATAATGTGTGGGTGGTGTAAACTATAATTTCATCCAGAGCACATCTGCTCTGAGTACACAACAAAAGCTGTAGAAAAAAAAAAAAAAAATAAATAAAAGCTCTTGGAACCCATTGTGCTTCAAATTAACTAGTTACAACCTAAACCCAAACGAACACATGCATGGTTAGCAGTGTGTCGTTTTGAATGACTGGTCAATGAGCCACAATTTTTCATAGAAAAAAAAAAAATAAAAAATAAAAAAAAGTTGGGCAAGATCTACAAAGTTACACTCAAAAGTTCACCGTGTATTAAATGAAACGTTTGCAGTTTAAAATCACAACACAGAAACCAAAATCCTAACCTCATTTCTACAGCCTAAAACCTCATCACATTGGCTTATTCCGATTTCCTTATTTCACAGAGGCACGGTTAACGTGTGTTATGTTGCATTGAGCTAAAGCCTCGTACACACGGTACGATTGTTGGAAGACTGTTGTCCTAAAATCTTACCATTAGTACGCCCCTTTTGACAATTTTTGTCCAATTTTTTCCGCCAACAAATGTTGGATGACACTAGGCTAGTACATTTTAGGCAGACACCGTTTGATGTCAGATTTTCGTATGGTCAGTACACAAATCTGTCACACAAAAGTCGAAAGTACAAACAAGCATGCTCGGAATCAATGCTCAAACACGAAATTAGCAGAAGGGGCACAAAGGGTGGCGCTCAAGAGCTGAAACTCCACATAGTATTTTGCTACGTTCGCGTTTGTGGCACGACAATCGTGTAACGTTAGTATGCAAGACAAGATCCAGGCACACGCCCTTTTGCTTTAGGCAACCCAATCAATTGGAAGGGTTGCCAACACACCACATTGGACATACAAATAAAAAAAAAAAAAACCTCTTTGCAACGCAGCACACCTTAACATACAGTAGCACATTACTCAAATTAGCTTGCAGCCGTACAGTAGCAGATTCTTCATCCACTCTGCATTTTATTTGGAGCTCTTTTCCTATCTGACTCTTTGTATTAATTGCATCCTGTGAATTGTGTTAATGCCTTAAGCCTTTGTGATCCATGGTGTCCAGCTCCACTTTCAGTTGGCAATCTGTATTAGTCCCACTAGGATACTCCTACTAAAATACCAAGTTTATTTTCTCATGAATTTTGGGGATTTAAAATACTTTAGAAAATAACGGTTTGAAGTTTATACTTGAACCCTTTGCTGTACAGAAACATGAAGCATTCACACTTTGCATGGTGTCCTACTAAACAGTGGGAGCCTGGTCTTCCCAGTTACACACTGGATGAAGCGCATCTGTGGAATAGTTCTCATTATGGCAATGTTGCACAAATCAGATTCCCCCAGATTCGGAGCTGCAGTTCTTCATAAAAACAAGCAGCTGTTACTACACAGCAGTCAAAAACAATCTAATTTAAAGGGTTACTCCAGTCAATTTTGTGTTTATTATGCGGGTAAGGACCCGAGAAGAGGAGATTCAAGGTCACTCTGTGCGATTCCATGGCACAGGCAAGTATGTTGTGTTTTTTTTTTATACATTTTAAATTGTACCTTTGCGATCGCTTTAAGCAAGCTGCCAGCAGGCTTTCAACAAGCTTTAGGAAGTGCTGAAACCTGCTAGCAGCCAATATACTTTGTTGTGAAATGAGAATAGAGATGTACATAGATATATTCCAGAGTTATAGCCCTTTTTCAATAGATAAATTGGAGAGGAAAAGTTTAAAAGTAATGTGCTGAGTTCAGGGGAAAATGGCTACTGAAGACAATACAAATTACATTGTGTCAGGTAAAGTATACTACCCATTAATGGTGCTCCTGGCCATGTTTCCTGCAAAGGTTGGATCAATGAATGTAATGTGTAGCTCAAAACCTGTAAAGGATTGCTGCTTTACAGAGGTCTCAGTTACAGCTCTGAACTGCATACTGGTAAAACTATTTTCTGCAGATTTTGCACCTATTGGAGCAGGATTTTATTGCTTGGGTGCAAAGAAAAAAAAAAATATGTTTCAAGGCATTCCAGAGAAAAATGAAACAATGTTGTATATGATGTTCACACTTTTGGCCTCTTTCACATGGGGCTGTCCGTTTTTACTCATCCACTTGCTCAGCGGGGATTGCTCCGTTGATCCCCGCTGAGCCGGCGAATGACAAGTTCATCTCTGCTCACTTTTCAGAGACAGGATGGAAAATAGGGTTTCCATCCCTCTGGATTTAGCACATCGGATGTCAGCGGACATATCACCACTGACATCCGGCACTCCCCAGTGGTGTATGGAGCGTCCGTTCAGATCCGCCTGAAAAACTGACAAACGGATCTGAACGGTAAACACTGGAAACTTGACAGCTAGTAACAGGCGTTTAAAAATGTCCTTTTGCCGCTTTTACATACCACGTTTATGAAAAAAAATATTCTAGACAACCTCAGGAGACCCTCCCAAATGTCCAGCCGCGGTCATCGACGTCACTGCTTGGCTCCCTCCTCTGGCTGCCGGGCCAGTTGAAAAGATCGGAGCCTCGCGCATGCGCAGTAGGGTTCCCAGCGTGAAGCCATAAGGCTACACTGCCGAGTTTTCTTACCCGTAATGGCGGCTGCAGCAACGGACAGCTGATGGAAACATCAGCTGTGGTGCCCACATTGCTGGACTCCAGGACAGGTAAGTGTCCTATTAAAAGGCAGCAGGTGCAGTATGTGTAGCTGCTGGCTATTACTTTTTGCAGTGGTGGGTGGACCTCTGTTTTAAATATTTCTGCCGTTCTGTGAGAGAAGAGAGAGCAGTGTGCTTTAACTATGGATCCCATTTTTGCAGGCAACAGCATGTGGTGAAAATTGTGTTTACCACATTTTACACGTTCCTCATTAAAAACGCTTATGCAAATGCACATAAACGTGGGTTACTGCGTTTAAAATCTATAGTCTTACACGCATTTTTTCTGCTTTCAAAAAAACAATCAGTAAACTAAAATGTCTCAACTCAGGGTTCGACAAACCCCAGCTGCCAGGTCGCATTGGCGACTAGAAATAGCAGTCTGGCGCCTGGGCTACACTGGGTCAGATGTCTTGCCCCATGCGGCCCCCGCCCGCAGACTAAGATGAGCCGCGGGACGGTAATTGAGGCAGCGGGTTTGCGGCCTACATTGGGGGAACTGGCACCCT
This sequence comes from Lithobates sylvaticus, assembly GCA_028564925.1. Lineage (NCBI taxonomy): Eukaryota > Metazoa > Chordata > Amphibia > Anura > Ranidae > Lithobates > Lithobates sylvaticus. The sequence continues at coordinate 308,760,309 of CM053026.1, read as the reverse complement.
CTTGTGATGGCTGGGGCTCCCCATCTCCTTCCATCACACCAACTCTGCCCACTCCGCCATCTTCCCAGAGACCAACTCCGCCTCCCCATCTCCTTTCATCTTGCCCACTACGCCATAATCCTGGAGACCGACTCCACCTCCCCCCCTCTTCTTCCATCACACCAACTACGCCCACCTCAAGCTGCACTGACGTCAAACATGACAGAACCAAAATCCATGTGCTGAGAAGTGACAGAAAGGAAACCAGGTATGCGATATCTGTATATACCCGCTATGGAGGGAGAGGGAGAGGGAGAGGGAGAGGGAGAGGGAGAGGAGAGGGAGAGGGAGAGAGGGAGAGGGAGAGGGAGAGGGAGAGGGAGAGGGAGAGGGAGAGGGAGAGGGAGAGGAGAGAGGGAGAGAGGGGGAGAGAGGGAGAGAGAGAGAGACAGAGAGAGAGATATATTACACACACACCTATTATATATACACCCTCGCCCACCGCATATATACCCTCCCATTATATTATACCCTCCCCACATATATACTTTCCCTTTGCCACTGCCCATCACACCATCAAGCCTATTACACATGGGCCGAATGCCGGGCAACATCGGTCGGTTTAATAAAAACTGGCTGCCATTCGGCCCGTGTGTATGGCAGCCGGTCCGACAGAAGCCAGCCATTGGGCATGCTGGAAAAAAAATAAAAAAATAAAACTGGCTCCCAACTTTTCTAGCTGGTTCCTAGATTTCAAGCAAATTTGTCAAGCCCTGTCTTAACTACTATAAACGATGTATTATTAGATCTAGATACACTAGCAAAATTAAGCCCAACTCCAGATCACACTTTATAATCAGTTCCAGCTGTTTTTCTCCTTTTGGGATAAAGATTTTGAATGAATAAATAAAATCTGATCATTTAATCACCCCTGCCAGTGTTAAGTGGTTGTTCTCATCCATGCAATATATTCTGCTGGAGAGCTAGAGCTTTTTGAAAGACCAGCCTAAAAATTAAAACTAATGCAGCCATCACATCTAAGAACTGGTAAGCTGCAATATTAGAAATGTTTGCTTTTAGGTTTAATACTGCTTGAATAACTATATTTGGACACAAAGTAAATGCATATCTTTTGGGGCTTATCAAAGACTATTTTATGAAGTCTAGTGTTCAGGTTTAAACTGACTAAGCAATATGAAACAAAAAACAAAACAAACACACAACACACAAAGCACTGATCAAATTACATTTCAGCTGTGCTCTGAGACACTTCACAAGGTGATTATCCAAACTGTAAATTAATCCCTGCGTAGAACATAAGCTTTAAGATCTCAGGGTCAAGGGTTTAATCACTGGTCAAGTTCTTAAGCAAGTCTTGATTTACACTGCAGCAACACGTTTCTTCAGAAGTACTAAAAACTATAGAGGAAGAAAAATAAGAACGCAGAACAATCAAACTATTTGACCTTTACAATGGCAAAAAATAAATAAAAAAATAAAAATAAAAAGAAAGCCATTACTCGAACACTACCTATCTGTAAAGTGCTTTCATTCTTCTGCATTGTAAGACCATGCTTTTGTCAGCTGAGGATTTTGCAGTGTGACGGACACCAGTTTACCCTTCAGTGCCCAGTTGCTTGTAGTGCTATGCCCTAAACTCAAAGTTGTACATTAGCCATCTTTTTAAAATCCTGATTGGGCATCTTTGGCCCCACAGACTACAATAGGAGTGCCTGTAAATGCTCAACGCATGTGTTTTTGCACTTTAAAGAACTACTCTCCTCCTCTTGCCCAGGTCCAGCTGTGAAGGCCCACCATGGCCCGTAGTGGTTCCTGGGCTCTCCTGTTCATCTGTGAAGTCCAGAACTGCAGTAAAAAAGGTCAGGCTGGTGCCCATAGAGTTGGAGAGACAACCATTCCACAATCTTCTGTCTGATGAATGAACTTGGAAGCAATGTGACCAGTTTCACAGCCATCATTCCCTCCATTCACCTGGTTTCTGTGGATGTGAAGTTTTGGCCAGCATTAAGATTGGTACGCATGGGCTGAAAAGTCAGCTGGTTCAGCAGGAACTGGCTGACATGCAGTCAGTGTGAACAGCTGTCTGTCTGACAGAAGCCGGTCTAACGAAAGGCTTATGTCGAAGGGAAATGCTGGTAAACCAGCATCTGATTGGCGTTTACAGCCAATGGCTGCCAGCGCTGATCTGAGGTGATTGTTGGAATAAAAATAATAAATTATACATTTTATTTATAGACCTTTCAGAAAAAAATCCCCTTACAAAAAAAAAAAAAAAAAAAAACCTAGCAGTGTGTACCAGGCTTTAGAAGGAGCAGTAAACTAGCCCTACTGCAAAAGCAGGAAACAGTCGGCATACGTAATGAGCGAGTATGGCTTTACTTTTTTTGCCATAAGCAAGGTAAATCACATACAGCTTTAAAAACATTTAGAAATTAAGTTGCTTGTATTAACTTCTGCAGCACCATATCTCTGGTGAAAGGGTATAAGGTGAGAAAAGGATCGAAGATTTCAAAGGAAAGAGTAGCCACAAGCAAAATGGGAAACTCATTCATGCAAGTACCCCAGCCCTGGCGCAGGGGAAAAAAAAAAAAAAAAAAGGGAGGGAATCACGTCAGCTTTAAAAATTGATACATTTACATCCAGCAGATCTTGTTAGTCGATAAAACTATACTTTATATTTTAAAGCGGTGCAACTCTAAAAAAATAAATTCTAAAAGTCAGCAGCTACAAATACTAAAAATAAAAATCAGACACTTACCTGATTGACAAGAGGGAGGGGGGGGAGAGGCGATCTCCCTTCCTATGCCAAGGGAAGTGACGTCAGGAGCCCAGGCGCCAAAGGAGGCAGACTACGAGGGACCCCCTAGCAACAGGCATTATATATAAAAATTAAAAAAAGTTCTTCTCCAAAAGGTTTATTTTTTAGCACTTTTGTTTGGGGGGTGGAACTCCACTTTAAAGTGAATTTGCCTGGCTGCATGTTGCCCTTACTGATCTGGTTTAAAAAAAATAAAATAAAAAAAAATAAAAAGAAAAAAAAAAAAAAAATCACACCGGAAAATGTATGAAGCTGCAAGTAAAAAAGACTAGCTTAGTAGAGAGCCATTGCTACCATAAAGTTAGTCTTTAATGAATACCTATACCTCCTCTGACATCAGACAAGGAACTCCTCACCCACACAGTATATTTATAGTGCTGGGAAGTCAAGGTTGTAAGGTCCAATTTACTGTACTATCTGGGATGGTTGTCTTTTTGCAGGATGCTGTATACAGGAAGGGACATTTAATTCCACCCCCTTGCATCAAAAAAATAAATAAAATATAGGAGATTAACCTAAGTAAACCAGAACGTCAACGAATACAAGTTTGGAATTCTATTTTACTTTTTTAAGTTGAACCTCAGCCACAAACACTTTATGGCCATTTGCCCTGTAAAAATTAATTAACACTAATGAATTGTGTGCAATGTGCAGCTACTGCATTATGTAATGCTCTTACTTTCATCTCCCCTGTACAGTACAGTCAGCACCAATCGTTCAGCTCCGAACGGTACAGTCCCAGCTTGAGTACACAGATCACATTGGGTCAGTCACTCGGCAGCTTGCCCATTGCTAAATCATCCTACATTCTTCTGAATGGAGGGGAGATTGTGACATTATCCACACCTCCTCCAAACAGAAAACACATTGAAATGCAAGAAGTTTCTGGAATGGATGGGCTGCAGAGATCCGCTGTGATCTGTGTACTCCAGCAGGAGCTGACTGTATGAAAGTAAAGCTGGCCAAAGATGGTTTGAAATGCAGCTGCTTCAGCAGGGACTAGACGAATTGCAATCCATCCATGGCCGTACCTGTATGAGAGCAGTTGATCTAAAAAAAAGGACCAACTGCTCTCAAACAGGCCTGTTGGAAAATTTCCAGTCGATCAGTGCATGCAGCAAATGACTGCAGTGCTGATCAGTGTATTCTGATGGCGGGGAAGTCCCTGCTCTCAGAATACAATAGCCAAGTGGGAAGGATTGCATCATCCACCTCGAGTGTTTGGATTGGGGAAATAAATCCATCTATGGCCACCTTAAGTACATTTTTTTTTTTAGTATAAAAAAAGTCTGGAACTTTACCCATAACGACTTGATTTAAAAAAATAAAAAAGTTCTTTAGCAAGGAACATACATCAATAATTATGCTACCAAAACTGGTGTGTGTTGTAAATTGCCTCCAGCATTGCTCCGGTTTCCTCTTGACAGAGGCCGCCATTTTGCTGAAGCCCAGAGCCCCTCAACAGCAGTAAATCATAAAGTGGAACCAAACCCATCAAAAAATAAATAAATCGATCTAATAATAAATGTTGGTGCTAGTAAATGTTTTTCATGCACTTCCTCTTTCTATACAAGTAATTCGTCTAGGCTGCTGCAGTCTCCATGACTCCTGGAATAAAATTGTCACCAACTCCAGGAGTCTCTTTTTTTGCTCCATCGGAGTTTGCAGCCAGGGGAGGAGGGCAGAGGAGAGTTAAGAGCTGGAGGGTGGAGACCCTTGTGTGCCACGCCAAGCCCTTACTGCGCATGCGCTTCCAGCCCTTTCTGAATGTTGCTAAAGCAGTCACAGTGGAAGTTTGTTGCCGTTGCTATAGCAAACAGTGTATACATAGGGCTGGAAGCGATGTGCTTCGCGCGCGACCAAAAAAAAAAAAAAAAAAAAAAGAAAAGAAGGCTTTAATGGAGCATGTGCAAGACTTGGCAGGGCTTGCGAAGCAGTGGATTGAAAAGCAGGAAGAGAGGCCATGATAGTTAGGAATTTCATTAATTTTAAATCACAATGTATGGTCTTTGTAATCAGCTTTGCCTGCAGCTCCTCTTTAAGAGAACTACATAAAGCAGCTGCAGCCACGTGCACAAACTTGGTTAGCCTTGGTTCACACTGGAGCGCTTTGACATGTCAAATCGCCAGCAATTGCCGTCAATGGCACTGTCCTAATCGGTGTGATGCCGCATTTGCTGCGCTGCACCGATTTCAATAAGTCGTTTTTGTACTACTTTTCGGGCTGCGATTTACATTGACATCTGTGCAGAAACTTGCAGATGTCTCTGAACTCAAAGCCGAAATTGGGACTGACACGCGGTAGTAAAAAATCGTGCGAGTTCAGCTGAACTCGCACGGCTTCATTCCCGCAGCTCAGTGTGAACCTGGGCTTAGTGTTCATTCTTTTTAACAGTGCAAGTGGCCAAAAAAAAAAAAAAATAATTTGTCCGGAGTTCAGCTTTAAACAAAAAAAGATAGTCCATAGGAACAGTGCGCTCTAAAAACTTTAATGGTTACTACTTTCGTTCAAATCTGCAGACAGGAAAAGAAAACAAAAAAAAAAAAAAAATTAAAGAAAAAAAAGAACTAAACAGGCCTTTCAAGTGAAACTCACTCTCACATAGTGCCTGTGAGAACAAAAACTACAAACTAAAAGGTCATGTGCTTAACGTAGAATGTTTGTTTATTCAAAGGACTTCTGCAGTTCTGAAAGTCTGTATGACTTGCACGACTCTGGTAAGGGAAACGCTGTCAGATAGATACTTGTTAAAAAGCTGCACCTGTTATCCTGAGGGAAGATTCCATCAATTGAAATGGTTTGATAATTCACGTCACTAATCTTATGTCTAAGAAGTGAAAAAAAAAAGAAAAAAAATTATATTTCAGGCAGGCTTACGGAAACTAATAGCCTTCATTTTTTTCTAAAAGGATTTAACAAATATGTACACCTAAATAGATAGCACAGCTGTTTATTTTGAGACTTACCTTTTCTTATTGAAACATCAGACATATGAAGGAGCCAACCCCAGTATTGGGGGGTTGGGGGGGGGGGGGGGGGGGGGGGGGGGGGGGGGGGGGGTCTGACTGTCACTTTTTATAGTTTTATGTCAGCGGTGGACCTAAAGTTTTCCTAGTTGAAGCACTACAATAAAACCAGGTCCGGTTGCTAACCTATTTCAAACAGTACTAAAGTGGCAGTTCAAATCCACAGATATGCAAAAACTTGAATCCAGGTAAATGTGACTTGTAATCCGGGAGCAGAATTGAGCTTTACCCCAATTACACTTATGAGGGTAGCTCGGTGTTTGAGGATTCCTTAGCACCTTTGTACGAATGACTTGTAGTACAGGAGCAGAATCACATGTTTTTTGCCCCATAGAATTTCTAATACAAGTTCCATTTAAAAAAAAAAAAAAAAATTATTCACTTTCAAAGCACTTTTCAGGCACTACAATTAATATCTACACTCTACAGGGACAAAAAGGTGCAATTCCACTGTGAAGAAGGTCTTGCCATTTTTTTCAAGCTTCACATGACTCACTGACAGATCAGGCCACTGAAACAATGGGATTCTTCATATTTAGTGTTGTTATGCTCTGGGAGTCTTGAGACAAAACCTTCAGGTGTGAATGAGGGATGAGGGTTGGGGGGGTATAACCACCCTGGTTGCAAGCTACTAATTGCAGACCTGATGTCACACTATGCATGTACGATCAAAATATTTAGTTCTCCATATTATTCCTTTGCTTTGTATTCCTCTCCATTGTCCACATCTATCCTATGCACTGTATAAATGATTGTCTGACTGTCTCCAAATACTAGTCTGCATATTTTATTTATTTTTTTTTTATTACTACCCTTTACTTTGAGAAAACTGAAAGTAGAATTTAAGAAAATAATGGTCACCAGATGGGTAAGCTAGTAGGGAAAGGGTCAGACAGGAACTTGCTATACAAGATTCTTTCTCTGCGAGAGCCACAACTTCTGCAACAAGCAGTCAGTTCAATTTATAAGCCACTTCCCCATTCTTTTAGTTTGCATCTAAGAAAAGTGTCACTAAAGTCAGTGACAAAAACTGGCCAAGAATGAACTTGCATAATTGAGTAAAAAAGGAGTTTCAGCTAAATGAAAATTAGTACAGTGGCTTGTGTTAGTGAAGCTTAGACCTAGTTGAATACATTGATTCAAAAGGCTAAAGATTTATTCGATCTGAAGAGAAATCAGAGTATAATATACATTGATTCAAAATGATGCATGTGCCAACAAGGCATATGAAAGTAAACCTGCCATTAAAGTAGATGTAAACCCGATTCATGAAATTTGACCTAGGCACATATATATCTGCAGTGTTTACTTATCTCTCTTCAAAGCCCTGAAGTCCAGAGTCTGTCGTTTCATTCCTCTGTTATCGCATAACTTCTGACAAGTTCCCCGAGATGGGAGATACAAATCTCGGGCTGGTTTTGTCTGGGTGGGTGCTAAAAATTGATTAGCAGAGAGCTTGTTTTGTCACAGCACTGCTCTGAAAGCAACTTCCTTCCTCTGTTGAGAGGGGGTGTGCGCGTGCCTTTCCTCCAATCAGCTGTCACACAATGTATACCAAGACTACACTCTTACTGCTGAATGAGGAAGTAAAAATTCTAAAGAATATATAAAAGCTGAAGACAACAGATATGCATGTAAGCTTATGTAGAGAAATTTGTTTCATCTCTGTGTATCATCTGAGGCTGTTCACTTCACTGGGTATATGTGAGGGTTTACATCCACTTTAAATACAGGTGATACCATTGCTAGTTGGAAAAGGCTAGTTGTCTGGCTATTATGCCAACACGCTGGTTTCAATTTTTTTCAAGCATTTATAAATCAAAATTACTAGAATCTCATAAAAGCTCACCATACACGTTACAATCTTTGTGAATAAGGCTGATGTCACAAAAACTTAAAAAAAAAAAAATCTTTAGTTCAGGGAAACTGCATACTGACAACTAAGGTGCACTTTGCATGCTAGTGAACTTGCTTGCATGTGATGTCCCTGCATTGGCAGATATTCAGTAAACATCACTAGTTTTAGTACAATTTGCAATGCCAACCTTGGAAATCAATTCTGGTAAACCCATTTCAAATGACCTTTTTCAGACAGGCCGAGACTCGAGGCAATGGTACCAATAGGGCTAGGCAAACTGTGTGACTAGGTTGGAAGAAAAAAAAAAAAAAAAAAAAAAAAAAAAAATTAGCACCTGGTGCACGTACCCCCACACTAAGTGGAAAACCACCCTTTGGGCTCTTTCACACGGGGCGGATCAGTGCAGACCCGCCCCGTGGATAGCCGCTTGCTCAGCAGGGATCGCCGGAGCGATCTCCGCTGAGCAGGAAGATGACAGGTCTGTCTCTGCACTCTGGGACGGACCTGTCAGAGCGCCTCTCTCCCCTATGGGAGATCGGGTGGCAACGGACCGTAGAGTCCGTCGTCATCCGATCCGCTCTGCAGATGGATGAAAAAAAAAAAAAAATGGGGTTTTCCTCCGTCTGCAGAAACGGTGCATAGCGGGCACGGACGAGAGCGGGTGTCAGCGGATGCTCATCCGCTGACACCCGCTATCCCATAGGGATACATGCATGTCCGTTTTTCATCTGAAAACGGATGGATGAAAAACAGACATACGGTCCGTCCGTGTGAAAGAGCCCTTTAGGTTACTGATAATTGGCAAACAAACTTTTTCTGATGTAAAACACCTTTAACCACTGGGCACTTTAACCCCCTTCCTAACCAGCCCAATTTTCAGCTTTCGGCCCTCACACTTTAAAGGACAATTACTCAGTCATGCAACACTGTACCCATATGAAATTTGTCCTTTTTTTCCCTCCACACAATAGAGCTTTCTTTTGGTGGTATTTAATCACTGCTGGGTTTTTTATTTTTTGCGCTATAAAATCAAAAAAATAAAAAATAAAAAAATAAAAAAAAGACTGAAAATTCGGTAAAACGCTGGTTTGTTTACAAGTCCTCGCTTCTTCACTTGACGGAGCGATCACGTGGTAAAATGGCCACTATCAGCTGCCATTTACCGCGATCCCCCGGTGGTCACGGATGTTCCCGGGTGTGCGCAGGAGCACGTCCAGACGTCCCCTCAGAATAAGCCGACTGCGCTGTAGCCGTTTTTCGTCTATGGCCCGGTCTGCAAGTGGTTAAATGACAATTCTGGGTCAAGATCACGGATGTTTATTGTACAGATCACAGCTTAATTTAAAAGTACAGCCAAAGCTCATTTGGCTGTACTTCTGTGGATCACAGGAATTCTGCACTATTTTAAGCCCACTGTCAGAGGACTTCACAGAGCTGGTCTAGGAACCCAGGTCAGCCTCTCAGTGAGCCACTGAGAGCCCGAGCCAGCAGCTCCTGCACCCTCCACAGCACGCCAGCGAGTGCAGTAGTGACTGATCCTCACAAAGCGATGAGAATGGTGCGATCAGCGTTGTTTGATCGCTCAGTTCTCAAGTCTTAGAGCCAGCAGGGGGCAGATGCAGCATAAAACCGATGCCACATTAACCTAGCCAAGTATAATTAAATAAAAAAATCCTAAACTACACATAGCGCTCTTCCTCCGGCACCTGCGACTAAGTTTTGGCTCTCATACAGGAATTAGATCCCATCATTACATTTTCCATCTTTTGTCTATTCACAAAATGCCTTGTATTCTGTCTACAAGGAGAGCAGAGGGATACAGCATCTCTCCTTGTCCATTTACAGAAGGTCTTGTGATCACTGAACCAAACACATCGATCACAAGTCTAAACACAAAATGTAAACAAAGCCTGACCCTTCTCCCTCTGCCGATGATTGCATCAACCTGACTGTCGCAGGCAGCAGAGATGCCAATGCAACAAAGTTCACCCACAGACTGGGAGGTAACCAGGAAGAGACCTGATGGAAAAAAAAAAAAAAAAAAAAAAAGGACCGGTAGCCATGAGCTTGTGATGGGCAGGTTTCCATGGTGAGGAGGATGTTAACTGGCTTTTTGGCGAGTCAGTTACATGGAGATCAGTGGTTTTGGGTGCATTACCTTTTTTATGCATGTACGTTTATGATCATGTATGCAATAGCTTTTGGTTGATTATTTTGCATACTAAAGTGGATGCAAAGGCTCAAGGTGTTTTTTTACCTTTGTGCACAGAAAGCATAAAAAGGTAAAAAACCTTCTGCTCTGCCTTTTATTTTCCCAAAGTCTTCAGGTTTGTCACACAATGTGCAGGTTTCACAAAACCATCATTAGATCACGTGCAGCTTAAAAAGGTTCCTAAAGACAGAGGATGTCCACCCAGATTGGCGAGTATTCATTTGTTTTTAGGCCAATCAATAAATCCCAGCTGACTTTGCTCAGGAAGAAGTTGATTGGCCAGGATCGATTTTCCAAGCCAAAAGCTATAGATTCTGTGAAGGCAGACAATGCCTAGAGCACTTCTCCACCCCCTCTCTGCAGCACATACACGTGACTTTACTTGATGCACACTTGTATGCATGTAAAATGACCTCTTGTTAGGAAAGAACAGCCACAATCTAATGTCTGCACGTAGCCTAAACTGTACCTCTGCTTTGCAACACATTCACTTTAATCCCCTTACTCGGCAGCACATACCCTGTATAGGCTACAAGTGCAAAGAACTCTTTAAATGCAACAGCATGGGTGCTTGTCCCATGTGCTCCTCCATACCCAGGTTTGTGGAGGAGAAAACAAAAAAAAAAAAAAACAAAAAAAAAAAAAAAAAAAAAAAAAAAGGTACAGTAGAAGCAAACTGGTCATTGTGACCTGCCAAACAAAGTACAGGATTGCTATAAAGCTGAACTCTAGGCAGCTACAACAGGCTCAAGCAATAGTAGCTCTGTAATCAGTAACTTATTACAAGGGGGGCACCAGGAGCCAATCAGGCATGTTGCAGTGCACAAAAGCATGGTGATAGAGTAGTGATGGACAGATACTCTTTTCTCCTGTCACCTCCTAGGGACAGGCAGGAGTTGAGGTGGAGACATGCAAGTTAAAGAGAAACTGCAGCAGACAAAAGTAAGGACCCCTTCCCTGGCAGACAGAGCTGTATACATCTCAGAACTAAGTACAAATATTTTGGAAAGTAAAACAGCTCTCATATGCATTTCGTTTGTGAACTTAGCGGTTTATTCAAATTTAAAAGCTGAACTGCAGGGATACCTAAAGTCTTCCTTGCAGTGGGGCTCCGCTCACTACGCGTGCTAACTGCAGGCTTCTGTCTAGACTCTAGAGCAGTGATGGTGAACCTTGGCACCCCAGATGTTTTGGAACTACATTTCCCATGATGTTCAACTACACTGCAGAGTGCATGAGCATCATGGGAAATGTAGCTCAAAACATCTGGGGTGCCAAGGTTCACCATCACTGCTCTAGAGCAGGGATCCTCAAACTACGGCCCTCCAGCTGTTGCAGAACTACACTTCCCATGAGGCATTGTAAAACTCTGACATTCACAGACATGACTAGCATGATGGGAATTGTAGTTCCTGAACAACTGGAGGGCCGTAGTTTGAAGACCCCTGCTCTAGAGCATTTGGGAAAAACTGTTTTACTTACCCTATTCAATTCCTCCTCTCCTGCAGGCTCTGTGCTACTAGGCTGCAGAGCCTGTTCTCTCCTATACGCCAGGAGTCTAAGGTCCACGGAAGTCATCAAGACCGACGCAGTGTCTAAAGCCCCGTAAAGATGGGCTTAATATTGGGCAGCATCTGCCGTTTCAAACAGAAAACAGCCAACATTTGGCCTGTGTGTATGACAGTCCGTCTGGCTTCTGCTGATAGGACATACCCGAAAAAGGTCTGCCAATTGGCGCTCTCAGCCTCTGGAGTGTTCTGGTGGGGGGCGCAGTCACTGTCAGAACACAATAGCACAGCAGGGGAGCTTGCTATACTAACATCGGATAGTTAGTACAGTGACTCCTCCTGAGCTGTAAATTTTTTCTCCATTCAGCACTAAATGTGTACCAGGCTTAAAGCACTGCATTGGATGTGAGGATGCAGAAGGACAGTCCACCACTGGAGAATAGGGGAGCACTGTCTTCCTGGGGAGTGGAAGATTGGGCAAACAAAGGTGCTTTTACAGTCCCCTAGACTAAATGTGCAGGTAACTCTTGCAGTGCGGTGACAGCCCCACTGTAGGGGAGAATTAAAAAAACGTAAGGTGGTTCGAGTGTGGAAGGGGGCATTTGCACCATGTTAGACCTTAAATATCATTAGCTTTAAAGGCATTGTAGAGGCAGAAGATTTTTTATCTTAATGCATTCATGTACCAAGATAAAAAAAAAAAAAAAACCTGTGTGTAGCAGCCTCCCCCAATTACTTATCCAAGCCCCTACTCACTCCAGCGATGTCCATGAGTGTCTTAGCCATCCTGGACTCTCCTCCTAAGGCCCCTTTCACACTGGGGCTGTAGCGGCGTTGGCAGTAAAGCAGTGCTATATTTAGCGCTGCATTACCGTCGTTTTAGCCGCGGTATTCAGCCGCTAGCGGTGCAGTTTTAACCCCCGCTATCGGCCGAAAAAGGGTTAAACCCCCCGCAAAGCGCCGCCGTAGCGGCGGTATTCCATTGATTTCAATGGGTAGGAGTGGTATAGGAGTAGTGAATACACCGCTCCAAAGATGCTGCTAGCAGGACTTTTTTGACCGTCCTGCTAGCACACCACTCCAGTGTGAAAGCCGGAGGGCTTTCACACTGGAGTGAATGGGGCTGGATTTTTTCCAGGCGCTGTACAGGTGCTATTTTTAGCCCTGTAGCGCCTGAAAAACATCCCAGTGTGAAAGGGGCCTAATGGGCAGAGACACAGCAGCGGCGCCATGGGCTCCCGCAGCTGTCAAAGTCAGTTAGCCAATCAGGGGAGAGAGGGAGTGGGACTGGGTCAGTACTTGGTGTCTGAATGGACACACTGAGCTGTGACTCGGCTCAGGTGCCCCCATAGCAAGCTGCTTGCTGTGGGGGCACTCAACAAGAGGGAGGGGCCAAGAACAGCGCAGAGGGACCTGAGAAGGAGGATCCACGCTGCTCTGTAAAAACCACTGCACAGAGCAGGAAAGTAGAACATGTTTGTCATTTATTTTTAAATGAGACTTTACAATCACTTTAATAGCCTTTAAGTCATATGCCCTCTGCCAACACACTACACCATGGGAGGAATATTACAACAAAGCTACGGATTGGCCCTGCTCCTTAAAGTGGTTGTAACCCCTTACCTAAAACCCAGTGAAGCGACCGGCATCAGAAGATACAGAGATGAAACCAATCCTCCTACATAAGTTGTACCTGTTTATCTTCGGTCTTCTCTCCTCTACATCCATTCAAAGTCTAGAATTTATAATGCTTATCTGAATGTTCATGAAAAAAAATAAAAAGCGGAGAGCTGAATTTACACACTGCAGAGCACAGTGAGAAGAGCTCTGAGAGCCTATTAAAAAAAAGGGGAAAAAAAAAAAAAAAAGGACACACCCCCACAGCACACGAACAGAGCTGAGGCTGTCAATCAGTTGAAGGCCCCCCCCCCCCTACCACCCTTTTTTCTTTTTATGTCAGGAAAACTTGTGCAGAGACTCATGTCGTTAGCAGAGGAACAAAGCAGCAGACAAAAGTGACATGTGCTCTTAATTGGGACAAGTACACACTACAAAGGATATTCTTAGTTTATATTTCATGTCTGAAGTTTACAACCACTTTAATGTAACCAATGATGATGGAAAAGCATAGCCACTAAGGAATGCAATTATATTTGCTGGAATGGGTTGAGAAATCGCACAGAATAATTTCAAAATGTTAATAACCGTTTATGTCAAGTCATTATCAAGTCAGGGGCCTTAAGCCCCCCCCGTTGACACCGGTGTGACTCGTCAATCGATTTGACAGTTCCAAAATCTCATGACAAGTCGCACTCCATTGCAGATAATGGAACCTTTCATGACGCAGCGATTATGAACTGGGTTCCTGCACTACTTTTTACCAATATCATTGCAACTTGCATAGACTTCTGTTAAATGTCACAAGCCACAATAAAATGGGCAGTGCAAATCGCACTAATGCGTGGCTTTAAAATTGTGCAGTTTCAAAGCCGCACCCATGTGAACAGGGGGCCAAGATAACACCAAGGCCTTTCAGTTATTTAAAGCTTGCAACAAAGTTGGTAAGGTTGAGGACCCGGATCCATCCGCTTCAACCTCGGAGCATTGCTCTTTAAAAAGGAAACAAAAAGTAGCGAATGCGTTTTTGAAGGCTACTTTGTGGTTTATTTGATGTTGAGAACATGCACTAGAATTCCTGTTTCTACTAGCACAATGTACAGAGCGGTAAGTAAAGTCGGTGAACTATAGCACCATTAAACTATGTACAAAAGTAAAAAGCCCCAAATGATCAGTTTAGAGCAGTTTAGAGCAGTTTTGATGTCACAGGTACTCGTGGCTGTAATTTACTTACTACCAGTATGGATTCACGCCATCTGCCTGCATACTATGAATTACTGAATGGCTCATGTCTTAGCAAATCTAAAGCCCATTCAGGACTACAATACACCAATGTTTACTGCCCTTTCAAAGAGCTTTTGTTTCCATGTTCTTATTGTATTGGTTAGCCCAGCTCAGAACTGTGTGATAACAGGGCAGTATTCTAATGAAGTCCAATTAAGTAAACCTGTATAAAATCTCATGGCCATTTGTGTATGGGATCAGTTTGTGATTACTTCTATCTTTTAGTGTAAAAAGGAATTATTGATATGTACATTGTGTATGGAGGGCAGCACAGGATCCTATTTGAATGCCTGCACTGCATATGCTCCAGACATAAGAGGAGAGGGTGGATCAGTCTGTGCCTACCGCCTACACCACATCCGCCCCCTCATCCCAATCCTTGGATACGAATACCAGACACAGCAGCATTATGGGGGGAGGGGAACAAGGATACTTTCTCAGAGCTGTTGATGAACGCAAAAACAGCTTGTCCTGGTTTGTGCAGACAACATAAAATCCATGTCACTGCAGTATGATCACAAGGTGGATTTTTGGTATATAAATCTGGTAAGCACTCAGATGGCCACGACGTTAAACAATACTTATTGTTATATGCCAGTCATTTGTAATCACTGTGTAGAGTACAAGTTGACGTGACCTGAGGCAACCTCAGACGAATGCAGAGCTTTGTTGGACATATGCCATTGGTCACATGGATGTAACCCAATTTCAGCATTGCGCTCTACACCATGTGACATTTGTAGATCCTAGAGTACACAGTGTTGGATTTATACTAGGGTACTGTTTAGTTTGTTAAAGGGGGGAAGAAAACTTTTTTTTACATGACAAAGGCCAGTCGTGAGATCCTGCTATAGCCATCATTCCCAGGATTACCACCGATGGGCAAGGAGGGGGATGGGTACAAAACAAAGAGGAAAAAACAGAGATATCAAGATACGGACTGACACAGAAAAAGACACATTTCATGCTTCCTAGCCTAAAGGCGCAGTCTTCTCTTTCTACTGCCTGAAGTTAGAATAGATACGGTTATATTTTAAGTAAATGGATGACGTTCACTTTTCTAAAGCACCATACAAACTAACGTCTTTTTCTCATTTTTTAATAAAAAAAATAATATTCCTTAGACCCCTTTCACACTGGGGCGTTTTGCAGGCGCTATAGCGTTAAAAATATTGCCTGCAAACCGCCCTAAACCAGCTGCTCCATTCACTCCAGTGTGAAATACTGAGGGCTTTCACACTGGAGCGGTGCACTGGCAGGGCGTCAGGAAAAGTCCTGCCAGCAGCTTCTTTGGCGCGGTGAACTCACCGCTCCTCTCCATTGAAAATTAATGGGGCAGTGCTGCTATACCGCTGGCAAAACACGGCTGCGGCAGCATTTTGCAGGTGGATTTAACCCCTTTTCGGACGCTAGCGGGGGGTTAAAACCGCCCCGTTAGCGACCGAATAGCACTGCTAGAACACCGGCAAAGTGGCGCTAAATATAGCCCTGCTTTACTGCTGATGTCACAGTGTGAAAGGGGTCTTATTTACGCCTTATTTTACATCTCCAAGCTGCTGATCTCCAGCCACTTCCTGTCTACATGCACTCACCCTAGTGTCAGTTATGCATCACTGCTCAGAACTGCTCCAACAGTCACATTAGACCATGTCTGAGCAATGCGTGTCAGCTTTGCAGTTTGTAGTCTTCATCAGGGGCTCATGACAGTATAGGAGCCCCCCTGGGGGACCATTGTCACCAGAGTGTGGGAAGTGCATGAGCAGGAACCTTTGAGGCAGGATCACCAGCTTTTAGTAACAAAGATTAAGGCTTCAGTCACACTACTGTTACTCCAAAGTCGCACGATTCCCAGTGCGACTTTGAACTCTGTATCAAAATAGTGCAGGCATCTTTTTAAAGTTTTGAATTGATTTGAATAAGTGCCATTAAAAGAAATGGGCTGTGACCCGTCAAGCGACTTATGTGAAAAGTTGCACATGTGTGAATGGAGCCTTAGGCCCCTTACAAATGCGGACCGTACATTAGATCAGTTCAGTCACGTTTTTTTTTTTTTTTTTTTTTTTTATCAGTTGTTGTCAGTAAACATCAGTTTTCATCCATTTTCATCCGTTTTTTTTAAAACTATATTTAATGAATTATGGGAATTTTCCCATGATTTCTTGTTTTTGGGTCATAGGTTATTTGTAATGTATGCATATAAAACTACATATTTTGATGAAAAAACGGATGGCAGCGGATCATATGTGAACGGAACGTCCACTAACATCCGTTTTCGTCCTTTCCGTTTTTTTTTTGGAGGCAAGAATAGGGTTTTCTTCCATCTAGAAAAACTGAGCTTAACAGAGACGGATGTTAACGGACGTTAGCGGATGATCATCCCATAGAGAAGCATTGATGGCCGTTTTGATCCGTAAACGGACGTATGAAAAAACGGACGAACGGTCCGCACGTGTGAAAGGGGCCTTGGGGCTCTTTCACACAGACAGTCCGTATTTCATCCTTACGTTTTCGGATGAAAAACGGACATACATGTATCCCATCTGCTGACACCCGATCTCGTCCGTGTCCGCTATGGTCCGTTTCTGCAGACGGAGGAAAACCCTATTTTTCCATCCGTCTGCAGAGCAGATCGGATGACGACGGACTCTACGGTCTGTCGTCACCCGATCTCCCATAGGGGGAGAGCGGCGCTCTGACAGGTCCGTCCCTGCCCAGAGTGCAGAGACGGACCTGTCATCTTCCTGCTCAGCGGAGATCGCTCCGGCGATGCCCGCTGAGTAAGCGGATATCCACGGGGCGGATCAGCACTGATCCGCCGCGTGTGAAGAGCCCTTAGGGTTCATATGCATGGGCAATTAGCATCCCCTGCTAATACCAGAGGCAAGAATCTGCAGATTCCTACAGGTGCTTGCTGTGGCCATTCAGTCCATATATTGGAAGTAATCACCGGCTGTACGAACAGTCACAGATAGCTGCAGCCACTATCATCCTGTGTACTGTATGGGCTGGGCAGCTGTACACAACCTGTCATTCCAGACAATGGAAATCACAGAGTGCCAATTGCCCTCATTAAAGGACCCTTAGGGCCATTTCCCACTGATGATCTTTTGTGGAGCTTGGGGCCCTTTCACACCAATGCACTGCTATTGTCTTACAACAGAAGGTGCCTTTTTGGTGCACTTTAAAAAAAGACTTCACTAAAAAAGGCACCTCCTATTGGTCAATGGAGCATGCAGGAGTTTTCAAAGCACAGCGCACCTGCAGGGTCAACAGTTATGTAGGATTAAAAGGGAATGGTTTTCATGTTAAACTGGAAAAAGGCGGAAAAAGCACACAAGAATGAGAAATGGGCCTTCCAGACTGAAAAGTTCTTATGAAACCTAATTAGATTAAAGTGATTCAGTTTAGATCTGTTTTCTATTTACTAGCTGGAAGGGTGCTCTAAATGTTGGCGATGAAGGAAATACAGAAAACATTAGACTGCTAGTAACATTAGTAAAATGTCTGTTCTCATTTCCCCGAGTGGTGTAATAAAACCCTTGTGACTCGGCTGATAGAGAAGTCTCACATGACTGCAATCTAGGTTCTGACAGACAATCCTAGGCTCTGTATATCCACTGACAAGGTCTACCAGGGGTTCACCGGAAACAAGGAGGAGGAGGACTAGGTCACGGGATACCTCACACTGATCCTTTCTATTCAATATGTCATGCCCCAATGCTCAGGATCCAAACTAAGCCCCCCACAGTCATTCTAGGGCTGCAACTAACGATTATTTTCATAATCGATTACTTGGCCGAATATTGTTTAGATCAATCGTATAATAACTTAAAAAAAAAAAATAGTGTAGTGTATAATTTAATATGTAAAGTTTAAAAAAATAAAAATCTATATGCAGTGGTAAATATCAAATTACCAACTATATGGTTAGGGAGCAAAATCTCTAATCCACTCTGAGAACAGACAGAAGAGATATACTGCATATACTATTGGGAGGTTGAATCTGGCAAATATCAGTCTCAGAGATCACATTATTTATTTATTTAGACCCCTTTCACACTGGGGTAATGTAATGTGCCCTGTTCCCATGTGCCCTGCCCTCATGTAATGTGCCCTGTTCCCATGTGCCCTGCCCTCATGTAATGTGCCCTGCTCCCAAATAAAGTTTACTTTATGCAATTGTAATGCCTTTGATTACCTCCAGTCTATCAGCCTCCACCTTCTCTGGGTTTAGATGCTGATCTTCCTGCAGTCTTTAAAGTAATTTTTATTTTATTTTTTACAAACAAACCTGTATGGGGCATGCTCTGTGTAATGGTTTTGCACAGAGCAGCCCGATTCTTCTCTACCTATGCTTCTGGCTCGTCCTGGCTTCAGAGTGCCCCAATAGCAAGCTGCAAATTATAGTATAGCGTTGCCCCTATAGCAAGGTAAAAAAACTTCTGCCTTTAGACCCACTCACTCACTTTCTGCCCAGGACTACATGTCCCATGAGGCATTGCTCCTCGCACATTCACATGTTCTCAGGCACTTAGGCCCCTTTCACACTGGGGCGTTTTTCAGGTGGTACAGTGCTAAAAATAGCGCCCGGTCACCCCTGAAAAAATCCGGCCCCTTCAGTGTGAAACTCCACACAGCAGCATTATAATATGTGCTGTAGAAACCTACAATCTCATCTGATTTGCTGTAGTGTAGTGCAGCGTTGTAGTGTGAACAGGGCATCAAGTGTTTTCTATGTGCCCAGACCAGCGATTTGCGCTGCTCTGTGCAGACAAATGCAGATCACCATAAAAAAGTGTGATATACAACTAGTAGTTTAGCTAGCTTAACCGCTTCAATACCGCCCGCCGTCATATGACGCCCACAAGGTGGATCTACCATCCTGGGTGGGCGTCATATGACGTCCTCGGATTCCCGGCCGCCTGGGGGGCGTGCGCGCGCCGCCGGCGGCGCGCGCGCCCGCGGCATCGCTCGGGACCCGGTGCGAGTGCCCGGCGGCCGCGATGTCCGCCGGGCACCCGCGATTGCCCGTTAAAACAACGGGACCGGGCGGGAACGTGGAGCTGTGTGTGTAAACACACAGCTCCACGTCCTGTCAGTGCAGAGGAGACCGATCATGTGATCCCAGTACAGAGGAACCCATGATCGGTCTCCTCCCCTTAAGTCCCCTACAGTTAGAATCACGTCTATTAGGGAACACATTAACCCCTCCAGCGCCCTCTACTGTTAACCCCTTCCCTGCCAGTCACATTTACACAGTAATCACTGCAATTTTATAGCAACGATCGCTGTGTAAATGTGAATGGTTCCGAAAATGTGTCAAAAGTGTCCGAAGTGTCCGCCGCAATGTCGCAGTCACGAAAAAAAAAAAAAAAAAAAAAAAAAAAAAAAAAAAAAAAAACGCAGATCCCCGCCATTACTAGTTTAAAAAAAAAAAAAAAAAAAAAAAAAAATTCAATAAATCTATCCCCTATTTTGTAGACGCTATAACTTTTGCGCAAACCGATCAATATACGCTTATTGCGATTTTTTTTACCAAAAATATGTAGAAGAATACGTATCGGCCTAAACTGAGGAAAAAAATTGTTTTTTTTTTAAAAAAAAAATGGGATATTTATTATAGCAAAAAGTAAAAAATATTGTGTTTTTTTCAAAATTGTCGCTCTTCTTTTGTTCATAGCGCAAAAAATAAAAACCGCAGGGGCGATCAAATACCACCAAAAGAAAGCTCTATTTGTGGGAAAAAAAGGACGTCAATTTTGTTTGGGTGCAACGTCGCACGACCGCGCAAATGTTAGTTAAAGCGACGCAGTGCCGAATCGCAAAAAGTGCTCTGGTAAGGAAGGGTGTTTAAAAGCCCTGTATTGAAGCGATTAATCTACCCTTTGCAAAAAAAAAAAAAAAAAAGGTTCATTTATTTTTTTTGCAAATGAGCCTGGAAAGAATTGCAAGCCTCATCAGGTGCAATGCATGGGCTCCTGTAGACTATGCCTCCAGCTCTGTCTGTCCTGAGGTATAGACTTTCAGCTACAGAGTATGAGAAGTTCGATGATCACCAGACTTGGGCTTCACTGAGAACTACAAGGCCGTCTGCTGTGGTGGCAGATGTGACTGGTAGTTCATTCATTCAGATACCCACGCATGAATGTTGTGGGTGGAGCCACACAAATTTAAAAACCTGACAACTGCGGAGAGGGGAGGACCCATCGCATGCTGGGAAGGGTGAGTGTCAGCTTGGCACCATGTTAACGATCAGCCAAAGCCCCCTGAGGCACCAAATGTGATCCCAGGAGGCCAGCCTATGGAACCAGGAAACAAACAACTGGCTTCCTGATGACATCAGAAGAGAACATGGTGGCACCCGACCTGGAATGCTGAAATCAAGTAGTGGCTTATGCCAGACAATGATGGATTTGATGGGCTTCCCAATCAATGTCTCCCAATAGGCATAATCGCTCTATAGCCGACAACCCATTCAATCTATATACCACTCACGGGGAAGTGGAATTTGATTGATAGTTGGAAGACACCATGTAAACTCATTCTGATCGATAGAAACACGATCAAATTCATGAATGACGCATCTCAATGATGCCGATCAATACAAAACGATTGATAATACTCCATCCTAGCTGATTGGATGCGTTTAAACTGAGCCTGAGCTAAATTGGAGTCTAAAGCTGGCCATACACTAGTAGATTTTCAAACATTTGTACAAAAACTCTGCGTACATTTGATGACTTCATGAACGATGATCAAGAGCGTGTCAGAATTTTGTATTTAACATTTTGCGATTTTGTAATAAATGGACTTTTCGGTACAAAAACCACATTCGCTGTTAGAAATTTGATTTGTGAAAAATGTTCCATCCCTCTCTGAATTTTCTTATCACTGAGGTTGAAATCCATTACCAACTAGGCCCTACTAACGAAAACAAAACCAAAATTCTACTGGCCAGTGTAAATCCATTGGAAGAGAAGTTTTGAAGTTTTGCCAGTTCAATCAAATAATTAAATCTAAGGGTGTATGATCACCATAAGGATTACATGTCCCGTGACACCTTGGGGGGGGGGGGGGGGGATTTACTAAAACTGGGAGCACTCAGAACCTGGTGCAGCTGCACATGGTAGCCAACTTCAGCTTGTTCAATGAGGCTTTGACAATAAAATCTGGAAGCTGATTGGTTTCTATACACAGCTGCACAAGTTTTAGTAAATCTCCTCTCTTGTGTGCTGCCCCTAATGCGGTGTCCTTTAGCGAGGCTTTGACAATAAAACCTGTTAGCTGATTGGTGCAACTGTATAGAAACCAATCAGCTTCCAGGTTTTATTGTCAAAGCCTCAATAAAAGGACATCTTTGTGTTATGGGCAACACACAAGTGGAGATTTACTAAAATCTGGTGCAACTGTGTAAAGAAACCAGGATTTTGATAAATCTCCCCTCTTGCATGTTGCCCATAACGCGAAGGTGTCCTTTAGTGAGGCTTTATGGGCAACATGCAAGAGGGGAGATTTAGCAAAATCCTGGTTTCTTTACATCTCCACTTGTGTGTTGCCCATAACACAAAGATGTCCTTTATTGAGGCTTTGACAATAAAACCTAGAAGCTGATTGGTTTCTATACACAGCTGAACCAGCTTGAGTAAATCTCCCCCCTCGAGTGCTGCCCATAGCGCAGAGGCATCCTTCAGTGAGGCTCCGTTCACATCTTTGTGTCACTGCAATCCCGACTCACGGGACGCCCGTGCAATCCCTGTCACTTCCAACAGCACTGCGATCGCGGAGCGATTTTGCCACCTCTACTACTTTTGGGCGACAGGCATCACAAAATTCTGTTTGCGCAAATTTACTGTGATCCGTCAGACAACAAACGCAGCAAAATCACACCTGGTTGCCATTGGAAGTGACAGGGACCGCAAGAGCGTCCCGCAATTCGGGATCACGGGCAGAAACGTGGCATTCCAGGAAGCCAAGAGGAGAATGGAGCCTTAAAGTGGAGGGCCCACAAAAAAAAAAAAAAAAAAAAAAAAAAAAAAAATTAAAGTCAGCAGCTACAAATACTGCAGCTGCTGACTTTTAATAATCGGACACTTACCTGTCCCAGGGTCCAGCGATGCAGGGGAACGAAACACCTCCCCTCTTTCCCCGCTCACGGCGCAGGCATTCTTAACGTGGGCACCCGGCTGTGCCTTTACAGCCGGGCACCCATTGTGCATGCGCGAGCGGCGCCGTGATTCGACGCTCACTCATCTGGGACACATGACAGGTCCCAGATGACTGTGCGGCACCTAGGGGAAGTGACGTCATTGCCCGGGCAATGAAGGTGGCAGACTACAAGGGACCCCCTAGCAACAGGCATTTAGAGGTGAGAAAAAATAAAAAAAAAAATAAATACATTTTCTCCCAATTTTTTTTTTTCCTTTAATTTTTAAAAATTTTTTTTTTTGGTGGCAACACCACTTTAAGCTTTGACAATAAAACCTGGAAGCTGATTGGTTTCTATACACAGCTGAATCAGTTTTAGTAAATCTCCCCTTGTGTGTGTGTGCTGCCCATAACGCGGAGTTGTCACCAGCGTGTTGCGTCCCCGGAGCACTGTACTAAGCAATGGGAAGATTTAGCTGTGGCCGGTCAGGGTGGCTCCAGGGAGATCCTGCAAGGTGAAGGAGCCACCCTATGGATGGAAAGTCCACACAAGAAACTTTGAGAGGATGCTAATGCTGCACACCACGGAGGAGGGAGGCAAGGACTGGGCGAACACTGACCTGTAAAGTGCGGTGTCAGATCTGGACGTCTCGGCCTCTGGGAACCAACTGCAGGGGGGCTTCACGTGACGTCACTCCGTCCACACTCGATGACGTCACTCCCGTGTTTCTTCCAGCCCTCCTCTAGACGTCATACCCCGGACAGCCGTCGCTCCGACATGAACAAAACACCCGTCCACAAGGCACTTGACTGTGTAGTGACGTTACGGCTTGTGAGGTGCTCCGGCTGCCTTGCGGTTGGTTGGAGAGGTCAGTGTAGTCCAACCGAGGCGCTGCGACAATATACACCGGAGCAACACACAGACACCTCCGCGACTCACCGCCGAGTAACCCGGGAGGGGGGGAGGGAGTGCGGGGAGGAGTCCCCCAGGCACTGCTGTTAGTAGTGGGCGGGGCACTAGCGTCTAGGCTGTCCAATCGAAGCGTGAGAAGATATGTGACATCAAAGGGTCGCTGTTAGCGAATGGGAGGCGGAGCTATAGAAAACGTGCCAATCGCATCGCTGTATTGTTTCATGAGTTCCAATCATATTGACCCTGGCTGTGAGGTCTTGCGAGGGGTCGACGTGCGTAAAGAGGGAACGGAGGGCCGCCTTCTATTTGATAAGCAGACACGTTGTCCAATGAGAGAGAGAGAGCTAGTGAGGAAGAGCTATCTGATTGGCGAGGAGGGGGGTCTTCGGTAAGGGTGCCTCAGTGAGTCAAACTCAGCAGCATGAGCTCTCAGAGGGGAAACGTGCAGCGGTCCAGGCCGCAGAAATATAAAAACTCGACTGTCTATAAGAATGATAGATATGACGGCAGCTCTCGGACTAAGGTGAGAGGGAGACACATGGTTGTCTATAGCTGAAGTTATCCAGGAGGTCCAGGGCAAGCTGTAGTGAGAGGAAGAGGGGCAGGGGTCTCAAACTGGCGGCCCTCCAGCTGTTGTGAAACTATAAGTTCCATGAGGCATCGCAAGGCTGACAGTTACAGGCAGAGGCATGATGGGACTTGTAGTTTTGCAACAGCTGGAGTGCCGCCAGTTTGAGACCCCTGGTTTAGGGGGAGGCAGTATCTCTGGGGTCCCTCCTGAGGAGGCGCCTGTCTGGGAGGACAACGAATCGAAAAGACATCCATAAATCCAGCTCTGTAATCATTAAACTCTTCCATATTCCCAGCGAAGGGATTATCCTCAGAGGATACACCGAGAATAAACAAATCCTCCTATATAAGTTGTACTTGTTTATCTGTTGTTCTCTATCTGTTCAAAGTCCAGATTTTATAAAGCTTGTCTGAGAGTTCAGAAAACGGGGCGGAGAGCTGAAGTTACGCTCTGCAGAGCTCAATGAGGAGAGCTCTGATTGGAGGGAAGGGACACACCCCCTCCACACAGAAACAGAGCTGAGGCTGTCAATCAGCTGAAAGTTCCTCCCCTGTCACCATTTATCTTTTGGTGTCAGGAAAACTTGTCACAAGTGACTCATGCTGATTGCAGAGGAAGGAAGCAGCAGACTGAAATGATACTTAGTAATTTTAATTGAGACAAGTACACACTATAGAAGGATATGCTTTGTTCATGTTTCATGTCTGAGGTTTACAGCCACTTGCTGACTGCTCCAAATGACGGCTACAGTGCAGTAATCCAGTTCTAAAAGGGCGTCATATGATGTCCTCACAGGACGGTGCTCTGTGTTATCGCTGCATCCCTCGGACACAGCTGATCACAGATCGGGGTAAGGCCTGGTTCACACCTATGCAATTTATAGTGCGTTTTCAGTTTTGAGGAAACACACTACAGTCCATTTAACATGGTTTCCTGTGGATGTAGGTCACATCTGTGCATTTTATGGAAAGGGCCAGGGACTTTTTTTTTTTCTGGGTTTTTGGTTCCATAGACTTCAATTGATCAATAACGTGTATTGAAAAATGTACCTGGACTATGCAAACTGCAATCTCCATGGGTGGGAATCAGGCCTAAAGAGCCAATCACAGCAGTTCTTTACCACGTGATTAGCTGTGTCCAATCACAGCTGATCACAATGTCAACAAACTTGCTGGTTATCGGCATTCCTTTCCTCATGCTGTGATAGTGTGAGGGGAGGAGAGAGCCGATTACTGGGTAGTGTGACAGGGGACATCTGCCCTCATAGTCAGGGCACTGATCATCAATGTTCTGATCAGTGTAGGAGAACAATTGCAGGGGGTCCCCGGGTTACAAACAAGATAGAGACTGTAGGTTTGTTCTTAAGTTGAATCTGTTTGTAAGTCGGAACAGGTACATTTTTTAAGTGTAGCTCCAGCCAAAAAATCTATTTTTAAGTTTTTTTAGATAACATAGAGAAGGGTTATCACCCCTGTAACATTTGTTTTGCTGTCTGTGCACCTGTTCAGAAGATTTCACCTCACCTTCTGTCCCAATGACAATTGGATTTTTAAAAATTTGGGTTGTTAGGGAAGCATGGACTGGTGATAAAGCGTCAGTGGAGACACCTTTTTCCCATATTAACTCTTACAGGAGTGAATTTCCCTTCCTAGGGGTGGATTTCCTCTCACTTCCTGTTGTCTTCTTCCGTTTGTAAGTAGGAGACGTTTGTAAGTCGGATGTTTGTAAGTAGGGGACCCCCTGTACCTGTTTATAAAATTTTATAACCGTTTTAAACTAAGAAAAAACTATTTTTTCAAAATTTTTGGTCTTTTTATTTTTCAATTTGTTTAGCAAAAGATAAAAAAAAAAACAGTGGTGATTAATTACCACCAAAGGAAAGCTCCATTTGTGTGAAATAAATAATGATAAAAATTTCATGGGTACAGTGTTGTATGACCGCTCAATTGTCATTCAAAGGGTGACAGTGCTGAAAATTTGGCCTGGGCAGGTAGGGGGTGAAAGTGCCCAGTAGGTAAGTGGTTAAAGTGGAGTTCCAGACGTTTTTGTGTTTATTAAAAGTCAGCAGCTACAAAAAGTGTAACTGCTGACTCTTAATAAACACACACTCACCTGTCTCACGGTCCAGCGATGCGGCCGCCCCAAAGCTTTGGCTCTCTCCCTCATCTCTCTGCGGCGCCAGCATCACTAGTGCGGGCACCCGGCTGTGACAGCTTGCGGTGTCACAGCCAGGTGCGCATGCTTGTCCTAAATGGCCGGGAAATGTTCTGGGACCTGTGATGTTTTCCAGAAGATTGCAGGGAGGGAGGGGGAGAGGAGAACTTTCATTCAAGTCGCCTAGGCGCAGAGCTGGTGGATGTTAGAGAACTTGCGCTCCTCCACCTTCTATTTGAGGATGCCCCACAGATGCTCAATAGGGTTTTGGTCTGGAGACATGCTTGGCCAGTCCATCACCTTTACCCTCAGCTTCTTTTGCAAGGCAGTGGTCATCTTGGAGGTGTGTTTGGGGGTAATTTTGTTGGAATACTGCCCAGCGGCCCAGTCTCTAAAGGGAGGAAATCATGCTCTGCTTCTGTATGTCACAGTGCATGTTGACATTCATGGTTTCCTCAATGAACTGTAGCTCCCCAGTGCCAGCAGCACTCATGCAGCCCCAGACCATGACACTCCCACCACCATGCTTGACTGTGGGCAAGACACACTTGTCTTTGTACTCCTCACCTGGTTGCCGCCACACAAGCTTCACACCATCTGAACCAAATAAATTTTATCTTGGTCTCATCAGACCACAGAACATGGTTCCAGTAATCCATGTCCTTAGTCTGCTTGTCTTCAGCAAACAGTTTGCAGGCTTTTTTGTGCATCATCTTTAGTAGAGGCTTCCTTCTGGGACGACAGCCATGCAGACCAATTTGATGCAGTGTGCAGCGTATGGTCTGAGCACTGACAGGCTGACCCCCCACCCCTTCAACCTCTGCAGCAATGCTGGCAGCACTCATACGTCTATTTCCAAAGACAACCTCTGGATATGACAGTGAGCATGTGCACTCAACTTCTTTGGCCGACCATGGCGAGGCCTGTTCTGAGTGGAACTAGTCTTGATAAACCGCTGTATGGTCTTGGCCACCGTGCTGCAGCTCAGTTTCAGGGTCTTGGCAATCTTCTTTATAGCCTAGGCCATCTTTATGTAGAGAAACAATTATTTTTTTCAGATCCTCAGAGAGTTCTATGCCATGAGGTGCCATGTTGAACTTCCAGTGACCAGTATGAGAGAGTGAGAGCGATAACACCAATTTTTTTTTTTAATATAAATTTTTATTAATATTTTCAATAGAATACAAGACGTAAAAAAAAAAG
Source organism: Lithobates sylvaticus (assembly GCA_028564925.1). Taxonomy (NCBI): domain Eukaryota; kingdom Metazoa; phylum Chordata; class Amphibia; order Anura; family Ranidae; genus Lithobates; species Lithobates sylvaticus. The sequence continues at coordinate 308,732,999 of CM053026.1, read as the reverse complement.
AAAACACAGAATAAAGAACAACTGTGGTCGTCACAGACCTTATCCCAAACATGCGGGTTTTGAAGTGAGAGTTACAGTCCATCTGCAGTATATAACATCCAGACTATTTCAATAGACAGGTACATTGCTATAATACTCCTACACTTAGATCATTATCATTTCTGCACTTGGAGTATCTTCTTAAGTAGTCTCAGGTGGAGGACCTATCCCGATTAAAATGGCCGCATCTCCTACTGACCCACATTCACCACCTGCCTAATCTCGAAACCACCAGTTGAAGAAAACACTGAAGGTAGAGAGAGGAAGAAAACCATAAGGAGTAAAGGACAAAAGATTAAAAATAGAAACTAAAAAGGAGAGAGGGAGAAAGCGTGAAAAAGGGGGGGGAGGGAAAGCTGGGGGGAGGGGTATGTTCAGCACGGAGGGATGGATACCGCGCCACCATCGGCTCGCCACGGGCCGAGAGTGGGGAGCCCATCAAGATTTCAACAAGGATTGCCCTTCATCGGAGTATATATATAAGTTCCACAGCATCCAGGCCTCGGAGTGTTTCTCCTGTTTAATTTTGCTTGTCAGCATTGAGCAGGTGTCTTACAATAGATTTTTTATAAGATCTCCTCTACTTTACGCAACCACAATCCAACGGAAGGAGGCGTGTTTTTTTTCCATGGTAGCTGGGATACAAGACTTCGCAGCATTGAGCAGGTGTCTTACAATTGATTTTTTATAAAATTTTATGTAGGAACTGGGGGACGTGTAAGCAGAATGATTTTTAAGAATATTTTGTATTACGTGATCAGTGAATTTCTGCGTGATCCTCTCTACAAATGTCGTCAGCTCTCTGGTGAAATGAATGGGATCCGGCATTGAGTGCACAAATGGTTGCCAGCGCTTTAGACATTAATGGCTGTGGGTTGAGATATTTTGAGGGGACAACAAATTTACAAAATGTAAGGCACAGTCTCTACCCGCCGCCATGAGCTCTCCATAATCAGACCTACTCAGTCCAGGTGGGAACGCCGGGTTGCCTAGAATTTCTTCAGTGTTGTCACACTGCCCCACGCTGAGGAAGTCCCGCCTGGACGTAACGCTTTCTTCAGTGTTGTCACACTGCCCCACGCTGAGGAAGTCCCGCCTGGACGTAACGCGTACGAGGGACAGGGTAGCACGAGTGACGTCTCCCGTGGCCATTTTGGATTTCAGTGTTTACAGCGTCGGGACTCGGGAGTGCTGGTTAATGTGAGTGTTATTCTTATGTTTTTAAATTCACATTCAATAGAGAGAGCACTAGGTCGTCCCCTTCTTTTACCCTTATGTATGCTGGATACCATTGTGGACCTGGTTGTTTTCCTTGAGTCTGAGAGGAATTCCTGACGGTTGGAGACCAGAGTTTTAAATTAGCTGCATACTGCTTTGTGACCTATTGTAGGTCGAAGCAGGGAGGCGAGAGGCCATCCTTACTTTTTGGTGAAGGGATCACCACCACAATGTAGCATTTTATTTCCTAGCCCCATATGCTTGAGGACGGAGTGTCACCATTTCCACTTGAAGCTGCTATTGTTTTGCACAGGCACTTTATACTGGGACTTGTTTTTGATTAGCTCTGGGACAGTTTTAATCTAATTTATTTACTTATTCATTTATTTTTATCATTTGTCACATGAAAAGATATAATAACATATTTACAAAAATGTGAGGGTGTGTACTCACTTTTGTGATATATTGTAATTGTATTATATTCAACTTTGAATTTCAATATTTGAATTTATTTTTGCCTGCTATCGTCACCTTTTCGACCGATAGGCTGCTTTCACACTGAGCAATTTTTTTAAGTGCTTTTGCGTTAAAAAAAAGCACCACAAAAGTTCAAGAAAAATGCATCCCTTTAAAGCAGAGTGCCACCCAAAAATGTAACTTCCGCTTATCCGCCCCCCTTTCCGTTTTCACATTTGGCACCTTTTCAGGGGGTATTTGTTACCCCTTTCAGGGAAAGATGGCTGCAGAATCCGCAGGGATCTACGCCATGTCTGGCTCCTACTCCACCCCCCCTGCTGTCTTCTGGGAGATACAAGGTTCCCAGGAGACAGCAGGGGACCAGTCAGAACGCGCACACAACTTGCGCATGCGCAGTAGAAAACCAGGCTGATTCCCTTACTGAAGATGCCGGCACCTCCACCCAGAGCTGAGGGACAGGTTGGCTTCGGGTGAGGACATTGTGGGCCCTCTGGACAGGTGAGTGTCCTTATTAAAAGTCAGCAGCGGCGGTATTTGTAGCTGCTGACTTTTCATTTATTTAAATTTTTTCTGCAGAACTCCGCTTTAAATTCTATGTGAGCCTTCTCACTGGTCCATTGCGCTTCCATTGCGGTGTTAAAAATCCTGCTTGGTGCATATTTGGCCAGTTAAAAAGATGTGCACCAAAAGCGCACATCCCTATTGAAATGCATTGAAAATGCAGCATGAACGCATTAAAAGCGCACGTGTTGCATTTTTGATGTGGTTTTTGAGTCGCATTACCTATGAAAAATGCACCATAAACACGGTAAAATCGCAGAAAAGACACAATCATTTTCAGCGCCCGATATATCGGTTGCATCCCATCTAGCAAGGAACTGAGATATGTCAGTAAGGTGTATATGAATCTGACACAGCTGCCGCAAGCATCTCTCCAGGGAAGCGATGACGTTTTCCAAGCAGAGAAGTTATGAGGTTGATTTACTAAACCTGGAGAGTGCAAACTCTGGTGCAGCTCTGCATAGAAACCAATCAGCTTCGAGAAAAGAGAAAGGACACAATGTATTATGATACACTTGTATGACTATATAGTTATACAAAATAAAATGCAACATAATTGGCATTATGCTCCTTGCAATGTCAGAGCTAGAGCTCTCCAAGCAGTAGGGAGCATAAGATGGGCTCATTGCAGGTCTAACAAATGAGGTCCTGTATTGTTATCCTATTACTGTTCTTGTACACCTTTTTGAAATTGCCAATTTGGATTGTATGACTGTACTTGTGACAGTGTGTGGTGGTTCTTTAGTGCAACTTGCTAAAACTTGAGTGTTGATAAATAATCCTGTGATGAGTTGAAATTCATTCCGCCTACCATGTCTTATTATACTGTGATTCTTCCCTAACATAATTTTGCTCTTAATGAGCACAACAGTGGGATGTCACTTGCGTAATAGCTTTTGGTAATTGAGTAAATTGATCATTTTTTTCCCTGCAACTTCCGCTCAAGCAGGATCATTAGTCACAACTACTCTTCTCCCACTTACTGTTTTGCGGTCACCCTCACAACACCAGGTACTTGAAGGCATCAAACTTATTGAAGATTGGTTCTAGTGCCTAATAAACCTCAGTACAAATGCGGTAATCTTATGTTATAAACCTTTTCAGTGATTTGCAGAACTTGTTGCTATGTAAAAGTAGATTTAAACCCAAACTGAGTGATATTTAGTTTGCAAAAGCATTGTGTATCATAAGCCATTGCTATCTGTGTTAACCACTTGCTTACAGGGCACTTAAACCCCCCTCCTGCCCAGACTAATTTAAACTTTCAGCACTGACGCACTTTGAATGACAATTGCGCAGTCATACAACACTGTACCCAAATGAAATTTTTTATCATTTTTTTTTTTCCCCACAAATAGAGCTTTCTTTTGGTGGTATTTTATCACAGCTGGGGTTTTTATTTTTTGCTAAACAAACAAAAAAAGATGGAAAATTTTGAAAAGGAAAAAAAAAAAAAAATCATGTTTAATAGTTTGTTATAACATTTTTGACAGGTACCTGCTTCCACCTCCACCCAGATCGCTGTGGAGATTCGAGTAGAAATTCAAAAACAATGTCCTTCCTTCTCTGGGTTCAGATGTTGACCACCTCTGCACAAGAGCCCTTAAAGTTATTGTAAACGTTGGATTTTTATCTTTTAAACAACAAACGTGATACTCGTCTGCAGTGTGCAATGGTGCCTGCTCTGTGCAATGGTTTTGCAATGGGTTCCCCATTGGCACTTTTGGCTCCTTCTACCTTCAAAGTGCCCCTATAGAAAGCCTCGTGCTATGGGGGTACTTATGCAGGCCCAATCCCTAGCAGCACTGTTTGTTTTTGTTCACACACAGTGCGCCTCTGCTCGTCCCCTGCTTTATCCTCAGACTGCGGTCGGCAGCAGCAGGAGCCAATGGCTTCACCTGCTGCATCTGAGTCCTGTGAGGAGAGGGGAGGGGGGGGGGCACTTACTGACATGTATAGACTGTGTACCGAGCTGTATGTATGTTGCACGGTATTTTCTTACATGTAAACACATTCTGTATGCAGGCCAACTAATTGGCTGCCACTCTAATTGATTATGAAAACAGTTGACAGCTATTTTCATAATTGATTTTTTTTATTTTTTATTGACAGATGCACAAAAGATGACAATTACAGGTAGATAAACTGCCATACTATATCACAGTTGGGGTAATAACAACAGTCAGCGTAAATACCACAATCTAACATTATCTGTTTATAGGATTGAAAAAAGCAGTTTTGTGCAATAAAGATTTCAAAACCTTTTGAGAAAGTAGTAACTAGTAATGATGGACTATATCTTAAACGGTGTTTGGCCGTGACAAAGTGCATACATTTTTGAGCTTAAAGCGAGGCTCCACTGCCTCCGACTTTTTTTTTTTTGTTACATTTATAAACAAATTTAGTGTTTAAATTTGTTACTTACATGTTCCGTTTTTTGAAATTTTCCCATTGCTTTTTCTCAATCAAAGAACACTTTATAAAAATCTCCATAGTTGTCATCTTGCCTGTGGGCATGTGAAGCCCACAGGCATTCTCTTCCGGGATTCTGTGACGTCGATCTCCCATCTTGCAACGGGCGTTGTAGCTCAGATCAGATCTCGCGCATGTGCAGTAGGTGAATATCGAGTGCTGTCCAGCTTCAGTTACCATCACAACGGGCGGCGTCGTCAGAAGTCCCGCCCGTTGTGATGGCAGCAGACATAACAATGAAGATAGAACGTGACTGACGTAATCACGTCCAGTTCTTTTCAAATCCCGCAAGATTTCGTGGTGGGCCTCCGCACTGTCTCCTGGGAACAATGACACGAGATCCCAGGAGACACTGCGGCTGAAAGAAAATTACAAAATAGCCGCACAATACCCGCCCATATACACAGAATAGACAGACTGGAAGCAGAGAGGAACATCTGCAAAACACAGGTACTGTACAAAAAAAAGTTCAGTTTTTATGTAATTACATTACTGCAATCTGATCTAATGTTGTAAAATAGGGCAGGAGCTCCGCTTTAAGAAAAAATTATAATGGGAAAAGAATAAAAAAAAAAAAAAAAAGGGGGAAGAAAGGATGAATTGGGGGAGGGTAGGGGAGAGGATGCGGACAGTGCCCCGGCAGCCACACACCATTCAGGTCATGATAGGCAAAAAATTGGTTTCATAAGTTTTGGGAATATTCATCAGAAAAACGGAACTGATCCATTTCCAGTAGAACCATCTGGTTTTGTGTTCTTCCGATTTGTCCCGAAGAGCGGAGGTCAGATGCTCCATGCTTTCTATATCATTCCCCCTGGCGAACCATTGGGCGAGGGTTGGAGGAGATTGTTGTTTCCACATGGCTGGAATGCATGCTCTAGCTGCATTAAAGGGGAGTTCCAGGCCTTTTATGTTTATTAAAAGTCAGCAGCTACAAAAAGTGTAGTTGCTGACTTTTAATAAACAGACACTTACCTGTTCCACTGTCCAGTGATGCGGCCGAACAGGGTGTCGCTCCTCTCCCCCTCCTTTCCGCCAGCGCCTCCATTGCCACTCTGGGTACCCAGGTGTGACAGCTTTCGGCTTCACGGCCGGGCACGCACGGCACATGCGCGAGTCACGCTGTGCTCCCGGAGTGGACAGGCGATCTCCTGGGACCTGTCACGTGTCCCAGGAGATCGCCTAGAAGGAGGGGCCGCCTAAGGCGAAAGGAGGAGTCGCCTAGGCGGTCCCTCTGCAGAAGGAGGAAGTGGGACAGGAAGTCCCCCTCCTAATGAAGCCCCCCACTCCCCCCCAAAAAAAATTGCATGCCAAATGTGGCATGTAAGGGGGCGAGTGCTTAAATCGGAAGTTCCATTTTTGGGTGGAACTCCGCTTTAAGTAAAGTAATGATTTATTGTATTTTTTCCGGGAAAGATGGATCAGGTTAAGAAGAACTGCTGCAGGGTCTCCGGACACTGAGATATCCATAAATTTGATTGGATTAATTGGAGGACTTGCAGCCAGAATGGCTGGCTGCCCGGGTCTTCCCAGAAAATGTATAAAAGTGTGCCCCTGTGGGATTTGCATCTCCAGCATCGATCGCTCAATTGTGGGAATAGTTTGGCTAGTACAGATGGGGTTCTATACCACGTGTCATGATTTTGTAATTGGTTTCTTGGTACTTACTACATATCGATTTATTGGGGAAAAAGAGAATCCTATCTTTTTGTTATTTCGTAAAAGTGACCTGAAGGTCTTTTTCCCATTTGAAAAGAAAGGGAGGTTCCGATTGCGCATGGAGATCTAGTAGAGCTTTGTTGGAAAGGGACAAGGATTTCCTTATCAGACCATTCCCCAGACGGAGCTCCTCAAATGGGCTGAGAGGCCTCTGAAAGAGGTGTGACTTGGGTAGTGAGTTCAGGAAATGTGATAATTGGTGAACTCGCCAGTGGTTCAGGAACTGTGCTCTCGAGCCCGTAAAAAGGGTTTTGCATGGAATCCAGCCGTTTGTGCAGAGGAAATGGGACGCACGTAACTCCTTCTGTGGAGAGTGCATGGTAAATGCTGGGTCTGACAATCCAGGACCGAACTTGGGATGTCCTGGATTGTCACTATGTGGGTTATAGGCCACCTTCAGGTGATTGACACTGGCACACCCTAAGACAGGAAGTCCACTCCCTATATAACCCCTCCCACTACTGGGAGTACCTCAGTTTTTTCACCAGTGTCTTGGGTGTTGGTCACGAGTAAAGATATGCTGTGCTGAGCTCCACTGGAGCAATCCTTGCTGGGGCTAGCTATGCAGCCGGATCCATTCAAAGTGTCTTTCAGGCCGAATTGAATGGTACCCGGGCCTCGTGGCGGAAGAAACAAGGTTTAGCCCGTAACGCTTCTCTTTTTAGAGAGCTGGACCCTGGGATCCAGTACTTTGGTATTTTCAGACATAAAGTTTTTACTGGTGTGGTGCTATTACGGGTCCAGGAGTGTGGGGTCCCCAAGGGTCCCCGGTTTCTGAAGGTTTGTGAAGGGTGAAGATTAGGTCTATTGGTTTTACCACAGAAAACCCTGCGGCGGGAAAGGTAAGTGGAGTTTTTCTAAAGAATTTTTAAATTTTCTTATGAAATGTCGTCTTTAAACAAAAAACAGTAAATGTTGTCATGCCTAAGAATCACCACTGGGGGCTGTATGGAGCACGTACCTTGCCTATGGGCAGTCTTCAGTCCGGGAATGGAGAATTGTCAGGCAGACTACTTGAGTCGCCAGCAGTTGCTCCTGGGAGAATGGTCCCTTTACCCCGACATCTTTCTCATAATATGTCAAAGATGGGGAATTCCGGACGTTGATCTGTTTGCGTCCAGGTTCAACAAAAAAATTGACAACTTTGTGTCAATGGCAAAGGATCCACTGGCATGCGGAACAGATGCCTTGGTTTTCCCGTGGAATCAGTTTTCACTGATTTATGCATTCCCTCCTGTTCTGCTGCTTCCGTGACTTCTTCGCAGGATCAAGCAGGAAGGGAAGTCAGTGATTCTTGTGGCCCATGAGATCTTGGTATGCAGAGATCGTAAAGATGGCGGTAGGGGAACCATGGACCCTACCAGTATCTTTATCTGTATCGGTATTATTTCGAAGACCACTTGCTTCGTAGCTCTATTCAGGGGTAACGTGGTTTAATTCTCTGGTTAGGTCACCCCTGAACCCTTGGGATTTGAATTTAGTCCTGTCGGCATTACAGAAACAGCCTTTTGAGCCGATACGACATATTCCCTTGGTCCTCCTTGAGAAGGCAACTATTTTTCAGGTAGCCATATCTTCTGCAAGAATGGTTTTATAGTTGGCTGCTCTTTCTTGTAAAGAGCCATATTTAATTATTCACAAGGATAAGGTTGTATTGCGTCCTCATCCTAACTTTATACCGAAAGTAGTGTCAGGTTTTCATTTAAACCAGGATATTGTTCTACCTTCATTTTTCTCAGAGCCCTGTTCTGTGGAAGAAAAGTCACTACATTCTCTTGATGTGGTGAGAGCAGTGAAAGTCTACTTGAAGGCGACTGCTCAGATTCGAAAAAAGGGATGTTTTGTTTGTGTTGCCTGAAGGTCCTAAAAGAGGACAGGCAGCATCGAAATCTACTATTTCTAAATGGATTCGACAAGTGTTTGTTCAAGCTTATGGTTTAAAGAGGAAAGTTCCACCTTTTAATTTTAACCACTTGCCGACCGCCTCATGCAGCTATACTGCGACAGAATGGCACGTACAGGCAAACTAACGTACCTGTACATTGCCCTTTTAAGAGGCGTGTGTGCCGCAGCCGGCGGCTAGCTCCGTGAGTCGGATCACGGGTCCGCAGACTGTGTCCACGGGGATACCTGAGATCGGCTCAAGGAGAGTAAGAATGGGGAGATGCTAATATAGACAAGCATCTTCCCGTTCTGCCTAGTGACAGTGTCACTGATCGCTGCTCCCTGTGATTGGGAGCGGTGATCAGTGACGTGCCACGCGTAGCCACGCCCCCACAGTTAGAATCACTCCCCAGGACACACTTAACCCCTTAGCTGGCCCCTAGTGGTTAACCCCATCACTGCCAGTGTCATTTACACAGGAATCCGTGCATTTGTATAGCACTGTATAGGGGTGCAACGGATCAAAAAACTCACGGATCGGATCGATCCTCGGATCAGGAGTCACGGATCGGATCATTTTCGGATCAGCAAATAATAATTGAATTTGCAAAAACCTGTGAAAATTCCGCCACCATATAGTCCCCACTGTAATATCCACGTCATCTCCCCCACTGTAATATCCACGTCATCTCCCCTACTGTAATATCCACATCCTCTCCCCACTGTAATATTGGCTGGGTATCGCAGACTATTGGCTGGGTATCGCAGACTATTGGCTGGGTATCGCAGACTATTGGCTGGGTATCGCAGACTATTGGCTGGGTATCGCAGACTATTGGCTGGGTATCGCAGACTATTGGCTGGGTATCGCAGACTATTGGCTGGGTATCGCAGACTATTGGCTGGGTATCGCAGACTATTGGCTGGGTATCGCAGACTATTGGCTGGGTATCGCAGACTATTGGCTGGGTATCGCAGACTATTGGCTGGGTATCGCAGACTATTGGCTGGGTATCGCAGACTATTGGCTGGGTATCGCAGACTATTGGCTGGGTATCGCAGACTATTGGCTGGGTATCGCAGACTATTGGCTGGGTATCGCAGACTATTGGCTGGGTATCGCAGACTATTGGCTGGGTATCGCAGACTATTGGCTGGGTATCGCAGACTATTGGCTGGGTATCGCAGACTATTGGCTGGGTATCGCAGACTATTGGCTGGGTATCGCAGACTATTGGCTGGGTATCGCAGACTATTGGCTGGGTATCGCAGACTATTGGCTGGGTATCGCAGACTATTGGCTGGGTATCGCAGACTATTGGCTGGGTATCGCAGACTATTGGCTGGGTATCGCAGACTATTGGCTGGGTATCGCAGACTATTGGCTGGGTATCGCAGACTATTGGCTGGGTATCGCAGACTATTGGCTGGGTATCGCAGACTATTGGCTGGGTATCGCAGACTATTGGCTGGGTATCGCAGACTATTGGCTGGGTATCGCAGACTATTGGCTGGGTCTCGCAGACTATTGGCTGGGTATCGCAGACTATTGGCTGGGTATCGCAGACTATTGGCTGGGTATCGCAGACTATTGGCTGGGTATCGCAGACTATTGGCTGGGTATCGCAGACTATTGGCTGGGTATCGCAGAGTATTGGCTGGGTATCGCAGAGTATTGGCTGGGTATCGCAGAGTATTGGCTGGGTATCGCAGAGTATTGGCTGGGTATCGCAGAGTATTGGCTGGGTATCGCAGAGTATTGGCTGGGTATCGCAGAGTATTGGCTGGGTATCGCAGAGTATTGGCTGGGTATCGCAGAGTATTGGCTGGGTATCGCAGAGTATTGGCTGGGTATCGCAGAGTATTGGCTGGGTATCGCAGAGTATTGGCTGGGTATCGCAGAGTATTGGCTGGGTATCGCAGAGTATTGGCTGGGTATCGCAGAGTATTGGCTGGGTATCGCAGAGTATTGGCTGGGTATCGCAGAGTATTGGCTGGGTATCGCAGGGCAATTCAGGGTAATGCAGAGTATATGCAGGATATTGGCTGGGTAATGCAGGGTTTACAAGTGATCGCTCCGTCATTTGACGGAGCGATCACATTAAAAACAGTGGCCGGGTGTACCAAGATGGCCGCCGCTCCGGAGCTAGGCCGAAGCCGCGGCCTTTCCTAAGGCCGCCGGGTGTACAAAGATGGCCGCCGTCGCTCCGGAGCTAGGCCGAAGCCGCGGCCTTTCCTAAGGCCGAGGCCGCGGAGCGCTCCGCGGATCGCGGGGTGTGCCGATCCGAACGGGGTGGCCCGTTCGGATCACGGATCGGCGACGATCCGTTGCACCCCTAGCACTGTATAAATGACAGTAGACCCAAAATTGTGTCAAAAATGTCCAATGTGGGCAATCTGCTCTAAAGTGGGTCTCTTGGAGAAATACTATATGCGCTCGAAGGCCTCATTGCTTGCACTGAGTCCGCCTCTGTCCACCGGCTCAGCGGGAGATCTCTCCGTTGATCTCCGCTGAGCCGGCGGATGACAGGTCCCTCTCTGCTCACTGAGCGGGGAGGGGCTTGTCGAGCGCCGCTGGATTCTATGGATCGATCGGATGAAAACGGACAGCATGTTCTCGCAGATCTCACCCGACGGATCCGGACGTAGAGCCATCCGTCTGCTTTTGGCGTATCGGACCGGGTCGAATGTCAGCAGACATGTCACTGCTGACATCCGTCGCTCCATAGACCAGCATGGAGCACCCAATCAGGTCCGCCGTCAAAACGGACAGGCGGACCTAAACGGTCCGACAGTGTGAAAGGGGCCTTAAGGCCCGTACACACGGTCGGACTTTTTGACAACCAACATGCAAATTAGGTGGTTTGGACCAACATCCGACCGTGTGTACGCTCCATCGGACCAACTTTTTCCAGGTTGCATCGGACTTTTGTTGGCTGTGCGAACGGACCAACTTTCTGCCAACAAAAGTCCGAAGGACGAAAGTCCGAACGTGTGTATGCAGTACCAACTGACTTTTGTCCACAGTACAAACACGCATGCTCAGAACCAATGCAAAAGATCAGACAACAATATAGAAGTTGACCAAAGGTGGCGCTGGAGTATTCGAACGTCCTCTTTTGAAGTGTCGTCAGTACGTTGAAACGTCACTACGTTCGTGTTGGTTGTCTCAAAAGTCCGACCGTGTGTATGCAGTACCAACTTGAGGGCCAACGCCCTTTGGACAAAAGTCCAAGGGAAAGTTGGTCCACGGTCCGACCGTGTGTATGGGGCTTTAGTCTCCAGAGTTCCTTCATAATTCAATATAATCTATTATGTTGATTAGTTTCAGCCCTAATCATGTAAGAAAATCCCATATTATTATTTTGTCAGTTGCCTGTTCTTTTAGAGAAAGTTCCATAGTTGTCTGTATTTTTTACTGCATTTCCTTGGTATCACAGTAACTATAATGTGTCTATTTTTACCATGCATGATTATACCAGCAACATTTTGCTTTTCAGAAGCTTTGAAGGCTTAGTCCACAGTATACATTTTTGATGTGTTTTTATTGAGCCTCAGATGTGTGATTAAGTAGCTTCAAAGTAATTTAGGTGTGTTTAAAGTTGGGATGCCATCCTTGTTAATCCAGGCATTGTTTTGTTTTTTATTGAAGTTATGCCTAAAATATAAGATTCTGTACTATTTTACAGTGATAGTTAAAATCTTGCGCAAATGGAAGATACCCAAATGCAGAAAAAATCATCATCAGTACAGAAAGAATAATACTGTCTTTAAAAAAAAAAAAAAAAAAAAAAGAGGTTACAATAATCTATTTAATTGTCAGTAGACTATGAGAGCAAACCAAGCTCATGGTGTTCAAGTTTAAGGCTATCTTAGATGGCAGAAGCGTAGATGAAGCTCAACCTCAAAAGCCTAAATTGTCTAATATTGTAAACTGCATGGATTAGAACCTGGATGAGCAAATTAAGAAGAAAATATGTGGAACAACAGACATCTGGCTAATTTATAATTTACTAAGCCTACAGGAAAATGACTAGTGTTCAACCTAGAAGTTGTTGCCTGCCTAGTTTCTGTTATGTGCATACACCTCAAACATTGTAGTACTATGGACATATACATATCTAGATCTGAGAGATCTTAAACAAAAGAGGTAGTTCCATCCGCAATACACATTTATTGATATGGTTACATAATATATACAAATTGCACACCAGTCTGTATTTACAACACCAAAGAACAAGTTAGCTTGGTCACAAAGCATTATATCCCCCCACCTCCTTTCTGTACTGTGGCTAATATAATTCTCCCTAATTGGTCACTGTACCTAGTAAATGTATATTGGGCACAGCCTGATTGGATGAATCAAAGAAGGCTGTTTACTACCCAGGTGAGATGTTATCAGGGAAAACAAAAGGCCAAGCTTTGAAGTTGAACTAATTACCATAACACCAACACAGCTCTCTTTCCTTCTAACTGAAATATATTTCTAATTGCAATATTATTTACAGCTGTTAATGGAGATTTCACATAAACCCATTGTGTAACAAAGTGTTATATAGCATTAAAGCTTTAAGCCTCGTACACACGGTACGATTGTTGGCAGGGGATTGTCCTAAAATCTTACCGTTAGTACGCTCCTTTTGACAATAATTGTCCAACTTTCGGGCAACAAATGTTGGATGGCAGGCTAGTAAATTTTCGGCAGACAATAGTTTGATGTCAGATTTTCGTATGGTCAGTACACAAATCCGTCACACAAAAGTTGAAAGTACAAACACATGCTCGTAATCAATGCTCACCAAACACGAAATTAGCAGAAGGGGCCCAAAGAGCTGAAATTCCTCATAGTACGTCACTACGTTTGTATTTGTGGCACGACAATTGTGTACCGTTGGTATGCAAGACAAGATCGTGGCCAACAATCGTATCGTGTGTACGAGGCTTTAGTCTACCCAGGGAATCCCTCAAATTGGCCTTTGCATAGCACTCTGAATGGAAATTGGGTCATCAGGAAAGTTATTACCAAAGCAGATAATGTATGTTCCATGTAAGATTGCCATTTAGTGGGGAAAAAAAATGCTTGGTTGGCCCATAATTCTGTATTATGGTGTTTGATTGTTTATTATACATCAGATTTCATCTCTCTCTTCACCACTTTAACAGATGGAGCAATAGTTGATGTCCAGGATTTAAGGATCGTTCTGCAGGCAGTCAGTAGGCAGTGATGAATGAGGAGGTTTTTTAGTATGAGTGAGAGGCTGGAGAGGCCTGTATATCCAAACAGGCAGAGCATAGGGTCTTTGGGGATGTCCAGATTTCTGATCCCACTACTTGGTCTAAAAAAAAAAAAAAAAAAAATTACATTCCCAAAATTGCATTGCTATTGTAGGGCCCACATATTCATTTTTTTTTATTTTTTTTTTAGTGCAGTGCTAGATCTGAGTTTTGAATAAAAGTATTTACTTGCCTCCCGACACACCGCACTGCAAATTGTGTTGCAGCATGCGTTTGTTGGGCGGCATTCAAAATGAGTGGCACCACAGTGCACCAACACATGTGAGGTGCATTACTCTTTGTGTTGCTGTTCCCTTCAAATCTTGTCTGGTAAACTATTGTCAGCAGAATAAGAAATTAGGTTAAATCTCTAAGGCAAAGAAAACAATTTGGCTGTACTTAAACTGGCATACATGATCTAATGCAGACTACTCATAGTGTTTACTATAATCTGTGTATCATAACTGTAGATGTTAATGAGAGAGAAAATTTGTGACCTAAAATATTCTTCCTCTGACCTTGGCTCAGTAGCTTTTAGCACCGGTGACACTTCAGCATGGTACTAATACCTTTTGAGTGCGGTAGTTTCAAGAACTGGATAATGTATGCTTCTTCAGGGATTAGTTTAGTGTCATGGATTAGATTAGGAGTAAGATTAGTTTATACTGAAGGTGAAGTGTTAAAGCGTCAATATAGGGGTTAGGCATTATGATTTACTTGACCGATAGGGCATAGGTTAGGATCAGTTAAGGAACGTCTTGGCACCAAATACAAACGCTGCATCACCCAGTTCTTCTACAACCAATTTAAGATGGGTATATTTATTTTCTGTTTATTACCAGACAATAATCAGAATAGGGCCGAAACAACAACTAATCGATTACTATTTTCATAATTGATTAATCGGGCAGTAACATAATGGGGTTAAAAAAACAAAAAATTGCCCTTTATAGTACAAAAAGAGCAAATAAATCGCTACTGTAAATATTACTTTCACTGTTCCACAGTAAAAAAAGGAACCCCCTACAGTAGCGATTATTTGCTCTTTTTGTACTATAAAGGCCTAAATTTATTTTTATTTATTTTTCCCCTAGTTATGTTACTAAACGTCTTAGGCCTGAATCACACCTATGTGTTTTTTGGTGCTTTTTGCAGAAACCCACTACAGTTTATTTAACAGTTTCCTATGGGACACTTTAACGTCTACGCTTTTTTCAGCTGCTGCGTATTTGGAAAGGATCAGGGACTTTTTTTTTTCCAACACAAAACGGTGCTTGTTGATTCAATAGACTTCAATGGAGAAGCTGAAGAAAAGCGTGTAATGCGTTTTTGCAGCAATTTGTGCTTTTAAATCTGCCCAACAACAAAATTGTCCAAAAAAAAAAAAGCATTTAAAATCAAAAAAAATCAAAATCATGTGCGCAAAAATCAAAACGCACAGCAAAAAGCACTGCAGTAACAGATCAAAAGCAAACTGCATAGGTGTGTACCAAGCCTTATGCTGGCCACACGGATCAATTTTCAGTCAAATATTCATACGAAAAATCTTTTTACATTCGCTGAATGAAAGAATTTTGTTTGAAATTTTCACCTGCTTTTAACATTCTGTTTTAAAATGAATGTCACATACTGTCTAAAAATTTATTTGACCAAGAAGTTTTCTATTTCAAAATTTTCTCATCACTGTGGTTGAAAACGAACATCGATTTGACCCCACCAACGATTAGAAAATCAGACGAACGGTCTTAAAATGACATTTTTTTTTTTTGATGGAAGACATTTGTTTTTGTATGGCCAGTAGGGGTGCAACGGATCAAAAAACTCACGGATCGGATCGATCCTCGGATCAGAGTCACGGATCGGATCATTTTTCGGATCAGCAAATAATAATTGAATTTGCAAAAACCTGTGAAAATTCCACCACTATATAGTCCCCACTGTAATATCCACGTCATCTCCCCCACTGTAATATCCACGTCATCTCCCCCACTGTAATATCCACGTCATCTCCCCCACTGTAATATCCACGTCATCTCCCCCACTGTAATATCCACGTCATCTCCCCCACTGTAATATCCACGTCATCTCCCCCACTGTAATATCCACGTCATCTCCCCCACTGTAATATCCACGTCATCTCCCCCACTGTAATATCCACGTCATCTCCCCCACTGTAATATCCACGTCATCTCCCCCACTGTAATATCCACGCCATCTCCCCACTGTCATATCCACGCCATCTCCCCACTGTAATATTGGCAGGGTGCAATGCGGAGTATTGGCAGGGTGCAATGCGGAGTATTGGCAGGGTGCAATGCGGAGTATTGGCAGGGTGCAATGCGGTGTATTGGCAGGGTGCAATGCAGAGTATTGGCAGGGTGGAATGCACGGTATGTTTACAAGTGATCGCTCCGTCATTTGACGGAGCAATCACATTGTAAACGGCCGGCGGGTGTACCAAGATGGCCGCCGCTCCGGAGCTAGGCCGAAGCCGCGGCCTTTCCTAAGGCCGCTGGGTGTACCAAGATGGCCACCGCTCCGGAGCTAGGCCAAAGCTGAGGCCTTTCCTAAGGCCGAGGCCGCGGATCGCGGGGTGTGCCGATCCGAACAGGGTGACCTGTTCGGATCACGGATCGGCGACGATCCGTTGCACCCCTAATGGCCAGCATATAATATATTACAGTTCTATTTTGAAAATCTGCAAAACAGTCTAACTTTTTTTTCTTTCTTTATTTACCAGATTCAACCGCTAATAGTATATACAGTATATCTCTTCTGTCTGTTATTCTCAGAGTGGATTAGCAATTTTTCTCCCTAACAATATAGTTGGTTATATATATTTACCACTGCATAGAGATATTTAAGAATATAAACTAAATTATACACCACACTTTTTTTAAGGTTATTAACTGATTCAACGATTAATCGAAACAATAATCGGCCAACTAATCGATTATGAAAATAATCGTTAGTTGCAGCCCTAAATCAGAATATGAGAAATTAAAAAAAAAAAAAAAAAAAATAGATTTGCAATCTACATAATTAGACACGACCTTTACAGACTAAGCACATGATTCTAAATTTATTGCCACACAATAATGGTGCTTATGAAGTAACAAGCTTTAGCACAACAACTAAAAGTGACTAATTTTATTAAGTTATAATGAACAAAGTGCTTTGTCGCTTTTGGTTTTAAATAAGACCAAATCCCTGGCATGAATATAGATTCACAAAAGCTCCTAAAACAGGGATTCTTGGCAGAGATTTGAAAGTCTTTTATTTGTCATCGATATGTTAATCCTCAACATTTGCATCTGTGAATTAATAACCAGTCTGTCAGCTCACTGACATTTTTGAAACTATACTCACTTTGCTTATACTGAAGAATTGTAGTATCCAACCCCCAACACGATCTAATTTAAAGTAAGCCTGTCTTGAGAAAAATAAGGTGGCTACCTTTGCTGATTTTCTTTTTGAAATGTTATATGCCTGACTATTGTGTTTTTGACTTTTTTAAATTTTTTTTTTTTTTTTTTTGCTTCTTTGAAATTTTATTTCAAATTATTCTGAATCACTGACTTAGGCTGGCCATACATTTATACCATTTTTTTTTTTTTCTTTTAAATGTACCAAAACCATATAATATGAGGTCAAACCTAAACACTTTCAATTTGTATACAATCAGGCAAGCCTTTGCACTAGATAGCTAAAGGTAAATCTAAAGAAAATTGAAGAAAATTGTGTAATGTATAGCCAGCTTAACCACCTGCCTAGCAGGCACTAACACCCCCTTCCTGCCCTGGCCATTTTTCAGCTTTCAGTGCTTTTGCACTTTGAATGACAATTGCACGGTCATGCTTCACTGTACCCAAACAAATTTTTTATAATTTTCTTCACACAAATAGAGCTTTCTTTTGGTGGTATTTAATCACTGCTGGGTTTTTTCCTTTTTTTTCCTGTCAGTAAATTTTGTAACTAAGTAATTTTTCGCCTTCACTGATGTGCGCTGATAGGCTGAACCGGTGGGCACTGAGGAGGAGGCACTGATAGGCGGGACTGGTGGGCACTGATAGGCGGGACTGGTGGGCACTGATAGGCGGGACTGGTGGGCACTGATAGGCGGGACTGGTGGGCACTGATAGGCGGGACTGGTGGGCACAGATAGGCGGTACAGATAGTCATTGATGGGCGACACTAATGGGCATTGATGGACAGCAGTAATTGCCAGCACTGACTGGCATAGCTAATGGGTACTGATTTGTGGCACTTGTGGGCACTGATTGCTGCCACTGGTGGGCACTATGCTATTTCTTTATTATAATTGGGCACTGATGATCAGTGCCCTGATTACATCCCTAGATGTCCCCCTGTGAGGAGATGCCGCTGATCGTCTCTCCTTGCCTCACACCCTGTCAGTGTGAGGCGAGCCGATTACCGTCATCTCCGTGTTTATATGTGACCAGCTTTGATTGGACACAGCCGATCACATCGTTAAAGAGCCGCGGACATGGCTCTTTACACAGATCGGGGTTGCGCCATGTCATAGCAAGACGGCACGCTCGTGAGAGCGGGCGTTCTGGGACGCCGTCATATGACGGCGTCCCAGAACAAGAGCTGCACTGCCCCGCCGTCATTTAACAGTGGGCAGGCGGCAACAAGTTAATGGCCCGTACACACAATCAGAAAATCGGACAAAAAATACCACTATTGAAGCAATCGTACAATAATCTGATCGTTGGTACAGAGCTTTCAAAAGCCGATCAAGACAGTTCATCCGATATTATCCGATGGGACAAAGAATGAAAACTTTTTACGTACGATACCAGATCGTACGTACGATTTTCGTTTAATCAGTTCAGTTGTCATTTGAAAATACGGTACCCCCCATTGTCTTGATCGAAGAAGGCCAACATGAGTCTACAGAAGCTAGCATTTTATTTGGAAAGAGCAATGGCAGCTTCCATCTTTCTCATATATAAGATTTCTTACAGGGCCCAATCAAGCGTATATGTTATACTAATGCACAAATAAGAATTCAAATGCATGTTGAGATGGTACATACAAATTTTGTGTATTACTATACTTCTAAAGCTAATAAATCGACCTTGCATCTGGCGTATGAAGGTAATGGCAGGGTTCTTAACCACTTGCCGCCCGCCCTATTGTAAAAAGACGTCGGCAAAGTGGTTGTAAAATCCTGACCGGACGTCATAGGACGTACTCAGGATTTTGAGCCGCTGCATGCCCCCGG
This sequence comes from Lithobates sylvaticus, assembly GCA_028564925.1. NCBI lineage: Eukaryota > Metazoa > Chordata > Amphibia > Anura > Ranidae > Lithobates > Lithobates sylvaticus. Next base: position 308,714,104 of record CM053026.1, on the reverse strand, counting down.
GGGCCCGCATCGCGGCGATCGTTGTTGCGGGGTGTCAGTCTGACACCCCACAACTACGATCTTGGTAAAGAGTTTCAGACAGAGACTCTCTACCACGTGATCAGCCGTGTCCAATCACAGCTGATCACAGTGTAAATAGGAAGAGCCGGTGATCGGCTTTTCCTCACTCGCGTCAGACGCGAGTAGAGGAGAGACGATCGGCTGCCCCCTTGACGGGGAGTCTGTACTGATCGATTATCAGCGCAGCCCCCCCCCCCCCCCCCCCCGAGGATTCCCACACTGTACCACCAGGGACGCCACCAGACCACCAGGGATGACACACACACACACACACACACACACACACACACACACACACACACACACACACACACACCCCCACAATGGGCATCACTGATTGGCATGCATTATTTGGCACTGATTGGCATCCATCAGTACAAAACAATGCCGCCAGTCAGTGCCCATCTGTGCCGCCTATCCATGCCACCTATCCATGCCAATCCGTGCCACCTATCACCACCTTTTCACAGCCAACGTGTGTGTGTGTGTGTGTGTGTGTGTGTGTGTGTGTGTGTGTGTGTGTATACAGTATGCTTGCTAAATCTTAGTGATAATTAGTTGGGTATAAGGAATAGTTTAACGAATATTACATTGTTATATGTGATTAAAACAAAGTATTATGTATATAAACACTATCATGTGGCATGTGTCATGCCTACATTCTGTTAGGAATCAGAGGGCATTGTGCCTCTGGTTTACATATGTAGGGCTTGTTCACTTTTTGGCCCTTTTCAGCAGTTTTCAAGTGTGTTCTACCCCGTCAAAAACCCCTCTAAATTTATGTATCATGCCAACACTCCTTAAAGGGGTTGTAAACCCTCAAGGTTTTTCTCCTTAATGCATTAAGATAAAAAAAAAACTTTTATAGTGCAGCTGCCCCCCAGAGCCCCCCTTTTACTTCCCTGAACCCGATCGTTCCAGCGACGGGGATGAGCAGAGCAGCTCCAGCCACTGTTTCAGGTCTTCATTGGCTGGATTGATAGCAGAAACCATTGGCTCACGCTGCTGACAATCAAAGCCAGTGACACGGCAGCCAGGTGGCGGGGCCGAGTCCTGCTGTCTGTGTCAATAGATGCAGCAGGACTCGGGAGCACGCCCACATGAGTGCCCCCAGGGAATGCGGGTCTCTGTGGGGTCACTCGAGAAGAGGAGTAGTGCCGCTGGGGGATCCCAGAAGAGGAGGACCAAGGCCCCTCTGTGCAAACCCTTGTACAGAAGAAGTAAGTATGACATGTTTGTTAAAAAAAAAAAAAAAAAAAAACCTTTACAACCCCTTTTTAATAACACAGAAAGAGATGTTATGGTGCAGCGTTCTAAGTATTTGCTGTATTCAGATCATGTCTGTATTTTGTGTTCTCTGGTTTTTCAAAGGTGGCTCAGCCCCAGACAGAACACTGGCTGTAAAACATAAACTCTGCAGACTCACTGTAACAGCCCCTGGACACTATATAGACATGAGTGACATGTCAGACAAAAATAGCTGCAGGGCAGTCCTGAGTAATAGCAATCCCAGGTGGCATGTTCAAATATGAGGAGCCAGTTCGAGGTGGAGTAAGCTTAAAGTGAAACCTCACTCATACTCCCAAGTAACAGTTATATCTAATCCTCATGCTGCTAACATTAGTAAATAAATGGGAAAGTATATCATTTACTTGTTTTAAACTTTCAGGAGAGGAGAAGTTTTCTCAGATAAGCACATGCTTATGCATGCTTGAGCTAAAGGCAGATGGATTCCAGGAAGTAAATGTTACATGAATCATTTGCCCTTACTCAGGGTGTCCATGGCCAGAAATGCTAGGGGGGGATGTTTTTTTAAAGTGATTTCTCATCAAAATCAAGCATGGAGACGGATTGGATGGGGGAGTTTACTTTGAATATCAAAAATGAATTAACTGGGGTTTTTGGTTTGTGGTGCTCAGATGCAGTGAAGATCCACTTTAATTTGAGAGGATCATTGAGGAATAATGTGAGATTAGTGGAGTTTGTTGAAAACTGCTCTTGGCGTGTTTGTAACAGTATAAGATCAGGATCCCTGATGTTGTATATCACAGATCTATGGGCATCTGTGTTGCTGTAGAATCGTAGCACTCTAGAAACCGTCTTTGTTCAACTGCAGATCTTGCAACAAATGATGATGATAATGCAGATCTGATTTTGTTTTGTTAAGTAATATATAGTCTGTCAAAGGGGTTCTGAGGAAGTTATTGACACCCCACCCTTACAGATCAACAGTTTGCTAACCACTATTTTTTATTTATCTATTTATTACAGGATTTATATAGCGCTAACAGTTTACGCAGCGCTTTACAATATAAAAGGGAAACAATACAGTTATAATACAATAAAATACAAGAGGATTAAGAGGGCCCCACTCAGAAGAGCTTACAATCTAATAGGGTGGGGCAGGAGGTACAAAAGGTTGTAACTGTGGGGAATGAGCTGATGGAAGTGGTAAAAGATTAGTTGGAGACGTGATAGGCTTCCCTGAAGAGATGAGTTTTCAGGGATCGCCTGAAGGTAGCAAGAGTAGGGGATAGCCGGACAGGTTGAGGTAGCGAGTTCCAGAGGATGGGAGAGGCTCTGGAGAAATCCTGGAGACGAGCATGGGAGGAGGAAACTAGAGAGCTTGACAGGAGGAGGTCTTGAGAAGAGCGGAGAGGACGGTTTGGGATATGTTTGGAGACAAGATTGGAGATGTAGCTCGGGGCAGAGTTGTGGATGGCTTTGTATGTTGTGGTTAGTATTTTGAATTTAATTCGCTGGGTGATTGGAAACCAGTGTAGGGATTGGAGGAGAGGGTTGGCAGACACTGAATGGTTGGTATGGTGGATAAGTCTGGCAGCAGCATTCATGATGGACTGAAGAGGGGATAGCCTATGGAGAGGCAGGCCAATGAGAAGGGAGTTGCGAGAGATAACAAGGGAGTGAATGAGGAGCTTGGTGGTGTCATTTGTTAAAAAGGGGCAAATTTTAGAGATGTTACGGAGGTGAAGTCTACAAACTTTTGACAGCGATTGGACTTGAGGCTGAAATGACAAGTCCGAGTCTAGGATTACACCGAGTACCCTGGCGTGAGGGGAGGGACTAATGGTTGCATTGTTGATTTTGATGGAAAAGTCATGGAGGGGGGCACGGGGGGGGGGGGGATATTAATAGCGCAGTTTTAGAGAGATTTAATTTAAGGAAGTGGTGCGACATCCATGCTGAGATGTCAGTTAGTAAGTTATTAAAGTGGAAGTAAACCCCCTATCGTTTTCAGCCAAGGAAGCTGCCATCTTTGCCTCTGTTTAATCTCCAACTGCCACAGTGCTGCACATGTGATCCGTTATGACACCAGCCATTGGATGGTTTGACTGTTTGGTTGAGAGCACAGCCAATGTGCAGTTAGCATTCACGGCATGCCTTTTTTTTTAGACTGTTAAATCGATGGGTTTACTTCCGCTTTAATGAGAGAGGAGACTGAAGGAGTGAGGTGAGGAGTAGACAGATAGATTTGGGTGTCACCGGCGTACAAGTGGTATTGGAAGCTATGTAGTGTGAGAGCTCTCAGTACGCTGTGTTGCTTTTCTTTAATCTAATCTCAAACTGAACATCTAAGGCCTCATACTCCTGTTTGAACATCTTTTCTTTTTCAGCAGTTTTTTTATTTTTTTGTATGTATTTGCACACATTTTCACATAAATGCGTGAAAACTTGTTCTTGTTCTGCACAATATGATAATGGGCATTGTGCGTATTTGTGCACATGAAGCAAAAACGACTGACCAAAAAAGCGGATTTTTCTATAAAAATTTTTTTTACTGAAGAATGCACAGAGCTTGTTTATGTGTCTGTGTGCATAGGCACATTGCAATTAATGGGCTGTATTTTAGCTCAGTAAAAAAAAAAAAAAAAAATCTGTACTGAGGTTTTTTTCAAGCTGCAGTATGCAAGAGACCTAAAAGTTTAGAATTTAATTGTGTAGACTTGAATATAGAACACATCTGAAAGTTTGTGTATGTATATGTACGTGTGTGTGTGTCTATGTATGTAGTGTGTGTGCATATAATTTATTTTTTATATATTCCAGATTATAAATTCCAAGTTGCATGATGGAGTTTGCCAGCGCTGCAAGGATGTATTGGAATGGAAGGTGAAATTCAGCAAGTATAAGTCACTGTCTCAGCCTAAAAAATGGTAAGTGACAGCATTGTTGTAATTAGCAACCAGCCCTACAGAGTTGGATCATTTACTCAAGGTTTCGCCAAGCTTCCAGTTAATGCCTTTGGGAAAAACATGAATGAGTTGGAAAACAATAAAACCTTTTATCTGAAATCTGAAACCTCTTCCATAAAGCGTGTGGCTGGATCAGTAACTGTGTATTTAAAGTCTCTCTTGAAAGAGATCCATTATTAAAGCAGATTATGTGGTAACTTTAAACATAACCTAAAATGGAAATACACCTGAAAGACACAATTAGGGTAACCTTTTGAGCAGCAATACAAATCAGATATTGTGGTTATACAGCACACGTTATGCATAATATTTGGTTTTATGAAGGTTTCCAGTCTTTTGCTATTGAAATAGATGTAAATTAAATGACAGCACAATAATACATTACCTAGATTGGTCACTACACTAGAAAGGGAATTCATAACTTGTTACTTTTTTTGTCATAGAGGGGGACCTACATAATATCCAGAGTGCATTTCTTAAAAAAAGATTAGATCATTGTGTGTATGTCTACAAAGATGAGCTCTTGCTCCCATAGCCAAATTTTTATTCACATATTGGAGATTAGAGGGAATAATCACCTATCACTGTACTACTGGATGACAAATTTAAAAAAAACTTAAAGTGTATAGTTTCCAAGTTAAAGTGTTTGCAAAGTAGATTTTTTTTTTTTCTTTTAAAACTTACCTGCTCTGGTATTGCACAGAGCAGCCCTGAACCTTTTATTCTAGGTTCCCCCAGCGGCACTCCTGGGTCCTCTTTTTCATAGTGTGCCACCATAGGAAGCTGATTCCTATGGTGGTACACCTGCGGGCTCGATCCCAAGCCTCGCTGCCTGCATCTATAGACAGAAAACGTGGCTTGGCCCCACCCTAGTAAAAGCCTGGTTGAGCAGGGTTAAAGGGAGAGGGCTACTACAGGGAATGCATTAAAGTGATACTAAAATCTTGTTTGTTATTTTTAACGAAAAAATAAAAATGTCTATACTTACCTGCTCTGTGCAGTGGTTTTGCACAGAGAAGCCCTGATCCTCCTCTTCTTCCTGGCCCCTCCCTCCTGTTGAGTGCCCCCACAGCAAGGAGCTTGCTATGGGGCACCTGAGCAGAGCCGCAGCTCTGTGTGTCCATTCAGACACAGAGCCATGGCCCACCCCAGCCCTAGAACCCTAGAAAAGGACATAAGAGTTTGCTATGTGTGATATTGTTGCACAGAGCAGGTAAGTATTTTAACTAAAAGAAAAAAAAAAAAAAAAACAGCCTTAAGAGCCCTTTTACACTGATAGCGTGAGCGTGGGGGCATCGGCGGTAAAGCGCCGCTAAAAGGCCAAAACTACAAGTCCCATCATGCCTCTGCCTCTGGGTGTCATGCTTGTGGCTGTCAGTCTTGCTGCTATGCATCATGGGACTTGTAGTTCTGCAACAGCTGGAGGTCCGCTATTTGCATATCCTTGCTCTAGGGGAAGATGAAGAAAAATGAGTGGTCACCATTCCACAGAACCCTGACCCTGTGTAACAGCAAATTGTGAATGTTTTCGCTCAGGACACACTTTTAGATAGTTATTGGAAGGGCACTACCAAGCTCCCATATACTGCCAAAGTGTGAAAGAGCCCTCTGTGAACTATAGTCAAGATTTTAGCCATAGTCCTTTTTTTTTTTTTTTCGTCAACCAGTATACAGAAATATAAAGAAGTATATGTAGAATGTACATTTCTGCCATAGGTAAATGTACTATAAAACAGAAAAATCCACCTTTTTGTAACAAATTCATAGTGGGGTTTGAGCAACAACTAAATGAGGCACTGAATATGCGCTCTCAAAGTTATTCTTTTGACTACTGTATAATCAAACTAGCAGCAACCAGCAGTACCTATGAGAAACAGTAGATTTTATGAATGCAAGGCTGTCAATAACTGTATAATTCTGGAATTTAAATAAAGAACCACAAAGAATAGAGTACAAACGTGATTCACGTTTGTTACTAAAAAAGGAGAAGAAAAAATCTCAATTTATAACTAGCCCCCACAGTGGGATTTGAATTTTGCAGCAAGACCACAAGAAAGATGTTTTGCCAGGCAGAGCATCACATGTGTGCAAATCATAGGCCTCCAGAAAGGCATCCAAGCATCAAAACGTAGAATAACACTTTCATTAACTAGGATTTGGAGCAGAACTTTTTTTTTCCTTTTTAAACAGTTTTTATATTTGTTTTTTTTTATTCTTTGCCATTTTGTATTTATGTGGTAAGCTTTCCTCTGCAGTAAGCTGTTGGAAAGAAAAATTACAGAAATACAGAAAGGAGCACCAGACCAAAATTGAGTAAGAGTTCAAGATACTTTTATTTTTTTTTATTTTTTTAATCAAAAATAACACCACTCCTAGTTCATCAGGGCTCAACACAAAATAAAACTTGGCTGGGTTCAGAGGAAATGGTGACTACACAGATCTATATTAGCCAGTATTGGACTCTCATCATTGAGGAGCAAACTTGCTAAGCACATCCATTTCTGTCTATCTAAGTTTTTTATTCTCTGTTGAGCCCTGATGAACTGGGAGCGGTGTTGCACCCAAAATGCATTGGCTGTTTTTTTTTTCTCAACAATTATCTTGGGCCATATTATCCAATATTTGGTCTGACGCTCCTTTCTGTAATTTTATGGTTTGAGCTACTGTTGGGTACCTATCAAGGGAAGCCTTGCCATGTGCGAGCTCACCAGAGCTACCTTTCTTGTTTGAAGTTTTCCTTCATCTGACTATACTTGCAAATCTAAACGTTTTCGGCACCTTTTTGAGTATGTTGTCCTGGACAGAACAATCTGACCTGGTCTTGACACCTCATACATCCTAGGTTTTCTCCAGACTTCCCAGCTTATATCTACATAAGAAATAAGAATGCTTTATTGTGCATTCAGGAAAATCCATCTTTAAAAATACAGTATATCCTATGGTGTCTGCTCCAAAAACTAGTACAGACCTGAAGTTGAATAGAAAAGATGTTTTTAGGTTTGGTATATTCCTCTTGCCCTCTTTAGTTTCTAAAATACTGTTTCCTAACAATTTTTGGACAGTTTCACTATGGTATATAATAGCCCTTTATGACTTTAACCACTTACCCACTGGGCACTTAAACCCCCTTCCTAACCAGACCAATTTTCAGCTTTCGGTGCTCTCACACTTTGAATGATAATTACTCGGTCATGCAACACTGTACCCATATGAAATGTTTGTCCTTTTTTTCACACAAATAGAGCTTTCTTTTGGTGGTATTTAATCAACGCTGGGTTTTTAATTTTTTGCACTATAAATCAAAAAAGACTGAAAATTTGGCTTAAAAAAAAATTCTTTGTTTCTGTTAAAATGTATTGGCAGAGTGCAGTGCTGTGGGCTGGACTTGTAGTGCCCACAGCGCTGCAAACAATCTCTTCCCCCTCTCCCTCTCACACTGTACTGATCGGTACAGGGAGGGGAGGGAGGAACCGGCGTCATTTGACGGAGCGATCACGTGGTAAACGGCCGCTATCAACGTCCATTTACCGTGATTCATGATGCGCCGGGTCCGGTCACAGATGTTCCCGGATGCGTGATTCTGTGGGGACATCCCACAGAGGTCCACCCAGAATAAGCCGACCGCGCTGTAGCCGTCTTTCGGCTATGGCCCGGTCGGCATGTGGTTAAAAAGAAGCAGACAGTATAGATTTTGTTGCACCTGGTTTTCATTCAGTCATCTGTCTGTTTTTAGCCACAGGTAACTTTTTGGACAGCTGGTTATAGAAGTAGGCATTTATAGCAGTGCTTGCTCTTTTTTTAAAGAGGAAGTAAACCCTCTTTTACAACTTTAGCTTACAGGTAAGCCTATATTAAGGCTTACCTGTAGCTAAAAGGGATATCTCCTAAACCTGCACGGTTTAGGAGATATACCTGTATTTGCATGTGCCGACGTCATGCGGCACATGCGCACTAGCGACAACTGAAGCATCGGCGATATATGCCGATGCTTCAGTTGTTATATGCCGCTCTCGTGCGCATGCGCGTGACGTCATCGCAGCTCCGGCAAATCACAGCGCCGGAGCCGCGATACCCGGAAGTCACTCCGAGAGATGTCGGCGATCGGAGGGGGAGAAGAGGACCAGTGCCGAGACTTCGATTTCAGGTAAGTGATGCATAATTAGCTAGTATGCTATGCATACTAGCTAATTATGCCTTTGTCTTGCAGGTTTTTTTATATTTTTTTTTTTTTTTTTTTTCCAAGAGGGTTTACTTCCTCTTTAACTCTCCTTTTTGGTTTGGTACTATATATACTCTACTTATTGTAATAGTTTTTATCTTGCTTATCAGCAGTATTGAAAATGTTCATCCAAAGGCACTGTACACTACTACCTTACTTTTGTCTTTAACCACTTTCAGACCGGACCAATTTGCAGCCAAAGGATCAGGCCCCTTTTTGCGATTCGGCACTGCGTCGCTTTAACTGACAATTGCGCGGTCGTGCGACGTGACTCCCAAACAAAATTGATGTTCTTTTTTTCCCACAAATAGAGCTTTCTTTTGGTGGTATTTGATCGCCCCTGCGGTTTTTATTTTTTGCGCTATAAACAAAAAAGAGCGACAATTATGAAAAAAACGCATTTTTTATTTTTTGCTATAATAAATTTCCCCCAAAAATATATAAAAAAAAAACATTTTTTTTTCCTCAGTTTAGGCCGATACGTATTCTTGGTATAAAAAATCGCAATGAGCGATTTATTGATTGGTTTGCACAGAAGTTATATTGTTTACAAGATAGGGGATAGTTTTATAGCATTTTTATTAATAAATTTTTTTTTTATTAGTAATGGCGGCGATCATTTTTTTTGGGACCATTGTCATTTATACAGCAATCAATGCTATTTAAATGCATTGATTCCTGTATAAATGACACTGGCAGTGAAGGGGTTAACCACAAGGGGGCAGTGTAGGGGTTAAGTATGCCTAGGGGTATGTTTCTTACTGTGGGGGGGCGTGGCTGTCAGCTAGTGAATGCTGATCTCTGCTCCAATCACAGGGACACAGCGATCGAGTCCGCGGGGACCGCGACCGGACTCACGGGGGTCCCGACCGGCGCGAGTGCGCGCTGCTCCCGATGGCACGGACAGGCATTAAGGAGGGACTTGTATATACGCCCTCCTGCCTGTACATGCCATTCTGCCGACGTATATCGTCGTGTGCCGGTCGGGAAGTGGTTAAATACTTCCAGTACTTTTGCATTCTTGTTACCAGAAGCTGCTGTTTCAAAGATCCACATGGTGTACTCCATGTCATTTTGTTTACTTGAGAGTAGATTAAAAAAATGTCTTTTTTTTTTTTTCCTGAGTAATGGTGGCCATGCTGTCATTGGACAATACAGATCACAGAAAAAAAGATACAGAGCCAATTAAAATGGCTCTACTATGTGATTTCTGTGACCAATCACAGCTATCGTGTGATCCCGCTTGTTAGTGAACAAGTGGTGATCACAGGTAGAAAATACCTAGCTAATGAGAGTTGTTAAGTACTTTGTGATCACTCTGACCTGTCAAACACTGTTAAGGGGCATTGTGATCAGGCAAGAACAGTGCTGTCCAAAAGCCAGTTTGTGTACAAGGTACAAGGCAAACCTGTGGTGATGTCATAAAAATATTAAAAAGGTATAATCTTATTTTTTATGTAACTTTTCAGAAAAAGTGCTGCATTTATGTTATGTTATGTGGGACAATAGGGGAACAAAACACCTTCATTTGTGTCTGGAGTTCATCTTTAAAATCCTCATTCTTTTTCCTGCAACCACCAATGAGAAGTTTATAACTTAATTTATGCTGGCGTTTCTTGGCCCCATGAATATGCCTAGATTAACCCGTTTTTAAATAAAGTCCATAGTCTAGTCTGTGGTATGAAACAATTCAGTCCACAGAGCAGAAACCCCCTGCCCCAGAGTCACCCTATTTCTAATTCATTCTTTACCATATTAACTGATAAAGAAAAGATTAGGTCTTCAAGGAACTTATTTATTTTATTTTTTTTTCTGCTTCATTTGTGTAATGTGATTACAAATTGTATTCTCCATCTAATTTTAATGCTGTTTTTTTGTGATAATAGTTAATCTGTCTTCTGGTACTGTGAGATTGTGCATCAAAGCCTTATTCAAAACATTTTTCTTTGTCACATTTTTGCAAAATTCTCCCAGCTTCCGATTTAGTCATACTATTGTATTCCAATTTTAACGATAAATGCAATTGTCATTGTAAATGCGCATATATTTTAGAAGCTCCACATAACATATCTTAGAATTGGGTTGGGGATTGGTGTGTGTGTGTGTGTGTGTGTGTGTGTGTGTGTGTGTGTGTGTATATGGATAGATAGATACATAGGTGCTGTGTCTAAGAAGCTGTGTCTGGAGAATGTCGGGAGACATCGGCCGGTTCAACAAAAACCGCCGGACATTGGACCCATGTGTAAAACTGCCGGCTGACCGGCTCCCGATCGCTCACACAGCCAATGGCTGAGGGCGCTGATCAGTGTTTTGGGGGGGGGGGGGGGTGTATCCCCCTGTCAGAACACAACAGCTCAGCATGGGAGATAAAGAAGTTCAAACTTTTTTTTATTTTTTTTATGTTGTGTGTGTTTTATTTTTTTTTTATTTATATACATACTGTACATTCATCTGATGTTACACTGGCATTTTTAAAGTAAATCTAAACCCAGTCACAAAAATGTATTTTAAGCGTTACCATGTTGATGTAATTTTGTTGTTTTTCAAGTCCTCTTCAAGGACAGCATTTTGAGAAGGCTCCTCATACCTAGAAACAGAAAACACATCCACATTTATTTAAAAAAATAAAAAAAACGGCAACATATCCCCTGAGCCTCAGTTATTTGTGTTTCCCCTGGCCACACAGGAGCATCACTAGTTTATTTTATCTATAGTTTAGGCCAGATGTGTCAAACACGTTCCTGCCCCCCCCCCCCGGTCTCAGCAGTCGGCAGCAGAGTGGAGAACAGGACTACTCCTGCAGATCCTGCACATTTCTGTACAGCCGCAGCCACCACCTTGTCTCCACCTCACCGGTCTCAGCATTCAGCAGCTGAATCCAGTCTTCATTTTATCCTTCTCCAGACCCTGCACTTTTTGCTTCCCAGCTTCTACCCAGCAGCAGCACAAAGTAAGGGGGGGGGGGTGGGGGACGCTTGACTCCCAATGGTGGGGCAGCTTGCTCTGGACATCTAGTCTTACAAATACAACCAGCCCTTTGAGGGTCACTATAATGCTGATGTGGCCTGCGCTGAAATGGAGTTGGACACCCCTGCTTTAGGCTGTTGTGCTAGTTGCAAGGGCCTCCCAATATGTGCTCCCCTGTGATTCCAGGGACAGCGAGCTTGAAGGGATTGCATACTGTTTTTTTTTTTTTTTCTAGGCTACTTTTGTTAGTATCCTAGTTGTGGGACCTTACCTCCTGATCACCTTTTTGGTGTTCGCCAAAGTCCCTTCTCTTCTGGAGAAGCAGCTATCCCTGTGGTCGCAGAGGCAACCACATTTTTGTTGGGCTCTGAGACCTCCCCTGTGTTGCTTCAGGTGGAATGCAGCCTTCTACATTGCAGTTGCCCCCCCCCCCCCCCCCAAAATGGTCAGCAATATGGTAGGTTTGATTTTACTTTGTTGCCGACATCCACAGACACCAGGGTGGGAGCAGGAGCAGGTGAGGGATGAAGCAGTATGTGGACCTGGCTCTTCCCGGGAGTATTACTGGAGATTTCATCTTATCAGCAAAGCTACACCATGCAGTCTGATTCTGGCATGACACCTGCTACGAATCTAGCAGGCAATTCTAAAATAGGTTGGTTAGACTTTTTATCTTAAAGCCCTCCATCCTACTATACCCATACTGTGAGGATTCACAGTGTGGGGTACCCTTGGGAGGAGGTCCTCTCTTTGGGTGTTGGTTGCTATGGGTGTTTTCATGCCTCTTTCAAGCACAGGATGAATGTGCTTTGTGTTCCTGTCCACCATTGGTGGGGCGAGTTGGAGGCAGAAGCTGCAGAGCAGAATGCCAGCAGCTGAGAGTTAAAGTGTAAGTAAACCCTGGCACGTGCCAGAAATGAAAGTGTTTATGGATGGGTTTACTTCTGCTTTAAAGCTAGGCTACTGGGGTCTGCTTACTCCATTTTTTACCATTGGTTACAATCTCCTTCTTTTTTGTGGCAAGGTGACGATCTAGAGGGGGCTGCATTTAATTGACAGGCTAAACCCCTTTGCAAGGGCTGCATAGACAAACCTGTATTTAATGAATGATTGCTCCTTAACACATTCAGGTGTTGGACTTCTAATTGCTCTAGGATGGCTTTCTGAGGAAGCCTTTGGAGGCGTAACATGTATAGGAAGTCAGCACATTCGATGCCAAGAAGACCCCCAAGACGGAAGAAGACCCCCGGAGCAGTGCAATAAACTAATTTTTCAAAAAAAGGGGGCTCCCAGATTCCGATAAGCCCCCGCCCGCAGACCCCGACAACCAACGGCCAGGGTTGTTGGGAAGAGGCCCTTGTCCTCATCAACATGGGGACAAGGTGCTTTGGGGGTGGGGGGCGCACGGCCCCCCTTTCCCCAGGGCACCCCCCATGTTGAGGGCACGCGGCCTGGTACAGCTCAGGAGGGGGGGGGCGCTCGTTTGTCCCCACCCCTTTCCTGGCAGGCTGTGTGCTCGGATAAGGGTCTGACATGGATTTGGGGGGAACCCCCACGCCGTTTTTCGGCGTGAGGAGTCCCTTTAAATCCATGCCAGGTCACGGAGCTAGCGCGGCGGCATTTACTGCCTACGCTACCTACGTAACCTGAAGTCACGTGCTAAATGAACGGACTTGCCGATGAGCGGCAAGTCCGTTCATTTTCAAAAGTCCGGCGGACTAGCCTACTAACGGTGGGATTGTCCGCCGGACTGCCAAGTCCATCCAGCGGATAATTTTAAAACCAAACTTAAAATTTTGGTCCGCCGGACTTTGGCGCCAAAAAGTCCGCCGGCGCCCACACACGAGGGGATTGTCCGCTGGACTTGAGTCCAGAGGATAATCCCGCGGGATAGTCCCTTCGTGTGTACGCCGCATAAGGCTTACCATACCTGCAAAGCAAATACAAAAAAAAACATAGTAAAAAATAAAAAATTTTTAAACGCAACCTGTGCCTAAAATATATATATATGCCGAAGCATGGGGGCATCCTCCTGCAAAAGTTAGGAGCAAATCGCTCCTCCGCCCCTGCTTCCCCCATGCTTCGGTATATATGCTCTTTTTTTTTAAACTATGGTAGTGAAATCACCTCCGACAGCGCTAGAGTCACGGCTTTATGTATCGTGGGAGCAAACGCTGTTGCTGTCAAGATAAATAAATCCGCGCTGCAACTGAATGGCGTACCTGACAACAAAAAAATGGTTAACAATAAAATGCAATAAAACACAATAAAACATTGCAGAATAGAATACAGTAAAAAAGAGCAGAACAATAGAAAGAGAATAGAGAGAAAGAGAACAATAAAATGACAACTATTTTTTTTATTATTATTTATTTATTTTTTTACACTTTTTTGTAACTGTAACGGTTCTAACGTAACTGTTGTAACGGTTACAGCGGTTTGGGTCTCTCAAAATGCGATGGCATCTTGGGAGACCCTGTGAACGTGTGCCTAGTCTGTGCAATGCTGTACCCTACGCTATTACTCAACTAGTGTATGGTAGCGTTCAAAACATTCACCAATGCAAAGACCAGGATTGTCAGGACAGCGGGGACAATAATAACGGGTGTCACACCTATATCTGCGCTTTCTGCAGACACAACATTTTCTTTGGGGGGCTCGTTGGGTAGGGGTACCCGGGAGGACATAAAAAAAATGCCTCTCATGCAGCCAGCTTACTGTATTTGGTTGGGGAAGGTGAGGTGGAGCACCGTCTGGAAACAGAAGGGCTCTGACTATCTCTTCCAGGAATTTAAGGAAGGATCCAGTCCATCCTGAAGCTCTGTATAGCACATGAGTGTTCAGCAAAGCCAATTGAAATAAATAAACAGACACTTTTTTGTACCAGCATCTGGCCTTATGGGCAATTAGGTACAGCGCCAACAACTGGTCATTGAGGTCCACCCCTCCCATATTTTGGTTATATTCGTGGACACAGAGGGGTTTCTCCACAACACCAGTTGCCGTAGTAATTTGGACCATCATGTCTGCATGAAGGGAGGTAAGAACAAAAACATTCTTATTATCCCTCCACTTCATAGCGAGCAAGTTATTACACTGCAAGCAGGCTCTCTCCCCCAGCTTAAGACAGGAATCTACAAGCCGCTGGGGAAAGCCCCGGCGATTAGATCTCACGGTGCCACATGCTCCAATCTGATGATCAAACAAGTGACTAAAAAGTGGCACGCTCGTGTAATAATTGTCCACGTACAAGTGGTACCCCTTTCCGAATAAGGGTGACACCAATCAGGGCAAATTTGTCAGTTCTACGTGACTATCTTTTCCCTCGTAAACCATAAAACTACATGTATAGCCTGTGGCCCTGTCACAGAGCTTATACATCTTGACCCCGTACCTGGCACGCTTGCTGGGAAGGTATTGTTTGAATGACAAGCGGCCAGAAAACGTAATCAGGGACTCATAAACGCAGACAACTTGATGGGGAGTAAACAAGTCTGCAAAACGTTGGTTGAAGTGGTTTACGAGGGGCCGAATTTTGTAGAGCCAATCGTATGCAGGGTCTCCACGAGGACGACAGAGTTCATTGTCGTTAAAGTGCATGAACCGCAAAATCTGCTCATATCGTGCCCTGGCCATGGAAGCAGAGAACACGGGCATATGGTACATTGGCTCAGTGGACCAATATGAACGCAACGTACCCATTTTAACTATGCCCATGTCAAAGGGAAAGGCCCAGAAAGATCTTAAATTCGGAGACCTAATTGGTCTCCAATCTCTGGCAAGGGAGGACTGGGGATTAGCGGCGATGAATTGACCAGCGTACAAATTGCTTTGGTCCACAATAGATCTATAGAGTTCTTTGGTGAAAAACAGCAAATAAAAATCAAGTGACGTAAAATCAACTGTTTCCACCTGAATGCTGGGTTGGCCAGTGAATGGGGGAACTACGGGTGCTGCAGAAGTGGTGAATTCGGATTGGTGAATGCAGCAGGAAGGGCACTATGGACCTGTCTTTGTCTTCTTGGTGGCAGCGAGACACTACTTGTGCTTGCCACCTCGCCAGCTTGAACTGCACTTATGGGACTCTCCACGTCACCAAGTGTTACTGCAGTGCTGGATGTACGACCAGGGTGTACTAGGCCGCTGGTGCTTGCCAGTTCACCAGAAGCAATAGCGGCACTAGTACTTCTCTGCTCCATACAAGAGTCCTGCGGTTCTTGCACCTCAACAACAGAAGAAGTAGTTCGGGGTCTGGTACACCTGACCTTGGCAGGGACCACAACTCCGTCGTCAGAACTATCTGTCATGGAGCCGCTGTCGTCTACAGGATCGTATTCTGAGCATGAATCTGACAGATGAGTGACTTCCTCTTCACCATCTGTCATGCTCAGACACGTGTTCACTACTCTTCACTACTGTACCTTCGATTTGCCATTTTGGGCTCTAAATTTAGTGCAGTAGTGAGACTCACAGGTAAAAAAGCTCCTAGGCTGTTAGCGACTGTATCAAAACGCTACCAACAAAAAACTGTTAGTGATTGCAGGGATCAGGCCTGACTATTCAAATGCTGCAGTTATGTGTGTTTAGTGTTTTGTAAGTGACAGTGATCGATCAATACTTCACTTGGGTGGGCTGGGCTGGGCTGGATGGAGGGGCTAAACGCAGGTGCTAGCGGGTATCTGGGCTGATCCCGCTAACACTGCTTTTTCGGAACCCTAAACTGCTGGGGACGCTAGTATAGCTCTGATCAGATGAGATATTGATTCGTTCAGATACTATACCACAAAGGGAGGTGTATGCTATGTGTGTGGGTGTTAGCGGTACTGGCACTAACCTGACGCTGCCTGGGGCGACGAAGACCCTATCTGACCCTAAAATCTTACTTACCGTATATACTCAAGTATAGGTCGACCCAAATATAAGCCGAGGCCCCTAATTTACCACAAAAAAATGGGAAAACTTATTGACCCGTGTATAAGCCGAGGGTGAGAAATGCAGCAGCTACTGTAAGTGGAAAAGAGGGTCAACAATGCCCATCTGCAGCTGCATACCTCCCTGTGTCCTGTGCATGCCTACCTGTGCAGATCTTCCTACCTCCCTGTGTCCTGTGTACCTCTCTGTGTCCATTGCAGCCTACCTGTGTCCTGTGCATGCCTCCGTGTGCCGTTCTGTAGCCTCTGTGCCCATCTTAGCCTCTTTGCCCATCTGCAGTCTAGGTGCCCATCGCATTTACACCGATCAGCGTGCAATAATAACATACGGTGACCATAACAGTATTCAAAAGCCGCGCCTCCTCCTTGTCTGTGATAGGCGGAACACTCAATTTCCCAGCAGTCAGTGTTTCGCCTATCACGGACATCCGCTCATCCTCATACCACGGACGAGGATGAGAGGATGTCCGTGAAAGGCGGAACACTGACTGCTGGGAAATTGAGTGTTCTGCCCATCACAGACGAGAAGGCGCGGCTTTTGAACACTGGAATGGCCGCCGTCTGTCTGCATGACACACTGATCAGGTAGGCAGACGGCGGCGACTCGAGTATAAGCCGAGGGGGGGTACTTTCAGCCCAAAAAAAAGGCTGAAAATCTCGGCTTATACTCAAGTATATACGGTATATCACCTGCCGTGCGATCAGGGGGTTAAACCTTTATTAGGTAATAAATGGCGGGTGCCCTGAAACTATAAAAAACGGACTAACTAACCAGCGCTACCCGTAACAGTTATACAGTGATCACTGGTGAAAAGGTTAACTAGGGGGCAATCAGGGGGTTAAAACCTTTATTAGGTAGTATATGGGGGTCCCTGACGCTATAAAAAGCTGCGGCGAACCTAAATACCTACCTCCCTAACTAGCGTCACCTGTGACACTAATACAGCAATCAAGAAAACAATCACGTAGTGACACTGGTGACGGGGGGGGGGGGGGGGTGATCACCTTTATTAGGGGGGGTTTAGGGGTTACCCTAGACCTAAAGGGGGATAACCCTAACTGCCCTAACAGTTATTGCAGTCACAATGCACCAATGCAATAAACAGTAAAAAAAAATGCTATTGGTGTCACTGTGACAGGGGGTGCAGGGGGGTGATCCGGGAGTGACTGGGGGGGGGGGGTGAAAAGGGTGCCTGTGTGTTCTACTGCTAGTGTAGTGTTGGTGCAAACTTACTTTCTCTCCTCGGCGCCAGAACGAATAGACCGACACGAGGAGAGATGACATCACTTCCTCTGCCGCTGTTTACATTGCAGCAGCAGAGGAAGATTTTCATTCGCCGGGAGCGATCGCGAGGGGTGGCCATGAATGAGTGGCCTCCCCCTCTTCTCCGATCGCTCCCGCAAATAAGCCGGCCGCTGCAGGCACCAGGGATCGCCCCCCTGCCCGCGGGCAGGTAGGGATGTACAGGTAAGCCCATATGCCTGCCTGTATGTAAATATTGGGACATCGACACAATTCTAATCTTTTTGGCTCTATACACCACCACAATGGATTTGAAATGAAACGAACAAGATGCGCTTTAACTGCAGACTTTGAGCTTTAATTTGAGGGTATTTACATCCGAATCAGGTGAACAGTGTAGGAATTACAACAGTTTGTATACATGCCTCACACTTTTTAAGGGACCAAAAGTAATGGGACAATTGGCTGCTCAGCTGTTCTATGGCCAGGTGTGTGTTATTCCCTCATTATCCCATTTACAAGGAGCAGATAAAAGGTCCAGAGTTAATTTCAAGTGTGCTATTTGCATTTGGAATCTGTTGCTGTCAACTCTCAATATGAGATCAAAAGAGCTGTCACTATCAGTGAAGCAAGCCATCATTAGGCTGAATAAACAAAACAAACCCATCAGAGAGATAGCAAAAACATTAGGTGTGGCCAAATAAACAGTTTGGAACATCTTTAAAAAGAAAAAACGCACCGGTGAGCTCAGCAACACCAAAAGACCCGGAAGACCACGGAAAAAAAAAACTGTGGTGGATGACCGAAGAATTCTTTCCCTGGTGAAGAAAACACCCTTCACAACAGTTGGCCAGATCAAGAACACTCTCCAGGAGGTGTGTGTCAAAGTCAACAATCAAGTCAACAATGATGCGAGACCCAGCAGTAAAGAGAAACACAGCAGTGATACCTATACAGTATATTTACCGTAACCTTGGAACCCGTCACTTCACCTGCTGGGGTAATAAATAGAGTCTTACACGTGTAGTCAATTAACCACTTAGGAAGTTTACTAAGAAAATATTTAGCACAATAAACACTGTGACAACTTAGATATAAGAAATGACAATATATAGTCAACAATGATCATATTTAGCACAATAAACACTGTGACAACTTAGATATAAGAAATGACAATATATAGTCAATGTGTACATGAACTAAGAATTCAATGATCACCATAGGGATGTATATGCAAATAGGCGCACAGTAAGACAAACACTCAATATTCTCAAAAACTTATATTAAGCTCTTTCTCACTGACCTCAAAGCATACACACCAAATCTGCAGCAGATCTAATGAACATGCAATAGTACAATACAATATATATATATCCTGTACTCAAGGGCTCCCCCTAGGTTGTAATGCAATGTTCCAAATGCAAAGTGAACTGTGATGCTTTGTAGAAGATGATAAAAGTCCCTTGTCTTCTTGATCTTCAGCTAGCTTATGGTATTAGACTGCAGTATTTGTAAATCCAAACAGAGAAACAAGTAGACAGCAGACTGTAGGATAAAGGATGCGCTGGTAATTGTGTACTTGCAAATATAAGGCACTTATATTAATTACTTCCTCCTTAGCAGTGGGTATAATTCAGCATTGACTTTATAGCACAGGGAAGGCAAACCCTGAAGTTCCACTGTATGCAGCCTATGGATAAGTGAGATAACTCCTGTGGGACTACAAGTCTCACCAGCAGTCTATAGATGACACACTTAGTCAACAGTACACTTTACTGAAGTGGGCAGGCTCCCTTCTCACCAAGTAAACCCATAAGCTATGAGGCTCCATCCAGACTCTCCTCCTGGTGTCTCAGTCTGATGAAAGATGGCTCCGCCACACTGTATTGCCCCTCCGGATGGCTGAGGTGCAGATGGCTTCAAATGCTCTGAAGCGCAGACCAATCCTCTTGCTCGATCAGCAGGGCCGTTCACAAGGATCCCTCTGGGGGCGGGCGATCTGCTCTCCGCTGTAGGCCGCAGGCTCTCCCAGCCCTGGGCACATACACATACAGACCTCCTGCTGTGTGTTAAATGGCGTCTGGAGAGGCCGAAAGCATGCCATGTCTGTCCTTTTATCTGCTTACCCAGCAGGCTGTTCTGTGACTTGGCATTGTGGGTCTGTGTACTGGGCATTGTGGGTCAGTAGTTCCCAGATTGATTTAAGCAGTCACTTCCTTATTAAACTACCAATCCCACAATGCATTGTAACGCTGCTTCACAGAAGCTATTCACAGAAACTAAACAAAAGTCCTGATAGCATCAAAAGGACACTAGAGGAAGCCAAACCCTTACTTAAAGCGGTTCTGCACACATTTCATTTAGTAAATCTCTTTGCCTTCCAAATCAGGCAAAGAGTACTAAATGAAATGTGTTTTTTTTTTTTTTCACTTACCTTGTAATCGATGACTTCCGGTCCTCTGTCTCTGCGGGGGTGGGC
Organism: Lithobates sylvaticus; assembly: GCA_028564925.1. Classification (NCBI taxonomy): domain Eukaryota; kingdom Metazoa; phylum Chordata; class Amphibia; order Anura; family Ranidae; genus Lithobates; species Lithobates sylvaticus. Next base: position 308,693,991 of record CM053026.1, on the reverse strand, counting down.
GGGGTCTGTGCGGGGATCCTCGTCACGACGCACTGTCTCCTGGGATCTGGTGTCATTGATCCCAGGAGTCTGTGTGGGCATCTTCCGAAATCTCGCGAGATTTCGGCCACATCTTCCGAAATCTCGCAAGATTTCGGACACATCTTCCGAAATCTCGCGAGATTTCGGACACATCTTCCGAAATCTCGCGAGATGTCGGCAGATGTGCCGACATCTCGCGAGATTTCGGAGAACGTGAGCTGCACTTTGCCGTTACTGCGCACGCGCGAGCTCGGCGCAGTAACGGCGGTGCATGCTGGGCCATCTAAAGTGCCTGTGGGGTTTCACATGCCCACAGGCAAGATGGCCCCCAGCAGAAAAGCAGCAAATAAAGAACTTTATCGGAGGAAAACCGGCAGCGATCGCGATGGAAGATGGAACAGGTGAGTCCCCCAATTTAGCTATTATACCTTAGCATAATCCCCCCCAAAAAAAACAAAAAAAACCCAGTGCAGAACCGCTTTAAAGAACATCACATTATTTAGAATGATAACTTTGTCACAACCCCTGCACTACATATATATAAATAATGTATGTATATGTGTGAAACTCCTCCTCTCAGCACCTCTGTATTTCTGAAGGCAGGCTCTGCGAAATGTACAACACAGCATTGACTGTATAGATATGATTATACAAAATATACTGAATATAAGTACGTGTTCAGTACAGCAGTGCCAGGATAAAAGCACTAATTTAATATTCTAGTACTCATGGTTGCCAATCAGATCTTTTACTTGGCTGGCTGCATTAAAAATAATTTTGATAAGGTTGGTATAGGTTACTGTCCATTGTGCTTTGTTCTGTGTATTGTATATTACAAAATACTGATATTCACTTTTTTTTTTCATGTGCTAAACTTTTTACTTTGAGATCTTGATAGACTCCCTTTCTGGCCAGAGTCAGAGCAGCTATGGACAGGGAGATTTTGTAGCAGACTGCAATATGCCCATGCTCAAAATGTTTGCCAAGTGCCACATATCTCCACAGCTTGCATTGCTTTCTGCATAAAATATTATGCTGCATATGAGCACAAAAAATGTATTGTCCTTTTTTATGAAAATCAAAAGCCACTTTAAAGAAATTTCCCAAAAAGCAAAATCTCTTGACCCTGCACTTGGAACAGTTTGGGCCGCATATTGTACTATAGGTGAATGTCAAAGCTATGCTTGTCATATCACTTTCAAATATTGCATAATGTTATATTCTCACATGCTCTTTGACCTTTTCCTTCATGTAACACGATGAGATAACCTTGCACATCAAGCTAACACTGTGTCATTCCACTTGTACTAGTTTCCCAATTTGTTTTTTGAAAAAAAAAATGTATTGCAGTATTTCAATTAAGTTACAAAATAGAGCCTATTGGGCATACCCAGGCTCGAACGAACATACAGCAGACCTAACTAAAACAACACCTATAGAACTAGAACACAACCACTAAAAACTTGGTACGCTTGGACCACCTATGCAGTTTGAATCATATCTGCTTCACCAGTTAAACTTCAGAACCTAGCTTACTGAAGATAGATTCTCTCTCAGACCTTAGTTACCTGTAAGATTTAACAGGAAATTCAAAGTTGAATTATTGTACGGATATTTTCTAGTCATCCACTAGTCTACATTTGTAGATGGGGCTTCCACCCATGTGTCCTTTAGTTTCCCAATTTAACAATATTATTCATGGGTTACATTCATATTTTGATGACACCAGTACATTTCTATTGGATTTCTTATAAAGATAATATTTTTCCTGCATATTTGGCCACAAGTTATACAAATCTTATAAATCCAAGGGTCAGCTATAATAAAAAAAACAGCTATATTTTAGTATTCACATTCAGTCTTGTGCTGTCCCCTGCAATAATAACTTTTCTCTGCTAGACAGTCTTCCAGGTTGAATGACAAGCAATGTCCTGTACCTCACTTTCCCCCCTTGGGTGATGGACCTGTCCCCCTGGAACAACGTCATCACACAGCCTGGGCTCAGAGGATTTCTGCACTGGAGGTATGGTTGCCACCTGTCCAGGATTCACCCGGACAGTTCGGGTTTGGAATTACGTGTCCGGGTTTCAGACTGTCTGAGACCCGGACACATTATTTAGACTGGACTATGGCTTCCCAGCAGGGTTGCTGGCTGCAGTTGTCTAAGCTGATTGTGTCTGTTACACTCTTTCACACTGCCGAAAGCCAGCACTAACCCCCCCACCCCAAAAACACACACAGACAGGAGAGGAGAGAGGGCTCAATCTGCTCCTCTTGCTCCCACCCCTACCACTCTTTGTCTGCCCACACTCCAATCCCTGGAGCTGTGCCTCAAAAAAGGAAAGTGGGGGCCGGAAATTTGAAGTTGAGCAGCCTCAGATACATCTGAATGAGAGGTTCTGACTGCCAAGGGGTGAGTGAGCTCACCATCCATCCCTGTCTGTGACTAACGTCTTTCCCCTTCTCTATCCTGCCTCTGAGTAAGTACACTAAAGGTAAATCAGGGTTCTCAGAGCACCCCTTACATCAGAGTTCACCTTTACACCAGGGGCCACAGTGTTTCCCCTTGCATCAGAGTTCTCAGTGTTCCCCCTTAAATCATGATTTCCAGAGCATCCCTTATATTAGAGGCCTCAGAGTTCTCCCTTACATCAGAGTCTGCAGAGTCCCCCATTACAGTGAAAGGGAACTCTGCGAGTTCAAATGTAAACGGGGAACTCTGTGGACTCTGATGTAAAGGGGGACTCTTGTTATTAACTTCATATGATTAGAAATGTTATTTAATAACAAAATATATCTATAGTTTATACTATTAAAAAAATTGCTGTGCGTCGCTAAAGTGTTCGGGTTTGACTTGAAGAAAAGGTGGCAACCCTAACTGGAGGGTGCTAACTAATCCCCCCCCCCCCCCATCCCCACCAGAGGACAAAAAGAAGGACCCATGTCCCATGATGTCATTGGACCGAGCAGAAGACTTTTGGGAAAAATATTGTATGTTTTTTTAAGTGGAGGGACGGAGATGGATTTTTGAAAAAGTTAAACTCTGCTTTAGCACAATCAGATCTGGTCACTGCTGGTATCATATAAAAGATCACCTATACCAGTGATGGCGAAACCTTGGCACCCCAGATGTTCCCCACCCCTCACCCCACATTTCCCATGATGCTCAACTACACTGCAGAGTGCATGCGCATCATGGTTAATATAGTTCCAAAACATCTGGGGTGCCAAGGTTTGCCATCACTGACCTATATTATATATTTAAGGTTCGCCATCACTAACCTATACTATATATTTAACCACTTTGAAAGCATGTATAACACTATGCTGTAGGAAGATAAAGTACAGTATAGAAAAAGATTTCTACAACAAGCGCTGTTTAAAAATCAGCAAAAACATTTTTGGTTTTAGAATTGTGTGCAAGTGTCAAGATGGAGATTCTGTATATCGTAGCATTTTAGCAGAGAGCTTAACAACCTCCCAGAGGATTTATCCCCTTCACGACCAGACCATTTTATGCGATACGGCACTATGTTACTTTAACTACTTTCAGACCGGACCATTTTGCTGGCTTAAGACCAGACCACTTTTTGAGATTCGGCACTGCGTCGCTTTAACTGACAATTGCGCGGTCATGCGACGTGGCTCCCAAACAAAATTGACGTCCCTTTTTTCCCACAAATAGAGCTTTCTTTTGGTGGTATTTGATCGCCCCTGCGTTTTTTATTTTTTGCGCTATAAACAAAAAAGAGCGTAAATTTTGGAAAAAAACGCATTATTTTTTACTTTTTGCTATAATAAATATCCCCCAAAAATATATAAAACATTTTTTTCCCTCAGTTTAGGGCGATACATATTCTTCTAGTTATAGCGTTTACAAAATAGGGGATAGTTTTATAGCATTTTTATTAATATTTTTTTTTTACTAGTAATGGCGGCAATCAGCGATTTTTATTGTGACTGCGACATTATGGCGGACACATTGGACATTTTTGACACATTTTTGGGACCATTGTCATTTAGACAGCAATCAGTGCTATTTAAATGCACTGATTCCTGTGTAAATCACACTGGCAGTGAAGGGGTTAACCACTAGGTGGCAGTGTAGGGGTTACATGTTCCGGGTGGGGGGGGGGGGGTGTGGCTGTCAGCTAGTGAATGCTGATCTCTGCTCCAATCACAGGGAGCAGAGATCGGCGTCACTAGTTGCTAGGCAGAATTGGGAGATGCTGTTTATTTCCGCATCTCCCCGTTCAGCCTTCCCGTGAGACGATTGCGGGTATCCCCGCGGCGATCGAGTCCACGGGACCCGCGACCGGCCTCACGGGGGTCCCGACCGGCGCGAGCCGCCGGCGGCGCGTGCTCAATGGCACGGCGGCATCTTAAAGGGGACGTACCTGTACGCCCTTATGCCTGTCCATGACATTCTGTCGACGTACATCGTCGTGCGCCGGTCGGGAAGCGGTTAACTGACAATTGCGTGGTCGTGCAACGCTGTACCCAAATAAAATGTATGTCTTTTTTTTCTCCCCATAAATAGAGCTTTCTTTTGGTGTTATTCGACTACCTCTGTTTTGTATTTTTTGCGCTATCAACAAAAAAAGACCAACAATTTCGGAAAAAAAGAACAGTATTTTTTACTTTCTGCTATAAAACTAAATATAAAATCCAATAAAAAGAAAATGTCAAAAAATCTAATGTCTTCATAAATTTAGGTCAATATGTATTCTTCTACATATTTTTGGTAAAAGAAATCCCAATAAGCATATATTGATTGGTTTGCGCAAAAGTTATAGCGTCTACAAACCAAGGATTTTTTTTTTTTACTAGTAATGGCGGCGATCAGCGACTTATAGCAGGACAGCGATATTTTGGTGGACATTCGTACAAGAACTGACACTTTTACCCCTTTTGGGGACCAGTAACACTAATACAGTAATCAGTGCTAAAAAATATGCACTGTCACTGTATCAATGGCACTGGCTGGAAAGGGGTTAACATCAGGGGAGATCAAAGGGTTAACTGTGTGCCTAGCTTGTGTTTTTGTACAGTGTGGGAGGTGCTTTTACTAGGGGAAGACATGGATCCATGTACCTACTTTGCAGAAACAAAGGACACATGCCTTCCCTACTGACAGAACAGCGAACTGTCTTGTTTACATAGGCAGACCGCCGTTCTGCCTCTCTGCTGGATCATCGGTGGGTGCCGGTGGAAACCGAGTAATCCGTACCCGCTGAGCGCTGTGATCACAGCGGGAGAAAGCCGCTGGTGGCACGCAATGCACGCTCCCCTACTCGAAAGACACTTTAATGGTGTCACAATTTCCTAGACAAGTTTGCTACTTCCATTCTCGAGACTAAAACTCCTTTTTCACATTAGCATTCTTGCGCTTAGCATCTTGAAGTATAAGCAACTTTTTTACCTCGCAGATTTTCTTGCATTTAGATGTTTCTGCCTTAAAGCAGATTTTGCTGCATTTAGTCGCATTTATGCCGCATACACACGTTCGGACTTTGCCTGCCGGACCTAGTCCAGCGGATTGTCCGCCGGACCTAGTCCGGCGGGACTTCCCCACACACGCCCGGACTTCCGAGCGTGTGACTTGCCCACACACGCCCGGACTTCTCCGGCGGACAATCCGCTGGACAAAGTCCGCGGGACTTTTGAAAATGAACGGACTTGCCCACACACGGAGCAGTCCGTTCATTTAGAACGTAACTGCAGGTAGACGGAGCTAGCGAAGGCAGTGAATGCCGCCGCGCTAGCCCCGTCACCTGGCATGGATTTAAAGGGACTCCCCACGCCGAAAAAAAAACGGCGTGGGGGTCCCCCCCAAATCCATCTCAGACCCTTATCCGAGCACGCAGCCCGGCAGGCCAGGAAAGGGGTGGGGACGAGCGATGCTGGGACTGTGACATCACAGGGGGGCGGGGTCACCATGTGACATGAGCATGTGACCCTGTCCCCTTGTCCCTATATAAGTCCCAGCACAGCGCGGCTCTGGCATTCCGGCCAGAGACAGCGACGGGTCAACATCGGAAAGAAGAAGAAGAAGAAGAAGAAGAAGAAGAACGGAAAACCGCGGCAAGAACAGAAGAGACCCCGGAAGACCCCCGAAGGCGGATCGAGACCCCCAGACGACGGCGTCGACGACGAAGAAGGTAGCCGGACTTCTCCGCTCGGTAAAAGAGCTAGGTAAATGGTGGAGGAGTCCGGCGAGAAGACCCCCGGAGCAGTGCAATAAAATATTTTTTCTAAATTGTGTGTTTTTTTTTACTTTACATTTTACACCTTAGGTGAATGGGTAGGGGTACATCGTACCCCATACTCATTCACATAGGGTGGGGGGCCGGGATCTGAGGGCCCCCTTATAAAAGGGGGCTTCCAAATTCCGATAAGCCCCCGCCCGCAGACCCCGACAACCAACGGCCAGGGTTGTCGGGAAGAGGCCCTTGTCCTCATCAACATGGGGACAAGGTGCTTTGGGGTGGGGGGGGCGCACGGCCCCCCTTTCCCCAGGGCACCCCCCCATGTTGAGGGCACGCGGCCTGGTATGGCTCAGGAGGGGGGGGCGCTCGCTCGTCCCCACCCCTTTCCTGGCCTGCCGGGCTGCGTGCTCGGATAAGGGTCTGAGATGGATTTGGGGGGGACCCCCACGCCGTTTTTTTTTTTCGGCGTGGGGAGTCCCTTTAAATCCATGCCAGGTGACGGGGCTAGCGCGGCGGCATTCACTGCCTTCGCTAGCTCCGTCTACCTGAAGTCACGTGCTAAATGAACGGACTTTCCGATGAGCGGCAAGTCCGTTCATTTCAAAAGTCCGGCGGACTAGCATACTAACGGCGGGATTGTCCGCCGGACTGCCAAGTCCAGCGGACAATTTTAAAACAAAACTTAAAACCTAGTCCGCCGGACTTTTGGCGCCAAAAAGTCCGCCGGCGCCCACACACGAGGGGATTGTCCAGTGGACTTGAGTCCAGCGGATAATCCCGCGGGATAGTCCCTTCATGTGTACGCGGCATTAGAGTTACTAATCGGATCCCAGATGCACAAAATTATATTTTCTTTAAATGCAGCTAAACTGACAGCACCTAAACAGTTAAAATCATTATATGGATTTATATGTGTTTAGCAATGTCCTCCAAACTCATATAAATGCAGGATCAAAAGCACCAGTGTGACCGAGGCTTAATAGGCAAATTAAGTGACATAAATTTTGCATATTTCATTGTGTTTTGACACATCTGAGTCTCTCCTTTTTTCCTGCCCTGACAATATCTACCTAAATATAGTCAGCAGCTTGACTGCATTCAGACAGACATCACTTTTGTACAAGTTCCACCTCTTGTACTATATAATGCAACTGTTTTAGTAAAAACTACTGCTAGAATGTGCTATTGGAGGAAACATCCAGTCTACTTTATTTTCATTGCTATTTTTTAACCAGAGAAAGAAGGAATGATTTCATGTTTCTTAAACTATAGTGCTGGGCTGGATCTAGCTGGAAATCGCTGCCGCTGGGCACGTGCATCAGCTTCTTAGTGACGCGGCGGGCGCGCACCCCGTATACCCCTTAACCACTTAAAGAGGAAGTAAAGGCACTGAAACATTTAAAAAAAAAAAGGAACCTGCAAGGCAAAGGCATAATGAGCTAGTATGCATAGCACACTAGCTCATTATGAATAACTTACCTGAGAACGAAGCCCCCAAAGCGGTCCTCCTTCTTCTTCTCCACCTCTGCCATGAGACCCAAGTGACTTCCGGGTCTCGAGGCACCGGCCATGTGATTTGCCGGCGCCACGATGACGTCACTTCCATGCATGCGCACAGGAGCCGCCACTCGCGGCATATCGCCGTTAGCAGCGGTGCGCTCAGTGCGCCTGTGTGCGCCGCTGTCTACGGCGCATGCGCCGTAGACAGCGGTGCCTGTATTTTTGCAAATATCTCTTAAACCGTGTAGGTTTAGGAGATATTTCTTGGACCTACAGGTAAGCCTTAATCTAGGCTTACCTGTAGGTAAAAGTGGTTTGTAAGGGTTTACAACCACTTTAAGCCCCGGACCATTTGGTTGGCCAAAGACCAGAGCACTTTTGCGATTCGGCACTGCGTCGCTTTAACTGACAATTGCGCAATCGTGCGACGTGTCTCCAAAACAAAACTGATGTCCTTTTTTTCCCACAAAAAAAGCTTTCTTTTGGTGGTATATGATCACCTCTGCGTTTTTTTTTTTCGCGCTATAAACAAAAAAAGAGCGACAATTTTGAAAAAAACGCATTATTTTTTACTTTTTGCTTTAATAAATATCCCCAAAAATATACATAAAAACATTTTTATCCTCAGTTTAGGCCAATACGTATTCTTCTACATATTTTTGGTAAAAGAAAATTGCAATAAGCGATTATTGATTGGTTTGCGCAAAAGTTATAGCGTCTACAAAATAGGGGATAGTTTTATAGCATTTTTATTAATAATTTTTTTCTACTAGTAATGGCGGCGATCAGGGTTTTTCTTTTTTCATCGTGACTGCGACATTATGGCGAACACATCGGACAATTTTGACACATTTTGGGACCATTCACATCTATACAGTGATCAGTGCGATTAAAATTGCATTGATTACTGTGTAAATGTTCCTGGCAGTGAAGTGGTTAACACTAGGTGGAGCTGTAGGGGTTACGTGTGTCCTAGGGAGTGATTCTAACTGTGGGGGGGAGGGGCTATGTGTGACACAGCACTGATCACCGTTCCCGATTACAGGGAGCATACAGGTACGCTCCCATTTGCGCAGCCGTGCCATTCTGCCGACGTACATCGTCGTGCGGCAGTCGGAAACCGGTTAAATCGGTCGCTGTACAGCTATGGCGATTTGCGCAGGGGAGCTATTCTTGTAGCCTACTGCAGTCACTTCTGTCTACACACATGTGCTCCCGCAGTGGCTGCATGCATGCATTTCTCAGGACAGATTTTCTGATGGTGACTAGGGATGAGGTTCAGGTTTGGACCAATGTAGGATCCAAACTTTGGATATTTTGTTTTTGCTTGTCCCAATGTTGATGAGGACAAGGGCCTCTTCTCCACAACCCTGGGGAGTTGTGAGGTCTGCAGATGGGAACCTCATCAAGAGGGGACAATGGTGACCCAGGTTACTTATTCACAAAAACAAATTACAGTGTAAATAAATACACAGAAACCATGACAAGGTTTTTATTAAAAAAAAGCACAACACATGCCACGATGTAGTCCATCATTAGTCATGTTGTCCAGCTTTGTAGATCCCCATTGATCACAATGAATGAATGATATCTGCCGACCCACTGAAACGAAAAGCATGCTTACCATCAGCACGCCTGCTCCTGACAACTATTTACCACAAAGCACAGCTCTAGGACATCTAGCTGAATTTAAACAAAGGGGTGGGTATCCCAGGTAACATCATTAAACAAATGTGGATAATCCCTGATGATGTAATTGACCACATTTAGTCCGCCCTGCCCCTTGTTTATATTCTGCAAGTCATTCACAACAAATCTATTTCAGGAAAAGATGTTTTGGTTTTTGGTGGGCATTGGTAATCCTGATTGACGTGGATCTACACCGAAAAACAACGTGATTGATGATGGATTAAAATTGTGGAGCTTTTTTGTTTTTGTTTTTCTTCAATAAAGAAATTTGTCAAAGGTGTGTGATTGTATCCTACAGAAAGGCTATATGGTTTCAGGGTCAAGGCTCTGTGTTCCAAGACCTCATACCCATTTATCTGGGCAGTGGGCACCTTTTGGAGTGAGATATCCCCTACTTAGGTGTGATGCATATACTGACATAGACCTGAATACTTTAGATACATGTATACAGTTACTAAAGTCCAATATCGTTCTTTAATCGGTATTAAGGCAGAGTAGATATACTGTATATTTGGTATTTCCCTATTCTATTAGATCCACTCTTCATGGATAGGGTTGAGCGAACCCGAACTGTAAAGTTCGGGTCCGTACCGGACTTTTGGGTGTCCGGGACCCGGACCCGAACCCGAACTATTGGCTGTAAGTTCGGGTTCGGGTCCGGTGTTTGGCGCTGTATTGGCGCCTTTTTAACAGCTTTAGGGCAGCATATGGATGATCGTTTCACTAGTGTGCCCTAGAAGCCATCACAGCCATGCCTACTAATGGCATGGATGTGATTGGCCAGTGCAGCATGTGACCCAGTCTCTATAAATAGTACACACACAGCACACAGTGTCATTCTGTTAGACAGACACTGTTATGCCCCATACACACGGTCGGATTTTCCGATGGATTCTGTCCTATTGGACAATGTTGTCGGAAATTCCGACCGTGTGTAGGCATCATCGGACAGTTTACCTCGGATTGTCCGACGGACAAAGTTCTATCTCCTGCTGGATAGATTTTCCGACAACAAAGTCTGATCACACCAATTCCGATCGTGTGTAGCGACTTCCGACGGACAAAGTGCCACGCATGCTCAGATCACATTACAAGACCAAAGCTATTGGCTACTAGCCTCTACGTAGTCCCGTCATAGGCAACAAACGTCACCACGTTCAAAATGATCGGATTTTCCGACAACTTTGTCCGACCGTGTGTATGCAACACCAGTGTCGGACTAAATCCGTCGGACCAAATCCGATGGATTTAGTGGTCGGATTTACCGACCGTGTGTATGGGGCTCTAGGCAGGTTCCTGTGCTGCAGATAGATAGATAGAGGATTTTAGGAGTTAGTGTGCTAAAGTCAGTCCACATTCCTGGAATTTTATTCTAATTAGATAGATCAGTGAGCGATCTAGATAGCTAGAGTAGGGAGGGAGTTTCTTTATTTTGCAAAAGAAAGAGGCAGACATGATTATTGAAGAGATTCCTAAATCAATTGTACCCTGGCTGGGGTGCAGTGCACAGTCACAGTAACAGTGCCATGAGGCCAGTGCCAGACAAAATCTAAACGTTTTACCTGCAAGCTCACTGCAACATTACTGCACTGCATATACTAAGAGATACACCACAGTCTGTGTGTATTCTGCTATTGGAAAAACATTGCATAAAAATTGAATTTTGCTTTTTATTTTTTTTCCCAATAGCATTTTCTGCGTGTTCCTACATACACGCTGTAGACACTAACCGTGTATTCTGATATTGCAAAAACATTGAAAAAAAATATAATTTTGCAGTGTTTTTTTCCTTCCCAATAGCATTTTCTGCGTTTTCATAAACGCTTTACATACTTTCCGTGTAGTCTGATATTGCAAAAACATTTCAAAAAAATAAAATTTTGCAGTGTTTTTTTTTCTTCCCAATAGCATTTTCTGCGTTTTCATAAACGCTTTACATACTGTCCGTGTATTCTGATATTGCAAAAACATTGCAATAAAAATTAATTTTAAGGTGTTTTTTTTTTTCCAATAGTATTTTCTGCGTTTTCATAAACGCTTTAGACACTATCCGTTTATTCTGATATTGTAAAAACATTGCAAAAAAAAATTATTTTGCAGTGTTTTTTTTCTTCCCAATAGCATTTTCTGCGTTTTCATAAACGCTTTAGACACTGTACGTGTATTCTGCTATATACAAAAACACCCATTTAGGGCGAGATCATAAATTTTGAAAATATGAGGAGATCATCAAAAAGGGGACGTGGCCCGGGTCGTGGTGCTGCTGGTGGCGCTCCTGTTGCAGGGAGAGGACGTGGTCGATCTGTGCCAGCTACACGCACTAGTGAAACACCTTCCGCAGGTGCGAGTAGGCAACAGAGCCTGCAGCAGTATTTTGGCACGCCTAATGAGGCTGTACGAATGTCGAGGCCAGGACAAGTACAGGCGATAGTAGATTGGGTTGCTGCTGACAGTGCCTCCGGTTCCTTCACATTGTCTCCCACCCAGTCTCCTGATGAAAGTTCAGAGTTGGCACCTGCAGCCGATGTCCATCAGTCTTTCACCTCACCCCCTTGCAAATCAGCCAATCAGTCTGAGCCCCAAATCATGCAGCAGTCTCTTCTGCTTTTTGATGACTCTGTTAGCAGGGTTTCCCAGGGCCATCCACCTAGCCCTGCCTCAGAAGTGGAAGAGATTGTGTGCACCGATGCCCAACCACTTATGTTTTATGATGAGTACATGGGAGGACCAACGCAGCACGTCTCGGATGATGACGAAACACAGGTGCCAACTGCTGCTGCTTTCGCCATTGTGCAGACCGACAAGGAGGGCAGGGGTGAATTTTGGGTGGAAGATGATGTGGAGGACGATGAGGTCCTTGACCCCACAGGGAATCGTGCCGTTGAGTTTCTGAGGTTCTTAATGACTTCCTGTACCTCTTCTGCTGAGAAGGGGGCCTCCAGCATTTTTTTTTATTTTTAATTTTTTTTTATGTTATTTTAAGTTATTTCCCTATCCACATTTGTTTGCAGATCACTTGCCATGCTCTTAACAACATTTTGTTGCCATTTGCAGCCCTCTAGCCCTTTCCATGACCTTTTTACAGCCATTTTAGTGTTCAAAAGTCCGGGTCCCCATTGACTTCAATGGGGTTCGGAGTTCGGGGTCAAGTTCGGGTCAAGTTCGGTCCTGAACCCGGACTTTTTTCCGAAGTTCGGCCAAACCCGCCGAACCCGAACATCCAGGTGTCCGCTCAACTCTATTCATGGATAATCCTCCAGGGTCCTTTGTTGTGTTGGTTCTCTTGGGCTTCCTTCTTCCATCTTTGTGACTGGGATTAGTATGATATACATTCCTTGTTTTTATCCTGATATTGATATATATATATGAGTTGAAATGTAGATGCATGGTTATGGGAAAACAGGCTCATTATGTACACATACTCTATGTAAGCTATTGCTGCAATTTTATATGATACATAATAGGATGTATTTTCCTTGCACCGCCTGAATGTAAATCATTCATTTTTACAGAATTGTGAAAAGTGGGCTTCAGAGCTTGAGAATTAAAGAACTGTACAAACTGTAAACCACACAAGTGAATCATCTTTCTCCTTTAAAATATGATAGACTGAAAGCATTCTATATTTTTGTGTAGATGTAATGGGTACTATTGTGGTGAAGCAATTCTGATGTAGATTAAGCTATATGTGGTGCTAAATTGTAAACCAACTTCACATGTGCCAAAAAAACTTCATGGTTTTCATGATAATTTTTAAACAAGTATGTTTGTTTATACAAATAAAATACATATTTTTCAAACAATTGGTTGTATAAGTTATGACTTACCAAAATTTCCAAAACATTTCTGGCTCTGAGGAAGAGGGCACAGCCCTTGAAACGTGTAAGCCATTTGGATCCTTGGGAGGACATCACCAAGTCTAGGAGAATGTGGAGTGGACAAACCAATTGTGTAACTTTGAAGTGCTGTGTCAGTCATGTTGTTTAGGAGGATAGTTAGACAAACAATTGCAGCCCATGTGGCAGTTTTATTTAATGCTAGCTTGCTAACCCATGCATTACCAAGTAGGATTGCCAACCTCCTGTTGTGAAATTTATTGACATGACACAAAAAAATGTAATGACAGAGCCACATTTTTACTGACAGTTCATAAAGTTAGCCAAAATTACAGTTTTCAGTGCAAATATCAATATATAAGCTACAAACGTGTGATTAGCAATGTGCCAATTAGCAAAAAACATATTTCTTCTTTTACATGAAGGTCAGGTTAATATATCCCAGCACAGAGTTCCCCCTTACATCATAGTCTACAGGGTTCCACTTTACAGTGAAAGGGGGAATTTTGTGGACCCTGATGTAAAGGAGAACTCTGAGCCCTCTGATGTAAGTGGGTATGCTGCGGACTCAGGTGTAAAGGGGAACTCTGATGTAAGGGGGTCTCTGGTCACCAGAGCCCCACCTTACATCAAAGTCCACAGCGTTCCCCTTTACATCAGAGTTCCCACTTACTTCAGGGTCTGCAGCCCTGCCCTTTAATGTACATCAGAGTTCCCTTTTACATCAAGGGAGCATAGTGGCTGTAATCCCACAAATCAGGGGGAACAGGGCAGTGATCCAACAGATCAAAAGTGATTGGGGCATGGATCCATCGATCAGAATAAACTGGGGCAGTGTTCTCATAGATCATCATCAGGGGCAGTGATCTGATGGATCAGAAGGGACTGGGGCAGTGACCTCGCAGATCAAAATGATAATCCTTTGTGCCCAGGACCCCCCTTTATAGTTTAAGTACAGAAAACATTCAGAGGTGTGACCGTATACAACAAGGATGGCACTACCTACTACACTACACAACTCCATCACACAAGGATCCCTACCCGAGGCAGCTCACTGTAATGAAATCCGGGGAATTTAAACCCATTGATGGTGTGCTCAGAGGAGCCTGGGCTGCTGTGTGAGCCCCAGGAGAAATGCTGTGGTGTTGCCGGCAGGGAAAGTGCAAGAGAGGCAGAGGACAGATATCACTCCGCCCGCAGTGACAGGGCTGTAGCTGAGACTAGAGGAGCAGTGTCGGCAAACTCGGGCAGCTGTTCCTTCCACAGTCACTTACCCAACTTGCTCCCAGTGTCTTTTGGCGGAGATGTACTCTGCCTGAAAAAAGACCTGACATAAAATGTCTGTTAATTTAAGGATGGTTGGCAAACCCTGGTACCCAGTTACCTTAAGTATTCCATCACATAAAATAATTATTGAACATAAAATCAGTAATGCAAATTTAGCTAGTTTGCTACTCAGATTTAAGAGAGTTTTTAAAAATGTAACCTTTGGTCCTAAATGAGATAGTTGTGTTTATTACTTCCCTGTATGCCCACAAGACCTTTCTATATACCATATGTATAGTAGATAAAAAAATCTGTACAGTACACACCTGCTGTCTCATTGTGATGAAATGACGTGACATAAGGCTTTATGGATTAGCTGACTGTACACAAGTCAGGGAGCCAAGACATCTTTCCTGTATGCTCAAGAACCTAACATTGTGGATAGAAAGCAGGCTGGCGGCTGAAGTGTATTCAGCAAACCTTTAATTGGTAGATTTGTACTGAACAGCATGCATGACATATTTAATGAAAGATTCTAATAGCTTAGAAAATAAAAAAGGAATTTAGAGTGCACTGTGCTTGGATTTGGAGTCGTCATTGGTGCAGAGCAGTGAGCTCAGCCTCCTCCTTGTAGGAGTGCTGATACAGCAAGGCTATCAGGAGGCATTACACTGCTGTGTGTGTTGCAAAGCCTGGACCCATCCCATACAGACACCTGCTGCTGCTGCTGCTGCTGCTTCTGGGCTACTATGGATACAGTGCAACATGTCTTTAAGGGTACTTTTATCCATTCAACCCACATATGTGCCATGGAGGTATTAGAAAACTACATACTGGGCACTAACAGCGCAGGGAAAGTAAGTCTTTCTGAATGATTCCAGATTAGTTTATATTATTTTCAAAAATATACTATGCCATGGTAAATTTGAAAGATGGGGATGAATGTTTTATTTTTCTTTATAAAAATGTTGTAGTAATTACCATATACATGCGATACTTCTTTCTCTATCTTCATGCACTTTAAATATTGAATGACATAATTTTAAGTCGGTATCCAGCATATAGCATATAAGCATATAGTTAACTTTAATATACTAATATAGAATATGATAGTTTAATTAAATGAGGGGCGCTAGTACCAACATAAGATACTAAATTAATTAATAGGTTAATTAATTGTATATTCTGAACTGTATAGTAGAGACTAAGAGCTTATTGAAAAAAGGTGTGCAGACACAATATAGATCTACCATGAACTAAGCTAATTAATAACTATTTAAAGTGATAATAGTGAACCACATTTGGTTACTCCTACATTACAACCATTATAATGTGAATAATAAAAATTGGTTAAAGTGTGTTTATACAAACAATAATAACACCAGACACCTAGCGTGACCCAGTGAGGTATAAATTAATTATTACCCCAGAGATAATTAACACACAAAATAGAGCTAACCGAGCTCTATTTATATTATATGATATAAATATAACAGACCCTGTACCTTGTATCACAATGTGTACAACGAAAGTTAATGATCAAGCACTTATGCCCAATCTAATATATAAAAAATATTAGATTGGGCATAAGTGCTTGATCATTAACTTTCGTTGTACACATTGTGATACAAGGTACAGGGTCTGTTATATTTATATCATATAATATAAATAGAGCTCGGTTAGCTCTATTTTGTGTGTTAATTATCTCTGGGGTAATAATTAATTTATACCTCACTGGGTCACGCTAGGTGTCTGGTGTTATTATTGTTTGTATAAACACACTTTAACCAATTTTTATTATTCACATTATAATGGTTGTAATGTAGGAGTAACCAAATGTGGTTCACTATTATCACTTTAAATAGTTATTAATTAGCTTAGTTCATGGTAGATCTATATTGTGTCTGCACACCTTTTTTCAATAAGCTCTTAGTCTCTACTATACAGTTCAGAATATACAATTAATTAACCTATTAATTAATTTAGTATCTTATGTTGGTACTAGCGCCCCTCATTTAATTAAACTATCAATTAAATCATCTAGATTTCATAGGGAGCAGCTGTACTGGGTTTATAGTATTAATATTAGTATAGACCTTTTTGAATTATCCTAAGCGCGGAGCCAGACAAGCCAATGTGAGTGGCCGTCTACAATTCTTCATAGAATATGATAGGTTAATCGGGAACTGTATGCATGATGATGATGATTTTGATATAAATGCAAAGGAATTACAAGACAGATTAAAATGATATGGCTATAAGAAAAGAGTACTGTATTGCATAAAGCTAACAAAAGAGTCTTAAAAACAAATAACAGCTAAGAAAGGAGGGAACAGGTAAGGAAAAGTGAGACATATTACAACATATTGTAATCAACACCAATAATATGTGGTATTGTGCAAAAATATTACACAGTTTAGATGGACTAATAGTATATATAGAAGGGCAAAATCAATAAAGGACCAACTTATATCCAGTGAATATGAGAGTAATGCCGCATACACACGACCAGACTTTCCGGCAGACTAGGTCCGACGGGATTAGTCCATCGGACAATCCGAACGTGTGTGGGCTAATCCGTTCTTTTTTTTGGGATGAAAATCCGACGGACCTAGAAATAGAACATGTTTCAAATCTGTCCGACGGACTCAATTCCGAAGAACTTAATTCGGGAAAAACGTTCGTCTGTGTGCTGGTCCGACTGACCAAATACGACGCAAGGGAAGCTATTGGCTACTGGCTATTGAACTTCCTTGTTTAGTCCCGTTTACATCATCATGTTCAAAACAAACGGACTTACGAATGGACTTAGTCCGATCGTTTGTGGGCAAGTCCATTCGTTCTGAAAGTCCGTCGGAATTTCGGCAAAAGTCAGTGGTGAAGACCGTCGGACCTAGTTTGCCGGAAAGTCCGGTCGTGTGTATGTAAAAGTCATGTAAATGCAAAGGATCTTTTTAGTGTAAAAAAAAAAAAAATGTTTGCAAATATATTAACAAGTAACTATATCCATAAGATACATGAGAAAAAGTAAACACTTTTGTTAAGCTCAAGGTGTGGACTATCACCTATTGTGTGAATGTAGTATATATTATGTAGGAAAGACAAAATTGCTAAAAGATATGTGTTTTGGGATCTTGAAAAATGATGTCTGCTGTGGCAGAACATGTATTGTCCAGACCAGGGATTCCTTGAACTATGGCTGATTGACCCACATCCAATGGTGACTGCTTGGTTCCATGTCCAGTGTCACTTAGAGTCAACAACATGGTACCCAATAATCTTTGTATCCAACATTAGGGGGCAGCATTGTGAACACCAATGTAAGGGGTGCATTTTTCTCACCAGTGTAAGGGGCATACTTACCATTTCCCCCTGATAAATAGATTTTAGCAGGGGTTCCCTGAGATCAAAGACATTTTTTAGGGGTTCTTCTGGGGAAAAAAGGCTAAGAAAGGGTGGTCCAGACATATGGGTAGTACTGAAATGAAAAAAAAAAAGACATTTATCTTGGACAGGATTCAAAAAATGAAACAAGGAGAGGACTGTGACAAACTTTTTATGAAAGAGAATGTAGGTGGATTTACCAGAGAACATTTAAAGAACTGGTGATCAATGGGGTAATTCATTTTAGTAGTTTTTTTTTTATTTTTTATAAATAACATATTATGAAAACACTATATTTTTGTCCTTTCCTGTACCCACCCTTTTGCAAATATATTAACAAGTAACTATATCCATAAGATACATGAGAAAAAGTAAACACTTTTGTTAAGCTCAAGGTGTGGACTATCACCTATTGTGTGAATGTAGTATATATTATGTAGGAAAGACAAAATTGCTAAAAGATATGTGTTTTGGGATCTTGAAAAATGATGTCTGCTGTGGCAGAACATGTATTGTCCAGACCAGGGATTCCTTGAACTATGGCTGATTGACCCACATCCAATGGTGACTGCTTGGTTCCATGTCCAGTGTCACTTAGAGCCAACAACATGGTACCCAATAATCTTTGTATCCAACATTAGGGGGCAGCATTGTGAACACCAATGTAAGGGGTGCATTTTTCTCACCAGTGTAAGGGGCATACTTACCATTTCCCCCTGATAAATAGATTTTAGCAGGGGTTCCCTGAGATCAAAGACATTTTTTAGGGGTTCTTCTAGGGAAAAAAGGCTAAGAAAGGGTGGTCCAGACATATGGGTAGTACTGAAATGAAAAAAAAAAAGACATTTATCTTGGACAGGATTCAAAAAATGAAACAAGGAGAGGACTGTGACAAACTTTTTATGAAAGAGAATGTAGGTGGATTTACCAGAGAACATTTAAAGAACTGGTGATCAATGGGGTAATTCATTTTAGTAGTTTTTTTTTATTTTTTATAAATAACATATTATGAAAACACTATATTTTTGTCCTTTCCTGTACCCACCCTTTTTCCAACCATGTATTTCTTCTTTGATGTATTATATATCATTCATTGCACAATGATTTATGTACTGTATAAAAGTGGAATTATATTAATATCAACATTAGTACCTTTATTGGTATCCCTAACTATTTCTATCAATTCCATGAGTAGCATATTATAGAAGTGTAAGCAGTATTACAATGGTAATAGTATATGGAATCTATCTTATAAGTACTTTGTGGTAGGGAATATTGTCCCTATAATTTGGGTGCTTTTATGGGCTAATTAATATAAAACAAATAAATACCTGGTGAATGAATTACATAGAATAGTGATGGCACCCAAAAGGGGAAGCTCTGCTTGTCTGCCTCCTCCCTCCTCTGCTGCCACATTTGGCACCCTTTGGGGGGGAAGGGGAAGCGGGCACCCGGTTTTGATGGGTACCCGCTCCAACTTTCGGCTCAGTTCACTGCGGCGAAGTGAGCCTCGTTCCCCCCACAGCCGACTCATTCACAAAGCGCAGAGTGATTCGTGCACCTGCAGTAGGAAACCGGCTGTGAACCTGCAAGGCTTGACTGCTGGTTTCCCTTAGCCAAGATGGCGGTGCCAGCACCTGAAAGCCGATTTAAGAATCGGCTTGGGTGAGGACACTGCTGGATTCCTGGATAGGTAAGTGCACTAATAGTAAAAGTCAGCAGCTACAGTATTTGTAGCTGCTCACTTTTGATTTTTGTTTTTTGGGAGGGGGGAGCACTCCTCTTTAAGTCCTATATATGTCCAGAAGTCCTCTCCTACCCATCATAATCACACCTCCCATGGTTCTAAGATGGGAACAAGGGACAACTATTAGCAAAAATATGTAGGCATAGGACACGCCCCTGCCACACCCTCCTAATAGGGAATAATACAAAATAATAATTTCTTAAACCCTCCAGTGCTTTTTTACCACAACTATTCCTTTTATATTAGCTTTGGAAATTTACAAATGCAGCAATTTAAAAATTGGATGAAAAGTTTAGCACTGTAAAACACTTTTTGATAGATAAATAGTGCACTTTATATACAACTTTATAGATGAGACCAAAATAAGGGACAAATGAGGAGGGAATAGGGACATTTGGAAGCTTTAATCAAAATGACTATATAAAAAGACTAAAAAGCAAAGACCCCTAGTGGTGGACTTTTAAGGCACGTACAAAAGTGAAGTAGATGAAAAACAATTTATTTAGTTAAAGAATAGATAAAAGTATAGCATAAAATACACAATGCATGTATTAATTAGTAACATCAAAGTTAACAAAGCATCATACAGATCTGTATGATGCTTGCTTTGTTAACTTTGATGTTACTAATTAATACATGCATTGTGTATTTTATGCTATACTTTTATCTATTCTTTAACTAAATAAATTGTTTTTCATCTACTTCACTTTTGTACGTGCCTTAAAAGTCCACCACTAGGGGTCTTTGCTTTTTAATCTTTATTATTGGATGTGGCACAACAGCATTTCAGAACTTTGCCGTTCTAAATATATCTTCATATAAAAAGACTATCCCTGTCATTAAAAAAGCGAAACATTTAAACAAAAAAAAAAAAAAAAAAAAGCTCAACATGGGCATATAGCATTAATGTCATGCAGTTACGCTTGTTTTAATCTGTTGGGTGGAAAGTTATGCATCATGCAGCTATTTATAGCTGAATGTTTAAATCTTGTAGAAGTTGGTAAAACCATACCGTATATGTTCTCGAAAGGTAATTTCTTGTATATATGCCATTGGTGCTAAATCTGAATGTGCTACCTTCTGGATAGAGTGGCAATTAGGGTTGAGCGAACCTGAACTGTAAAGTTTGGGTCCGTACCGGACTTTAGGGTGTTCGGGTCCCGGACCCGAACCCGAACAATTGACTGTATGTTCGGGTTCGGGTCCGGTGTTCGGGGATTTAATGTTGCTTTTAAAAATGTCTTTTAAAAGCACTCGCGGCTATATGAATTGATATTCATATAGCCGCGAGTGCTTTTAATACAGAGAACAGTCATTGAAGTCATTTATTTTTAAAAAGTTAGTCATAAAAAGTGTTTGGGGACCTGGGTCCTGCCCTAGGGGACATGTATCAATGCAAAAAAAACTTTTAAAAAACGGCCGTTTTTTCGGGAGCAGTGATTTTAATAATGATTAAATTGAAACAATAAAAGTGTAATATTCCTTTAAATTTCGTACCTGGGGGGTGTCTATAGTATGCATGTAAAGGGGCGCATGTTTCCAGTGTTTAGAACTGTCTCTGCAAAAAGTGTCATTATTGCAGAAAAGAAAGCTATTTAAAATCACTCGCGGCTAAATGAATTGTCGGCTCCCGTAATACAGAGAACAGTCATTCATTGAAAAGTCATTCATAAAAAAAAAGTCATTGATAAAGAATAAAAAAAAAAAAAAAAAAAAAAAGCGTAGGGGTCCCCCCAAATTCAATAACCAGGCCCTCCAGGTCTGGGATGGATATTAAGGGGATCCCAGCCAAAAAAAAAATGGTGTAGGGTCCCCCTCAAAATCCATACCAGACCCTTGAGGTCTGGGATGGATTTTAAGGGGAAACCCAGCCAAAAAAAATGGCGTGAGGTCCCCCTCAAAATCCATACCAGACCCTTATCCGAGCACGCAACCTGGCAGGCCGCAGGAAAAGAGGGGGGGACGATAGCGCCCCCCCTCCCGCCTGAACCGTACCAGGCCACATGCCCTCAACATTGGGAGGATGCTTTGGGGGTCTAAGACCCCCAAAGCCTCTTGTCCCCATGTTGATGAGGACAAGGGCCTCATCCCCACAACCGTGCCTGGTGGTTGTGGGGGTCTGCGGGCGGGGGGCTTATCGGAATCTGGAAGCCCCCTTTAACAAGGGGACCCCCAGATCCCGACCCCCCCTGTGTGAAATGGTAAGGGTTTTGTACCCCTACCATTTCACCAAAAAAGTGTCAAAAATTGTAAAAATGACAGGAGACGGTCTTTGACAATTCCTTTATTAAAATCTTCTTTCTTCTTTCTTCTGGTCTTCCTTTCTTCATCTTCTCATCTTCTCCTTTCGGCATCTTCTTCTTCCATCTTCTTCTTCCTCCGATCCGTCACGGGGAAAGCCATAGGGAAGTCCCCATGACGTGCCCATGCGTCAGAGGGGGGCGGGTTACCAGGAGGCCCCGCCCTCCGTTATAAAAGAACTGTCAGCCCAAGCGAAGCCTCACACACCGGGAGCCTCCCATTGCGAGGAGTGGCCCAAGAACAGACCGACGCCCTGGAAGAAGATACCGGAGAGAAGCCTCAGAGACTGACGCCGTGGAAGAAGATACCGAAGAGAAGCCTCACCCAGCGGGAGCCTCCCATTGCGCGGAGCGGCCCAGAAAAGACACCGATGCTGGACGAGAAGGCCAAGAAGAAGCGGATCGGAGGAAGAAGAAGATGGAAGAAGAAGATACCGGAAGGAGAAGATGAAGAAAGGAAGACCAGAAGAAAGAAGATTTTAATAAAGGAATTGTCAAAGACCGTCTCCTGTCATTTTTACCATTTTTGACACTTTTTTGGTGAAATGGTAGGGGTACCCCCTTACCATTTCACACAGGGGGGGGCCGGGATATGGGGGTCCCCTTGTTAAAGGGGGCTTCCAGATTCCGATAAGCCCCCCGCCCGCAGACCCCCACAACCAATGGCCAGGGTTGTGGGGAAGAGGCCCTTGTCCTCATCAACATGGGGACAAGAGGCTTTGGGGGTCTTAGACCCCCAAAGCATCCTCCCAATTTTGAGGGCATGTGGCCTGGTACGGTTCAGGCGGGAGGGGGCTGCTCTCGTCCCCCCTCTTTTCCTGCGGCCTGTCAGGTTGTGTGCTCGGATAAGGGTCTGGTATGGATTTTGAGGGGGACCTCACGCCATTTTTTTTGGCTGGGTTTCCCCTTAAAATCCATCCCAGACCTCAAGGGTCTGGTATGGATTTTGAGGGGGACCCTACGCCATTTTTTTTTTTTGGCTGGGATCCCCCTTAATATCCATCCCAGACCTGAAGGGCCTGGTTATTGAATTTGGGGGGACCCCTACGCTTTTTTTTTATTTTTTTATTTTTTTTTATCAATGACTTTTTTTTATGAATGACTTTCAATGAATGACTGTTCTCTGTATTACGGGAGCCGACAATTCATATAGCCGCGAGTGATTTTAATTAGCTTTCTTTTCTGCAAAAATGACACTTTTTGCAGAGACAGTTCTAAACACGGGAAACATGCGCCCCTTTACATGCATACTATAGACACCCCCCAGGTACGAAATTTAAAGGAATATTACACATTTATTGTTTCACTTTAATCATTATTAAAATCACTGCTCCCGAAAAAACGTCAGTATTGATACATGTCCCCTGGGGCAGGACCCAGGTCCCCAAACACTTTTTATGACTAACTTTTTAAAAATAAATGACTTCAATGACTGTTCTCTGTATTAAGGGGGGACGGGAGCCGACACATTATTATAGCCGTTCGGGTCCCCATTGACTTCAATGGGGTTCGGTGTTCGGGGTCAAGTTTGGGTCAAGTTCGGTCCCAAACCCGAACTCTTTTCTGAAGTTCGGCCGAACCTGCCGAACCCGAACATCCAGGTGTCCGCTCAACTCTAGTGGCAATACAAAGTCAGATTTCTCATGCCTACAACAAATCCCATACTTTCCCTCTCTCCAAGCAATAAATAGTACAATACACCAAAGAGTCATAGACATTAAAGCGGTATTAAACCCAAAAGTACACATTTAATATATTGTAGCTGATCAATTCTTAGATGTGGTGGCGGCATTTTGTTTTATTTTTTAGGCTTTTTCCCCCTTATTATCTCCTGGTGATCCTGCCAGTAAGTCTGTTGTTTTTCAAAAGAACAAGTTATTTTACAGATGTAGCAGTTACAGAGATGAGATAAAACATTTACCACTGACAGGTGTGCTTACAATGATCAGCTTTTATTTATTTATGTAAAAGCTTTATCCCAAAAGGAAACAAATTTGTTTTCTGTAACTGCTTATAAAATGTGAGCTGGAGTTTGGCTTCAAATTGTATCTAAATCTGCTAGCACAGGGCTCAAAATTTCAAGTGCTGAGCTACTAGCCATGCCTTAAGGGTTACTCACCACCAGTTGCCCCACCCAACCCATACCCTGTCCTGCCCCTAATTCCACCCCTAAACACACACTAATAAATTATCTCATGAAATTACACTTAAATGTTTTATGCAGATTTAGGTTACAAAAATAAATATTAACAACAACAATCAGTGCCCATCAGTGCAGCCTCATCACTGCCCATCAACGCAGCCTCACCTGTGGCCATCAACGCAGCCTCACCTGTGGCCATCAACGCAGCCTCACCTGTGGCCATCAACGCAGCCTCACCTGTGCCCATCAATGCAGCGTGACCAGCGCGCCCATCAATGCAGTGTGACCAGCGCGCCCATCAATGCAGCATGACCAGTGCCCATTAATGCAGCCTCACCTGTGCTCATCAATGCAGCCTCATCTGTGCCCATCAATGCAGAGTGACCAGTGCCCATCAATGCAGCGTGACCAGTGCCCATCTATGCAGCCCCACCTGTGCCCATCAATGTAGCGGGACCAGTGCCCACCAATGCAGCCTTACCTGTGCCCATCATTGCAGCATGACCAGTGCCCACCAATGCAGCCTCACCTGTGCCCATCATTGCAACATGACCAGTGCCCACCAATGCAGCCTCGCCTGTGCCCATCATTGCAACATGACCAGTGCCCACCAATGCAGCCTCGCCTGTGCTCATCAGTGCAGTGTAAACTGTGACCACCAATGCAGCTTTGCATGTGCCCATCATTGCAGCGTGACCAGTGCCCACCAATGCAGCCTCGCCTGTGCCCATCATTGCAGTGTGACCAGTTATGGACATGGTTATTGCCCGCTGTAGCAGCTTTCATTTGAATTGCTTTCATTTGAATTGCTATCCACTTACGGTCACACACAGTCCCTCCTCCTGACCCCGCGCCTGTTTCAGACAGAATGCCTGGACGTGTTCTGTCGGTCACAGGCACCGGGTCAGGAGGCGGAACTGTGTGTGTGACTGCGAGCAGGCGGCAATTCTAATGTAAGCTGTTACAGTGGGCAATCCCCGCTCTGTGAGCCAGGTCTCCTCTTCCTCCCCTCTCTCTTCCCCTGGGCGATCACTGGGAGAATGCCTCCCATTCAACCCCGCCTGCCAGCGGTGCTTGCCCCCTCCCCTCCGAGGCAGCCCGCGGTCACCAGAAATCATTTTACACTTGCAAAATGCGAGTGTAAAATTTGAGGATTGTGCTAGCACATCTAACACTCTTTTCCCCCCCAGATTAACAATGCTGCTGTCCAAAGGCGCCCATGTGCTCCTTCATCCAAAGTGGGAAAACTGTAATACAGGAGGTGTGTTACTAGTCAAATCACCAGGTGAAAAAGCCTAACAAGAAAACGAATGTAGCCACTACATCTAATGACTGCAGTATAATACATTTGTGGTTATGGGTTTAAAACATCTTTAACTACTTCAGCCCTGGAAGAATTACCCCCTTCATGATCCGGTCATTTTTTGCAATATGGCACTGCGTTACTTTAACTGACAATTGCGCAGTCATGCGACACTGTACCCAAATAAAATTTATGTCCTTTGATCACCTCTGAATTTTACATTTTTTGCGCTATAAACAAAAAAGACTGACAATTTTGAAAAAAAACCTATATATTTTTCTTTCTCCTATAAAACATATCCAATAAAAAAAATGTAAAAAAATCGAATTTCTCCGTCAATTTAGGCCAATATGTATTCTGCTGGTAAAAGAAAATCCAAGTAAGCATATATTTACTGGTTTGCTCAAAAGTTATAACGTCTACAAACTATGGGATTTTTTTTTTTTTTTTTTTACTAGTAATGGCTGCAATCAGCGACGTATCGCGGGAACTGCAATATTGTGACAGACAAAACTAACTAACACACTTTTCACACGTTTTTTTAGGGACCAGTGACACCAATACAGTGATCAGTACTAAAAAATATGCACTGTCACTTTACTAATGACACTGTCTGGAAAGGGGTTAACATCAGGGGCGATCAAAGGGTTAACTGTGTTCCTAGCAAGTGCTTGTGTACTATGTGGGAGGTGCTTTTACTAAGGCAAGACATGGATCCTCGTCCCTGCTTTGCAGGAACACGGGATCCATGCCTTCCCTACTGATAGAATGGCAAACTGCCTCTGTAACAACCAATAGGTGGGTGCCGTTAGACATCAAGTCCACGGTACCCGCTAATTGGCTCTCGCTGTACATAATCACACGCTGGCAACATGCATTCGTGCCCACTGTTTGGAAGTGCGGGATCACGTATATATTTATATATATATATACGTGATCCGGCACACGGCGACTGCCCTGTAGCAGTAAAACTGCTATAAGGCGGCTGTGAAGTGGTGAAAGTGGTTGTAAACTCTAACATATACTCAGTGAAGTGACTGGACTCAGGGGATACACAGAGAGTAAACAAATCCTCCTACATAATACCCGTTTATCTGCAGTCTTCTTTCCTCTATGGCTGTATCCTAGTGCAGAATTTATACAGCTTTCGGGTGGCAGTAGGTGGCAGTGCCGGGACAAGACCATCCAGGGCAAAGATGGTATATTGCACCCCCCTTCATTACGCGCAAGCTTATGAGGATGAGGGGGAGAGAGAGCACAGCCTGTACCCCCTCCCGTCTTTCTCCTCCTCTCCTTGCTTCTTCCAGCGCTGGGCTGACAGAAGAAGTGATGGTGCTGTCACTCCTCTAGTCAGCCTTACAGGAGAAGGAATTTGAGGTGCCCCCATCCCTACAATACACGCTGCGTCCAGGGCAGCCATCCCTTCTGCCCACACCTTGTCCCAGCCCTGATGGGTGGGGAGCTGAAGTTACAGTCAGTGAGGAGAGCTGATAGTTAATAGGATGAAAGGGAGACACCCCTCTTCACACAGGAACAGAGCTGAGACTGAGCTGTGTTCTGGAGCCTCTCCTCTGTCACCTTTTCACTTCCTGGTGTCAGCAAAACCTGTCAGAAGTGACTCCTGCAGATAGCACAGGAAACAGACAGCAGACAGAAATGACACTTAATGCTCTGGTTTGAGAAAAGAAAGAAAAGGAATGAAGAATCTCTTTATTTATCCAGTCGTGTCCAGATGAAGTAAATAAACAGGAATTTGCTTTTCACTCTTTTTGAGTGAACATTCTAAACTCATTTATAAATCAGCCCAAATAAATGACTGATGCCCAATCCTGCTAATTTTATTCAGATTGACTGGTGATGCTCTTCAACACATTTAGACCCTGCCAGAAACCCCAGTCACAAACTGGTTTTGTCTTTTCTGGAGATTATCTGGTGCCAAAGGTGTTTATGTGTGGTCACACATAAACATGAACTCCCTGAAGATCCAATTATGCATGTTTATGTAGCTAACTGATAAAAAAAAAAAAAAGAATTGGGATGTCTCTGGCTAGTTTAGCATCCTGTAGCGGTCTCCCTATCAATTGCACAAGTTATTATCATGGGATTACATTTTCTTTTTCTATTGATTACCTGCAGCAGTGACACAGCATATTTATGCTCACATCTAAGTTACATAGTTACATAGTTACATAGTTAGTTACATAGTTACATAGTAGGCGAAGTTGAAAAAAGACACAAGTTCCTCAAGACCAACCTATGTGTGTGATTGTATGAGTATTACCTTGTGTATCCCTGTATGTTGCGTCGTTCAGGTGCTTATCTAAATAGTTACATAGTAGGTGAGGTCGAAAAATATAATTTAGTGAAACAAAAAAACAAAATGTATGTTCCAGGCAGAGAGGCAAATTAAAGCTAGAGCAGGATTATTTTATGTAATCCGACAGTTTCCCTTTAAATTACTTGCAAAATGTTCCAAATTAAAAAAAAAAAACAATATATATATATATACCTAGGAAGGAGCCTGTGGCCCAGCAAGTGTGGGCAGGTGTGTATGCAGAGGGAAGGGGATACTCATGTCTAAATTAGTTTATACACTATCCCCCTTAATATCCAGCACTGATTTGGTCTTTGACCCCTCACAGTACAGTTGTCTTTGCTTTTCTGTAAAAGTACATACACTGCAGGAACTGAGTTGTAAATCCTACATTGGAAGCCTTCCAGCATTCAGCAGTCATACCTGTGTTGCCAGTAATATGGATATGCTCCATTTGTAATAGGACAGTGTCCGGTTTATTGGCAGGTCGGAGGCACAGTATTTGGTGAGCTCTGTAATGCCCCGTACACACAGTCGGAATTTCCGACGGAAAATGTCCTATCGGACCATGTTGTCTGAAAATCCGACAACAAAGTCCGATCGGACTTTTTCCGATCGTGTGTAGCGAATTCCGACGGACAAAGTGGCGCGCATGCTCAGATCACATTAGAAGACCAAAGCTATTGGCTACTAGCCTCTACGTAGTTCCGTCGTACGCAACGAACGTCACCACGTTCAGAATGATCGGATTTTCCGACAACTTTGTCCGACCGTGTGTATGCAACACCAGTGTCGGACAAAATCCGTCAGAAATAATCCGATGGATTTTGTGGTCGGAATTTCCGACCGTGTGTACCGGGCATAAGACATGTGAGAGTAGAACGAAGAATAGCCAGGAGTTCATGCTGTTGGCCTGTACAGCGATGAAGACAGAGTCTTTCTATCCACCTCTTCCTCTTGAGGAATAAGGCTGTTCTTTTCCTACAAAAGAAGAAAATCCTCATCCAGTCATAGAAGAAGCTTGAAAACAAGGGTGGGAATTGACAATTTGAGGTCTAACTTGCTAAGTGTGAATGTGAACTCTCAAACTCTTAAGATGTTAAACAATCATGCTTTGCTGACTATGTAACTAATTATAACCCAGATAGCAAGAAATTATGCTGCAAGTTTGAAAATGACTTCCTAAGCTATTGCTAGACTTGCCAGGCTTCACAAGTTTGTTGCCCAGTTGCAGCAAGTCCTCATTGCATGATTCCAGATCAACTTTCTTAGCAAACATTCTGCAAGTCTGCTGCAAGTTGTGGTTAAGTTAAGTTGTACAATAGTCATCCCGCCACAGGGGTCACTGTGGCAGAATTCTATTTCTGTAGACTTGCAGAGCTCTTGCTGTAGACTCACCACTGCAATGCTGCTCTTGCTAGAGACTCGCCACGCACATTTCCTACAAAATGGAAGTGTCAACTAGAACTTGTGCTTGAAGTGCTCTGCAAGTGTACAACGTGCCAGTGAAAATGTGCAGCAAGTTAACAGATTTACAATTCAGCATTGCCACAAATTGTGGCAAGTTATCCTTGCTATCTAGAAAAATCTGCTTTCTGTTACATTTATCTTTTGTAAAAACACAGCAGATAAGTTGATATCTCAATATGTTTTAGTGGATTTGACAAACATTGGAATGTCACTCCAGATGGTCACAGATGAGCAATTGAGAACGAGGGGAATATTTGCCCATGCTCAAAACTGTCATCACCATGACTCTTCATGATTCTATTCTAAAGCCCCATACACACGGTCGGATTTTCCGATGGATTCTGTCCTATCGGACAACGTTGTCGGAAATTCCGACCGTGTGTAGGCACCATCGGACATTTTCCATCGGATTGTCCGACGGACAAAGTTTTATCTCCTGCTCTCAAATTTTCCGACAACAAAGTCCGATCACACCAATTCCGATCGTGTGTAGCGTAGTCCGACGGACAAAGTGCTACGAATGCTCAGAAGAAATTCTGTGACGGAAGCGCTCGGTCAGGTAAAACTACCGTTCCTAATCGACACAGCACATTCGTCACGCTGCAATGTTAAAATGTCTTTAATGCAGCGCATTCTCTTTTTCTTTACAATGCAAGAAGAATGACGTGTTTTAGCTGCTCCTATTCACACTCACTTCTCACCAACTTATTTATTTATTCTTTTTCAGGATTTATTGGCTAGATGTTTATTTTTCGTCAGATCATAAAAGAATGTTTGTTATATTTTTTGGATGATTTGTCATTTTTTCTTTTTTGTTTGGAATACATATTTTCTGGATACCATATATACTCGAATATAAGCCGAGATTTTCAGACCCTTTTTTAGGGCTGAAAGTCTACTCCTCTGCTTATATTCGAGTCACCGCCGTCTGCCTACATGAACAGCGTGTCATGCAGACAGACGGCAGTTTTCAAAAGCCGCGCCGCCTCCTCCCGCCCGTCCGTGATAGGCGGACACTAATTTTCCCAGCAGTACAGTGTTCCGCCTATCACGGATGTCCTGTCATTCTCATCTCATGGACGAGGATGAGAGAATGTCCGTGATAGGCGGAACACTGCACACTGACTGCTGGGAAAAAAAGTGTTCCTCCTATCACGGACGAGGAGGAGGAGGAGGCGCGGTTTTTGTAAGAGTGGAATGGCGCCGTACACGGGGGGGGGACAGAGCGGGACCTCATCGGCTGCACGGAATGGACACCGGACCCCGGACCCAGGCCACAGGACCCAGCACACAGGACCCCACACACAGGACCCCGCACACAGGACCCCGGACCCGCGGATCGGCGCAGATCGGCACAGGTAGGCTGCAATGGGGACACGGGGTGCAATGGGGACACGGGGGTCTATACAGGGGACATGCAGCTGCAGATGGGCGTTGCAGTAGCTGCTGCATTTTTGCCCCTCGGCTTATACATGGGTCAATACGTTTTCCCCTTTTCTTGTGGTGATTTAGGGGCCTCGGCTTATACTCGGGACGGCCTATACTCGAGTATATACGGTAATTTGTTTTGATTTTTGAGGGGGGTTGTGTGTCTCAACTTAGCAAAACAACATTATTATCATTTGTATTTGTTGCCTAAATTTACTAGGAGGTTGTTTGTTGTTGGTGCCCCTTGTTAATTGGACTTTATGATTTGTGAAATATACCTGCCTACTCACAAATAAACTGTCATTGTAGAAAAGTAAATAGATAAGTGTGGCGCTAGAAAAAGTGTATCTGGTCGATAGCCGTAAATGGGAATGGAATCCTTAGTACACTGCCATCGCACAGAATTTAGTGACTAGCCACCATACAACAATGGTGAACAAATATAAATATAAACAATCCACATCAGAAATGTTTATAAAAATTCAAATATAAAAGCATATGACAATAGTGTTGCTTATAGGTGTAAATCCGTAGAATTATAACCCAAGAAAATAGGAAATAAAAAGTGGTGCAAACATGTGTGAAAACACTTGATATTGTGGTGTTCTGATGATAGATACCCCACACTATGCTATGATTGGTATGTAAAATACACGACAACCAAGGTATTTGTGGTGTTCTGATGATAGATACCCCACACTATGCTATGATTGGTATGTAAAATACACGACAACCAAGGTCACAATTGAAATAATCACAATGTGGTCATATCAAATGCACTTGTATACATAAAGGGAATAACTCCCAAAGCAGTGATAAACACCGTGATAACGTGTAAACAGTATCAAATAATCAAATAGTGATAAGGAAAGGTAGTAATAAAACGTCCTAAATTGACCCAATGGCTATATTCATAAAATAGTCCAAGGTGATGAAGTTCATATATAAAACTGTATTGATATTCATATAACACTTCGTAATGTTCATCGACAAGACATCCTCAAATAATTTGGACGGCGTCTAGAACTGTGTGGTACAAAGGTAAGATTTGGTACGCTTACCGTTATGGATGGACCCACTGACCTTTGGTGAGGGGTCAAACGAGCTTGAGTATGCCGGCAGGTGATGTTTGTAGAAAAAGTGAGCGAGGAACCAGGATCAGGAAACTGGACCAAGACTGAGCCGGCGCAGCAGTCTATACTCACCAGATCACGAATGTAGATGCAGCGAACACACTCGGAATAAAAATCACTCGATGGTTTTTACCCCAAAGACAAGCCTCAATGGGTCAGGACCATGCAAAATAAAAGAGATATAGAGGGCCTCCTCATAGTGTAAAATAATCCGGTCACGGATTAGATTTTATTTTAAAATTCTTGTTTGTCAAATAAAACGGTCAAAGTAAAGACAAAGACAAACCAAGAAGTAAATAAACGCAGTGGTGGTGTGTCTAGCGTGACCGCCCGACGCGTTTCGTCTCAAAAGACTTCAACAGGGGCATAGGCTAGTAAACCACTTCTGCGTTATATATATACCACCTATACAATACAAAAAGGCATACACCTGAGCTCATTAAGGGCAGCCCCACTTCCGGTTGTGCAATCCCAAAAGCAAACTCAGTCTGATTGGCTGAAACTAACCAATCGGGGTATCAACTTACCGAATATGAGGGTCAAATGTGACTGTAACCAATCCCAATGGATAATCCAAATGCTGGTATGGGTATTAAAAGATGTCATTGGCTGCTAAACTTCATGGCCATATACCGGCCTTTCCTACGTGCAAACGAATGGAATCTTAGTTTGGGCGCAAAAAGGTGCATAGAGCACACACGTGGGACGCCGACAAGTCACATGTCATGATGCGTCCAATAAACGAGGAATGCTAGTGTCCTCCTAGACAAGGCCCGTAACAGCCGTGCGCCGCGCAAGTTGTACTGCGCATGCGTGGCAGCCCGTAGCGCACACAGCATGACAGTGCAGCGGTGTGACCAATCAGCGATCACGCCACGGTCGGCGTGAAACAAATCACCGCCACCCACCGCGCACAACTCAATCGCGCATGCGCGACGGTCACAAAGGAAAACATTGTGGTCACATGACGACACACAATAGGGATGGGCGGGACATACCTCCACATCGCGGACGCATCACAAATGACGCAATCAACACATATAGAGGCGTCCATACGAAAAATATAGAAAAATAAAAAATAAAATAAAAATTAAAAATAAAAATAAAAATAAAAATAAATATTAAAAATAAAAATATTGACATCAAGTCATAGTGTATAAGATGAATTAATTTGGAAACCGGAGTCGGACTGCCATTAATGGCCAGACTCATATAAATCACATATCATTGTCACATTCGGTAGGCGGCAGTGAGTGTATAAGACAGTGGAATCCAAACAAGTACTGTGAAGTGTGATTATCACCCAAAATAATACATATTACAGTATTGCTCACAGTCATAATTGTCCAATACAATATTCAGAGAGAGAATATTAACCTAAATTAAACATGAAAAACAATAAAAAACAATAATGATATTGAAAGTCGAAGTATTTTTTTTCATCGGTACTCAAACCCGTGGGCTGTATGCTACTCTGATAACGTACTTATTATCACTAAGGAACATGCGGATAAATATAAGATCTAAACCATTCAGGAACGATTGATAAACGAGTTGATGTCCCACTCTACGTTCAACCCGTGTGGGGTATAGCATTTGATCTGGTGTATCCAGAATGTCTCAAGTTTTGATACACCCCTAACCTTGGATTCACCTCTCCAATGTGCTGTAAACTTGTCGATAATCTGGAACTTAGAACCCTCTGGGTTCTTATTATGGCAGGACAAATAGTGTTTCGGGACGCTATGGTTGGTGCGTCCTGCTCTTATTGCGGCGAGATGTTCGTTTACTCTGATGGCAAAAGTCCTTATAGTGCGTCCTATATACTGCTTCCCGCACGGACAAGTAATTAGGTACACAATATATTTCGTATGGCAGGTTACGAAACAATTCATTTCGTAAACTTTGCCGGTAACGTTGGACTTAAAGGAATCACATTTCCTGCGACATGTGTTATTCATACACACGTTGCATTTGCGACATGGGTAAAACCCTTTCATGTCGTGGAAAAATGTAGGTGGGCATGGAGGGTCAATGATGTTAGGAGCAATTTTTCCCCTAAGGGACATAGCGCCTCTATAGATCACCCCTGCTCGATCTGGCAGTAGGGGGCCTAGTACCTGGTCATTTTTGAGAATCTTCCAGTGTTTAGCCATAATCTCTTTAATTTGTCTGTGTTGGACTGAAAAATTAGTCATAAAGGACCATTTATGCTTATTTTCTTTGTTCTTTGGAGGTTTCTCTATTAATAAGGTTTCACGGTCAATCCTAGATACTTTCTGTATTTCATCGTCGACAGCACATTGGAGAGGTGAATCCAAGGTTAGGGGTGTATCAAAACTTGAGACATTCTGGATACACCAGATCAAATGCTATACCCCACACGGGTTGAACGTAGAGTGGGACATCAACTCGTTTATCAATCGTTCCTGAATGGTTTAGATCTTATATTTATCCGCATGTTCCTTAGTGATAATAAGTACGTTATCAGAGTAGCATACAGCCCACGGGTTTGAGTACCGATGAAAAAAAATACTTCGACTTTCAATATCATTATTGTTTTTTATTGTTTTTCATGTTTAATTTAGGTTAATATTCTCTCTCTGAATATTGTATTGGACAATTATGACTGTGAGCAATACTGTAATATGTATTATTTTGGGTGATAATCACACTTCACAGTACTTGTTTGGATTCCACTGTCTTATACACTCACTGCCGCCTACCGAATGTGACAATGATATGTGATTTATATGAGTCTGGCCATTAATGGCAGTCCGACTCCGGTTTCCAAATTAATTCATCTTATACACTATGACTTGATGTCAATATTTTTATTTTTAATATATATTTTTATTTTTATTTTTAATTTTTATTTTATTTTATTTTTTATTTTTCTATATTTTTCGTATGGACGCCTCTATATGTGTTGATTGCGTCATTTGTGATGCGTCCGCGATGTGGAGGTATGTCCCGCCCATCCCTATTGTGTGTCGTCATGTGACCACAATGTTTTCCTTTGTGACCGTCGCGCATGCGCGATTGAGTTGTGCGCGGTGGGTGGCGGTGATTTGTTTCACGCCGACCGTGGCGTGATCGCTGATTGGTCACACCGCTGCACTGTCATGCTGTGTGCGCTACGGGCTGCCACGCATGCGCAGTACAACTTGCGCGGCGCACGGCTGTTACGGGCCTTGTCTAGGAGGACACTAGCATTCCTCGTTTATTGGACGCATCTCATGACATGTGACTTGTCGGCGTCCCACGTGTGTGCTCTATGCACCTTTTTGCGCCCAAACTAAGATTCCATTCGTTTGCACGTAGAAAGGCCGGTATATGGCCATGAAGTTTAGCAGCCAATGACATCTTTTAATACCCATACCAGCATTTGGATTATCCATTGGGATTGGTTACAGTCACATTTGACCCTCATATTCGGTAAGTTGATACCCCGATTGGTTAGTTTCAGCCAATCAGACTGAGTTTGCTTTTGGGATTGCACAACCGGAAGTGGGGCTGCCCTTAATGAGCTCAGGTGTATGCCTTTTTGTATTGTATAGGTGGTATATATATAACGCAGAAGTGGTTTACTAGCCTATGCCCCTGTTGAAGTCTTTTGAGACGAAACGCGTCGGACGGTCACGCTAGACACACCACCACTGCGTTTATTTACTTCTTGGTTTGTCTTTGTCTTTACTTTGACCGTTTTATTTGACAAACAAGAATTTTAAAATAAAATCTAATCCGTGACCGGATTATTTTACACTATGAGGAGGCCCTCTATATCTCTTTTATTTTGCATGGTCCTGACCCATTGAGGCTTGTCTTTGGGGTAAAAACCATTGAGTGATTTTTCTTCCGAGTGTGTTCGCTGCATCTACATTCGTGATCTGGTGAGTATAGACTGCTGCGCCGGCTCAGTCTTGGTCCAGTTTCCTGATCCTGGTTCCTCGCTCACTTTTTCTACAAACATCACCTGCCGGCATACTCAAGCTCGTTTGACCCCTCACCAAAGGTCAGTGGGTCCATCCATAACGGTAAGCGTACCAAATCTTACCTTTGTACCACACAGTTCTAGACGCCGTCCAAATTATTTGAGGATGTCTTGTCGATGAACATTACGAAGTGTTATATGAATATCAATACAGTTTTATATATGAACTTCATCACCTTGGACTATTTTATGAATATAGCCATTGGGTCAATTTAGGACGTTTTATTACTACCTTTCCTTATCACTATTTGATTATTTGATACTGTTTACACGTTATCACGGTGTTTATCACTGCTTTGGGAGTTATTCCCTTTATGTATACAAGTGCATTTGATATGACCACAGTGTGATTATTTCAATTGTGACCTTGGTTGTCGTGTATTTTACATACCAATCATAGCATAGTGTGGGGTATCTATCATCAGAACACCACAATATCAAGTGTTTTCACACATGTTTGCACCACTTTTTATTTCCTATTTTCTTGGGTTATAATTCTACGGATTTACACCTATAAGCAACACTATTGTCATATGCTTTTATATTTGAATTTTTATAAACATTTCTGATGTGGATTGTTTATATTTATATTTGTTCACCATTGTTGTATGGTGGCTAGTCACTAAATTCTGTGCGATGGCAGTGTACTAAGGATTCCATTCCCATTTACGGCTATCGACCAGATACACTTTTTCTAGCGCCACACTTATCTATTTTCTATTCATTACACAATTTTGTCATATTGTCGTGTCGGCAGCTCTTCACAGGGGAAGCGCAGCTGTATCCACATATATAAATTTCTGACTTGTTTGACATTTCAGCTGCAGCCCCCCATTTGATTCAATACGGAATTATCACATTCACTGGTAATTTCATTTTTTGTTTAAGAAGGGATATCACATCTCCCAGTGTTTCACTAATTCATCTGATAGCCTTTTGTAATTTTTTTGGGCATCACCATTGAAAATGGACGTGTTCGATTACAGGACGAACCGCTCATTCAATACTGATGGGGTTTTTACCCCCACCACTGCCGATTCTGAGTTGGCTGGTGCATTTTTAAGACTTAAAAATCTAATGGTCTCTGAGATCCATTTGGAATGGGATATAGCATTCCTCGAACAATACGTCAAAGAACGCATGGTCCCCCGAGGGTTGAGATGGAATGTACATCCCCAAAAGGGTGACATGGAATTTGACGTATGGTTCAATTACTTTAATGAGGCTGGCATATCCCTACTTGGATTTCTCATAGACAAAAAACGTATAAGGAGAACAATTATTGATAAGGAAATTAAAGAGATAAGAGATAAACTCCTCCCACATAAAACCACCATAGAATACACTACTTTGTCCACCAACCTTAAAAACCATCTTGAGAAAGAAGAGAGAGAGCAGAAAGCAAAAAAACAGAAAAAATACATGCGAGATATTACCGACTACAAAAATGGGTTGGTCTTCAGCTGGCAGACTAAAGACCAGACGATGATCACTCCAAACACGGATGAACCCCATATGGAAGTTTCCGATCAATCAGAATCCAGAATTTCTCTTTTAAAAGAGACATTACATACACAAAACAGAGGCGAACGGAATGCCTATGAGAATAGACAATCCCAACCTAACGTTGTTCATACGCCAACACCCCGACATGGCCCACCCCAAAATGGGAACAATAGAGGGAGAGGTAATAAAGGAAGAGGTAGGGGTAAAAAAGACCTAATACCCCATTATGATTATCAGAATCATGATTATTCACCGAGGCGAGATAATTCGTACTACCGTGATTATCATAATCCACCTAATCATAGAACCCCTGTTCTATGATTAGAACCCCTGTTCATACTTATAATAGGTTCTCCCCTCTTAGAGGAGAGGGATATAGGGATGATTATAATTCTCACTATTCATATCATGATAGGGAGTATGGACAACACAACAGGTCACCATATAATTATAATCAAAACCTACCTAGACCTGCCAACTCGCAGGGTTTTCCCAGAGAGTTGGAAAGCCACAACAGAAAACAAGAACAAAGCGGGGCTGCAGAGGGGGGCGGCGCTCCAGGGAAAAGAAAACGAGTATAACGAATAGTGGAATATTCAATCTGAGTAAAGTAGCGTTGTCAGAGGCTGAACAATCAGTCCTTGCTAAAGGCCTGAAATTTGTTCCCCCAAAGAAACTTAATAAGTTTCACACTTTCATTGATGTACAAAGATACGTACGGAAACTGAATGTGCAACGCTACATACTCTCCAATCCTAGAAATAGTCTTGTTTCAAATTTCTCGTCAAATACTGTGCACTCAGGCTTAGCTAATCCTTCGCTTTTTAATCCACCGTGCCCAGTGGCACCTTCGATTAAGGTCTTTAAAGACTTGGTGCTGAAAGATCTAGAGAATCTTCCAAATAAAAGAATACATAATAACTCAGATATTAAAGCTGGTCTAAAATCATTATGTGAACGTAAGGATTTAGTTATCCGCCCGGCGGATAAAGGGGGAGGGATTGTTGTACTGGACAAAATCGCCTATCATACCGAAATGATTAGAATTTTGAGCGACTCTGACACCTACTCCCCTTTATCCAAAAACCCCACATCCGATTTTAAGAAAAGTCTCATGGACCTCATTGATACTGGGGCACAACTGGGGATTTTGGATAAAAAAGAAAAAAGTTATCTTGTACCGGTCGCGCCCCGAATACCCATTATGTACTACCTGCCTAAGGTGCATAAAAATGTCAACAACCCCCCCGGTAGGCCTATTGTGAGTGGCATAGATTCCATCACCTCTAGGATAGGAAAATATATCGACTTCTACTTACAGCCCCTAGTTAAAACCATACCCTCATATCTGAAGGACACCAGAGATACCATCTCGAAGTTACAGCAAGTCACATACAGTAATGACCTCTTGTTAGTCACGGCTGACGTCACTTCGTTGTATACATGTATCCCTCATGATTTAGGGTTGAAGGCGGTTGATACCTTCCTTGGTCGCAATAAATCCATTTCTTTCACACAAAAGCGATTTATAATGGACTTGTTACATTACGCAACCAAACATAACTACTTCTGGTACGATGGTAATTACTATCTACAAACTAAGGGAGTTGCCATGGGCGCCAAGTTCGCCCCTAGCCTTGCTAACATTTTTATGGGTAAGTGGGAGGAGGATGTCGTCCATGTTCTGGACCCTCCACAACTCGTGTTTTGGTCCAGATACATTGACGACATCCTCCTCCTTTGGAAAGGCTCTATGGAATCACTTAAGGATTTCATGTCAAGGTTAAATAACAATGACATTGGCATTGAACTTTCCTATGAAGCAAGTGATTCCACTATACATTTTCTAGACCTAGAAATTAGTGCCAATGAAGGTCGTATTTCGACTAAAACCTTCTTCAAAACTACCGACCGGAATGGTTACATTCCGGTCGATAGCTTCCATCACGCATCATGGCTGAAATCAGTGCCCCGTAGCCAACTCATGCGCATTAGGCGCAATTGTTCGTTCCTCTCTGATTTCCACCATCAGGCAGACATTCTTAAAAAGAGATTTGTGGACAAGGGCTACATGGCAGCACAAATCGACGATGAAATACAGAAAGTATCTAGGATTGACCGTGAAACCTTATTAATAGAGAAACCTCCAAAGAACAAAGAAAATAAGCATAAATGGTCCTTTATGACTAATTTTTCAGTCCAACACAGACAAATTAAAGAGATTATGGCTAAACACTGGAAGATTCTCAAAAATGACCAGGTACTAGGCCCTCTACTGCCAGATCGAGCAGGGGTGATCTATAGAGGCGCTATGTCCCTTAGGGGAAAAATTGCTCCTAACATCATTGACCCTCCATGCCCACCTACATTTTTCCACGACATGAAAGGGTTTTACCCATGTCGCAAATGCAACGTGTGTATGAATAACACATGTCGCAGGAAATGTGATTCCTTTAAGTCCAACGTTACCGGCAAAGTTTACGAAATGAATTGTTTCGTAACCTGCCATACGAAATATATTGTGTACCTAATTACTTGTCCGTGCGGGAAGCAGTATATAGGACGCACTATAAGGACTTTTGCCATCAGAGTAAACGAACATCTCGCCGCAATAAGAGCAGGACGCACCAACCATAGCGTCCCGAAACACTATTTGTCCTGCCATAATAAGAACCCAGAGGGTTCTAAGTTCCAGATTATCGACAAGTTTACAGCACATTGGAGAGGTGAATCCAAGGTTAGGGGTGTATCAAAACTTGAGACATTCTGGATACACCAGATCAAATGCTATACCCCACACGGGTTGAACGTAGAGTGGGACATCAACTCGTTTATCAATCGTTCCTGAATGGTTTAGATCTTATATTTATCCGCATGTTCCTTAGTGATAATAAGTACGTTATCAGAGTAGCATACAGCCCACGGGTTTGAGTACCGATGAAAAAAAAGACTTTCAATATCATTATTGTTTTTTATTGTTTTTCATGTTTAATTTAGGTTAATATTCTCTCTCTGAATATTGTATTGGACAATTATGACTGTGAGCAATACTGTAATATGTATTATTTTGGGTGATAATCACACTTCACAGTACTTGTTTGGATTCCACTGTCTTATACACTCACTGCCGCCTACCGAATGTGACAATGATATGTGATTTATATGAGTCTGGCCATTAATGGCAGTCCGACTCCGGTTTCCAAATTAATTCATCTTATACACTATGACTTGATGTCAATATTTTTATTTTTAATATTTATTTTATTTTTTATTTTTCTATATTTTTCGCATGGACGCCTCTATATGTGTTGATTGCG
Source organism: Lithobates sylvaticus (assembly GCA_028564925.1). Classification (NCBI taxonomy): domain Eukaryota; kingdom Metazoa; phylum Chordata; class Amphibia; order Anura; family Ranidae; genus Lithobates; species Lithobates sylvaticus. Next base: position 308,653,431 of record CM053026.1, on the reverse strand, counting down.
TCATTTGTGATGCGTCCGCGATGTGGAGGTATGTCCCGCCCATCCCTATTGTGTGTCGTCATGTGACCACAATGTTTTCCTTTGTGACCGTCGCGCATGCGCGATTGAGTTGTGCGCGGTGGGTGGCGGTGATTTGTTTCACGCCGACCGTGGCGTGATCGCTGATTGGTCACACCGCTGCACTGTCATGCTGTGTGCGCTACGGGCTGCCACGCATGCGCAGTACAACTTGCGCGGCGCACGGCTGTTACGGGCCTTGTCTAGGAGGACACTAGCATTCCTCGTTTATTGGACGCATCATGACATGTGACTTGTCGGCGTCCCACGTGTGTGCTCTATGCACCTTTTTGCGCCCAAACTAAGATTCCATTCGTTTGCACGTAGGAAAGGCCGGTATATGGCCATGAAGTTTAGCAGCCAATGACATCTTTTAATACCCATACCAGCATTTGGATTATCCATTGGGATTGGTTACAGTCACATTTGACCCTCATATTCGGTAAGTTGATACCCCGATTGGTTAGTTTCAGCCAATCAGACTGAGTTTGCTTTTGGGATTGCACAACCGGAAGTGGGGCTGCCCTTAATGAGCTCAGGTGTATGCCTTTTTGTATTGTATAGGTGGTATATATATAACGCAGAAGTGGTTTACTAGCCTATGCCCCTGTTGAAGTCTTTTGAGACGAAACGCATCGGGCGGTCACGCTAGACACACCACCACTGCGTTTATTTACTTCTTGGTTTGTCTTTGTCTTTACTTTGACCGTTTTATTTGACAAACAAGAATTTTAAAATAAAATCTAATCCGTGACCGGATTATTTTACACTATGAGGAGGCCCTCTATATCTCTTTTATTTTGCATGGTCCTGACCCATTGAGGCTTGTCTTTGGGGTAAAAACCATCGAGTGATTTTTCTTCCGAGTGTGTTCGCTGCATCTACATTCGTGATCTGGTGAGTATAGACTGCTGCGCCGGCTCAGTCTTGGTCCAGTTTCCTGATCCTGGTTCCTCGCTCACTTTTTCTACAAACATCACCTGCCGGCATACTCAAGCTCGTTTGACCCCTCACCAAAGGTCAGTGGGTCCATCCATAACGGTAAGCGTACCAAATCTTACCTTTGTACCACACAGTTCTAGACGCCGTCCAAATTATTTGAGGATGTCTTGTCGATGAACATTACGAAGTGTTATATGAATATCAATACAGTTTTATATATGAACTTCATCACCTTGGACTATTTTATGAATATAGCCATTGGGTCAATTTAGGACGTTTTATTACTACCTTTCCTTATCACTATTTGATTATTTGATACTGTTTACACGTTATCACGGTGTTTATCACTGCTTTGGGAGTTATTCCCTTTATGTATACAAGTGCATTTGATATGACCACAGTGTGATTATTTCAATTGTGACCTTGGTTGTCGTGTATTTTACATACCAATCATAGCATAGTGTGGGGTATCTATCATCAGAACACCACAATATCAAGTGTTTTCACACATGTTTGCACCACTTTTTATTTCCTATTTTCTTGGGTTATAATTCTACGGATTTACACCTATAAGCAACACTATTGTCATATGCTTTTATATTTGAATTTTTATAAACATTTCTGATGTGGATTGTTTATATTTATATTTGTTCACCATTGTTGTATGGTGGCTAGTCACTAAATTCTGTGCGATGGCAGTGTACTAAGGATTCCATTCCCATTTACGGCTATCGACTAGATACACTTTTTCTAGCGCCACACTTATCTATTTTCTATTCATTACACAATTTTGTCATATTGTCGTGTCGGCAGCTCTTCACAGGGGAAGCGCAGCTGTATCCACATATATAAATTGTAGAAAAGTAAAACACATAGATAATGATTTTTTGAACTCAAAAATACCTTTATTTAGGTCTCAGCAACAAACCAAAGAGGAACGCAGCGATGGAGAAACTTGGGGAATTAGCAAAGCCTTGGACACCCACGGCAAACATCATTTTTTAAGCTTCAAAAATTGGTGGCCTGAGGAGTAGGTATCTTAATAATAAGGGAGTGCTATCTTGTCCTGAAGTCCAAAACATCCGGAACTGCAGCAGATGCCATCTAGGTCCCCAGGCTCTGGTACTACGAGAGGCTCCATCTTCTCTCAGACCAGACTGAATCCAGGTCGTCACTCTCTGGTCTTCCTTCCACGCTTCCTTGCACGCTGTGGCTGTGGTGCTGGTGGGGTGGCAGAAGGAGGAGGAGGCGGAGCATGGTCACTATCACAAACATGTGTGAGTGTGGTCATCCCCCCAGCCATCCCCTTATTTAGGACCTTGAGGATGACATCCTCACACATGCTGCGTTGCCCCGCCTCCATATCCTTAATTTTAGTGGCAACCAAGGAGCCAAAGGCCTCCTCGTAGGTGTGTGTGGCATGTAGGGAGGCTGAAGCCTCTCTGATCAGCCGGAGCGCTGACTCTCCCACCTCACCCCCCCTTCTCCCCTTTTGTAGGGAAGGCGGAGGGGAGGGACTTGGGAGACAGTCAGGCTCCTAGGCCTACCCCCCTCTTGGCTGCCACTACCCACCTCTTGGCTGCCACTAACCCCTGCCTCCTCCTGACTGCCACATTCCACAGCCACCTCCTGGCTGAGGTCTTCCTGTGTATGAAAAAGGGACATAGTTTGAGTTATTTGTTCATCAAACACACACAGTTTTCATCTATTGACTGTTGAAAAATGTTTACAAATAGAAAACCATACAATTCTCAGCCCTGCAGTTTATATTCTTGCCCCAAATGTCTCCAACACTACTGTCCGTTGATATGTCAAACACGTTAGGAACTAAGCAATTGGGGATCCTGAATTAAGTGAACATCATTCCTTTTTCACAAAAATGGGTACAAAACTACTATACCTGGCTCAAGCTGGGCTCCTCCACCTCTTCCAGACTGGAAGGCCCAGGTTGCTCCTCGGAATCCTCATCAGGGGTGGCCTGCGTGGAAGGACGCGTGCAAGGAAGAGTCGAGAGTCACTCCCTGACATCAGCCTGGTCTTTGAGAAAATGGAGCCTGTCATAGTACCAGAGCTTGGGGACATGGACCTGTTCTGCTGCAGCTCCAGATGCTTGGGACTTCAGGACCTTATTGCGCTCCCTGAAATACGTACTCCTCAGGCTGCCAATTTTTATTCTTAACTTCTGAACGGTTGCCGTGGGCATCCTTGGCTTTACAAATTCCACAAGTTTCTTCATGGCTGCGTACCTCTTTGGTTTGTTGCTGTAATCAGAGTGTTTTGCCTGCCATAATAGGGTCATTTCCCTATACTTATCAATGAAGAGGGGGAGAAAACTCACATCATTGAACCCCTCCATATTCTCTGCAAGACACAACACCGCACAAAACACTATAAATAATGTCAAGCTAAACTCTCCTAATCTTCTCCATAAATAAGCCTCAAGGTCTAATCAGTCTAGGCTAGTTATGTACCAAGTTCAAATTGTACCTTCGTTCTAGCGATCGTCTCGTGCGTGAGCTTTCTCTCCCCTCGTCTCACAGATCGTCGCTACGACACAGGCGTGTGACGTTTTATATACAGTGCGCATGCGTGAAACTCCGCCCGCCCCTGACGAACTTTCTCGTCTATTCCCCACCCCTTCTCTTTACGGCGCAGTGGGGAAAACACATGGCGGGGACACAGCAGGTGCGCCCTAAATATTACAGCAACAAGGAGGAGGACGAGGAAAGGCCGGAGGCAGAAACGTCCCGATCCCGAAGGCTGAAATTTAAGGCCTCCAATATGACTTTTGGAGAAATGTTGGAGATGGTGGACATATTGAAGAGGAGCGACTATGATGGGAAGTATGGGCCTTACCTCAACCCAAATGTCAGAAAGGCCAAGATCATGTCTAAAGTTGTGAGGAGGCTGTACAATAATTTTGGGGTACAACGATCCAAGGAGCAACTGAGGAAACGCTGGTCAGACCTGAAACTGAGGGAGCCCGATCAGTACAGTAAGATCAAGCGAGTTCTTCAAAAAAGTAAGTAGTTGTGTTTTGTGTTTGATTTCTTGCTTGCATACTGCTCCATGTGTTTGGATTTTTTCAATGTTGTACAAAATGGCCACTTTCATGTTCGTCTGTGCATTCGATCGTACTCAACCTCGATCTTTCTGCCACTGTCATGTTCGTGTGTGTCCATTCGATCGTACTCAACCTCGATCGTTCGGCCACTTATAATACGAGGTTTGGTGAAGTTTTTAGTGAAAGGAAGTTTGTTCTCAATAGAGATGTCATCAAGAATGTAAAGCAAATTTATTCAATGTAAAGGAGAGGTCACTCAGTAGCTGTTTACCCATCTGGACTCTAGAGCACTAGTGCTGGGACACCCAAACCCCCTTTTTATTATGCTGTTCCACACATGTGCTCCAGTGGATACTAGAGGGGTGTCTCCATCAGACAAACTTCAACCAAAAAGGTAGTAAGTTTAGCACCTTTACAAAGTTTTTTTTTTTTGTGTTTTTAGGTGATGTGGATGTTATGGAAGAAGAATCGCACTTTACCACTGAAAGTGCACACGTACTCATCGGGGAGATAATGGTGTGCAATCGAGATCTAGATGAGATCAAGAAAAACATCAATGATGTTCAACAAAAATTGAAGAACATCATTGATGTTTTAGGTAAAATCTGAAAACGCACAAAGTAATTATCACACATTTGTGGCTGTTTGTGACAACATTTGAAACTTAAGAACTGTGGCAAATTTTGAAGATACACACATTGTGTCAACATGTGCTAGCTCCAATCATGGTGGATGAATGACAACGTTTTGGGGGTGCAACCACTTTACTAACTACTAAAGTGGATGTGGTGAAGGGGTTGCACCCCCAAAACACGTCCATTGAGCCCCATGATGGGAAATTGCACTTTTGAACATTTTAGGCATGTGTTTTACCATCTAATGTCCATTTTGAGACCCAAATTGTGTGCATGTTCTAAATTTCCAGTTTCCAGGGGTGACACCCCATGTGATGAAGGCAAGATCAAACACACTTTGAACATATAGTCATGTCTGATCTTGTCTTCACTTTAGAAAGTTGAACTTTGCAAGTTCCTATGTTCAGTCTGTTCTGTTTTGCTCCATGCCTGGTTTTAACAAATGCGGAATGTTAGTAAACAATGTTCGAAAGAACCAAGATCTTGTCAGTTTTGCCAAGAAGTTTTGAAAGGCACTTGTGAATGTGTTGTAAGTAAACTTTTTTAATTGAAAAAATGTGTGGCTTCCTTCTTTAAAAACACAAAAGCATTATTTATGGCAAAAGTTAACCACTTCCCGACCGGCCACTGCATATATACGTCAGCAGAATGGCACGGGCAGGCAGAATCACGTACCGGTACGTGATCGTGCATGTGCCTGCCCGTGGTCGCGCGCGCGCCGCTAGCGGCGCGCTCGCGACCCGGTCGGGAGCTCCGTGACCCCGGCCGCGGGACCAGCGGACCCGATCGCCGCTGGTATCCCGCGATCGGGTTACGGAGCTGAAGAACGGGGAGAGGTCTATGTAAACAAACCTCTCCCCGCGCTTCCTACACTGACTGTCAGTGATCGGCGGTTCCCTGTCATCGGGAACGCCGATCAATGACGTCAGACGTACAGCCACGCCCCCCTACTGTAAAAAAAAACACAACACGTCACACTGACTCCTCCCCGCCCCCTAGTGGTTAACCCCCTAACTACAACTGTCATTTACATAGGAATCAGTGCTATTTAAATAGCAGTGATTGCTGTATAAATGACAAATGTCCCAAAAATGTGTCAAAAATGTCCGATGTGTCCGCCAAAATGTCGCAGTCACAATAAAAATCGCTGATCGCCGCCATTACTAATAAAAAAAAAAATTATTAATAAAAATGCTATAAAACTATCCCCTATTTTGTAAACGCTATAACTTTTGCGCAAACTAATCAATAATCGCTAATTGCGATTTTTTTTACCAAAAATATGTAGAAGAATACGTATCGGCCTAAACTGAGGAAAAAAAATGTTTTTTTATATATTTTTTGGGGATATTTATTATAGCAAAAAGTAAAAAATATTGAATTTTTTTCAAAATTGTCGCTCTATTTTGTTTATAGCGCAAAAAATAAAAACCGCAGGGGCGATCAAATACCACCAAAAGAAAGCTCTATTTGTGGGAAAAAAAGGACGCCAATTTTGTTTTGGAGCCACGTCGCACGACCGCACAATTGTTAGTTAAAGCGACGCAGTGCCGAATTGCAAAAAGGGGCCTGGTCCTTTAGCTGCAAATTGGTCCGGGGCTGAAGTGGTTAAGGATTTGGGGGGCAATGGGTGTTATTTACTAAAGGCTATTCCAGTTTGCACTGCCAAGTGTATTTTCCAGGGCACTTTTGCAGTGCACTTATAGTGGATTTGGCTTATGTAAATAACACCCACAGTGCTTTGTACTAAAACACGTAGCACACCATTTTTGGGAATACACACATTTCTGTCATGGTGATGAAAAGGAGTATTTTGGGTGTCAGTTATGCACTACAAACCTTCTCTAGACAAAAGATTAGGTATCACACACACAACATGAGAAGATTCTTTTTGGGAAGAAGAGACTGTTACCTCCTTTTGCCCAGAAAGTGCATTCCCACTGTTGAAGCTAAAGGGCAAAAATTTCAAACACAAATAAGCTAGAATACACCTACAAAAAACCCAAGCAGGAAATGACAAGAAATCATAGGTCTGGTTAAAAAATATATATATTGGGGGGCGCATGCGCGAAGCTCGACATGGTGGACGTCTTCCATTAGAGCTCCGCACTCCCCGCTGCACACTCGGGACCCTTATCACGGACTGAACCGCCCCACCACCGCCCGCTTGTCAGGAAAGCCTGCTGAACCTCCCCGGCACACGTCGCTATGGTCCTCACGGGACACCGGGGGAAATCCAAGCCGAAACCCATAAAAGAAGTGCTGGCCCGCGCTTCCTCCAAGATGGTGGCGAAGGCCCTCGCTAAGCAAGCCATGTCTCCCCTCCACCCGGATCCTCCAGACACAGACGAGGAAGACGACACAGACTCAAACCTTGGGGGCTCCCCACCTATACCCTCATCAGGTATGTCACAAAACGCTTTCCTGAAGCACATGGAGAACATGTTGCAGAAGGCCCTGAAAAATACCTCAGAGCAGATCACCAACAGGCTCTCACGGGAGATAAGGGAGATAGGCCAACGCACGGCAGACCTTGAAACCAGGGTAGATGACATAGAGCTCACACTCCAGGACCATGCCCAAGAGCAAGCTGCACTAAGGGATGAAAATGCCACCCTTCTCTCACGATTAGAGGACGCTGAGAACCGCTCCCGCAGGTCCAATTTACGTTTACGCGGCATTCCTGAGGTAATTGATGATGTCCAATCCTTCACAACGGCCCTATTCCAGGAACTTGCCCCCTCTATACCCATCGAAAGATTAGAATTCGATCGGGTCCACAGGGCCCTCACACGCCGCCAAACTGATGGCCCCCCCCGGGACATTATAGTGAAGCTCCACTTCTTCCGCACCAAAGAACAGCTACTTACGGCTGCCTGCAAAAAGGATGAGCTTATATTCCAAACCCACCCATACCAACTATTCTCAGACTTGGCCCCCCTTACTATAGCCAAAAGGCGAGCAATGAAGCCGCAGTTGCAAATATTGATCCAGCACCAAATTAAATACACTTGGAAATTCCCGTTTGCTCTCCAATTCACTCATCAGGGCCATCAGCACACCAGCACTACCCCGCAAGCCCTGCAACGCCTCCTGGAAAGCCTCCATCTAGTTCCACCGGCTCAAGCCTCAGAAGTGACACTGCCACGCACCCCAGCTAGGCTCCCTCCTCAAACCTACTCCGCCACGCCGAACCGCCACCCTCCAGGACCCTCCTCAATCCGAAAAGGGACCCCGGCAAGATACCAAGAAGAAGATCAGTTTCTCAGCCCGAAGTCCCGCACAGCACGCTGACACCTCAGCTATAACTCTTCTTTTTTTCTCCAGCTTGTCCCTCCTGTGTCCTCTCTAGGTAACCGTGGAACCAACACGCACATATGAACAGTCTACAACGGCAGCCGTCCATATCGTTTTGTTATCCAGGTTGGAAAGTTTGATTTTGGACGCCATGCTGTGCTGACGTTTCTTCCACCCCGACACCTAGAAGACAACAGCTGGGTATGTAACCTACACCCCCAGTAGGACAGTTCCTGACACCCACCTACCTCCTCGGAGGTCCACCGATGGTTCAGTCACCATCCCTATCTTCACCGTCCCATACACTCACATGCCCCTGTTGTACTACATTGTACTACATCTTGTTGGACTTTATTTTGTATAGCTAGTACATTTACCCTCATTTGATGTTGTACCATTTGCTTGATGTGTATGCCTGATATTCAGTTCTCCCCCCCCCCCCCCCTCTTTTTTTTTTTTTTTTATTTTTTATTTTTTTTTGCTGCCCTCACCCTTACCCCCCCCATTAAGTATGAACACCACCCTGCCTCATGCCCCTGGCCTGACTGAGCTCCAGGCTAGAGGCATGACGCCCATGGCGCTAGTAGCCTCATTATTGGTTTCACCTATATGACCGCCCCCTATGACGGATATACATTATATTGCCCGCTACCGGCTCTCTCTTAACCAACCCGGCCCTTCCCTCCCCCCCCTCCCCATCCCTCTCCCCCCCACTCCCCTCCTTCCTCCCCACCCCTCCCCCCTCCCCTCCTCCCTCCCCCCCCCCTCCCTCCCCCCTCTCTCAACGCCTTCCCCCCCCTCTCGTCCCTTCTCCTGACCCCCCCCCTGCCCCCGCTCACCCTTACCCCGCTGGGTCATACGATTTTTGGCAGCCAATATCAAAATCCAGTTCATTCTGGAGCACTTAAACGAAACCGTTACTTCTATCATATACTCTCCCTACCCCTCCTCCCCCTTCCCCCTCTCTCCCTCATCTCACGCTCTCCTCCCACCACCTTCCCCCCCCCCACGAACTGAAATCAACTGATCTATCCCACTACCCTCCCACCATGTGAGTCTTAACCACTCATTCTACCTCAACCACGCTACACCCTTGTGCAGCGGGGAGCAGTCACTGCCCCCCCTAAAACTTAGTACTCTCACTCTCCGGCCGAGTTTTTAGCCGCAGAGTCTGAGTACCCCTCAGTCGGGCCCATTCCAGCCCCACAGTCTCAGTACCGCATCCAATGTTTAGCCCTACGACCAGCAAACCCTCTCCCTTGCCCTCTCTCCCCTTTCTTCTCCCCTTCTTCCTACTCTACCTCATTTCCTTTTCCTCTCTTAGCCTTGACCAGGAGGCTCGCCGGACCCACGCATATGACCATGTTAACTCCCCCCATCCACCCAAATGGCTCCCTTAAACATATTATCCCTAAATGTTAAGGGGTTGAACTCCCCGAATAAAAGGGTTAAGGCTTTCCAGAACTTCGCCTCATTAAAAGCGGATATTGTCGCCCTGCAGGAAACCCACTTTTCTACCCGCACCACCCCAAAATTCTTTAGCTCCCGCTACCCCAAAGTATTCACAGCCTCGGCAGACACTAAACACAGAGGGGTCCTCCTCGCCTTCCATCACTCCCTCCCTTTCACCCCTACACTAGAGATAAAAGACCCGAATGGTCGCTATATAATACTGGTCGGACTTCTACAAGAAGTGGAAACAACTTTTGTCTCATATTACGCCCCAAACGTCAACCCGATGCCCTTCTTCTCTCATCTCCTAAAAGTCACCAAGGATCATTGTAAAGGAACGCTCTTTATGTGTGGTGACTCTAACTTAGTTCTACATTCCCACCTTGATAAGTCCCCCTACACCCCTGAACAATTCCCTCTCTCCATGCAGTTCCGAGCCTTGATGCAACGAGAGGCCTTGCTTGACTCATGGCGGGAATGTAACCCCCTTAAAAAGAATTATACTTTCTACTCTCACCCCCACAAATCCTTCTCTAGAATTGACCATGTCTTTATCCCAATTGCCTCGGCCCCCATACTACTCCACTCCTCCATTCACCCAATCACCTGGTCGGACCACTGCGCAGTACTCACCACTATCTCTTCCCTGATCCCCCGAAGTAGCGATAGATCCTGGAGCCTGAACGAATCACATCTTACGAACCAATCTTATTGCCTAGACATACAGGTGGCCCTCAAGGACTACCTCGATCACAATGCCACACCCGATATCTCTCCGATTTTACTGTGGGAAGCTCACAAGCCAGTGATCCGGGGCAAGTGCATTTCAGTAGCCTCACAGATCAACAAGATCAGGAAACTTAAACTCCAACACCTCGAATCAGAATTTCAAAAATTATTCCTACAATTCCAACTATCCCCCACAGAGTCCAATAAATCCTTACTGGAAAAAGCCAAGTTGGAACTCGACCTCCTCTTGGCCGAGTCTGCCGATAAATATATCCGCAGATCCGGCCATAGGATCTACACCAAGGCAAATAAACCGGACACGTTTTTAGCCCTACGCCTACGCCAACCCCATCAAGGCCACAACCCCATAAGACTCAAACTGGCCTCCGGCATCCACACCAGCAACCCGCTAAAGGTCCTCTCAGAGTTCCGCACACGCCTTGCTAACCTATATGAGGCAAAGGGTCCCCTACCTTCTAATCTGACGGAAACGTTGTTCCGAGACCTCTCGATCCCAAAGCTATCAGAGTCCAGTCGAGGGACTATAGATAGCACCATCTCAGTAGATGAGGTCCTCATGGCCATCAAAAACCTTAAGCCAAATAAGCGTCCTGGACCAGATGGCCTCCCGGCCTCGTATTATAAAAAATTTGCCCCCACTCTCGCCCCCCTACTCGCCAAATCCTTTAATGCTCTATTGAAACAGCAATCATTTGGTCAAGATACATTGACAGCCACGATAGCAATGATCCCTAAGCCCAACACCGACCACACCCAATGGTCCAACTACAGACCCATATCCCTCCTGAATGTAGATGTAAAGCTCCTGGCCAAAATTCTAGCCCTGAGGCTCAACCCGATCATAGGAAGCTTAATCTCCAAGGACCAGGTAGGCTTCATACCCCGTAGACAAGCCAGCGATAACATTCGTCGAATTATTCTCCTGCAACATTTGGCCAAATCCCGCAAAATCCCTATGCACCTCCTGTCATTGGACATTAGGAAAGCTTTTGACACGGTCTCATGGCCCTATCTGCATTACATCCTGCAAAGATGGGGCTTTGGCCCCAATTTCCTTACATGGATAGACGCCCTCTACACCCGCCCCCAGGCCTATGTGCAATATTCTGGATTCAAATCGGCTTATTTCCCGATCCAAAGGGGCACCAGACAGGGATGCCCCCTTTCCCCTCTAATATTTGCCTTAGTCATTGAACCCCTGGCTGCCCTGATCCGTTCCAATCAGAGCATTCAGGGACTGGAAATAGCTGGCACCTCCCACAAATTATGCCTCTTCGCAGATGACGCGCTACTATTTATCACTTCCCCACACACCACTTTACCTAACCTCCTACACCTATTAGACAAATTCGCTAAGATATCAGGCCTGGAAGTCAATCGAGAAAAATCTAAAGCCCTTAACGTGTCCCTCCCCCAATCTGACCTCCTCCTACTACAATCCAATTTCCCTTTCACATGGTCCCCTTCTTCCATCCCGTACTTAGGAATCAAATTAACTAATGACCCCTCCCACCTATTTCAAGCGAACTACCTTCCAATGCTGAGAAACCTCTCCGCCCTTCTTAATACCTGGCTCCCACTGTGTGTCTCATGGCTGGGCCGAATAGCCGCAGTAAAGATGTCCCTTCTACCGAAACTCCTATACCTATATAGAGTCTTACCCGTCACTATCCCCCCTTATTTTCATAGGGTGATACAACACCGAGCTCTTAAGTACATATGGGGAACAAAAAAACCCAGAATCACGCGTTCCACTATGCTCCGTAGTAAACTTTGGGGTGGTCTGGGAGTGCCCAACTTTGCACATTACTTCCATGCAGCCCAACTAGCCCAACTATCCTTATACCACGCGAAGACGGAAATTCCTCTATGGGTGGCAATAGAAGCAATAGACTCCCACCCCATCCCGGTCTCCAATTTACTATGGATCCCCAAATCAAGCCGAGCTTCAGTTAGAAACCCGGTTACACTCCATTCGCTGAAAATCTGGGACAGGCTCTCCAAAACCTTTCGCCTAATATCACCCCATCAACCACTCCTCTCCTTTTTAGGTCACCCGCTCTTCCCCCCTGCCTACACCGATCCACCCGCCTTCCACGCCTGGGGGCAGGCGGGTCTGACTCGTATCCGTGATATGCTCTCTCGAGGTAACATAATATTATTTCCTGACCTCCAGACTCGTTCGCATCTCCCCCCGAGGGAGTGTTTCCGTTACCTCCAAATCTCTCACTTTATTCGGACCACTATAGGTCCGAACATCACTGGCACGAGCCTTACAACGTTCGAGAGTATATGCGACTCGGACCCGCATGCCCCAGGCATTATCTCCCAGCTCTACGCCCGCCTTACCTCCCCTCCGGCCTCCCCACCCACATATGTGACGACATGGGCCAAGGATCTTCAAATAGACCTAGACCCTGATGCTTTATCTGCTATCTGGACCAACACGAAAATAGCCTCTCAAAATATCGTTGCCTCAGAAGCCAATTACAAAGTCCTTATGAGATGGTACCTGGTTCCGTCCAGGATTGCTAAATTTACCCCATCATGCTCTCCTAATTGTTTCAGAGGATGCACAGAAATAGGCACCCACCTCCATATATGGTGGACTTGCCCGATCGCAAGAGACTTTTGGGCAACGATATTCCATATGGCCTCAACCCTCCTTGGCCGAGACATCCCTCCGGACCCCTCCCTCGCCCTCCTGAATCTTCCCTCAATGGACCTACCTAAGGCGCAACTGCGTCTCCTGCTCCAACTCTTCACAGCAGCCAAACAGACACTAGCGAGAAGCTGGAGGACCCCCAACCTAAATATAGCCGAGGTCAGGAATAGAGTCACACAAGCGATGATACATAGTAAAATCGAAGCCACGATTTTAGATAGAATCCCCCAGCATCTAAAGATCTGGCGACCCTGGGCAGACAAATTCCTTCCGCCCGACTTTGACACCACGTTGCTAGAACCCTGAGCCCCCTCTAATCTAAATTGAACTTACCGTAAAATTAATCCTTACTACACCCGTGCGAGCCTCCTGGCCAATTCCTCTCCTTTCCCCCTGGTCACCCCCCCCTCCCTTCTATCCCCCCCACTCTTCTCCCCTTAACTACTACTTCTAACTCCCCCCCCTGTCCCTCCCTTTTCACGCTTTGACTCACTCTCCTGCCCTACCCCTTCTAATAAGGTAACCTACACTTACACCTGTATGACCCTTGCTGTAACCATCCTCACTTCAGCAGAGCTTCCCCTCAACCCCATGTAACTCTTTGTTGGGACTTTTGTCCCGGTCTTGCACTTGATTATGTGTGTTGCGCACCGTTAGAGTTTCAATAATGCACCGACTGGTGTAGCGCTCTTTGCCTTACTTCTTCTACCCGTTTTGCACCAGTTGTAACCTTTCGCTCTGTTTATCGTTGTATACTGTTATATCATAACCTGTAACAGCGAATGTCTCATTACTTTGTATTTTTCTTTGTTACCAATAAAACTATTTGAAAGAGAAAAAATATATATTATTAAAAAATGCCTCTCACACATCGTCAGGCAGAGCAATGGCCCCCCTACCCACAAAGTAGTCCATATATTGCTCGCGGACCTCGCGGGCATTTAGAGGGGGCAAGCCTGGACGTGCCGCTTGAAGGGCTGTGAGGTCGGCATTGGAAGGCCCGTCCACATCTGGGCCAACGGGCACCACATAGTTGCTGTCATGTCTTTTCAGAAAGTTGTGCAATATGCAGCAGGCAAGAACTATGTGGTTCAGTTTGTATTCTGCCAAGTTAATAGCCGTCAAAAACAGGCGGAATCGGCTGGCCAGGATCCCGAAGGTGTTCTCCATTACTCTGCAGGCTCTCGACAGCCTGTAATTGAAGACCCTCTGGTCTGGGGTGAGGGTCATCATCGGGAAGGGCCTCATCAGATGGGGAGTCAGCGCAAACGCTTCATCCACGACAAAGACGAAGGGGAGTCCTTCAGCATTCTCCTCTGGAGGTGGCAAGCACAGACTGCCACTCTGGAGACACCAGTAGAACTCCGTGTGCGCAATAGCACCACCATCCGAGATCCGGCCGTTCATCCCCACGTCCATATACAAAAACTCGTATGTCGCCGACACCACCGCCAACATCACTACACTATTAAACCCCTTGTAATTATAATAGTAGGACCCCGAGTTGGGGGGTGGGACGATGCGGACGTGTTTCCCATCAATTGCACCTCCGCAGTTAGGAAAGTCCCAACGGCTGGCAAAGTGGGAGGCCACAGTCTGCCATTCCTGTGGCGTGGAAGGGAACTGTGGAGTGAAACAAGAAAAAAAAATTAGTCACTTTGCACATAAACATTGCAAGCAGATTAGACACTAACATCTTGGAACAAGATCAGACTTTTAAATTGTAACCTTGAAAGTATTTGCACCGAAAAGTAGAAGGTCCCCCTAGCAGATTACTCACCCCCCATCAATCCCCCCACTTCTGATGGGCCATTGACAATAACTAGGGGTTTGGGGGGGGGGGGTTTGGACAGGTAACCCTCTGCACTTCATTGATTGCCAAATGGCTCAATAATGTGTGCTAGTTTGGCCAGACCCTACTTACTTAACACTATTGGCAGCCCACAGGAAAGATAAAAGAACATTCCAAATCCCACCCCCCCCCCCCCCCCCAAAAAAAAGGGTAGCACATTTAGACATTCTGCAATTACCTAGCAAGCTAATAGGAGGGAAATAACCAAACAAAAGAGCAAATGGAAAGTATGGAGCCAGCCCCTTGCACTACATGCTTTGCTGAATTCATCCCTAAAGATGCCCACTATAAAGAGGTAGGTATATAGTGTGTATTGACCTTGGGAAAGCCAGCAGGTAGAGGATTGGTAGCATCTGACAGAGCAGTTGGGGGAGGGGGTTCCTAATGAGTTTGGCACCCCCCCCCCAAAAAAAAAAGTAAAAAAAAAGGGACTCTGCATGAAGTAAAACACACAGCAAACATTTGTGCATATTTTAGGGGGTGTTTGGGGGAAAACAATACTATGCAGCAGACAAAATACATTGCTTAAGTGACTAGGCCATAGGTGTCTATTGGGCCAGAAGAGCATGCTGGGGAGGTAAGTGAAGGAAAAATGCATGAAGGAGAAAAGGGGAACAGCATATTAGAGCATATTGCAATCGTGGTAATTAGGGAAGGAGGTCAAAAATACAAGTCATTAGCAAACAGAGCATACATAGAAGGGAATAGTAAAGGAGAAATGTTACCTTAATATAGTCCTCCTGCAGGACCTGGATGATAGCAGAACAGGTCTCTGGAATAATGATTCCCAGAGCCTGGGGAGAGATACCTGTGGAGAACTTCAGATCCTGAAGGCTTCTCCCTGTCGCCAAGTACCTCAACGTGGCTTGTCCCACCGCCCCCCAATGTTGAGGGCATGTGGCCTGGTATGGTCCAGGAGGGGTGCTTGCTCGTCCCCCCCCCCTCCTTCCTGACCTGCCAGGCTGCATGCTCAAGTAAGGATCTACTATGGATTTTGAGGGGGACATCTGTCACCTGGCCTCAGGTGACCTGACAGTTTGATCAGCCATGGACCCGACTGATGTGCTGCTACCCACAGATGATCCGTTGCAGGGCATAGTCCACAGACTCGAGACCCAGGAATCTAATCAGACTCAGGTGATTTAATTCCTCCAAGATTTGTCTTCCCGCTTCAAACAGCTCCAGGCCTCCTTTAGGAACCCAGATTCAGAAAACTCAATCACAATCGGTGGCTGTACCTATTCTGGTCGCAGCCACACAGTTGCTGCAACTGTCAGCTCCGTCCCTTTCTCTGGGGACTCCAAGGCCTGCAGGGCGTTCCGCAGCCAGTGCACGATTCACTTGGAACTCCAGCCTCAAAACTTCTTGTCTGATCGGGCAAAGGTAGCCTATATTATTTCCCTCCTCTCCGGTGAGGCTTTATCTTGGGCTGCCCCCCTGTGGGACAAGAATGATCCAGTGGTTTCTAGCCTGCCTGACTTCCTGAAGCTCTTTAGGAATATCTTTGAGGAACCGGGTTGGGTTTCTTCAGCGGCCAGTGCCCTTTTACATTTTCGACAAGAGTCTTCTTCTGTGGGACAGTATGCTCTTCAGTTTCGTATACTAACAACCTAAGTCGAGCTGGAATAATGAGGCTTTATTTGCAACTTTTTTACATGGCCTCTCTGACTGAGTGAATTAGCATTTAGAAGAACCACCCCCGCCGTTCTGGATGATGTCATCACCTTGTGTAACCAGATCGATATTTACTTTCAGGAGAGGTCACTAGAAAAAAGATGCCAGCACTCCCTGGTCCTTTGCCAGCTTGAGCTCTCCACCCTCCATCCCGTGGAGCATCTTCTGCCAGCTGAGGAACCTATGCAGTTGGGCTGGACCAGGCTTTCCCCTGAGGAACGTGCTAGGCATAGAACTCTGAGCTTGTGTCTTTATTGTGGTAATTTTCGTGACTCCTGCTCACTTCGTCCCGGAAATGCTTGGGTCTAATACATTTGGAAGGTGGAATATTTGGTCTTGGCTTATCTGTATTCCGGGGCTGCTGTCAATTTTATGGACTGGAGAACTGCATCTTCCTTGAAGCTTACCCTTTTGCCCCTCACCACGCCACTGGTGGTCTCGGCAATTAAGGGCACTGTTCTTGGAGGGGGTCCTATCCACTTTCAGACTCCCTGTTAGGATGTAGGTAGGGATATGCTGCCAGTAGGGGATATGCTTCCTTATCCTACCTAAGACCTCAGCCCCCATCATATTAGGCCTTCCTTGGTTACAGCTCCATTCTCCACATGTTGACTGGACTTCTGGGCAGATCCTAGCTTGGGGTTCCTCCTGTTTCTCATCCTGCCTACTCAAGGTTGCCCCAAAGGAGAGACTTCCTGTTGCAACCACATCTGTATCTTCCGCTCTTCCCGCTGCATATAGCGATTTCTGGGATATGTTCTGAAAAAAATCAACTGAGGTGCTTCCTCCTCACAGGCCCTTCGACTGTGCTATTGACCTTGTTTTTTATTTATTTTTATTATTATTATACAGGATTTGTATAGCGCCAACAGTTAACACTTAACAAAATGAAGGCAGACATTACAGTTACATAACAATTTGGTACAAGAGGAATCAGAGGGCCCTGCTCATTAGAACTTACAATCTCTAGGGTCAATTGATCCTGTGAGGGATTAGCTGATAGAGGAAGTAAAACAGTGTATTAGAAGCAGGGTAGGCTTCTTTATAGAGAAGGGTTTTCAGGGATTGTCTAAAGATGGATAGATTAGGGGACAGTCAGACAGATTGGGGTAGGGAGTTCCAAAGGATGGGAGAAGCTCTAGAGAAATCCTGGAGGTGAGCATGGGAGGAGGTGGCTTCGGGTGCCGACATCGTGGGTGCGCTGGACAGGTAAGTGTCCATATTTTAAAAGTCAGCAGCTGCAATATTTGTAGCTGCTGACTTTAAAAAAAAAACGGCGGAACTCCGCTTTAAGACCCTGCATTGACTATCCAGGCTTAAATGCGGTGACAATCAAAAATCGTTACCCCTTAACTTTAATATCTGAACTTTTTCGACAGGTTGAAAGGTTGGATCTAAAGGGTGCATACAATCTGATCCGGATACGGGAAGGTGACGAATGGAAAACCGTGTTTTACACTAGAAATGGACATTTTACGAATACTTGGTTATGCCATTTGGGTTGTGTAATGCCCCAGACGTGTTCCAAAACTTTATCAACAAAATCTTCAGGGATCTGCTTTACCAATTTGTTGTCATCTATCTAGATGACATTCTCATGTTTTTGGAAAATCTACTTTTCCACAGAAACCATGTCCGGATTGTATTTCAGCGCCTTAGAGTAAATAATCTGTATGCCAAGCTGGAGAAATGTTCTTTTGAAAGTTCTGAGGTCCTGTTCCTGGGATGCTTTGTGTCTCTAGTTTGGGTCTTCGTATGGATCCTGGAAAGATCTTGGTCATTACCAACTGGCCACTTCCTGCCAGCCTCAAGGCTACACAGCGCTTTCTTGGATTCACAAATTATTATAGGCAGTTCATTAGGAATTACTCTTCCATTGTTGCGCCTATTATCGCCTTGACCAAGAATGGTGCGAATGCCAATGAGCGGTCCCCTGAAGCTGTCTCTGTGTTTCAAGATTTGAAACAGGCATTTGTTTCTGGACCTCTCTTGAGGAGACCTAATCCTGGGGATCCATTCTTTATTTAAGTGGAGGCCTCTTCGATGGCGGTGGGAGCGGTGCTTCTTCAATCCTTTGAGAAGAAACATGAAAAATTATGCCATTGGTGATCAGAAACTTCTTGCAATTAAATTGGCGTTAGAGGAGTGGCATCACCTCTTGGAGGGTTCCCCTCACTCCATAACGATTTTCACTGATCATAAAAATTTGCAGTACTTACAGAATGCCAAACGACTGAATCCCAGACAGGCCGGTTGGAGACTTTTCCTTTCCCGTTTTAATTTCACGATTATGTACAAACCTAGTTCCTGCAACACTCCATAACGATTTTCACTGATCATAAAAATTTGCAGTACTTACAGAATGCCAAACGACTGAATCCCAGACAGGCCAGTTGGAGACTTTTCTTTTCTCATTTTAATTTCACAATTATGTACAAACCTAGTTCCTGCAACAGTGGGGCTGGTGCACTGTCTAGGTCATTTGACACATTGGATGAGGAGCCCACCCCTGAACCTGAGCCGATCATTCCGACCTCGTGCATTATTTCCCATTCTACCACCCTGGAGTCAAAGATTCCTCCTGGCAAGACCTTTTTCCCCACTAAGCTAAGAGCTAAGATCCTTCACTGGGGACACGATTCCAAGGTGGCAGGCCATGCTGGGTTTCTCTGAGCCTTCCTGCTCATCAGTCGCCACTACTGGTGGCCTAATCTCCTCTCGGATGTCAAATATTATGTTAAGGCTTGTCATGTCTGTAATCCTTCAGTCTAAATCCTCCACATAAGCTCCTGCTGGTCTTCTCATGCCCTTGCCCATTCCTAAGGAGCCCTGGTCTCACATTGCCATGGATTTTATCACCGATCTCCCACTGTCTGAGAATAACACAGTCATTTGGGTGGTAATCGATCGGTTCTCCAAGATGGCTCATTTTGTTCCTCTTCCTGGTCTCCCTTCTGCTCCTGCTTTGGTTCCCATTTTTGTTCGAGAAATCTTCCACCTCCATGGGGTTCCCTCTCATATTGTTTCCGACAGGGGTGTTCAATTTACTTTCTAATTTTTGGAGAGCCTTTTGCAAATCCCTCAATATCGTCTTGGATTTTTCCTCTTCATACCACCCTCAATCCAATGGACAGACTGAGAGGGTTAATCAGGAGTTAGAGACCTTTCTCCCCACCTTAGTCTCTGCTCATCATGACGATTGGTCCTCTCTACTTCCATGGGCAGAATTCTCTCACAATAATGATGTAAACACCAGTTCCCAAAAGACACCCTTTTTTACAATTTATGGAAGACACCCTCAGCTCCCTCTTCCTATGACCTGTTCTCCAGACATTCCAGCTTTGGCTACGGCTCAGGAATCTTTCAATTCTATTTGGGGTGACGTTTATGATTCATTCTGGGCAGCTGCTGACAAATTCAAAGGTTTTGCTGACCACCGCAGGCGTAAATCGCCTTCTCTAAAACCAGGGGACAAAGTCTGGCTTTCCACCAGGCTTCGGGTTCTTTCTTTGAAGTTTGCCCCTAGATTCATTGACCCATACTCCATAACGTCTAAGCTGAATCTGGTTTGTTTCAAACTTCAGATTCCTAAAAGCCTCAAAATCTCAAACTCATTCCATGTTTCCCTTCTGAAGCCTTTGGTCCTCAATAAGTTCTCTCGTCCTCTCCCTACTGCGGCCCCGGTTTCTGAGGATAATCAGAAGTACGAGGTTAGTCAAATTCTGTATTCCTAGCTCTGTAAAGGCATTCTTCAGTACCTCGTGCATTGGAAAGGGTTTGGTCCTGAGGAGAGGTCTTGGATCACTGCATCTGATGTCTTTGCACCTCGTCTGTTGAGGAGGTTTTATCTGAGGTTTCCCTCCAAGCCTGGGCCCAAGCAGGGAAGGGGGAGGCCTCCAAAGGGGGGGGGGGGGTACTGTCATGGATGTGCAGCAATGTTCATGTCTGTCTGCTTACCTATCTGTGTGTTCAGCTTAGAGACCAGCCGCCTGTTCACCTGTTTGCTTAAGTAATCTTCCCTCAAGGACGGCTCAACCCCAGCCTCTAACTGGGAACACTATATTAACCTGTGCACTGCAAGTTAGGCTCGCTGATCAATATTGTGTTTGTTTTCCTGTGTGCTTCAAACTTCAGATTCCTAAAAGCCTCAAAATCTCAAACCCCTTCCATGTTTCCCTTCTTAAGGCTTTTGGTCCTCAATAAGTTCTCTAGTCCTCTCCCTACTGCGGCCCCGGTTTCTGAGGATAATCAGAAGTACGAGGTTAGTCAAATTCTGTATTCCTAGCTCTGTAAAGGCATTCTTAAGTACCTCGTACATTGTAAAGGCTTTGGTCCTGAGGAGAGGTCTTGGATCACTGCATCTGATGTCTTTGCGCCTTGTCTGTTGAGGAGGTTTCATCTGAGGTTTCCCTCCAAGCCTGGGCCCAAGCGGGGAAGGGGGAGGCCTCCAAAGGGGGGAGGGTACTGTGATGGATGTGCAGTAATGTTCATGTCTGTCTACTTACCCATCTGTGTGTTCAGCTTAGAGACCAGCCGCCTGTTCACCTGTCTGCTTAAGTAATCTTCCCTCAAGGATGACTCAACCCCAGTCTCTAACTGGGAACACTATATTAACCTGTGCACTGCAAGTTAGCATATTGTGACTGATCAATATTGTGTTTGGCTTCCTGTGTGCTTCTTGCCGTGTGCTCTACGTTCCAATTCTGTTTACCGACCTTGGCTTGTTCTTGACTATACTTGTCTGCTTCATATCCCGATCTTTTTTTTTTTTAAATCAAAAAGGTTTTTATTAAACATTGAACATATCACAACAGTTTCCTTTGTACATAAGTTTTTCAACAGTTTTGTGTCATATGTTTGTAACAGATACATTTTCCCTTTTTTTTTTTTTTGTTTTGGCATTTCTTAACAGCATATACAGGTTGCTTACATAGACATACATGTTGCATTTTATTAACATTGCAAGAGTCTTGATATGACTAGTTCCCTGGGACTCAAACCTGGGGTGTCCAGCCATTTAGACCATATCTTTTTCGAATCTGCTTGGGCTACCTCTGTGCTGATAGATATACTTCTCCATTCGGAGTGTGTTCCCCATGTGTGCTATCCAGGAGGTAATGGTGGGTGGCAGAATTGACTTCCATCCCATCAATATTAGCTTTCTAGCCTGGAACAGCGCTCTGGATACTGCTATTCTAATTGGCTCTTCAGGTATTATATCCTCGAGGACCCCCAGCAGACAGCACAGGGGGTCCACAGGGATTGTTGTCTGAAACACTCCATTAAGTGTGTTCACCACTTCGTTCCAATATCTATGGAGTTTCGGGCATCTCCATAAGAGGTGTATGAGGTCGCCGTTTTGTCTCCTGCATCGGTAACAGAGTGGGTCTGGCACTACCCATTTTGTGCAATTTGGTCGGGGTATAATGGACTCTTAGTAAAATGTAGAGCTGGGAGACTTTCTGCGCTACATTGAGGGAGCATGTAGTTACCGCTTGCATGGCTTCTATCCACTGATCCCCTGATATTTGACCTAAGTCCTTCTCCCACATGTCCTCTGCTTTGTTTGGGAATGTCCGCAAATGTTTTGTTAGCAGCATTTGGTAACACTGGGAGATAAACCCCTTAGTTTCCGTGCTTGCCTGCATCACCTGGAACACTGGAGTGCGTGACTGTATCCACTCCACCGCGTTCCCCTGTGCCCTGACTGCGTGTTGTAGCTGTATGTAGTAGTATTGCATATTAACGGGTAAGTTAAACCTCACTCGCAGTTCCTGAAAGGACAGCAATTTCTCGTTTTCAAATATGTGGGACAGTAGGGACACCCCCCAGGCACGCCATCTGGGACCCTGCTGTAGTTTAACCAGTTCTACATAGGATTTATTATCCCATATTGGGCTGTACTCCGTAAACCCCTGCACCCCCTGAAACTGTCTACTCTTATTCCATATCTTTTGTACCAATGAAAGCGTCGGGGTTTGTTTGTTAGATTTCGAGAACATTTGTGCCTCCAGCCCCGCCGGTATGGTCTCTGCCCCCGTGGCCATCAGCATCAATTGCGCCGACGAGCCACCCGGGTTCTGGGACATGGAGCCTATCAAATGTTGCAACTGGGCCGCTATGTAGTACAGCCAGGGGTTGGGGAGTGCCAGCCCTCCGCTGTCCTTTGGTTGCTGCAGCTGTTCCAGCCGTATTCGGGGGGGTCCATTGTGCCATAAAAGTCTTCTAAAGAGGGTGTTCACTATTCTAAAGATTTTTAAGTGTATTACCACTGGAGAGTTGTGGAGAAAGTAGAGCAGCTGGGGCATTAGTATCATTTTTATTAAATTGGCCTTGCCTGCAAGTGACATTTTAAGGGCATTCCAGGTGTTAATTTTGTCTCTGAACTTGGACAGCAAGGGGTGTATATTGAGAGTGCAGTAATCCCCAAGCCTGGGTGACACCTGCACTTCCAGGTACTTGAAGCTGCTCACCACCGGGATGGGGCAGGAGTCAGGAAGGACCACCTCCTCACCCCTGTCCAGCACCATCAACGCTGATTTTGACCAATTTATGGTGAACTCAAGCCGGAGAATTGCCCAAATTTCTTTATGACGGACATGACCCCGGGGAGGGATTGTGAAGGGTCTCCCAGAAAAAGCATCATGTCGTCAGCGTATAACATGATCTTTTCCTGTATCGTGCCATATTGGAACCCCTGGATGCAGGTACTCGCCCGCACCAGGGCTGCCAGTGGCTCCACGGCTATCGCAAACAGCAGCGAGGACAGCGGGCATCCCTGCCTCGTCCCCCTGCCGAGTGCGAAGACTGGGGACATCCTATCGGCCATCCTAATAGTCGCCTGGGGCGAGGTGTACAGCAACCTCACCCATGCTATAAATTTCTCTCCAAAGCCAAACTTTCCTAATGTTGCCCATAAATACCGCCAGCTGACACTATCAAATGCTTTATTGGCATCCAGGGATAAGAGAGCCCTGTGTCCCCCCCTATCCCCTTGTAATTGCATATTAAGGAACAATCGCCTCAGGTTTGTGGCTGTAGATTTCTGCGGCATAAAACCAGCCTGATCTTGGTGGACAATGCTAGTTATTACCCCGTTGACCCTGAGCGCCAGCACTTTGGCTAGAAGTTTTACATCGCTCTGGAGCAAGGATATAGGTCTGTACGACCCAGGGTCAACCGGGTCCTTTCCTGGCTTCAGTAATAGTATTATATTAGCTCTAGACATAGATTCCGGCAACTGCCCACACTCTAGGGAGGCATTAAACACTTTCAAGAGTTCTGGTAGCAGCTGTTCTCCATAGTTGGTATATACCTCTATGGGGAGACCATCATCCCCAGGGGCCTTATGCGTGGGGAAAGAGCTGGCTGCCGTCTGTAGTTCTTCTAAAGTGATAGGGGCGCTGATTTGTTCCCTAGCTGTGGCGGTTAACATGGGCAAATTCATATCTGACATATACACTTCTAATTCCTCATCTGTGTAAGCATCTCTTGACTCATATAAATTTTTGTAAAAAGATGCCATCTCAGAGATAATGGCCTCAGGTGTGTTGACCACCCTACCATTGGCGGCTCTGATAGCGCCAATAGCCGGGGAGTGTTGCTGGGACCTTGCTATCTTAGCCAGGAGTCTGCCTGTCTGTTCCCCTTCCTCATAAAATGCAAGTTTTGTAAAAAAACGTTTTTTGCCAGCCGTAGAGGATCTCAGACGGTCCAGGGAGTCCTGGGCCGACATCCATGCCTCTCTTGCCTGTTCAGTTGGATTAGTTACATACGAAAGTTCCAACTGCCTCACCTGATCCCCCACCTGGTCCAGAAGGGCCGAAGAATTATGCTTAACTACTTGTATTTCCTCTATGAATATCCCTCTAAGGTATGCCTTCAATGTCTCCCATTTTTGCAGTGGGTCAGGGTGAAGTCTATGTGTTTGAAAAAAGACTGCGATTTTAGCATCTACACGATCTTGTGAGGTGAACAGTTTGAGCCAAAAGGCATTTAACTTCCACGGGGCCCTGGGTAGTGTACTAGCCGGTCTGGTAATTAACCACAGTCCCAATGGGGAGTGGTCTGAGACTCCACGTGGAAAGTATTCAACCTTAGAAGTGAGGTTAACCACATTCGGGGTACCCATACATAGATCTATGCGGGAAAGGGAGCCGTGGTTTTTAGAGAAACAGGAGAACTGCTTACAGTGTGGGTTGCGGACCCACCAGATGTCCACCCATCCAATTTCTTCTGCCAGTCTGCTCAGAGCAGTTCCCCTGTTACCCCTAGGGGGCGGTACCGGAGGGTGTCTGTCCAGTTTGGGGTCTAAATAGCAGTTATAATCCCCCATGATCAGTATTGGAGTGTCTGGCTTATTTCCCAAGTAAGATATCAGCAGCTGTAGCACCTCTCTGGAGAATGGTGGAGGTATATAAACAAACGCTATAACCATGGTTATGGTATACAGTTTACAGTATAAAAATATAAACCTCCCGTCAATGTCAATGAGGGAGTCAAGTTCCTGGTATACAAGTGTTTTGTGGATCAATACACTCACCCCGCGCGAGTAGGCAGTGTGGGTGGAGTGATACGCCTTCCCAACCCATGCATACTGCAGGTATCCGACCGTATCCCTAGTTAAATGGGTCTCTTGTAGCCCTACAATGGCTGGGTGAAATTTACGTAACCCTGCTGAGATCATGGATCTTTTCAGTGGGTCATTTACCCCCCGGACATTCCAGGATACTAAGGGCGTAGAGGACATTTTTTGTGTCTAGATATCATCCTGCATGTGCGGGGGGTAACCTCATCTCAGGTCAGCATACTATCATTCGTACATCTATGCATCATCAAATCTACCCTTCTGGGCAGTGAAAATAGAAATGACATAACACATAGCAAAGCCAGGTGGCACCACATTTGTTGACGTATTTTGTGGAAACTGAGGAAAAACCAATAGCGCAACTGCGCATTACTGTTAGCATTAAAACAAATAACCAAGCGTTCAGTAAATGGTGGGCCTTGGTGCGCCAACGTGGCGTGCCTCTGATTCGCCCACCCGAAAAGGAAGTCACAGCCGGGTACTTTCCATGTGTCAACAGGGCACAACCACTGGAGCCATGTAAACCATGGCAGCAGGCAACTCTCCAGGGGCATACAAAAACTTGCTTCGTCTAAGCACATGCGTCCGCAAAGTAAAAACACTGCTTCTTGCGGAAACCCAATTGCTGATAGCAAAAAATAATATAAAGGCCCTCTGGTATTATCAATGAGAAATATAGTTAGTCGCCATTATTCCTTGTGCGATAGTGTAACAGGTTATAGTCACCCTTCGTCGTCTTCTCTGGATCTTCTGCGTAGACCTTGCTCATTACGATCCAGCCATTCCGCAGCGTCTTGTGCGTTTTCAAAAAAGTGGTTTTGGTCCCTGGCAGTAATGCGGAGCTTCGCCGGGTATAGCATGGCATATGGCAATTGGATTCTCTGAAGTCGCTTCTTGACGTCCCCAAATTTGGATCTCCTACGCTGCACCTCTGCTGAGAAGTCGGGGTAGAAGGAGATCCTGGTACCGTTGTAGTGCACAGCCCCTTTTTCTCTAGCCATCTTGAGGATCACTTCTCGGTCCCTGTAGTTCAGGAGCCTGGCCAGCATCGATCTTGGCGGGCCACCTGGGGGCAGGGGACGCGGCGGCACCCTGTGCGCCCTTTCCACCGTGTATTGGGGGGAGAAGGCGTCTTTGCCGAATGTTTCTTGTAGCCAGCTTTCCACAAAGGAAGTGGGGTCCCTGCCCTCCGCCTTTTCTGGGAGCCCCACTATCCTGACGTTGTTGCGCCTTAGGCGATTCTCAATTTCGTCTTGTCTGTCAAAGGCCTGGCGCGAATGCTGGGCCGCCATTCTCACTTCCCTGTTAATATGGGGCATCTGGTCTTCTATGTCGCTCACCCTGCCTTCCACAGCCGTGGTGCGCTCTCTGACTTTCTGTATGTCATGTGTGAGGAGGGATACCTTTTCCTCCAGTCCTCCAAATCTTTCTTTCAATGCGTCCACTGAGGCTGTGCATTTGTGCACTGCATGCAATATCTCACTGAGCGTGGGTTCTGGGGTATCTGCTGACTGTTGGTCGTACAGGGCTGGCATAGGGTCAGGTATGGACTCCATGGGCTCATGTTCCATGTCATGCACATCAGTGCTATTTCCCTCAGCTTGTACTCTGGATGCTGGGTGTCTCTGTGGATCAGCTTGTAAAGGGTCATCAGGGCCAGGGAGCTTTCTGGTGTAAAATAACATGTCTCTGGGCTGCTCTTTAGCTTTAGGAGTCTTAGGTGGCTTACCCTGCTCCGTTTTCTTCTCCTGGCCTCGTGGAGCTTTGGGAGGCTGAGACATCCAGGCGCCATCTTGCGAGTCTTGTGAGGCCGCAGCAGCGGCGTCTCCCTTGTTTCCCCTTGTCATCATACCCTGCTCGGCCGGTTCAATACGATCCAGGGGGCTCAGGGATTGCTCCGGTGTCCGTTTTGGGTGATTTCAGGCGAGTTGTGCTGTGAGGGAAGGATCATATGCGGGATCAACGGCGGGAGCTCCGTGGAACAGGTCTGTTCACATGCCGCGCTAGGCCACGCCCCCCATATCCCGATCTTTGGCGTGCTCTTTGACTATCCCTGTCTTCTTGTTGCCCCAACCTTTTGGCTTATTTCCTGACTACCCCTTGTTGTCCCAGTCTGCTGCTTCCTCTCTATCCTCCAGTAGCCTATTGTGAGCATGAGCTGGAAGACCCTGGGGGCCACGAATTGGAGCCAGTTGCAGTGAAGTCCATTCCCACCATCAGAGGCCCAGGTGAACACCTGCTGCCCTTTTTTAGATTCTGTGCCCTGGGGAATCTCATGCTCTAGCTCCCAGTGTGATCTGTGTTGGTGCTCCAGAGAGCCTGCTTTCCTGAACCACCCAAAGCTCCATCCGCAAAAGTCAGCCGTAGGGTCCACTACCTTATCGGTGCACTCCTCACCCCAACGGTGTGCATCTGTCACCTGGCCTCGGGTGACCTGACATATACATTTTATAAGATTTAGTTTAATATATTAAGAGATGAACATTTAGAATAAAAAAGATCTGTGTAATTACCTTTTTTAAAGGGTAACACCACTTTTGTGGTAAAAAAAATAGCAAACAAATGTTATTCTTGGCAAAGCTTTGTGCATTGATAATGTCTTGAGTGTACAGGACCAGAGTATAAGGCTACTGGGGCGTTGGGGGCGCTGGCGGTAAAGCGGCGCTATATTTAGCGCCGCTTTACCGTCGTTTTAGCGGCGCATTGCGGCTGCTCGCGGGGCGGCTTTACCCCCGCGAGCGGCCGAAAAAGGGTTAATACCGCCCGCAAACCGCCGCTGCAGCTACCGCCGGGTTCGGAGCGCTGCCCCATTGTTTTCAATGGGAACGGCGCTATAGGAGCGGTAAATATACCGCTCCTACAGCGACCCAAAGATGCGGCTTGCAGGACATTTTTCAGCATCCTGCAAGTGCACCGCTTCAGTGTGAAAGCCCTCGGGCTTTCACACTGAAGACACAGCAACAGCTGTTTCGGGTCGGTTTGCAGGCGCTATTTTTAGCGCAATAGCGCCTGCAAACCGCCCCAGTGTGAAAGGGACCTTATAGAAACCTTTTTCGTTTAAGCTTTCCATAAACGTTTCAGAAATTTCTAAAAAAAAGTTGTTTTGTATTTTGCCTCTGCCCAGCATCAGATAAACAATTTTGAATTGTAAAAAGTGACAGTCTCAGTCTGGTCTAAATGTCAACAGACCTATTCAGTAAGTGAAAGTTTGAATCCACAAGTGCAATGACCTATAGCAAACTAATCAACATTTTTTAGCCTTTGCTTGACTTCAGCAGAATTAATCTTGTCAGTCTGACTTTACCAGAAAATTGGAGTGGAAACACTGATGGTTTGATATTTATAGAAGCACCTTCATTAAGGGTGCAAAGTACATTAACGCAATACAAAAGTTTTATATTAATCAAAGCATAGAAGTTCAAAGTAAAAGTAAAGTGTTACTAAACCCAGGACCCTGCATTCACTATATCTGGTCTCCCACAGTACACAGAGCATGGAAATGCAATTATTTTAGTAAATATAAACTGCTAAATACCTTTTCCTATCAGCAGTATATACAGTATCTCACAAAGTGAGTACACCCCTCACATTTTTACCTTTTCATGTGACAACACTGAATAAATGACACTGCTACAATGTAAAGTAGTGAGTGTACAGCTTGTATAACAGTGTCAATTTGCTGTCCCGTCAAAATAACTCAACACACATCCATTAATGTATAAACCACTGTGAACAAAAGTGAGTACACCCCTAATTAAAAATGTCCAAATTGAGCCCAATTAGCCACTTTCCCTCCCCGATGTCATGTGACTCGTTAATGTTACAAGGTCTGAGGTGTGAATGGGGAGCAGGTGTGTTAAATTTGGTGTTATCGCTCTCACTCTCTCAAACTGGTAACTGAAAGTTCAACATGGCACCTCAAGGCAAAGAACTCTCTGAGGATCTGAAGCAGAGCATGATTCCCTCCTTTCAGAGACTGGGCCACAGGGCAGTATTCCAACATAACGACCCCAAACACACCTCCAAGAGGACAAATGCCTTACTAAAGAAGCTGAGGATGATGGACTTTCCAAGCATGTCTTTAGACCTAAACCCTATTGAGCATCTGTGGGGCTTCCTCAAACAGAAGGTGGAGGAGCGCAAGGTCTCTAACATCCACCAGCTCCGTGATGTCATCATGGAGGAGTGGAAGTGGAAGAGGACTCCAGAGGCCACCTGTGAAGCTCTGGTGAACTCCATGCCCAAGAGGGTTAAGGCAGTGCTGGAAAATAATGGTGGCCACACAAAATATTGACACTTTAGGCCCAATTTGGACATTTTCACTTAGGGGTGTACTCACTCTTGTTGCCAGCGGTTTACACATTAATGGCTGTGTGTTCGTTTATTTTGAGGGGATAGCAAATTTACCCTGTTATACAAGCTGTACACTCACTACTTTACATTGTAGCAAAGTATAATTTCTTCAGTTTTATCACATGAAAAGATATAATAAAATATGTACAAAAATGTGAGGGGTGTACTCACTCTTTTGAGACATTCTGTAGCAGTCTTGTGACTTCTATCAGTGACCTGTCGGCACTGGTTAAAGTTTGTAGGAGGAGTTTTCATTCTCCTCACGACCCCTGACTCTCATTCTGGACAATGCTAATTGGCCCTGTCCTGATCACATGCACCCTCCCAAAAAAAAACATTGCTAGCAATACACACCAAACTGAGCACATGCAGAGTGACTCCAAAGTTCTGTACTATCAGCAGATAGATTGGGGACAGTAAAAAAAGGGGAGGATCAGAGAAGACAGGATCAAACAGCCTTTTTACACAATGTGGACCCCTTACGTTCCACAGTGAGTATTACAAGCATGCTTTCCTGCATATAAAGCTGTTTGTATTGTTGTGGGTTTAGTAACACTTTAAAACTAACTTGAAGATTTCCAGATATAAAGTACATAATATGCAATTTGTCTTTGGTCATCAAACTTTAAAATATAGTTTTTACATATTTGTGTATTCAGTTCATAAATGACACTGAAGTCCAGCGGCAGTACTATAACCTGGCATCCAAGTGACATGTGCTATGCCTTCTCCTTAGCGTCTCTTTTTCAGCTTTACTGTAAAAATAATTTTAAACCAGCCTATACACTGTATTAGACTATATATCAGCCTGTTTATTTACAAAAGTTTTATTTGGAAGTACAAATGTATACAAACATTTCCAAACTGAATGTAAAATAAACTGAACAAAGGAATAAAGATAGTGATTTTAACTTATGACAATACAATATGCAGTATATGAATACGTCCATGTGACATTTAGGAAAAAGGTTATATCTTTGTATACTCGTTGTGAGATATTTTAATATCTAAAGAGGTAGAGTTAAGGGTCAGGTAGGTTCCAGTATGACCATTTTTGGTAATAAACATTCATTGAGTCATGTAAAGTGTGGTATATTCTTTCAGATAGTCTAACATTCTCCATTCTGGATATCACTTGAGACCATGGGAGATTGTCTGATTTCCAGTTAAAGGCAATCATCCATTGGATCGAGCTACAAAGGGAGTGAAAGAGTCTCATACATGGGGGGGGGGGGGGGATATCTGGTATGTTTGAATATAAAAGACAATTTTGGGGTGTAGGTGTAATTTTTTGTTTACAGGAGTTTTCTATTCTGTCTATTGCTTTGGTCCAGATATTCTCTAAGGCTGGCTTCACACTGGGGCGGTGCGGGGCGGCGACGGTAAAGCAGCGCTATATTTAGCGCTGCTTTACCATCGTTTTACCCGCGGTATGCGGCCGCTAGCGGGGTGGTTTTAACCCCCGCTAGCGGCCGCAAAAGGGTTAAAAACCTCCGCAAAGCGCCGCTGCAGCGGCGGTTTGCGGGCGGTATCCCCGCGGTTTCCCATTGATTTCAATGGGAAGGAGCGGTATAGGAGCGGTAAATACACCGCTCCTTCACCGCTCCAAAGATGCTGCTAGCAGGACTTTTTTTACCGTCCTGCTAGCGCACCGCTCCAGTGTGAAAGCCCGCCGGCTTTCACACTGGAGTGAATGGGGCCGGTTTTTTTTCAGGCGGTATACAGGCGCTATTTTTAGCGCTGTACCGCCTGAAAACCGCCCCAGTGTGAAAGGGGCCTTAGTGTTGGCAGCTCCAGAATATGTGGAGGACGGTACCTGGTGTTTGACATCCCCTAAAACAATTCGGAGAAATTGAGGGGAAAAATGTGTTGAGTTTTGCGGGGGTCAGGTACCATCTTGAGAAGATTTTGGTGGGGGTTTCTCTAAAGGCTATAGCTTTGTTACTTTTACGTAGATTGTTTGTCATTTCCAGCCAGACTTCCGTGGAAAAAGTGCAGGCAAGATCTGATTCCCAGTGGAGCATAGGTCCAGATTTGTCTGGTATGTCTAGGTTATTTAGATAATTATATTTGGATATGAGTCCTCTTTCATCTGCAAGGGAAATACAAATTTTCTCAAATACTGTAGCGCGGGGATAAGGGGGTGTGGGGAAATAGTCTGAGAAGTACTTTTGGATATGTAGGTAGTTTTGTGATTCAGACGAAGGGATATCCCATCTTGCACGAAGTAATATAAATGGGGTAAAATCTCCGTCAGTCAGCAGGGAGTGTAGAGATGTTAGACCTCTAGAGGTCCAATGTGAGAACTGTGCTATGTTATCATGAGCTAACGAGAACCTAGGGTCCCCTAAGAACGGTGTGAGGATGGAGAAGTCTGGGGATAGTTTGAAAGGGTTTCTAATCTTGAGCCATAGTTGGTAAAGATGAGCTATCATGGTGTTGGATTTTGTGAGTTTATTGTATATATTGGTTTTGCTCCATAGAATACTGTGAATGTCTAGTGGGGCAATTGAGAGAGTTTCAAAGTTCTTCCAGGGGATGTGCAAAATATGAGGGACAAATGGCGCTCCCTGTAAGTAATAAATATGGTGAACCTAAAAAAGGTATAAGTGAAAAAGTGCGTACCTATAGAGAGTATCTACCTTATTAATCCTGCTAGGTGAAAAGTAGATGTTGTGATATAGGTGGAGTGTACCACCCTATAAATAACAATATTAGTGAACTACTCCAATCTGTGAATACCAGTGCTAGTGAGCGTGAGCAACTTAATTAATAGAAAATAAATAGATAAAAAATAGAAACACAAATATAAATGATATGTAGTGTGTATTATAAATGTGGCTAATTAGGTAAGTGGCTAAACCACAGGGGAAGGGAGGTAGCAGCTAACCAGCTAGCATGTATCCTCTACCCAACTAATAGTGTATCCATAATATACCATTAATACATGTAGATTTAGAATTGTACCAACACTACCAATGGTGAGTAACTCTGGTAATGTAAGAGCCAAGTGAGCAGTGTGCTATAAATAAGCAGGTGACAGTCCCAATACAAAAGATCAAAGATTAAAAAAGTGAATAATAATAATAATAAAAATCAAAAAATATATAATAATAAAAAACCCTGTATAAACCATACACTCGGTGTGTGAAAGTTGAACAGTCCAAAAATACGGTTGTGAAAAATACAAAAATCATAGTATTAAAGGGAGGGAGTCCAATCCTATGCAGGGACCCACAGCAAGATCAGTAGGCAATGTGTTGATGAGTGGGTGGGGATATATGGGTAACAGTTGTGAAGATAATTCCACCGGTGACTTGTAGTGCTTCAGGCAGTAGTAGGTGACTGTTGTGCTGCCCCCCCAAAAGTTCCCTCACTCACCGGACGTAGGTACCCCTGCAGGGGTAAACAGCATAAGAATATGGATGTCGGATGGTCCTCCTGGTGGTGGTCTGGATCGGGTCCTGGTCCAGTAACTTTCTCCAGTGAATGCAGCCAAAACCCTCAGATGCGGGGAGGGGGAATACCCCAGGTGGTAATCAGATGGTGCCTCACAGAAAAAAGCAGAAGGATATACCCATGTGTGGTATCAGGTGGCTAGTTTATTGGTAAATTTAACCACTTACCTAATTAGCCACATTTATAATACACACTACATATCATTTATATTTGTGTTTCTATTTTTTATCTATTTATTTTCTATTAATTAAGTTGCTCACGCTCACTAGCACTGGTATTCACAGATTGGAGTAGTTCACTAATATTGTTATTTATAGGGTGGTACACTCCACCTATATCACAACATCTACTTTTCACCTAGCAGGATTAATAAGGTAGATACTCTCTATAGGTACGCACTTTTTCACTTATACCTTTTTTAGGTTCACCATATTTATTACTTACAGGGAGCGCCATTTGTCCCTCATATTTTGCACTTTACATTTAAATTGCCCTCTACGGGGTTAATTTTTTCCGGACAGGCTGCACACCTTATTTCCGGTCCTAAGCGCGGAGATCTCCCATAACAGATTCTTCCAGGGGATGTTTGGCGTGGTAGAAAACCATTGGGAGATATGCATTAATCTAGCGGAGAGGAAGTATAGCCAGATGTTGGGGAGGCCAAGTCCCCCTAGTGTTTGAGATCTGTGCATATGGGTGTAGCTGCATCTAGGTTTTTTTCCTGCCCATATAAATTTGTTTATTTCTCTCTGAAGAGAGGTGGGTTTTGATTTAGAGATGTTTACTGGGAGTGCTCGAAAATAGTATAAGAGTTTGGGGAGGATGGTCATTTTGAAGGCGCATATCCTACCTAGGAATGAAATGTGGAAGTTGGACCATGAGCTCAGTAGAGTGGAGATATGGGAGAAAAGTGGGATGTAGTTAGTTTTGTAAAGTGTTTTGTATGAGGGTGTTATCAAGATTCCTAAATATTTCAGTGAGTTAGAGCTCCATATAAATGGGAAATTCCCTTTGAGTTGGTCTTGTTCTTGTTGGAGATAATTGATCGGTAAGGCAGAACACTTATTTAAGTTAATTTTTAGACCAGAGATGTCATGGAATATATTAAGTACTTTAAGAAGTGAGGGGATGGAAATCAAGGGGTTTGTGAGAAAAATGAGGGCATCATCAGCATATAAACTGATTTTAAATTCTTCATCAGATTTAGTGTAACCTTGAATGTTTGTGTTGTTTCTAATTCTATGTGCCAGGGGTTCAATTGCTAGAGCAAATAACAGGGGGGATAAAGGGCAGCCCTGTCTTGTTCCTCTGCTAAGGGGGAAGAATTCTGAGTTGTGGCCTGGGATTCTAATTCTGGTCTGTGGTGAGTGGTATAATGCATTAAATCCGTGTAGAAAGTTACCATTTATGCCATACTTTGGTAGAAGCTGGTTTAGGTAGCTCCAGCCAACACTATCAAAGGCCTTGTGAATGTCGAGACTTAGAAGACATAACTTTCGAGAGTGTAAATTGGCGTCTTGTATTATATTGGTAACCAATCTAATATTGTCTACTATTTGACGGCCTGGGATGAAACCAGATTGATCTATGTGAATTAAATCCGTGATCACTGAGGCCAATCTGTCCGCAAGCAGTCTGCCAAAGATTTTGAGGTCATTATTTAGTACAGAAATTGGGCGGAAATTTTGTGGGAGTGAGTGGTCTTTACCTGGTTTGGGTATTAAAGATAAGTTAGCTAGTAACATCTCATCTGGGAAGTGATTACCTTTGAGGATATTGTTAAAAAGTTTTTTCAAATGTGGGACAAGAAGAGGGGCATACTTTTTGTAATAAGTTGAAGAGAAGCCATCTGGTCCTGGGGCTGTGGTGGATTTAAGGGATTTGATGATTTTAAGAATTTCCGTATCTGTGCAGGGGATATTAAGGGATTTGGATTGATTTGGGTCAAGGGATGGTAGTATTGTTTCGTTCAACCAGTCTATAGAGGATAGCTTTGGCAGGGATTGGGGACTTGAAAGAAGGTCCTTATAGAAGTCCGAGAATATTTTCAGAACCTCTACAGGGTGTGTGACAAGGTTGCCTGTTTGATTTCTAATTTTATATGTGTGAGGTGGTTTATGATCTTGATTTAATTTTTTGGCGAACATAGCCGAGGGGGAATTGCGCTGAAGCAGAAATTTAGCCTTTGAGAATCTGAGTGATTTTTCAGTGTTGGTTGATAAGATATGATTTAGCTCCTGGCGCTTCTTTTGGATTAGGGTAGTAATCTCTTGGGAAGGATTATGCTGTAGTTTGTTGTGAAGGGCATTTAATTCTTTAGTCAACCTGTTTATGTCAACTATTTTTTCTTTGTTTCTTTTGGAGGCTAGACTAATAAAGTGGCCTCTGATGACTGCTTTGTGGGCGACCCACAGTGTTGTTGGGGGAGTGTCTTCATTTACATTTTCCTTAAAGTAGTTTTCTATATGTGTAGAGATTGCTTGGAAGATAGTGGGGTCAGATAGTAATGAGTCATTTAGTCTCCAGTTAAAGGGGGAAGATGTGAGACCTATATGTGTGGTCTCGAATGTAGTGATTTCATGATCTGACCAGGGACATGGGTGTATGTCTGCTTTTGTCGAGTTTGCGACCAGAATGGGAGTACAGAAGATGTAATCCAATCTGGTGTAGACATCATGTGGATGTGAATAATGTGTGTAGGCTTTTATGCCTACATTGTGTGCCCTCCAGGGGTCTATTAGCTGGAGTTTGTTGAGGTAGCGGTTCAAGTTTTTTGGGAAGGCTTTGGCAGATGGAACAACTTTACTTCTGTCTAGTGCTGGATGTGCAGTTAGGTTAAAGTCTCCACCCAGGATTATATGAGGGGAGTTATATTTATCTAGGGTTTCAAAGAATTTGGTGAAAAATGTAGATTGAGCATCATTTGGAGCATAAACAGAGGCTATAGTGACTTCCCGTCTGTTAATTATACATTTAACAAGCAAGAAGCGACTTTCGGGGTCTCTGTAGATGTTCTGGACTTCTAGTACAATGGAGTTACGAACAAATATCGCAACTCCACGGGATTTGTTATCAAAAGTGGTGAAATAGGATTGTTTATAAGTTCTATTAAAATATTTAGGATGGTTGGAAGAGGAAAAATGTGTCTCTTGCATCAGGACTATGTCCGCTCCAATTCTCTTGTAGGATTGAAAAGCTGTTTTTCTTTTGTGGGGGGAGTTGAAACCTTGCACATTGTGCGAGATTATTTTAAGACCCATTTGTGTCTAGCCCCCAGAAGGGGGAGATTCTATCTGACTGACCTGGGTCCGTAGAGTGACGTGTGTCTCGGTACAGAGAGTTTGAGGAGATGCCTGGTGTTTTTTCCCCGTCCAACCATTTGAATAGGATAGTTTGTGTCACATGTAGCGGTAAGAGAAAAAGTGCATCAT
Source organism: Lithobates sylvaticus (assembly GCA_028564925.1). Taxonomy (NCBI): domain Eukaryota; kingdom Metazoa; phylum Chordata; class Amphibia; order Anura; family Ranidae; genus Lithobates; species Lithobates sylvaticus. The sequence goes on along the minus strand of CM053026.1, from coordinate 308,617,213 downwards.
ATAGGTTAGACATTGTATATTGAGTTACAATTCCAAAATCACTAATAACATTGTATATTTGTTTTTGGTGGATTTTACTTCCGTATTTTTTCAAAAATATAACTAGAGCCAAAAAGGCAACTTTGGTGTGCATTAAAAGTGCATAATACTTGGTCATTGGGACAGAAAAAAGACTGTCAAAAAAAGAAGCTAGGAACTCTATAGGACTTCTGAGTCCTATTCCTATATATATGGCCAGGTGCAGCGCCCAAACAGTGTCTGGGGATGCGGTTGACCACATATACAGGATGGGGGTCAATATAGCGACGGCGGATTTGGCAGGTAAAAAATTCTTATAAAAGTATTTTAGGTAGTATGAACATGCGTGGTATTCTTGGGAGTGGGAATATAATCTTCCTGCTATAAAATTATACTGATAGAACATTGTTAATATATTTAGGAGGACCGACAGTCCTCTCTTATTGAGGAACTTATGATATCAACAATTCTGAGGGGGCAAACAGGAAAACAGCAATAATCTATCAGATACATTTAGTAACTGTGTCAGAGTTCTTCTAAATACGATGTTTTGATCCCAGTCCAACAGTCCCCCTGGGAAGAGTGGACTGCCGGAGGGGGTCAATATCCCAGAGGGATAAGATAATAGTGCAAAAGTAAGTGTGCAGTGCAATATGCAATTAGATACCTGCTACCAATATTGATCATTTTTGATATAAACAGTTATTACATTAGTAATATTTCTATGATTTGGCAATATGTATTTAAAAAAGAAAAAAAAGAAAATGAGTTCTATTCAAGCAAAAACCCCACAAATAAAAAAAAAAAAAAAGGGGGGGGGGGTTATTAAGTACTGAGAGGGGGGTTTTCTTATCTCTTTTCTTCCTGATTCTGAAGAAGCTCTACTTTAAAGTCAATTTGCAGAGGTGTCTCTGTTCTTTTTCCCTTGTCTTCCTCTTTCTTTATGTTAAACATCTGCCTTCCACTTCTTTATGCTTCAGTAAGTCAAAACGTGGCATATATAGCAAATGAGTGAGTGTAGGAGTGGTAAGGATTATCTCCTGGGTAGCAGGAGTCTTAGAGGAGATATTGGGATGATGGGTGGTCATGGAATAAGATCTTGAAAAGCCTGGTTAGGCGCCTCTGGTTGCTGTTGTTGCGGCGAGTAGAGGGTGTGGACCAGATTGGAGAAGGTCTAGGGGTGGCTGGAGGACGGACAGGGGGTTCAGGGTCTAGCAGACCCAGTTTGACCAGTAGTTCTTTTCCTTCAATCACATTATATACAGTGTATGTTGAGCCATTGTGAGGGACTGTGAGCTTAAAGGTGAATCCCCATCGATATCTGATTCTTGCACTCTGGAGGATGGTAGTTACTTCTTTCATTCTGCGTCTCCTGTCCAGGGTAGCTGGGGAGATGTCTGGGAAAATCTGCAATCTCTTGCCTTTATATTCAATGCTGTGCGTGTTTCTTGAGGCCCTCATAATTTCTTCCTTAACCAGGAAATCCCTCATGCACATGATGATGTCCCTGGGGGGTTTATCTGGAGTGGGTTTGGGGCGAAGAGCCCTGTGAATTCTATCACATATAAATGCAGACAGGGGTTTGTCAGGGAGTAGGTCATGTAAAATTTTACTGATAGCTGGCATTAATTCTGTGACTGTCTCTGGGACCCCGCGCACCCTGATATTATGGCGGCGATTTCTGTTGTCGAGGTCTTCGACTTGTGCCTGCATAAATGCAAAGCTGTCTGCTAAATTTTCTAAGTCTTTTCTCAGGTCATTATGAGCCAGTGAAAGTTCGTCATGTTTTGTTTCTAATACATCCGTGCGCCCTCCAATATTTGCGATTTCCTGTGATAGGGCTATGGTGGATTTGTGAACTTCATGTTCTACCTTCTCCACTAGCTTCTCAAACATATTGGTCAGGCTAGCATCTAGGTCCGCTTTAGATAAGGGAGACATGTACTCACTGCGGTCCTGGGGAGAGTTAAAGTTCTGTGTGGGTTTCCCGGCCTCCGCGTGGGGCCCGGGTCCGGCGCCATTTTGAGACATCCTGTGTTGCCTGTCTCTGCTGTTCAGAAGAAAGTTTGTTAAGTTGTGGTGCTGGCGGCTGGAGCGCCGGTTTTTGCTCCCAGGCATGCACTAGATGTTCCCCCAGGGGTGGTGGGTGTTTTCGGCCGTTGATGGGTGTGTTGGCCCTGGGGATCTTGCCTGCCTTCACCGGGTCTGACGGAGCTGCAGTCACTCACGTCCGTCCCGCATCGCGCCGCGCATGCGCCCCCCTATATCAGCCTGTTTAGACGCTGCACCCTCTGTAGGGCTACTGGCAATAATTCTGACCAGGGAGAGAATTACATACCAGGAGACTAAGGGACAATAAATTCAGACATGTCGCAAATCTTAAACTTTTTGATCTGTTCTTCAAACAGTTTAAAACAGATTTGAGCTTGTGCAAAAGTGTAAAGCAGTTCCCCCTCTTCCCCATGGGATTTTTTGGAATGCTGATTAAATACATACTTCAGTAACTAAATTATTCGTTGTTTTTTTTTTTATGTACAACATTTGTTAATGTTATATATGATATGATACATTATTTTTGTTTTCAAATGATGGATGTACACTCACCAGATGTGTTTGACCCGTTGTTACAGGAAGGTCAAAATGAGCTTATAATATCAATAAAAGGCTGGGATCCCTCTGTTAAAAAGCTCCACTTCATTCCTCCATTAGAGCCGGTTCACACCAGGGCGACTCAGGATCCGACTTCAGGTCGCCCCGAGACGCCCCAAGTTGTCCCAAGTCGCACTGTAATGTTAATCTATGGAGCCGTCTCAATGCACACTACTGAAGTCGCTCCGACTTCAAAAAAGGTTCCTGTACTACTTCAATCCGACTTCTAGGTGACTTGTACCCATTGATTTCAATGGAAGTCGCCTCCAAGTCGGATCTCCATCTATTTTGAAGCGACTTTACAGGAAAAGAAATTTGTTTACTCAGGCAAACCCCACCCTCCCAGAGAGCTGATTATTCTGTGATTGGCCACAGCCAAAGTCGCCTGGCCTGTGGGCGACTTGAAGTTGTGTTGTAAATAACTCAAAGTCACGTTGAAGTTGCTTCCAAGTCACGTTAAAGTTGTTTCCAAGTTGCTTCCAAGTTGCCTTGCTAAGTCGCGCTGTAAGTCGTGTTGCCCCAGTGTGAACCGGCACTTAGAGTAAAGAACTCATAGAGAAAATGACTCTGCAGGAGACAAGATTAAAAAGTAACTATGGTGTCTGTTTATGAAGCAGTGATCAGCGGAGATCCCAAGGATCGCCGCTGATCACAGCACATAAACGGTTTATGAACCAGAGATAATCGGGGGGAGAAGTGTTTGAACTTGTTCTACCGCCGATTATCTCAGCACATGGAGAATCCTCATTGAATGACACAGTAATGGCCAGTTTATGAAGCTGCAATCTCATTGCTTCACTGGCGATCTGTGTCAGAATTCCCCCTCCCCGATTCACCATCTCAGAGTTGGAGAATCGGGGAGAGAAGAGGAAATCTTGGGGATCTGAGGAGGAAAGAGGAAGATAATTAACTTCCTTATGCCTCGTTCAGACCCCCCAACACTGTAACCATGTCCCCCTGTCATATGTATGTGTATACATATATATATATATATATATATATATATATATATATATAATGTGTGTGTATATACATGTATATATAATGTGTGTGTATATACATGTATATATAATGTGTGTGTGTGTATACATATATATATATAATGTAGGGGGACTCTTTATTTTACTAACATTAACCACACCGTCTGTCTGTGTATTGAGAGGTGATAATTTATGACTGCTTAATAAACTGACATCTTGGTGTTTCAGTGAACTTCTGGTACTGTAATCTTGAGATTCCATTATCATGGGCCGTTCTCCACTGTTGGAAGCGTTTGTAGATCTCTTAATGGCTCCAAGGGTGAAGCGACCTACTCCGCTTCATAAACTGGCACACAAAGGAGAAAGATCTCCTCTGTGAATGCCGGAGAATGAAGCAGTGAATAGATTTCACTGCTTCATAAAAGGACACCAAAGTGTAGTATTTTATTTATAATTGGTGTTAAAAACATAGCAAAAATGAGTTGCACTCACATGTATAAGTGCCTATGCACCTGCACTGGTGTGTACAGCTTGTGCAGACATCAATGGCTTCTTTGGGGCTGGCGTGCCATCCAAGCCTCGTTATGACTAACCAGCCCGGAAGTGGTGTCACATGGGACCTAGAAGTGACATATCCCCGCTCCGACGTACATTTCACCATGATGGTGTCTTCAGGAAGTGAAGAGCCGCATTTCCGGTTTCTATTTATAATAATGGAAAGTTTCCAATTGGTTGGTCTCCTCCAGTATGGAGACCAGAAGACTAAAATGTGTAAATACCTTATTCGGATTTAATTATTCGGACGCCTAAATCTGCTCAGGCTATACACACAATACATTTACTAAATTTTAAGAAATATACACAATAAAAAAAAAATATATATATCAAACATTGATACATTTTAAAAAACTGTATGGAATGCTAATAATAACATCTGAACATATTAAAGGAAGGGATAAATGGAAATTAAGGGTTCCTAATTATGAAGGCGAAGGTGGTCCATAGCCTATTTACTAGCATAACTAAAATAAAAAAATATAAAAAGATGAGGGGGCGTGGCTATCTGCCGAGCTGTATGGAAGCCTAAATCCACAGCTCCAGCACTGATCGGAGATTTCAACCCCTAAATCACTGCACCGGACCTCAAAAATGCAGGCAATTGACCCCCACACAAGAGGGGACCAGACCGGATCGTCCAGGAAAAGAAAGAAATACAGGCAACCCAAAAAGCTGACCGATTTCCTCATTCTCCCTCAGGGAGAAATAATCCAATATGGCGCCCGCGGCGCGTCACAGCACATAACAGATTCCTACACTGACCTGCCTGATGCAGAGGAATCCTTCATCTCTCCACATGAAAATGCCTCAGGCTCTCAGCCATCATCCGGATGGTCCTCAGTTCCCAACAGCCCACCGAAAACACGAATGCTCCTGGATACTGAAGGCCAGTCATAGGAGGTAAGGCCTGCTATAGACAGTCTCCTCACACAGGCGCACCCACCCTCTCCCACAGCGGCCTTCCCCACTACTAATCAGCCGGTCATAGACACCATGATGAGGGAGATGCTGATGTGACTTCACAGCTCTCTCCAAAATGACATCTCATCCATGTTCACAACATTTAAAACAGAGATGATGCACACAGGGCATAAAGTGGGACTCATTGAAAAACAAATAAGCGCCGTGACTGAAACTGTTAATGACCTAGTAGACGCACATGATCACACCAGAGAAGAAAATCACTAGGTGCGTGCCAAAATGGCGGATCTCGAAGATCGTTCGAGACGTAATAATATTAAAGAGTGATCCCTGAAACTATTTTACCAACAGACCTAAACTCTTACACCAGGAAGATGATCTCAATGCTCCTTCCAGATCTCCCACCGATCTAAACAATCGTTGATTGTATTCATCGTCTCCCAAAGCCCCCTCACTTACCCGCTGAGGTACCTCGTGATCATCATTATCACATCGTCAGCAAATAGATTTATTTTGTGTTCTATGGTGCCAATAGTGAAGCCTGATATTTTGTTGTGGATTCTTACATGTTCTGCCAGGGGTTCCTGTTTTTCATTTTTCTGGTTAGTTAAAAAACGAATGAGCTAAACTTTTAAAATTGTGTGAACATCCGCTTAATGTACAGTATAAGTACCCAAAATAGTTTAGATGATGTGAGCTTCCTTTGAAGGTGAAAGCAAGCAATAAAATGACAAAATATAGTGTTCCTCCACTAGAAACACTTATAAATAGCTGAATTGTTAGAACATATGACTTTACCCTTTGTCTCCTTAGTACTTAGGTATCTTCTAATAATTACCTGAAAAGTTTACATAAAATATTCATGAGTGTTATTTAAACATCTATGCATAAACCAGTTCACTAAAAATATGAAATATCACTGCTTTTCTATTAAAAACTGAGCAAACTAGGCATGAGAGCACAGCATGGCCAGTTTTATGGCTGTGCTGGGAACTGAGCCTGCTTTTTTCCAATGATTAGACTTGTGCTGCTTTCACTGGGAAGATCTGTGTGCTGCTGTTTCTCTTCCCACGGCTCTCAAGGCTACTTATTCAGCTGAGAACAGAGGGTATGTGATCAGGGGCATACCATTAGTGGGGCGGGGGGGGGGGGGCGTTCCGCCCCGGGTGCCACATTTTGGGGGGTGTCAGTGGCCGAGTGACTTTGCTACGGGGGTGCGTTCCGCACCCGAGTCGGGGTGACACCGTCTGATCATCCCAGGGGCACCTCTGCTGTCTCTGGTTGCTGATTTACACTTTCGTTTTTTTTAGTACCCCCCCCAGCGCCGCGGCCGCAATGGACTGGTCCAGATCGTCCAGTGAGACTGAGTGACTGTGTAGTGTATTCCCTCCTGCTAGCTCCGCCTCCACTGCTGCTGCCTGTGTGTGTCTGTGATCTCTCTCCGCTGGGGCGGCTGATTCCACTGTTCCACACACTGAATCCGGATTCCAGAGTCCTCCTTTGCTGAGACTGAGAGCCTGAGGTGGTGGGTGGGGGGGGGGGGGTTTCATGTAAGAAGAGGCTGCCAGGATTGTCTTGTATCTACCCCTGTGCTGGTCTAAGGTGGGGGTCAGTGTGATTGCTGTGTCCACCACCCCCTCCCCCTGCCATGTGTATTCTGTAACTGCCTGACCTGATGGGGGGGAGGGTGGGTGATGAAAGAATAGACTGGAGGAGGATTGTATCTACCCCTGTGCTGGTCTGGGGGGGGGGGGGCAGGGTGATTGCTGTGTCCACCTCCCCCTGCCATGTGTATTCTGTAACTGCCTGACCTGATGGGGGGGGGGGGGTTGATGAAAGAATAGACTGGAGGAAGATGGTATCTACCCCTGTGCTGGTCTGGGGGGGTCAGTGTGATTGCTGTTTCCACCACCCCCTCCCCCTGCCATGTGTATTCTGTAACTGCCTGACCTGATGGGGGGGGGGGGGGGGGGTTGATGAAAGAATAGACTAGAGGAGGATTGTATCTACTCCTGTGCTGGTCTGGGGGGGTCAGTGTGATTGCTGTGCCCACCACCCCCTCCCCCTGCCATGTGTATTCTGTAACTGCCTGACCTGATGGGGGGGGGGGGGGGTGATGAAAGAATAGACTGGAGGAGGATTGTATCTACCCCTGTGCTGGCCTGGGGGGGTCAGTGTGATTGCTGTCTCCACCACCCCCTCCCCCTGCCATGTGTATTCTGTAACTGCCTGACCTGATGGGGGGGGGGGTTGATGAAAGAATAGACTGGAGGAGGATTGTATCTACCCCTGTGCTGGTCTGGGGGGGTCAGGGTGATTGCTGTGTCCACCACCCCCTCCCCCTGCCATGTGTATTCTGTAACTGCCTGACCTGATGGGGGGGGGGGGGTTGATGAAAGAATAGACTGGAGGAGGATTGTATCTACCCCTGTGCTGGTCTGGGGGGGTCAGGGTGATTGCTGTGTCCACCACCCCCTCCCCCTGCCATGTGTATTCTGTAACTGCCTGACCTGATGGGGGGGGGGGGGGGTTGATGAAAGAATAGACTGGAGGAGGATTGTATATACCCCTGTGCTGGTCTGGGGGGGTCAGGGTGATTGCTGTGTCCACCACCCCTCCCCCTGCCATGTGTAGTCTGTAACTGTCTGACCTGATTGGGGGGGGGGGGTTGATGTAAGAAGAGGCTGCAGGATTGTGTCTACCCCTGTGCTGGTCTGGGGGGGGGGGGTCAGGGTGAATGCTGTGTCCACCACCCCCTGCCATGTGTATAGTGTAGCTGACCTGATTGGGGGGGGGGGCAGATTGCAGTTATGTGCAATTTACAGGTTGCAGAAGAATGCAGATATGTGCTATATAGAGGGTGCAGAATCCAGATGTGTGCTGTATATTGCTGTGTGACCACCACCCATCTGAGGTGGCTGGATGGGAGATCACCATACAGTGGAATCGCTGGATCAGATCTGTCACTGAGGAGTCGGACAGCAGATAATGCAAAGTATGGGCCATACTTTGTATTGTCAGCTGTCTCCCTATCTCACTCTGATGTCTCCCTCGTAACCGCTTCAGTCCAGCGCTCCACTTCCCTGACCGTGGCACGATCTGTCCAAAAATGTGGGATCTGCTGACCTGAGTGACTGATACCTCTGTCCTGTCCCATCTATTGTCACTGGCTGCCATGGATGAACAGCATCGTCTGTCATTACAAGGAGCGGGAGGGGACGTCCCCATCCCCCCACCACTCCGCCCAGGTCTCCCATCCCACCCGCAGACTTGAGCCACCAGCCGACACGTCCGGATTTGCCTTTGATCAGGTCTCCAATGTAGAAACCCAGAAGCGTCATCACAGCGTCACTTCCAGTTTACTTGGCAGCAAACTGCGCCATTTAAAAAAAAAAATCTGAATTAAAAAAACACTGATCTTGGCAGAGGAGGGGTTCGGGGTCTTTTAGACCCCCAATCCCTCCAAAAAAAAGAGTACCTGCCACTGCCTATTACAGTTACAAGGGATGTTTACATTCCCTGTGACAACAATAAAAGTGATCATGTAAATAGGGGGATATGTGGTGCTAACCACTATATAGATAACCTCTGGGAACTCTTCAGGCGTGTAAATTCCAAAAGATGGGTGACCTTATGTATAACTTGATCAATTTTACATAAAATGCAAATATCATATCTAAATGGAAAAACAATATTTCAGCAAATGACAATATCTTCAATAGCAATAAATAAATATATAAAATGTGAATAAAGAAATAAGTGCAGAAGTGTGATCAATGAATATGACCAATAAGACTGCGCTGGGATAAAAAATCTTTTAAAATGGATATCAATGTGATAATATGGTAAATAAATGACCATTAAGAACGTGCTGAGATAAAATCTTCACTGATGACGATAAAATATTGTAATGTACAATCCCAGGCAATGTGATAAATGAACTAAAATAAGATAAATGAACTAAAATAAGAAGGAAGTGCCTTCTGTGAATATAAAACATAAGAATCTAAAGTGCACAGTGCAACGTGCAAAAATCCTGGTCTAAGAAGTGCAAGAAGAAATAAATAAGTATACGTGCATAAACGTCTGTAATAGCAGCAATGACTGTAATAAGTGATTCAGACTAAATCACTGTTGAGGTAATTCATTACATAAGGGGAATCCTCAGAAGAAAGAGGAGCAGCTCAGTAGTGTACTAGGTACCGTATTTATCGGCGTATAACACGCACCTTTTCCCCCTTAAAATCGGGGGAAAGTCGTGGGTGCGTGTTATACGCCGATACCCCCCAAAAAAAATGACAAAAATTGGTTGCGGCGCCGAAAAATAGCGACCGCGACCGAAAAATACCAAACCGCGGCCGAAAAAGGCCGAAGCGCGGCCGAAAAAGACCGAGCCGACTGTTCAGCTCCGCTCATAGTCCCGCCTCCCTGCGCTCGCTCCCGAAACAGCAGGGAAGCGGGACTCCGAGCGGAGTCGAACTGTCGGCTCTGTCTTTTTCGGCCGCAGTTCGGTCTTTTTCAGCGGCGCATGCGCAGTCTGTCTCGGCGGCGGGAAATTTAAACGTCGGCAAGGCTGCAAATGACGCTGGCAAACTGAAAATGACACTGGGCAAGCTACAAATGATGCTGGCAAGCTGCAAATGACACTGGGCAAGCTACAAATGACACTGGGCAAGCTACAAATGACACTGGGCAAGCTGCAAATGACGCTGGGCAAGCTGCAAATGACGCTGGGCAAGGCTGCAAATGACGCTTGGCAAGGCTGCAAATGACGCTGGGCAAGCTGCAAATGACGCTGGCAAGCTGCAAATGACACTGGGCAAGCTGCAAATGACGCTGGGCAAGCTGCAAATGACGCTGGGCAGGCTGCAAATGACGCTGGGCAGGCTGCAAATGACGCTGGGCAGGCTGCAAATGACGCTGGGCAGGCTGCAAATGACGCTGGGCAAGCTGCAAATGACGCTTACATGTAAGTTTTTTTTCTCCCTAAACTTCTCTCCTAAAACTTTTTTTCCTTAAAATTCCCTCCTAAACTTGGGGTGCGTGTTATACGCCGATAAATACGGTAATTCATTAAGTAAGGGGAATCCTTAGAAGAGAGAGGATCAGCTCAATAGTGTACTAGGTAATTCATTAAATAAGGGGAATCCTCAGAAGAAAGAGGATCTGGATCAGCTCAGTGGTGCACCCTTTCTTCTGAGGATTTGTGCAATAAATATTCTTGAGAAAATGAAAAAAAATTGTGGGTGTTTTTTCATTTAAAATTTGGGGGGGTTGCCAGATTTAGGATCCGCCCCGGGTGCCAAACGCTCTAGGTACGCCCCTGTATGTGATCACTTATTTTTAAAAAAAAATGATAGAAAAAGGTATTTATGATGATTTTTATATGTATACACAAATGATTTGTCATTCGTTTCAATTTTAAACTGAATGGGTGGTTTTACAAGGTGAGGGTTCACATATACTTAGATAAGGTAGTGTCTTCTGCATTTAGATATATTTTTCAAAACCTAGTCCTTTATACAAGTTATTCACATCCTGTAGGTACAGTACCTTCAAACAGACAACACTGAATACCTATTATAATTTAGTTATAAAGGCTTTTAAATGCTGGGCTACCATTCATTTGAATAGTGCAGATTGTAGATACAGCAAAATCTGGGGAACTTCAAGCTTGGGCTGGTTTACAGTCAAAAGGAGAACAAAATCACATACCCTGTGAGCAAAAAACCCATAAATGTTATGTATTCTAGCTAAATAAACATATTATATAGTCATGCCCTTGTTTTTGCTAATATAGCATGCAAAGGGTGCCATGTGATTTCCAAGTCACATGATGAGGCACATGCTTTGTGAGTAAGTGCATGAGTGTACTTACATTTGAATGTGTTTCCAGTCTGAACTCTGAAGGACAACCATTCTGTGAAGTGTATGCCAAGGCAAACATTCAGCACATTCAGAACATTGCTGCGATACATGCACATTTCCCCATGATATATCCCCTTAACTACTTGCCTACTGGGCACTTTTACCCCCTCCCTACCCAGACCAATTTTCCTATTATTCCTAAGTCAACAGGAACTGAGCTTCTGGCCCTGGAAGAATTTTACAAGCCTGGCAATAATGTTACATGTAGTAATACAAGTTGTGTCACACTACAGGAATAAGGTAACCAAATAAAAGAATGCTGTAATGTGCTCAAGAATGGGAGAGGGAGCTTTAGGCTGGGTTCACAGTGTCCCTGTTCTCTGTTTCAGCGACGAATCGGCCCAAATTTTTGCCTGAATTTGGACCTGAAACTCAGCCAAAAGACGCACAGTACTCCTGTGCAATCCGCTCCGCAGCCGTCCCAGAGATATGTGCACGGCTCCATTGAGAGCCATGCAAATTGGATGCGGGAAAAGCCACATCCAATTCGCACCAGTGTGAACCCAGGCTTACGGGTAAACTTGGGCAATGCCTGTGACTTTTATCCTGTTCTAGCTTCACTGTCTAGTGAGTATCTGACCTGTGTCAAGCATACAGCCAATAAAGGCTAAAATCATCTAAACCCCTGTCCTCCATGCTTGTTTTGGGTCAGGTACTAATAGGTAAAGCCAGAATTAAGATGAACCTTTCAAAATAAGTCAGCATTGGCAGCTCCCAGATTTCTATTCACACGGTTTTACTTATCCTGATTTCACCTGGTGGGGTACATACATAAGTGGTACAAATAATCAGCTTTGATTAGAATGACTGCATTAGTATCCAGTTCTGTGTCTTACATTCTGAGTTGTCCTGCAATCAAGCAAAAGCAAAGAGCAGATCACTGGCCAGAAGGCCAATAAGGGATGTCCATGTTAGGCTTTACAAACATTTTAAGCAAAGTACAGAATGGCAGATGAAGACTTCTCTATTTGTAGCTGTACCAGTCACAGCAAAACAAGAGAGTGGAAGCCTCTGAAATAAGTTATTCTATTTATAACAAAAATATTTTTTTGAGTATAGCCTCAGATATTACAGCCTAAAATTAGGCATAAAAATGTACCATCATCCAATTATTGTATAGAAATGAGGGAGAGGGGGGTGCATGCACGCAAACGCGGGAGATGGCTGCTTAATCCCTGCGCACCGCGCCACCGGCCGCTACATCTTCAGCTGACAGGGCACTATCGCCTCGCTGACACAAACCAAAGGATCCCGAGAAAGCGGACACCACCGGGCACCCGCGGGCATGTACCGCTCGCAAAAAAACAAATGTACGATGCCCCTCAGGCTAAACTTGAATATTATGGGTTTGAATCCCCTATTTTTCCCATCCGGAGGGGCACTCGACAGGGCTATCCACTTTCGCCTCTCTTGTTCATTCTGGCTATGGAACCGTTGGCGGAGGCAATCCGTTCACATCCAGATATAAAAGGCATTATGATTGCGGGTTCTGATCATAAGATTTCCTTATTCGCAGACGATATCTTATTGACACTGACATCGCCCAGAATCTCTTTGCCTAACCTGTTTTCCCTCTTGGAGACCATTGCGTCTCCTTCAGGCCTACGGGTTAATCCCACAAAGTCAAAAGCAATGTCCGTAAACCTTTCCCAACTAGAATTGACCTCCTTAAAAGCGAACTTCCCTTTCAATGGCTCCCATACTTAGGTATACGCCTCACTCCCAAATATGATGGTCTATACCATGCCAATTTTCCTTCTCTCTTTCGGAATCTTACTGATAAATTATCCTCTTGGTCCCAACTCCCGCTATCCTGGTTCGGCAGAATCTCTGTAGTCCGTATGACCTACCTCCTGAAATTGCTGTATTTTTTTCGAGTGCTACCAGTCCCGGTCGCCTCCCATATCTTGCGAATCCACCAACGGAAACTTAAAATTTATCTGGGGCTCCACCCGACCCCGGATCAACAAGCGAATACTGTACGCTCAACGGATTAATGGAGGTTTCTCAGTCCCTAATCTTCGAGCCTATTACTCAGCAGTGAATATAGCTCCCTTAGCCCACCTTCACGATACACATCAAATGCCCCTATGGGCCACTATGGATCTAATTGATTCTCACCCTATCCCTATCTCTTCAGTACCCTGGTTCCCCCCCCCCCCCAAATCGCCCACATGGGTTTGGCCCATGTATGGCTCATTCCCTCCGTATATGGGACTCTGTTAAATATTCAGCAGGACTACTATACCCCCATCTGCCATTACTGCGCCTCACTCATTGCCCTTTATTCCCCTCCAGTTGCGAGAACCCTAGACAATTCTCCTAGTGGGCGGATAATGGATTCACAGATGTCCATTCTCTGTTCACCCCTATGAGAATACTTACATTTGAGGCCCTTAGATCCTCCCACGATATTCCCCTTAGGGAACATTATAGTTACCTTCAAATCCGACATTTCCTACAACAACTCATCAAGGCCCAACCACTTTGACCCCCTTTGAAAGAATCTGCAGGGCCCGACCCCACTCTTCAGGACTAATATCCTTAATCTACTCCTCTATCATTTCCTCTAGGAAACCCCCAGTGAGAACATTACCTTCAATGGGAGAAAGATCTGGGTAAAAAATTTGATCCAGAGGACTGGCAGATCATGACAGTATCCTTTATAAAGAGCTCCAGGAATGTCCTCATCCTGGAGAATGCATACAAAGTCTTTTACAGATGGTATTATACACCAACCAGGATAGCCAGCTTTATTCCTTCCTACCCACCTAATTGCTACCGAGGTTGTGCAATGGAAGGCACAATGGCCCACATTTGGTGGACATGTCCTAAGGTTTGCAGACTATGGGTCAAGGTCTATACCCTTCTACGTAACATGCTCCACTCCAGCCTTAAAAGGGACCCTTACGAAGCTCTCTTATGTAAACCTATCCTTGAACTTCTCTGCCTGGAATGCCAATTAGCTCAGCTCCTCTTCAATGCCACTAAGTTAACCATTGCGAGGGCATGGAAAACCCCTGTACTCAGTTTTGAGGCAGTTAAAAATCGTATGAACGACATAATGATTAACGAGAAGCTGACATCCTTCACTTCTGACACCCATGATAAATTCCTCAGGGTATGGCAACCATGGATAACAAACAATCAACCCTCCAGGTTCAACACCCAACTTCTCTCAATTTAGCGGCATCTGGATGCACCCCTCATGGACTCTCCCTCTCTTCTTCCCTCCATTCTTTTCTTCTTTTTCTTCCTGTAGGTCCTCCCCCCTACGACCTGCAGTCTACCTATTCTCTCCCTTTTTCTGCATACCTTTCTCTGAGACTCCCGATTTCATGGAGTCGATTTAATAACGATGGTTACAGTGAAGCAAGACATTTAAAATAAAGAGGGCACAAAAGGGGGAAAAACACAAACTATCTTTTTCTGTTCCACGCGATCACTTGGCAGCTAAATCCTGAATGTATGTACCCCCTTATTAATATTGCTCGGAGCCTTTGAGATTTTTTTTTTTTGCCCTTTACATAGCATCATAAATGGACTTTTAATATGATGTACTGTTAATATTAAGTCTATACTTCCCTCATTGTTTCAATAAATGCAACCCCATATATGCAGTGTCACGTTATCGGAATTCCCCTCTTCATTATATGTCTGATGTATCCATCGCACAATTGTAATAACCTGTTGTGACTGTTTTTCAATAAAACATTTGTAAAAGAAATAAGGGGGAGGAAAAAAGGTGAGGGCAGTTGCTGAGGCTGTACTCTCACACACTCTAACCAAAGAAATAATTGTTGTGGACTATCCCGGTACTGATAGGCAAAAATCAACTTGAGTAAAAATTATATAATTTATTACATATAAAAAAACATACAATTGAACAATATCAATATACAAGTGAAATGGAACATTTTTAATTAAATGAAAACACGGGGGAATGTTAGCAAAGGGTATATCTAAAAAAGAATAAAGATGTATGTGTACAGGGTATTGGGTAATTATTAGGACAAAGTCTATTAAAGTAATACAATTACACTAGGGTAGGGGACTAGAGGGGGGGAAGGATTGGGAGGGGAGTGGAGGGGAAGGAAAAGAAGGGGAGGGGAAAATGGGGGGGGGGGGTGGGGGGAAAGAAAAAGTTAGGAAAGGGGGGGGGGAGGGGGGAAGAGGGGGAAAGGGAGAGGGAAAGGGGAGTACGAAAGAGGGCTGGGGAGGGGGGGGGGTGTAGGGAGGAGCAGGGAAGGGGGGAGGGAAGGGGGGAAAAGGGGGGAAAAGGAGAGGAAAGAAGGGGGAGAGGAGAGGGAAGGAAGGGGGGGAAGGGCCATAGTGTAATTACCACAGTAAGCAAAGGGGAATATATACAGATTTGTGATCCAGGTTGACAATTGGCAACCTACCTGATAAAAACACTCTGCAACATGAGTTCAGAGAAATTCTAATTCCAGGAGGGGGACAAAGGACAAATGAAGGAGAGAACAGGAAGAAACCAGGGTTTCTCATCGATGGTGGTACCAGCTGAGCGCAGTGGTTAAACAGCGTTTCTTAGGCAATGACAGGTTAACGGCTCAAATACCATAAAAGAAAGAAAAGCCTGGTAAGGAGTTTCTTTGGCCACTCTGTTTGATACAGCCAGCAGACAGCCCGTTCGCATCGGTCAGGTCTGAAATTAGACAACAAACAGGTGTTCATTAGTCCCAAGGATCCCAGGGCTGGTCATAAAGATGGTCTCCCAACCTCCTGGAGAAGATGTCCGTGTTGCTCATCAGCAGGCCGAGGACCGTTAAATTAGCTCCCCAACCCAGAAGACATTCAGATGCCACCAGGACAGGGTCGCCTGATGTCACCGGGTCTGGCTCCCCGCACCGTGCGCGCGTGATCCATGCTCACACAAGCGCACATCACCTATTGTCAAGTGGGTGGGTGGGCCCAGAACAATAGCAGTACAAGTGGGAGGCAGCGCTCCTGAGGGTAAGCCGCTCCCACCAGGGAAGTCACATGGCCGCCATTAAAGGGAAAGAAGGGGGTAATCAAGGGCCAATCAAGGAAACAAGCAACAGCTCAATACAACATCATTTATAAACAATCACATAAAAAAGGATAACAATTTAATGATACAGTATAGTAACCGGAGACTAAATCTCTCCCAGTTTAAATAAAAACAAGAACATAGACATAATATTAAAGATAAATCATAAAAAAAAATGTTTTTAACAGAATTCTGACCCAATAAGGGGATAGCTGTAATGAACAGTGGACTGAGGATGTAATGAACCAAAATGGGATTTCCAACATTCGGGAAAAAAAAGATGGGGAGGAAGGTCTAAAATGCACAAATATATCCCTTATAAAAAGGGTTTATAAGAGATAATTTCGTTAAGGCCAGGGGGAGTAGTGGCATTTAAACGTTCGATCCACATTGTTTCTCATTGCAAAATAACCCTATCCCAATCCCCCCCTCTTGGGCTCTGTTTGACAACCTCAAGGACCAAAAATGTGACCGCCGTTATGTAAAAACGATGATACAATCCAATATGGTGGCCTACAGTAGTTAGCTTACCACTACTTGAATAATATACAGTAGATGATCCCCAATTCTCTGACGGAGTTCTCATATTGTTTTGCCCACTTGTATGATTTGCATTTACAGAGCATTAAATAAATTACACCCATCGTACCACAATTAAAATGGGTGCGTGGTACAAAAGTCTCACCATTTGAGCAACTGGAACCTAGTGCCCTCAAGTATCCATGGGCAACGAGGACAGTCGCCACACTGGAAGGTGCCACTAGGTCCCTTTTCCAAACATTCTGGTATTTGGTAATGGCTATTGGTCAAACGGTCTCTTAAAGAGGAAGCTCTCCTGAACACCAATTTGGGGGTGGATCTCACATTTCTGTTCAAGACGTAGTGATCTGTCAGCAGGTGCTAATGACTGGTAAATATCCTTCTAAGTTGTTGGTGATGAGAGGAATATGCAGTTTATTGGAGTTTGGGCGTTTTTTTTAAAAGCCCATAAACTCCACTCTATGTTAGCCTATGTGTCCATGCACACATGGACGTGTTTTAGCTTTAACGAGCAGTGGAGTTTATGGGCTTTTTTCTGAACGCCATAAATTTGCGTTCAAAGTGCAGTTTTTCACCGCCAAAAAATGCCAAACGCCAAAAAAGTTGCATAACCGCTCATAAACGCTTGTACAAAACACTGTTAAAAGCAAATTTTTCAACCAGCGTTTTCTGCCAGCAATCTGGCGTCCAGAAAAAGCTTTTTTGAGCTTCAGTGTGCATGGAGCCTTAAGCAGAGAGCTTCTAGAGCGAGCTAGAGCTCGATTAAGCAGAGAGCTAGCTTGAACCCAAAAGTCTGTCTCCAAGGTACAATTCCTACCTAGGTGCAAGTATCGCACTTACGGAATACTGCACACTAGTGATCGTGGGTGGGCACTTGACACATGTTATCATGTATTGCTGGCCAAAAAGAGGATCTGCGTATTATTAAAGCTGAAGGTAAACTTCAAATTGAAGTTGTTAGAAATAAGGGTGTGAATAAAGTCCAATAACTTATCTCTAGTGCCTGTCCAAACTATGAACAGGTCATCTATGTACCTGTACCACTGTAGGACATAGTCCAAGAAGGATGCATAGCAATCATCAGAAGTTATGTGTCTCTCCCACCCACCCAAATACAAGTTAGCATAAGCAGGGGCACAGGATGTCCCCATAGCGACTCCTTGCGTCTGTAGGTAGTACTGGTAGTACTGGTAGTGCTAGTGAAGTTAGTGAAGGTAGTACTGATTAAATAATATTATTATTATTAATTTTGTTTGGTATTAAGATTGGATGGAGTATCATGCCAATGCTGTTTCTTAAGGTACCTAATGGCTTGGTGCAAGAATGCCCAAATGGCTGGACAAGTCATGAGATCAGGAAATTTCCGAGATCGCAATCAAAATTGGTTGGTCGATCGGAGCAACCTTCTGAGATGAAGTGAAAATGGATGTGGAGGAGTCCATTATAGAGGAAGAGGGAGATGGATCAACATCCTCCATGGCTCCTTCATCACACAGGAGCACGAGGTTGCGGAGGGACCGAAACTCCTCCATTGTGAAGTGTTTAGTTCGCTCCGCAAGCGCACGCTCCAGATTGAGCTGTCTACAATCCCTATCAAAAAATGAATTTGAACGTAAGATTGTGAGCAAAGAGGTAGAGATCCTTGATTGTTTCTGGGCACTGATTGACAGCACTGATGGGCACTTATAGGTGTCACAGAGAGGTGGCACTGATAGGCAGCACTGGGCACTGATAAGTAACACTGGAGGGCACTGATTATCAGTACTGATGGGCACTGATAGATGGCACTGGCGGGCACAGATTTGCAGCACTGGAGGGCACTGATTTTCAGCACTGGTGGGCACTTAGGAACTGATGTCCTTCTAACAGAAGCCGGTTACTGGCTTTATTCTTTTCTTCATGCTGACAGCGTGAAGAAAAAAAAAGTCGGTAACTGGCTACTGTTTACTTCCATGATCAGCTGTCATTGGCTGACAGCTGATCATGTGGTAAAGGGCCTGCTGTGATTGGCCCTTTACCCTGCTCTGTGATCAGCCCCAAGTCCCAAGAATTTGGTGATCACAGAGAGAGCTGTGCAGGTGGCACGAGAACGGGAGGACGTACATGGAGGCCCTCAGACCATTTGAGGTCTGTGCTGTAGGCGTCTTTCAGCTATAGTGAGGACATCAAGTGGTTAAAGTGGTGGAAAAGGAGAAAAAAAAACATACTAGTATGCACTGCCTGCTAGCACATTATGAAAGACTTACCCAAAAACTAAGACCTCCAGCAACACTGTCAGCGCTGACAGGGATTCCATCTTCACCCAGTCTTGCATCCGGGTTCAAGGGTTCTGGCCATTTGAATGGCTGAACCTTGATGGCATCACTCCCACGCATGCGCACAGGAACCACAATCATGGCACGGCGCTCTGAATGGATGGTGCATTCAGTATGTTGTCCATTCAGAGTGCAGTGCACGTGCACCGGTGACGTGATCGGCTGCAGAAATAGTAAAATGTGCATTGTTTAGGAGATATTATTTGTACTTACAGGCAAGCTTTATTATAAGCCACTAAGCAGAGTTTACTACCCCTTTAAGCTGGTGACATGACCACTGCCCCAGGTTTCCTGTTTCAGTGTGGCTCCTTTCTCTTGCAGCATCTTATGGAGCCACCTTTGCATGAAGGGACTAGAGCTGTGTCACCCTACATTGTGTGCATCAAAATAAACACACAGTCCTGTAGCCTGGGGTTGCAAGGTACTCCGCCGCTCCTCCCTTCTCCAAGCTAACAAACTGTCAGAGGCGGCTCTAGGCTTTGTGAGGCCTTAGGCAAATCTTAGACATGAGGCCCCACTCATGCCCAAATTGGGAAAAATAATGAAAGCAATAGAAATTAACTGTATAAATTGCATGATATTCCCTTCAACTGTAACACACACATCAGGCGAATTAGGTGGCCGTGAGGCCCCTAGGAGTGCGAGGCCTTAGGCGACCGCCTAATTTTCCTAATTAGAGAGCCGCCTCTGCAAACTGTATCCAGACTGCTCTCTTTCCTGTGAAGAATGGAAGTTCAGGGAAGCAGCAATAAAAGTACAGGAGCTAACAGCACTGAAAATTGTAAACTGCATATGCAGGGGGGGGTAAGAATTTTAAGTAGTTTACTGTGAAATAATTAGTTTGTAGTGCTTGATGTGTTAAGCTAAACAATGCTGAGTGTTTAATACTACATTAACCCAGAGAAATCCTTAAATTAAAACTAGCACTGTATATACTAATGCTTGTTGTTTTAAAATGATCATTATTAAAACTGGGAAAACTAATTTTTTGTTTACTTTTTCTACTTATTTTGCCATTTTAAATATATTGACAAATTAAACCACTCTCGATAGGCCATACTACTATAAATACTTTTTGCGCATACTGCTATAAATACTTTTATGGCTATAAAGTATACCTAATGCATATATAATGAATAGGAAAGTTATTGCTGAATTTATAGCCCTGTATTTGAAATACAAAGTTTCCACTGGTTCACAACTGGTTAAAATGTATGCCAAAATAATTGTTTAGACATGTTAGAGCAGTTCCCATAAATTAAAAGATAGATTACAAGGAAAACAATGTTTGATACCCGACTTTACCAGGAAATATCAAAATACTTTATTTGTTCAATGTAATGTTCTTTATTCTTTAGGCGGTTGGGAAAGGTTGTGTAATGCTATAATACTTGCGGGAGAGGAGGAAAGGTATGCCATCTATGACGGCTGTGGGTTTAACAGAAAAGGGACTCCTTATTTATTTAATTGTACAATGTACATGCCAGACAGGTGTGTTTGTGCCACCTTTAAAAAAAGGTTTAGTGGAGTTAAAATATACATGCACCCTTATCTTGTAAAACAACCTGTTCAGTTTAAAATAGAAATGAAAGGCATACAGTATATATATGTGTATATGTAAAAGAAAAAAATAAATAAATATATATATATATATATATATATATATATATATATATATATATATATATATATATATGAAAAAAATAATTATAAATACTTTTTTATATTTTTTATTTTGATCACATAATCATAGTAGATTAGTTAGCCTGCCAAGGCTGGAAAGGGGTTCATTGGGTTTGCACTCCTTTCCCAGGCTTTTTGAGTCCTGCCTTCCTACTCTGTGTTATAAAAAGAGGGGGGGGGGGGGCTGGGTAACGTTTTAAAGCATTCTAAGTCTGGTCTTAAGTTTTTCAAGAGGTGCATGGTATAATATGGCATATCAGAAGAGCAGGGTCTGTAAAAGCACAATAGGGTATGAAGCAAGACCACTACTAAAGTTAAATCGGCAAGACAATTCAGAGGAGGGATGCAGTTGCCACTGGTAACCAGGAATTAGTGCAAAGTGAATAGCAGCTGGTCAGAACCGTAGTACCTGGTATGGATGACAGGTCTTCTGGAAGCGAGGGGGTTGGTGTTCTGGTTCCTTCCCTAGCAGTCAGTTCCCCGAAAGTAACTGGGACCGAACCCAGTTACAGTACCTCAAGTACTGCATGGTATGGGTGAGAAAGTGTTACTGTATCTTAGAGCACGTATTAGGTCTGCGCTAGTGCTCGGCTGGACCCCATTCTGGGAGTGAGGTGGCAGAGGTACTCTGGACTGGTGGAGAGGGCACAGGCTCAGCAGTGTCCCTCCTAAATGCAACACTCAACAAGAGGAAGCTGTGTAGTGTGTTACACAGAGGAATGTATATTTAACTACTGCACACAGTGTACAGCTCATTTCTAATGGCCTATATACACGATCAGAAAATCATACAAAAATACCGCTTTCAAAGTGATCGTACGATAATCTGATCATTAGTACTTTCGAGAGCCGATCACGACAGTTTATCCAATATTATCCAATAGGACAAGCACGAAAATGTTTCTCGTACGATATCAGATTGTACGATTTTCGTTTTATCAGTACAGTTGTTCGAAAATACAATGCAAATACACTACAACGCGTGACATCACTTCCAAATTTTTATTCTATCGTATGAGAATTTCCTTCACTTTAGTAAACTCTTTATTTTCGATACGAGACAAAAAAAAACGCGATTATTCTTATGATAATCTCATCATGTGTACCATAATACCCTGTTTCCCTGAAAATAAGACAGTGTCTTATAATAATTTTTGCTCCCAAAGATGCGCTAGGTCTTATTTTCAGGGGATGTCTTGTTTTTCCATGAAGAAGAATATGGTACACATTTATTGATTCCCCCCCCCCTTCTGATCCTCCTGCGCTATTTTGATTCCCCCCCTCAAATCCACCCTGTGTCATTTTAAGTGAGTCCCCCTCCCCTCACCCCTGTGCCAGTGGACAGTGGATTATTTAGTCTCTCCCCCCCTCCCACCTTCACCAGACATTCCCTCCCTTTACCAAACAACCCCCCCTTTACCAGACATCCCCCCCACTTCAGTCACCCCTGTGTGTCTGTGGCGGCCAGATTCCACACAATGTGCCCGACTCCTGCCCCGCGCGACTCACTCACTGTCTAATTGTGAGTCAGCCAGACTCCGTCCTGGCAGAGCCAGCAGCAGGCGGCAGAAAGCGGCAGCTTGTCCTGGCGGCGGCGTGGGCTCTTTGATGACGGGTGACGTCACTCGTCATCCAGAGAGCCGGCCGCAGCTCACTGATTTAAAGAGACCTCGAACTGCCTGATCAGCTCCGGCTGCGCTGCGGCCAATCAGTGAGCTGCGTGGCCGCGCCCGCCGTTACGGTCCAGGGGAGTCAGACGCCTTACGGTAGCTTCGGGGGCCTTATATTCCAGGGTGGCCTTATTATCAGGGAGGCCTTATTATCAGGGGGAGGCCTTATATAGAAGTTCAAAACTGGAAGTAGGTCTTATTTTCGGTGGGTTGTCTTAATTTCGGGGAAAGACGGTATCAGATTTTCACATGAACGTGGTTCCACCTGGTCCTGGGCATTCTTGAGCGCACACATGTGAAAGGTACCCCATGTGCCACATGCAACAGTCACAAAAAATATTTAGGTTTCATGGGAATTAGAGAACACTGGATTTACATGTGTTTAGCAATGTTGTGATGTGTACCCACTGAGCTATAGAAATGTAGCTGATCCGCCTGACCAAAGTGTGAATTTGGGAGTGCTGTTAAGGCTCTATTTCATTTTTTTCAAGGTGTTTTTCTATACTGATGTTTAATAAATGTTATGATGTCTAATGCCCCATACACACGATCGGGCTTTCCGACAACAAAACCGTGGATTTTTGTTCGAAGGATGTTGGCTCAAACTTGTCTTGCATACACACGGTCACACAAATGTTGGCCAACAATTCCGAACGTGGGAACGTGGTGACGTACAAGACGTACGACGAGCCTAGAAAAAGGAAGTTCAATAGCCAGTGCGACTCCTTCTGCTTGATTCCGAGCATGCGTGAACTTTTGTGCGACGGACTTGTGTACACATGATCCATGCCCAGCCCACAGTAGTGTACCTCATCCTTAAAGACCAAGCCAGGTAATAAAGATAGAGCCGTAGGTGCGGAGAATGCCAACCACAATTCCAGCCCCTTTTCCCTGAAAAACAGGTTATTTCATTGTTTCAGTGTGACACCATCATGCCCGCACCCTGGAAGTGTCACAGCACAAAAAAGTCACGTATAAAAACATTATGACGCAAATTTGTACAGAGTGCCATAGCGGGCAAATGATGGCATCCTACACACTCCTAAATCACATAGATACATATAAATGTGTATTATTCCTACTTTTAAATATACAGAAAGATATGTAAAAAATTTACTAAATGTAAGGCTTTCATTCGAACCTGGAGGGTGTATTGCCCATACAGTGAGGGAAAAAAGTATTTGATCCTCTGCTGATTTTGCACGTTTGCCCACTGACAGAAATGATCAGTCTAAAATTTTAATGGTAGGGTTATTTTAACAGTGAGAGACAGAATAACAACAAAAAAATCCAGAAAAACGCATTTCAAAAAAGTTATAAATTGATTTGCATTTTAATGAGGGAAAAAAGTATTTGATCCCTTCGCAAAACATGACTTAGTACTTGGTGGCAAAACCCTTGTTCGCAATCACAGACATTAGATGTGTCTTGTAGTTGGCCATCAGGTTTGCACACATCTCAGGAAGGATTTTGTCCCACTCCACTTTGCAGATCCTCTGCAAGTAATGAAGGTTTCAAGGTTGACGTTTGGTAACTCGAACCTTTAGCTCCCTCCACATATTTTCTATGGGATTAAGGTCTAGAGACTGGCTAGGCCACTCCAGGACCATAACGTGCTTCTTCTTGAGCCACTCCTTTGTTGCCTTGGCCATGTGTTTTGGGTCATTGTCATGCTGGAATACCCATCCACGACCCATTTTCCATGCCCTGGCTGAGGGAAGGAGGTTCTCACCCAAGATTTGATGGTACATGGCCCTGTCCATTGTCCATTTGATGCAGTGAAGTTGTCCTGTCTCCTTAGCAGAAAAACATCCCCAAAGCAAAGTGTTTCCACCTCCATGTTTGACGGTGGGGATGGTGTTCTTGGGTTCACAGGCAGCATTCCTCCTTCTCCAAACACAGCGAGTTGAGTTGATGCCAAAGAGCTTGATTTTGGTCTCATCTAAACACAACACTTTCACCCAGTTCTCCTCTGAATCATTCAGATGTTAATTAGCAAACTTCATAAGGGGCTGTACATGTGCTTTCTTGAGCAGGGGGACCTTGCAGGCATTGCAGGATTTCAGTCCTTCATGGCATAGTGTGTTACCAATTTTTTTCTTGGTCCCAGCTGCCTTGAGATCATTGACAAGATTCTCCTGTGTAGTTCTGGGCTGATTCTTCACCCTTCTCATGATCATTGAAACACCACGAGGTGAGATCTTGCACGGAGCCCCAGACCGAGGGAGATATTATTTTGTGTTTTGTGTTATTTTGTGTTTCTTTCATTTGCGAATAATTGCACCAACTGTTATCACCTTCTCACCAAGCTGCTTGGCTATGGTCGTGTAGCCCATTCCAACCTTGTGTAGGTCTACAATCTTGTCCCTGACATCCTAGGACAGCTCTTTGGTCTTGGCCATGGTGGAGAGATTGGAATCTGATTGATTGCTTCTGTGGACGGGTCTCTTTTATACAAATAACAAGCTCAGATTAGGAGCACTCCCTTTAAGAGAGCGCTCCGAATCTCAGCTTGTTACCTGTATAGAAGATACCTGGGAGCCAGAAATCTTGCTGATTGATAGGGGATTAAATACTTATTTCCCTCATTAAAATTAAAATCAATTTATAACTTTTTTGAAATGTGTTTTTCTGGATATTTTTGTTGTTATTCTGTCTCTCGTTTTAACCTACCATTAAAATTATAGACAAATCATTTCTTTGTCAGTGGGAAAATGTACAAAATCAGCAGGGGATCAAATACTTTTTTCACTCACTGTAAGTCCCAGGTCCCTTTGGATTCTCGCTGTAAAGTTTTCTTATCATATTCCCCTTTATGCCTGTCAACAGGTCCCTCCCCCCCCTATTAAGAATTATGGCACCCAAGCGTGCTTTGCGCGTTTTACTGCGATTTGTAATCGCAGGTAGAATAGCTGCAAATTTGCCGGTGATTCCAAATTGCCAAGTGTGAATGGGGCCTAGTACACATTTATATGTATATATTTGATTTTTTTTTTTTTTTTTTTTTAATCTTTCCTATATTAAGAGTTTGCTTGATTGTTCACTCACATTTCTGGTAGCAGAGCAGGAGGAAGTCTTTCTTCAATTAAAAGTGAAAGTCAGGGAATTGCAGAAGGTTGTTACTCATGTAGCGTGCAAGCATAAATACATGTCATGTATGGTGGTGACTAAAGAGGAAAAATGAATCACAACCACAAAGATTGGGACACATGACATACCCTGTCATGCTGCACCTGGCACAGGATAAAAAAAAAAAGTCAAAATAAAGAATGTAGGCTTGAGTACCAATTTTTGCAATGTTTCTTTTATTTTGTTCAACAAAATGCCCAAATAATAAAATTATTAACCTAGATAAATTGTTCTCCAGGCTACCCATCACCTGAAAATGCATATGCTAAGGCCCCTTTCACACTGGGGCGGGGAGCCGCGGTGACGGTAAAGCAGCGCTATATTTAGCGCTGCTTTACCGTCGTTTTAACCGCGGTATTCGGCCGCTCACGGTGCGGTTTTACCCCCCCGCGAGCGGCCGAAAAAAAAAAAAAGGGTTAAACACCACCGCAGAGCGCCGCCATAGCGACGTTTTGTGGCGGTATTGCAGCGGTTTTACCGTGGTGTCCCATTCTAATCAATGGGAAGGAGCGGTATAGGAGCGGTGAACACACCGCTCCTATACCGCTCCAAAGATGCTGCTAGCAGGACTTTTTTTGTCATCCTGCTAGCGCACCGCTCCAGTGTGAAAGCCCTCCGGCTTTCACACTGGAGTTAAAGGGGCCGGATTTTTTCAGGCGGTGAACAGGCGCTATTTTTAGCGCTGTACCGCATGAAAAACGCCCCGGTGTGAAAGGGGCCTAAATGTTGTTAGCATTTCTCTGTCTTATAAAGAGAAGTATGTTTTTATTTTTTATTTTGAGATTCATACTTACCTCGGTGGATGGAGCATCAGACCGATGCTGCAGCTGTCCCCCGCCGTCTCTGCACTGAGAACCAAGCCACCGAATACCGCTGATGGCTCCGCTCTCACTCCTCCCGAGCAGAGCGATGCTGACTGTCAGTCAGCATCGCTCCTGCTCTCCTCCTCCACGCTCATTGGAGCGCTGAGCTGTGGAGGGGCGGGGAGCTCCAGTCTCAGCGGCTCGCTGAGTCGCTGAGACTGCCATTAATCAAAGCAGCTGGCGGATCCAGACTTGGAAGTCGGGATGACGTGCTGCCTCGACTGATGGAAGTGGATTTCAGACCACGCTTCACTGAAAACGGGTCACAGGAGAGCAAAACGAATTGCACTCCTGTAACCCATAGGAGAAGCCCAACCTAAAAAGCTCAGGCTGGACTTCTCCTTTAAAGTGAACTTTTGCTTTTTATATACAAGAATTTAAAAGTAATGGTGAAAAAAACTCTCAAAAATAGAAAACTAAGACAATGCTTTAAAAGTAATGGTGAAAAAACTCGTAAATTGGAAAACGAAAGCAGATACGCCAATACATAATGAGGGTCACTGACATTAATAAAACTTAAACAAATAAATGATATAACAAATAAACAATAAATAATAATAAATGATAATGAAACCACTTAATTAAATGCAAAAATAAAAATAAATGAAATGAATCTTAATAAATTGCAAATCTGTGAAAAAACACTAAAAATAGAAAAATCACTAAAACAAAGTCCCATTCCAGTGGAAATCCGTGAATTAAAGCAAATCAACCAACAAAGGTCCATATAAAGTGTAAAAATAATATTCCAAGAAAATGATTGGTGAAAAGAGATACTTTTTCGAAGATGCTTCACACCCAAGTGTAATACAACTCCTTACCGACTGACGATGACCACCATAAAGTAGACTCATCAGGCACAGGGAATTCGGTCTCCCAAAAACCTATATAGATGTCTGAAGTTGAGGCTAAAACCCGTGGCACTGTCCTAGGTAAGTGCTCAAATAAACCATCCGTCCCGCCAACTCCTTCACACACACCTGAGCCTCCCGGGCACCAACAAGACACCACAACGGCCTCTACAATCAAAGTTAATGTTCTCTGATGCCCTATTGTTTCTAGCTCAGCGTTAACCTTCGTTTTTTTTTTTACACATTTTTATATACAAGGCAAAGCACCAAAACCACTTAATATCCTGTCTCCCAAGTATATACTTACCCATTGATAGCTCGTCCCCTGCCAATTCACCCACCAGAAGTGAGGAAAGAAGGCCCAGTCTAGGTTCCTAGCTAACCTGTAGGAGCTTACACATGTCTGACCACTCTCTCCCTGCCCCCCATGTGACTGTGCTGGCCCATTCACCAGGCACCTCAAAGAGGAGAAGTAGGAGAAAGGAAGGGAGTCACCTGCTCCCCCATAGATGGAATGTCAGGTATTTTTCTTCATGTCCATTGCCTAAATGAAATGGTGGGGTCAAGTGAAGGAAAAGTTAATATAAGCTGCTGTAGAGGGGAACGTTCGCTGACTCTATTGTTTTATTCTACATAGGCAAAACACGGTTCACTTTAAGGTGTTACTAAACCCACAACAGTAAAATCAGTCTGTATATGTAGTAAAGCATGCTTGTTATACTCACTGTGGAACCTAAGGGGTTAATCTGCATTGTATAAAAAGGCTGTTTGATCCTGTCTTCTGTGATCCTCCCCTTCTTCAACTCTCCCTAATCTATCTCATGATAGTACAGAGCCTTGGGGGTATTCTGCACATGCTCAGTGTGTTGCAATTTTTTTTTTTTTCTTGGGCGCATGCATGTGACCGGCACAGGGCAAATCAGTACTGTCCAGACAGAGGGTCAGGGGCCCTGCAGCCTCATAGGACAGTCAGAAGGGGATGAAAACTTCTCCTACAAGCTTTAACCAGACACTGATAGAAGTCACATGACTGATATATACTGCTGATGAGAAAATGTATTTAGCAGTTTATATTTACTGAAATAATTTCATTTCCATATGCTGTGTACTGTGGGAGACCAGATATAGTGAATGCAGGGTTGTGGGTTCAGTAACACTTTAAGTGAACTGCTTGTGTTATTAACCTCCCTGGCGGTATGATTATGTCTGGAATTTTGTGCTGAAAGCGGTACAATTATGGAAATTTGGCGTTTTTATATTGTAGGCATGCAATTCTTATGAATAACTCACTTAAATCTGTCCAAACCAGAGTCTAGTAGACATCCCGGGTATGATAAAGTTTGAAACACAAAATCATAAATTATAATATAATAAAAATATATATAAAAATTATTCAATAATGTAATCAAATTAAAAACACTGAAATTTGCTCAGTTGCAGAATAGTCGCTGTCATTAAATTTAGTGTTTGATGATGAATTGTGATTATAATTTATTATAGCTGTTTTCTAGCTGGTCTAAAACCACTTTTGACATAAAGGGACACTTTTTGGTTGCTATTGACAATCTCCAGTTTCCAGGCAGAAAAAAATAATTTTATTATATAAAATGACATGCAGGGCACTGGACAGACCACTAGGGACAAAGGGGATGTGTATTTTTTGTATACAGTACTGTAATCTGTAAGATTACAGTACTGTATGTGTACTGTGTTTTTTAACTTTTTTGAATTTGGCGCCGATCTCCGCTCCCGTGCGTCGTAACGTCGCAGGGAACGGAGCTCTTCGGCACTCGGCACTGTGTGAATCGAGCGAGGAGACGGCTCGCACACACAGCGGGGAGACATCGCAGGATCCAGGGGATAAGGTAAGTAACTTCCCCCTGTATCCTGCAATGCAGCCTGAGTCTGGCTCGGGGGTTACCGCTTTTGGTACTAAAGTTCCCACCCCGAGCCGGGGTCGGGATTACCGCCAGGGGGGTTAAAGAAACGCTGTATATGTACTTTCACATGGAAAGGCCATTGTGTTTGCCTTTCTTTTCTAAGTTTTATATACCGTAATCAATTGCTTTCTGTGTAAGAGAGCAGCAACTTATGGTTCTGTGTGGTATATTCTCCTTCTCTAAAAACTACAGAAAACGGTGCCTCGAATTTGGAATCACTTAGTTTCTCAATAGACTTAGACACACGATCGGATTTTCCGACGGGAAATGTTGAATGTGAGGTTGTTGGCGGTGAGTCCGACCGTGTGTATGCTCCATCGGCATATGTTGTCGGACTTTCTGCCAAAAAAATTTGGCTAGCAGGTTCTCAAATTTTCCGCCAACAAATGTTTGTTGTCGGACTTTCCGATCGTATGTCCACAAGTGCGTCACACAAAAGTCCACGCATGCTCGGAATCAAATACGAGCCGGAAGCGCTCGGTCTTGTAAAACTAGCGTTCGTAATGGAGATATCACGTACGTCTTGTATGTCACTACGTTCGTAATTGTTGGCCAACATTTGTGTGACCGTGTGTATGCAAGACAAGTTGGAACCAACAACCTTCGAACAAAAATCCATAGTTTTGTTGTCGGAAAGTCCGATCGTGTGTACGGGGCATTATAGTCATTTTAAAAATGAAGGAACATCAACCAGAGATCTTGTGAATAGGGCAGCTATCTAGGGAAAATACGTGATAGGGTGAAAGTACCACTACCCACAATACTATGTCCATTGTGTGTATTACAAGCACTGACTGTATGTTTAATCAAAGAGTGTTCATACAAAATGGTAGACAGTGATGTAAAAAGAAATGTAATCACACCTGATTGTCCACCCTAAGAATACATTGAAATATCACATAAAATTGTGTAAAAAAAAAATATTTTTGACAGTTTATTCAGTATAATGGGTCATTTGTCAACCACACCTTGTAAGCAGAATAACACATTGTTCCCCAGGAGCTCTGGTTCAGCATATCATTGATTGAATTAACAGAATGTTGTCGTCAAGGGATGGAAATTATCCAGCAGTCATTGTACAAGCTGACACCAAGGAAGTATTTGCACACATTTTCAGTGTATTATTATATTATACTAGACAGACAGAGGGGTCTCATTCCCCTCTCGGTGGCAAGGTAGTTTGGATTTTTGGAGAACTGGCCTGCCTTGGCTGTCATTGGCAGGGACATTCTGTATCTTAATGAAGTGGACACTGTTTTGCAGAGAGACAGAAAGGTTAGAAGGTATAAGTGGGGTGGATAGAAAATGAAATGAACTAAGTAGTAGGATACAGCAAACGTAATTGAGGACATGGTATGAGGATAGGATTAGCAGATGTTTTGTTTAGAACCTAATGTGCTACTAATAAAAGGTTGCAAAACTTCTTTTCATAGAAGTCATGACTGAATACTAAAATATGAAATTGCTACATAACTTTACGAGAATTAGTTGGTAACATATAAGATGTTATATGTGCTATGGAACATGCCTTATACAGTAACTGGTTGTTTTGAGGAACAAGATGGCCTTGTGTTCTTATACACATCTCACTTTTTTCTAGATCCTGTTCTTTGAGAAGACTCAGGAACAATCACGATTGGCTCAGAAGTGGGGATTTGATGAAAGCAAGATTGATGTACTTGGCAAGAAGTATGTTCCACTTATTGAATTGAATTAGCCTTGATTGCTAATTACTTATGTAATACTTTCAGGGAAATGGGCTGGATCAGATAAGAAAAGCCCAGTCCTGCTTTTCTGTGAATGCTCTGATGGCACTGATAGCTTGTGTACGTTATAAAGAAATTTAGAAATGATCCTGCCCTAGAGACCTGCATAATAATAATGTCCCTTTGTTTGATTTCTACCCCTTGTGTTGATTACGTTTTTAGTTTAAAGTACAGGCAGTCCCTGGGTTACAAACAAGATGGGGTCTGTGGTTTTGTTCTTAAAGCGGAGTTCCCCCCTAAAGTGGAACTTCCGCTTATCGGATTCCTCCCCCCCTCTGGTGCCACAATTGGCACTTTTCAGGGGGAGGGGGGTACAGATACCTGTATAATAAAGGGTATCTGCACCCACTTCCGGGACTAGCTGCCCCGCCCCTATCCGAAGATGCCGCCCATATCCGAGGGTTCCCGTTGTGTCTTGGGAAACACACAGTTCCCAGGACACAACGGGGACCAATAAAGATGCGCAGCGCGACTCGCGCATGCACAGTAGGGAACCGGGCAGTGAAGACGTTGCATCTTCACTTCCTGATTCCCTGACAGAGGATGGCGGTGGGGCAGCCAAGAGACGAGCGATCGCTCGTCACATTCTGCCGGCACCGCTGGAACCTGGAACAGGTAAGTGTCCATTTATTAAAAGTCAGCAGCTGCAGTATTTGTAGCTGCTGACTTTTAATATTTTTGGTGCGGGTGGACCACCTCTTTAAGTTGAATTTGTATGTAAGTTGGGACAGGTACATCTTTTAAGTGTAACTCCAGCCAAAACATTTTTTTTTTTACAATTTTTGGATAGCATAGAGAAGGGTTAACACCCCTGTAATGTTTGTTTAACTGTCTTTACCCCTGTGCAAAATATTTCACCTCACTTCCTGTGACAATTGGATTTTGAAAATGTTGAGTTGTTGTGGAAACAAGGATTGGTGTTAAAGCATCAGTGGAGATACCTTTTTCCCATGATAACTCCTACAGGAGTGAGTAAAAATTCTTATCACCACAGAGTGGTGCTGTGGATACGACACTTTTGTATATAATGCCACGTCCCGATAATTGGATTAAGAGATTCATTTTTGGATGATGGACTTTGTGGGCACAACACAAGTATATATAAAAAATATATATTTATTGCAAAAATAGAATCAAAACAATTACATAAAATTTCATGAATTATTCACAAAATGTGTCTACGAGCATAAACAACGCACCACCGACATACATAGAAGGTAATAATCAAAATACTGGAAGACCAAACAGATCACTCTACAATATTGAGAAAAATTGAAGCTTCTTACAGGAGTGAACTTCCCTTCCTAGGGGTAGATTTCCTCTCACTTCCTGTTGTCCCCATCCATTTGTAAGTAGGAGTCCTATGTAAGTCAGATGTTTGCAACCTGGGGACTGCCTTTACTGCTAAAATATGCTGTTGGTTAAAAAGTTATTACAATTTGTGAACTTTGAGACTCAAGCCGACCATACATGGGTCAAAATTTTGATCCATGTATGGGCACCTTGGTTGTACACTAGTCGATCCATCAATCAACTTGTGTACAACCAGCCTGTTGTGTTTTTACTAGCAGTAATCATTGTATTCTGCTGGCATGGAAGGCTTTCTGCGCTCCCGCTGGCAGAGCACAATAATGCTAGGGATGCACTGACTGTTGATGTGGGAATCAAGCAATTTTTTTTTCCTTTCATTAATGGTGGATGGAAAGAAAATTGCATATTGTATGGCCTGCTTTAGGGCTGCCGTGCACAGTTTGATTTTCTTTCAGTGTGGGTGGAGGAATCTCCACTGCCAGAATACAGTGGAAATGCCAAACAGTGACTGCATCCAATAGGGTTTAGTGAGTGTTTGGTGATTATTTTCCACCTGGCTTAGTTGAGCCACCTATAGCTCAAATTTTGGCCATTTCAGCAGGAATCAGCCATAATTTCAGTCTTCTGAGTGGGCATTCAATATGCCCCTCTTATCCTGCTGCCCTAGGCAATGGCCTATAAGAAACTTTTGGTAGATACAATTTTGTCTATACATTTTCTGTTCAGAGGACGGCATAGCTTTCTAATGCCGCGTACACATGGTCGGAATTCTCGTCGGAAAAAACTCTGACGGTTTTCCCGACGGAATTCCGCTCAAACTGTCTTGCCTACACACGGTCACACCAAATTCCGACCTTAAAGAACGCGGTGACATACAACACTACAACGAGCCAAGTTCAATGCTTCCGAGCATGCCTTGAATTGTTTCTGAGCATGCGTAGGAATTTTGCGTGTCAGAATTGCTACAGACGATCGGAATTTCTGATAGAAACCTTTTCCGTCGGAAAAATTGAGAACATGCTCTCAATTCTTTGTTGTCGGAAATTCGGCCAGCAAAATTCCGATGGAGCCTACACACAGTCGCATTTTCCGATGAAAAGCTCTCATCGGTCTTTTTCTGGCCGGAATTCCGATCGTGTGTACGCAGCATTAGTGAACTGCTTTCCATATCACACAAGTATAAAGGGATGGTGATAGACCACAGAAATTTTACCCATAGTCACAGGGAAATGTCAGGAACACTTTTATTGAATTTTATATCCAAAAACACTTGTGTTTTACCACATTAATTTACCACATGTATATTCATTTTTTAACAGGTTGTATAACAGATAAAGACAAATTTGTTTCCCAATCTGCCATGCATACAATATTAGTTCATAAAACATATGTTCTTAGTCTTTTGTTACATTTTCACCATAACGTATTCAATATTAGTATGCACAGGATCAATAAAGTAGTATTAAACCCTCAGCTGTTTTTAGCGTAACACATGAAGCACAACCAAATTTACATTTTGGTAAACCTTACCTGCACACAGGGGCGAACTGACAACTCATGGGGCCCCCGGGCAATAGAAGATCATGGGGCCCCCTTGGTCCCCACACTCAAGGGGACCAAGCGCACACACGGGGGGGGGGGGACACGCACACACAGGGGGACACTGGAGGGAGAGCGCACACACAGGGGGACACTGGAGGGAGAGCGTACACACAGGGGGGCACACACAGGGGGAAACTGGAGGGAGAGCGCAGACACGGGGGACACACAGGGGGACACTGGAGGGAGAGCGCACACGCGGGGGGGGGGGGCACGCACACGCAGGGGGACACTGGAGGGAGAGCGCACACGCAGGGGGACACTGGAGGGAGAGCGCACACGCAGGGGGACACTGGAGGGAGAGCGCACACGCAGGGGGGGGGCACGCACACACAGGGGGACACTGGAGGGAGAGCGCACACACAGGGGGGCACACACACACAGGGGGACACTGGAGGGAGAGCGCACACACAGGGGGGCACTGGAGGGAGAGCGCACACACAGGGGGGCACACACACACAGGGGGACACTGGAGGGAGAGCGCACACACAGGGAGGCACACACACAGGGGGCCACTGGAGGGAGAGCGCACACACAGGGGGGCACACACACACAGGGGGACACTGGAGGGAGAGCGCACACACAGGGGGACACTGGAGGGAGAGCGCACACACAGGGGGACACTGGAGGGAGAGCGCGCACACACAGGGGGACACTGGAGGGAGAGCGCACACACAGGGGGACACTGGAGGGAGAGCGCAAACACAGGGAGGCACACACACAGGGGGACACTGGAGGGAGAGCGCACACACAGGGAGGCACACACACAGGGGACACTGGAGGGAGAGAGCACACACAGGGGGGCACACACAGGGGGGGACACGCACACAGGGGGACACTGGAGGGAGAGCGCACACACAGGGGGGCACACGCACACAGGGGGACACTGGAGGGAGAGCGCACACACAGGGAGGCACACACACAGGGGGACACTGGAGGGAGAGCGCACACACAGGGGGGGGACACGCACACAGGGGGACACTGGAGGGAGAGCGCACACACAGGGGGGGACACGCACACAGGGGGACACTGGAGGGAGAGCGCACACACAGGGGGGGGACACGCACACAGGGGGACACTGGAGGGAGAGCGCACACACAGGGGGGCACACGCACACAGGGGGACACTGGAGGGAGAGCGCACACACAGGGGGGCACACGCACACAGGGGGACACTGGAGGGAGAGCGCACACACAGGGGGGACACTGGAGGGAGAGAGCACACACAGGGGGGCACACACAGGGGGGGACACGCACACAGGGGGACACTGGAGGGAGAGCGCACACACAGGGGGGCACACGCACACAGGGGGACACTGGAGGGAGAGCGCACACACAGGGGGGCACACGCACACAGGGGGACACTGGAGGGAGAGCGCACACACAGGGAGGCACACACACAGGGGGACACTGGAGGGAGAGCGCACACACAGGGACACACACACACACACACAGGGGGGGCACTGGAGGGAGAGCGCACACACAGGGAGGCACACACACAGGGGGGACACTGGAGTGAGAGCGCACACACAGGGGGCACACGCACACAGGGGGACACTGGAGGAAGAGCGCACACACAGGGGGGCACACGCACACAGGGGGACACTGGAGGAAGAGCGCACACACAGGGGGGGGGACACGCACACAGGGGGACACTGGAGGAAGAGCGCACACAGGGGGACACTGGAGGGAGAGCGCACACACAGGGGGGCACACGCACACAGGGGGACACTGGAGGGAGAGCGCACACACAGGGGGGCACACGCACACAGGGGGACACTGGAGGGAGAGCGCACACACAGGGGGGGGACACGCACACAGGGGGACACTGGAGGGAGAGCGCACACACAGGGGGGCACACACACAGGGGGGGACATGCACACAAGGGGACACTGTGAGCTGGGGGTGACACTGTGGGCTGGGGGTGACACTGTGGGCTGGGGGGGTGACACTGTGGGCTGGGGGGGTGACACTGTGGGCTGGGGGTGACACTGTGGGCTGGGGGGGTGACACTGTGGGCTGGGGGGGTGACACTGTGGGCTGGGGGGGTGACACTGTGGGCTGGGGGGGTGACACTGTGGGCTGGGGTGACGCTGGGGGGGTGACACCGTGGGCTGGGGGGGTGACACTGTGAGCTGGGGGGGTGACACTGTGGGCTGGGGGGGTGACACTGTGGGCTGGGGTGACGCTGGGGGGGGTGACACTGTGGGCTGGGGTGACGCTGGGGGGGTGACACCGTGGGCTGGGGGGGTGACACCGTGGGCTGGGGGGGTGACACCGTGGGCTGGGGGGGTGACACTGTGGGCTGGGGGGTGACGCTGGGGGGGTGACACTGTGGGCTGGGGGGACCCGGGGCCCGTGACTCACCGATGCCGATGCTCCCCGCCGGCCCCTCCACTCTTTCCTTCCATTAGGGGCCCGGACTCAGCAGGTTGAAGCGGCTGTATTACATGCCGCGAATACTGCTAACAGCGCGCGGCTCCCCACCGGCCCCTCCTTCCCTCCCGTCCGTCCCCGGTGACGTCACGACGCATACAGTAGAAGCACCTGGGACGGACAGGAGGGAAGAAGGGGCCGGCGGGGAGCCGCGCGCCGCTAGCAGTATTGTTAGCGGCATCGCGGCATGTAATACAGCCGTTTCAAGTGGCCCCTCATGTGGCCGAGTCCGTGCCCCTAATTGCCCCGGGCCCTCGGGCGGCGCCAGAGTCACCGACCTGTCAGTCCGCCCCTGACTGGGAGTAAGTTGTGTGTGCTGGAGTACAGATCTCACTGGAAGTTTAATTACTGGAAGTTGTGTGTGCTGGAGTGCAGATCTCACTAGAAATATGGATACTGGTACTATGGATACTGAGAGTGAGTTGTGTGTGCTGGAGTGCAGATCCCACTGGTAGTATTGATTTTGGGAGTGAGTTGAGTGTTCTGGAGAGCAGATCTCACTAGTAGAAGTGATAATGTTGGGTAAATTATCAGTGCTGGCTTGCAGATCACAATCCCGTACACAGGGGCGGACTGACAACTCATGGGGCCCCCGGGCAATAGAAGATCATGGGGCCCCCTTGGTCCCCACACTCAAGGGGACCAAGCGCTCACACGGGGGGGGGTAACACGCACACACAGGGGGACACTGGAGGGAGAGCGTACACACAGGGGGGCACACACACAGGGGGAAACTGGAGGGAGAGCGCACACACGGGGGACACACAGGGGGGACACTGGAGGGAGAGCGCACACGCAGGGGGGGCACGCACACGCAGGGGGACACTGGAGGGAGAGCGCACACGCAGGGGGACACGGGAGGGAGAGCGCACACGCAGGGGGACACTGGAGGGAGAGCGCACACGCAGGGGGGGGGCACGCACACACAGGGGGACACTGGAGGGAGAGCGCACACACAGGGGGGCACACACACACAGGGGGACACTGGAGGGAGAGCGCACACACAGGGGGGCACTGGAGGGAGAGCGCACACACAGGGGGGCACACACACACCGGGGGACACTGGAGGGAGAGCGCACACACAGGGAGGCACACACACAGGGGGCCACTGGAGGGAGAGCGCACACACAGGGGGGCACACACACACAGGGGGACACTGGAGGGAGAGCGCACACACAGGGGGACACTGGAGGGAGAGCGCACACACAGGGGGACACTGGAGGGAGAGCGCACACACAGGGGGACACTGGAGGGAGAGCGCAAACACAGGGAGGCACACACACAGGGGGACACTGGAGGGAGAGCGCACACACAGGGAGGCACACACACAGGGGGACACTGGAGGGAGAGCGCACACACAGGGGGACACTGGAGGGAGAGAGCACACACAGGGGGGGACACGCACACAGGGGGACACTGGAGGGAGAGCGCACACACAGGGGGGCACACGCACACAGGGGGACACTGGAGGGAGAGCGCACACACAGGGAGGCACACACACAGGGGGACACTGGAGGGAGAGCGCACACACAGGGGGGGGACACGCACACAGGGGACACTGGAGGGAGAGCGCACACACAGGGGGGGGACACGCACACAGGGGGACACTGGAGGGAGAGCACACACACAGGGGGGGGACACGCACACAGGGGGACACTGGAGGGAGAGCGCACACACAGGGGGGCACACGCACACAGGGGGACACTGGAGGGAGAGCGCACACACAGGGGGGCACACGCACACAGGGGGACACTGGAGGGAGAGCGCACACACAGGGGGACACTGGAGGGAGAGAGCACACACAGGGGGGGACACGCACACAGGGGGACACTGGAGGGAGAGCGCACACACAGGGGGGCACACGCACACAGGGGGACACTGGAGGGAGAGCGCACACACAGGGAGGCACACACACAGGGGGACACTGGAGGGAGAGCGCACACACACACACAGGGGGACACTGGAGGGAGAGCGCACACACAGGGGGGGACACGCACACAGGGGGACACTGGAGGGAGAGCGCACACACAGGGGGGGGACACGCACACAGGGGGACACTGGAGGGAGAGCGCACACACAGGGGGGCACACGCACACAGGGGGACACTGGAGGGAGAGCGCACACACAGGGGGGCACACGCACACAGGGGGACACTGGAGGGAGAGCGCACACACAGGGGGGCACACGCACACAGGGGGACACTGGAGGGAGAGCGCACACACAGGGAGGCACACACACAGGGGGACACTGGAGGGAGAGCGCACACACAGGGTAACACACACACACAGGGGGGGCACTGGAGGGAGAGCGCACACACAGGGAGGCACACACACAGGGGGGACACTGGAGTGAGAGCGCACACACAGGGGGCACACGCACACAGGGGGACACTGGAGGAAGAGCGCACACACAGGGGGGCACACGCACACAGGGGGACACTGGAGGAAGAGCGCACACACAGGGGGGGGACAAGCACACAGGGGGACACTGGAGGAAGAGCGCACACAGGGGGACACTGGAGGGAGAGCGCACACACAGGGGGGCACACGCACACAGGGGGACACTGGAGGGAGAGCGCACACACAGGGGGGCACACGCACACAGGGGGACACTGGAGGGAGAGCGCACACACAGGGGGGGACACGCACACAGGGGGACACTGGAGGGAGAGCGCACACACAGGGGGGCACACACACAGGGGGGGACATGCACACAAGGGGACACTGTGAGCTGGGGGGGGGTGACACTGTGGGCTGGGGGTGACACTGTGGGCTGGGGGGGGGGGTGACACTGTGGGCTGGGGGGTGACACTGTGGGCT
Organism: Lithobates sylvaticus; assembly: GCA_028564925.1. NCBI lineage: Eukaryota > Metazoa > Chordata > Amphibia > Anura > Ranidae > Lithobates > Lithobates sylvaticus. The sequence goes on along the minus strand of CM053026.1, from coordinate 308,578,206 downwards.
GGGGGTGACACTGTGGGCTGGGGGGGTGACACTGTGGGCTGGGGGGGTGACACTGTGGGCTGGGGTGACGCTGGGGGGGTGACACCGTGGGCTGGGGGGTGACACTGTGGGCTGGGGGGGTGACACTGTGAGCTGGGGGGGTGACACTGTGGGCTGGGGGGGGGTGACACTGTGGGCTGGGGTGACGCTGGGGGGGTGACACCGTGGGCTGGGGGGTGACACCGTGGGCTGGGGGGGTGACACCGTGGGCTGGGGGGGTGACACCGTGGGCTGGGGTGACGCTGGGGGGGGTGACACTGTGGGCTGGGGGGACCCGGGGCCCGTGACTCACCGATGCCGATGCTCCCCGCCGGCCCCTCCACTCTTTCCTTCCATTAGGGGCCCGGACTCAGCAGGTTGAAGCGGCTGTATTACATGCCGCGAATACTGCTAACAGCGCGCGGCTCCCCACCGGCCCCTCCTTCCCTCCCGTCCGTCCCAGGTGACGTCACGACGCATACAGTAGAAGCACCTGGGACGGACAGGAGGGAAGAAGGGGCCGGCGGGGAGCCGCGCGCCGCTAGCAGTATTGTTAGCGGCATCGCGGCATGTAATACAGCCGTTTCAAGTGGCCCCTCATGTGGCCGAGTCCGGGCCCCTAATGGCCCCGGGCCCTCGGGCGGCGCCAGAGTCACCGACCTGTCAGTCCGCCCCTGACTGGGAGTAAGTTGTGTGTGCTGGAGTACAGATCTCACTGGAAGTTTAATTACTGGAAGTTGTGTGTGCTGGAGTGCAGATCTCACTAGAAATATGGATACTGGTACTATGGATACTGAGAGTGAGTTGTGTGTGCTGGAGTGCAGATCCCACTGGTAGTATTGATTTTGGGAGTGAGTTGAGTGTTCTGGAGAGCAGATCTCACTAGTAGAAGTGATAATGTTGGGTAAATTATCAGTGCTGGCTTGCAGATCACAATCCCGTACACAGGGGCGGACTGACAACTCATGGGGCCCCCGGGCAATAGAAGATCATGGGGCCCCCTTGGTCCCCACACTCAAGGGGACCAATCGCTCACACGGGGGGGGGGGGGTAACACGCACACACAGGGGGACACTGGAGGGAGAGCGCACACCCAGGGGGACACTGGAGGGAGAGCGTACACACAGGGGGGCACACACACACAGGGGGACACTGGAGGGAGAGCGCACACACAGGGGGACACTGGAGGGAGAGCGCACACACAGGGGGACACTGGAGGGAAAGCGCACACACAGGGGGACACTGGAGGGAGAGCGCACACACAGGGGGGGCACACACACACAGGGGGGACACTGGAGGGAGAGCGCACACACAGGGGGGCACTGGAGGGAGAGCGCACACACAGGGGGGCACACACACACAGGGGGACACTGGAGGGAGAGCGCACACACAGGGAGGCACACACACAGGGGGCCACTGGAGGGAGAGCGCACACACAGGGGGCCACACACACACAGGGGGACACTGGAGGGAGAGCGCACACACAGGGGGACACTGGAGGGAGAGCGCACACACAGGGGGACACTGGAGGGAGAGCGCACACACAGGGGGACACTGGAGGGAGAGCGCAAACACAGGGAGGCACACACACAGGGGGACACTGGAGGGAGAGCGCACACACAGGGAGGCACACACACAGGGGGACACTGGAGGGAGAGCGCACACACAGGGGGACACTGGAGGGAGAGAGCACACACAGGGGGGCACACACAGGGGGGGACACGCACACAGGGGGACACTGGAGGGAGAGCGCACACACAGGGGGGCACACGCACACAGGGGGACACTGGAGGGAGAGCACACACACAGGGAGGCACACACACAGGGGGACACTGGAGGGAGAGCGCACACACAGGGGGGGGACACGCACACAGGGGGACACTGGAGGGAGAGCGCACACACAGGGGGGGGACACGCACACAGGGGGACACTGGAGGGAGAGCGCACACACAGGGGGGGGACACGCACACAGGGGGACACTGGAGGGAGAGCGCACACACAGGGGGGGGACACGCACACAGGGGGACACTGGAGGGAGAGCGCACACACAGGGGGGCACACGCACACAGGGGGACACTGGAGGGAGAGCGCACACACAGGGGGGCACACGCACACAGGGGGACACTGGAGGGAGAGCGCACACACAGGGGGACACTGGAGGGAGAGAGCACACACAGGGGGGCACACACAGGGGGGACACGCACACAGGGGGACACTGGAGGGAGAGCGCACACACAGGGGGGGCACACGCACACAGGGGGACACTGGAGGGAGAGCGCACACACAGGGAGGCACACACACAGGGGGACACTGGAGGGAGAGCGCACACACACACACAGGGGGACACTGGAGGGAGAGCGCACACACAGGGGGGTACACGCACACAGGGGGACACTGGAGGGAGAGCGCACACACAGGGGGGGGACACGCACACAGGGGGACACTGGAGGGAGAGCGCACACACAGGGGGGCACACGCACACAGGGGGACACTGGAGGGAGAGCGCACACACAGGGGGGCACACGCACACAGGGGGACACTGGAGGGAGAGCGCACACACAGGGGGGCACACGCACACAGGGGGACACTGGAGGGAGAGCGCACACACATGGAGGCACACACACAGGGGGACACTGGAGGGAGAGCGCACACACAGGGACACACACACACACAGGGGGGGCACTGGAGGGAGAGCGCACACACAGGGAGGCACACACACAGGGGGGACACTGGAGTGAGAGCGCACACACAGGGGGCACACGCACACAGGGGGGCACTGGAGGAAGAGCGCACACACAGGGGGGCACACGCACACAGGGGGACACTGGAGGAAGAGCGCACACACAGGGGGGGACACGCACACAGGGGGACACTGGAGGAAGAGCGCACACAGGGGGACACTGGAGGGAGAGCGCACACACAGGGGGGCACACGCACACAGGGGGACACTGGAGGGAGAGCGCACACACAGGGGGGCACACAGGGGGACACTGGAGGGAGAGCGCACACACAGGGGGGGACACGCACACAGGGGGACACTGGAGGGAGAGCGCACACACAGGGGGGCACACACACAGGGGGGGACATGCACACAAGGGGACACTGTGAGCTGGGGGTGACACTGTGGGCTGGGGGTGACACTGTGGGCTGGGGGGGTGACACTGTGGGCTGGGGGGGTGACACTGTGGGCTGGGGGGGTGACACTGTGGGCTGGGGGTGACACTGTGGGCTGGGGGGTGACACTGTGGGCTGGGGTGACGCTGGGGGGTGACACCGTGGGCTGGGGGGGTGACACTGTGAGCTGGGGGGGTGACACTGTGGGCTGGGGGGGTGACACTGTGGGCTGGGGGGTGACGCTGGGGGGGTGACACTGTGGGCTGGGGTGACGCTGGGGGGGTGACACCGTGGGCTGGGGGGTGACACCGTGGGCTGGGGGGGTGACACCGTGGGCTGGGGGGTGACACTGTGGGCTGGGGTGACGCTGGGGGGTGACACTGTGGGCTGGGGGGACCCGGGGCCCGTGACTCACCGATGCCGATGCTCCCCGCCGGCCCCTCCACTCTTTCCTTCCATTAGGGGCCCGGACTCAGCAGGTTGAAGCGGCTGTATTACATGCCGCGAATACTGCTAACAGCGCGCGGCTCCCCACCGGCCCCTCCTTCCCTCCCGTCCGTCCCAGGTGACGTCATGACGCATACACTAGAAGCACCTAGGACGGACAGGAGGGAAGAAGGGGCCGGCGGGGAGCCGCGCGCCGCTAGCAGTATTGTTAGCGGCATCGCGGCATGTAATACAGCCGTTTCAAGTGGCCCCTCATGTGGCCGAGTCCGGGCCCCTAATGGCCCCGGGCCCTCGGGCGGCGCCAGAGTCACCGACCTGTCAGTCCGCCCCTGACTGGGAGTAAGTTGTGTGTGCTGGAGTACAGATCTCACTGGAAGTTTAATTACTGGAAGTTGTGTGTGCTGGAGTGCAGATCTCACTAGAAATATGGATACTGGTACTATGGATACTGAGAGTGAGTTGTGTGTGCTGGAGTGCAGATCCCACTGGTAGTATTGATTTTGGGAGTGAGTTGAGTGTTCTGGAGAGCAGATCTCACTAGTAGAAGTGATAATGTTGGGTAAATTATCAGTGCTGGCTTGCAGATCACAATCCCGTACACAGGGGCGGACTGACAACTCATGGGGCCCCCGGGCAATAGAAGATCATGGGGCCCCCTTGGTCCCCACACTCAAGGGGACCAAGCGGTCACAGGGGGGGGGGGGGTAACACGCACACACAGGGGGACACTGGAGGGAGAGCGCACACACAGGGGGACACTGGAGGGAGAGCGTACACACAGGGGGGCACACACAGGGGGAAACTGGAGGGAGAGCGCACACACGGGGGACACACAGGGGGACACTGGAGGGAGAGCGCACACGCAGGGGGGGCACGCACACGCAGGGGGACACTGGAGGGAGAGCGCACACGCAGGGGGACACGGGAGGGAGAGCGCACACGCAGGGGGACACTGGAGGGAGAGCGCACACGCAGGGGGGGGCACGCACACACAGGGGGACACTGGAGGGAGAGTGCACACACAGGGGGGCACACACACACAGGGGGACACTGGAGGGAGAGCGCACACACAGGGGGGCACTGGAGGGAGAGCGCACACACAGGGGGGCACACACACACAGGGGGACACTGGAGGGAGAGCGCACACACAGGGAGGCACACACACAGGGGGCCACTGGAGGGAGAGCGCACACACAGGGGGGCACACACACACAGGGGGACACTGGAGGGAGAGCGCACACACAGGGGGACACTGGAGGGAGAGCGCACACACAGGGGGACACTGGAGGGAGAGCGCACACACAGGGGGACACTGGAGGGAGAGCGCAAACACAGGGAGGCATACACACAGGGGGACACTGGAGGGAGAGCGCACACACAGGGAGGCACACACACAGGGGGACACTGGAGGGAGAGCGCACACACAGGGGGACACTGGAGGGAGAGAGCACACACAGGGGGGCACACACAGGGGGGGACACGCACACAGGGGGACACTGGAGGGAGAGCGCACACACAGGGGGGCACACGCACACAGGGGGACACTGGAGGGAGAGCGCACACACAGGGAGGCACACACACAGGGGGACACTGGAGGGAGAGCGCACACACAGGGGGGGGACACGCACACAGGGGGACACTGGAGGGAGAGCGCACACACAGGGGGGGGACACGCACACAGGGGGACACTGGAGGGAGAGCGCACACACAGGGGGGGGACACGCACACAGGGGGACACTGGAGGGAGAGCGCACACACAGGGGGGCACACGCACACAGGGGGACACTGGAGGGAGAGCGCACACACAGGGGGGCACACGCACACAGGGGGACACTGGAGGGAGAGCGCACACACAGGGGGACACTGGAGGGAGAGAGCACACACAGGGGGGCACACACAGGGGGGGACACGCACACAGGGGGACACTGGAGGGAGAGCGCACACACAGGGGGGCACACGCACACAGGGGGACACTGGAGGGAGAGCGCACACACAGGGAGGCACACACACAGGGGGACACTGGAGGGAGAGCGCACACACACACACAGGGGGACACTGGAGGGAGAGCGCACACACAGGGGGGGACACGCACACAGGGGGACACTGGAGGGAGAGCGCACACACAGGGGGGCACACGCACACAGGGGGACACTGGAGGGAGAGCGCACACACAGGGGCACACACAGGGGGGGGCACACGCACACAGGGGGACACTGGAGGGAGAGCGCACACACAGGGGGGCACACGCACACAGGGGGACACTGGAGGGAGAGCGCACACACAGGGACGCACACACACAGGGGGACACTGGAGGGAGAGCGCACACACAGGGACACACACACACACACACAGGGGGGGCACTGGAGGGAGAGCGCACACACAGGGAGGCACACACACAGGGGGGACACTGGAGTGAGAGCGCACACACAGGGGGCACACGCACACAGGGGGACACTGGAGGAAGAGCGCACACACAGGGGGGCACACGCACACAGGGGGACACTGGAGGAAGAGCGCACACACAGGGGGGGGACACGCACACAGGGGGACACTGGAGGAAGAGCGCACACAGGGGGACACTGGAGGGAGAGCGCACACACAGGGGGGCACACGCACACAGGGGGACACTGGAGGGAGAGCGCACACACAGGGGGGCACACGCACACAGGGGGACACTGGAGGGAGAGCGCACACACAGGGGGGGACACGCACACAGGGGGACACTGGAGGGAGAGCGCACACACAGGGGGGCACACACACAGGGGGGGACATGCACACAAGGGGACACTGTGAGCTGGGGGTGACACTGTGGGCTGGGGGTGACACTGTGGGCTGGGGGGGTGACACTGTGGGCTGGGGGGGGTGACACTGTGGGCTGGGGGGGTGACACTGTGGGCTGGGGGGGTGACACTGTGGGCTGGGGGGGGGGGGGGTGACACTGTGGGCTGGGGTGACGCTGGGGGGTGACACCGTGGGCTGGGGGGTGACACTGTGGGCTGGGGGGGTGACACTGTGAGCTGGGGGGGTGACACTGTGGGCTGGGGGGGTGACACTGTGGGCTGGGGTGACGCTGGGGGGGTGACACTGTGGGCTGGGGTGACGCTGGGGGGGTGACACCGTGGGCTGGGGGGTGACACCGTGGGCTGGGGGGGTGACACCGTGGGCTGGGGGGGTGACACTGTGGGCTGGGGGTGACGCTGGGGGGGTGACACTGTGGGCTGGGGGGACCCGGGGCCCGTGACTCACCGATGCCGATGCTCCCCGCCGGCCCCTCCACTCTTTCCTTCCATTAGGGGCCCGGACTCAGCAGGTTGAAGCGGCTGTATTACATGCCGCGAATACTGCTAACAGCGCGCGGCTCCCCACCGGCCCCTCCTTCCCTCCCGTCCGTCCCAGGTGACGTCACGACGCATACAGTAGAAGCACCTGGGACGGACAGGAGGGAAGAAGGGGCCGGCGGGGAGCCCCGCGCCGCTAGCAGTATTGTTAGCGGCATCGCGGCATGTAATACAGCCGTTTCAAGTGGCCCCTCATGTGGCCGAGTCCGGGCCCCTAATGGCCCCGGGCCCTCGGGCGGCGCCAGAGTCACCGACCTGTCAGTCCGCCCCTGACTGGGAGTAAGTTGTGTGTGCTGGAGTACAGATCTCACTGGAAGTTTAATTACTGGAAGTTGTGTGTGCTGGAGTGCAGATCTCACTAGAAATATGGATACTGGTACTATGGATACTGAGAGTGAGTTGTGTGTGCTGGAGTGCAGATCCCACTGGTAGTATTGATTTTGGGAGTGAGTTGAGTGTTCTGGAGAGCAGATCTCACTAGTAGAAGTGATAATGTTGGGTAAATTATCAGTGCTGGCTTGCAGATCACAATCCCGTACACAGGGGCGGACTGACAACTCATGGGGCCCCCGGGCAATAGAAGATCATGGGGCCCCCTTGGTCCCCACACTCAAGGGGACCAAGCGCTCACACGGGGGGGGGGGGGTAACACGCACACACAGGGGGACACTGGAGGGAGAGCGCACACACCGGGGGACACTGGAGGGAGAGCGTACACACAGGGGGGCACACACAGGGGGAAACTGGAGGGAGAGCGCACACACGGGGGACACACAGGGGACACTGGAGGGAGAGCGCACACGCAGGGGGGGCACGCACACGCAGGGGGACACTGGAGGGAGAGCGCACACGCAGGGGGACACGGGAGGGAGAGCGCACACGCAGGGGGACACTGGAGGGAGAGCGCACACGCAGGGGGGGGGCACGCACACACAGGGGGACACTGGAGGGAGAGCGCACACACAGGGGGGCACACACACACAGGGGGACACTGGAGGGAGAGCGCACACACAGGGGGGCACTGGAGGGAGAGCGCACACACAGGGGGGCACACACACACAGGGGGACACTGGAGGGAGAGCGCACACACAGGGAGGCACACACACAGGGGGCCACTGGAGGGAGAGCGCACACACAGGGGGGCACACACACACAGGGGGATACTGGAGGGAGAGCGCACACACAGGGGGACACTGGAGGGAGAGCGCACACACAGGGGGACACTGGAGGGAAAGCGCACACACAGGGGGACACTGGAGGGAGAGCGCAAACACAGGGAGGCACACACACAGGGGGACACTGGAGGGAGAGCGCACACACAGGGAGGCACACACACACAGGGGGCCACTGGAGGGAGAGCGCACACACAGGGGGGCACACACACACAGGGGGATACTGGAGGGAGAGCGCACACACAGGGGGACACTGGAGGGAGAGCGCACACACAGGGGGACACTGGAGGGAAAGCGCACACACAGGGGGACACTGGAGGGAGAGCGCAAACACAGGGAGGCACACACACAGGGGGACACTGGAGGGAGAGCGCACACACAGGGAGGCACACACACAGGGGGACACTGGAGGGAGAGCGCACACACAGGGGGACACTGGAGGGAGAGAGCACACACAGGGGGGCACACACAGGGGGGGACACGCACACAGGGGGACACTGGAGGGAGAGCGCACACACAGGGGGGCACACGCACACAGGGGAACACTGGAGGGAGAGCGCACACACAGGGAGGCACACACACAGGGGGACACTGGAGGGAGAGCGCACACACAGGGACACACACACAGGGGGACACTGGAGGGAGAGCGCACACACAGGGGGGGGGACACGCACACAGGGGGACACGCACACAGGGGGACACTGGAGGGAGAGCGCACACACAGGGGGGGGGACACGCACACAGGGGGACACTGGAGGGAGAGCGCACACACAGGGGGGCACACGCACACAGGGGGACACTGGAGGGAGAGCGCACACACAGGGGGGCACACGCACACAGGGGGACACTGGAGGGAGAGCGCACACACAGGGGGACACTGGAGGGAGAGAGCACACACAGGGGGGCACACACAGGGGGGACACGCACACAGGGGGACACTGGAGGGAGAGCGCACACACAGGGGGGCACACGCACACAGGGGGACACTGGAGGGAGAGCGCACACACAGGGAGGCACACACACAGGGGGACACTGGAGGGAGAGCGCACACACAGGGACACACACACACACAGGGGGACACTGGAGGGAGAGCGCACACACAGGGGGGGACACGCACACAGGGGGACACTGGAGGGAGAGCGCACACACAGGGGGGGGACACGCACACAGGGGGACACTGGAGGGAGAGCCCACACACAGGGGGCCACACGCACACAGGGGGACACTGGAGGGAGAGCGCACACACAGGGGGGCACACGCACACAGGGGGACACTGGAGGGAGAGCGCACACACAGGGAGGCACACACACACAGGGGGACACTGGAGGGAGAGCGCACACACAGGGACACACACACACACACAGGGGGGACACTGGAGGGAGAGCGCACACACAGGGAGGCACACACACAGGGGGGACACTGGAGGGAGAGCGCACACACAGGGGGGCACACGCACACAGGGGGACACTGGAGGAAGAGCGCACACACAGGGGGGCACACGCACACAGGGGGACACTGGAGGAAGAGCGCACACACAGGGGGGGGACACGCACACAGGGGGACACTGGAGGAAGAGCGCACACAGGGGGACACTGGAGGGAGAGCGCACACACAGGGGGGCACACGCACACAGGGGGACACTGGAGGGAGAGCGCACACACAGGGGGGCACACGCACACAGGGGGACACTGGAGGGAGAGCGCACACACAGGGGGGGACACGCACACAGGGGGACACTGGAGGGAGAGCGCACACACAGGGGGGCACACACACAGGGGGGGACATGCACACAAGGGGACACTGTGAGCTGGGGGTGACACTGTGGGCTGGGGGTGACACTGTGGGCTGGGGGGTGACACTGTGGGCTGGGGGGGGGTGACACTGTGGGCTGGGGGTGACACTGTGGGCTGGGGGGGGTGACACTGTGGGCTGGGGGGGTGACACTGTGGGCTGGGGTGACGCTGGGGGGGTGACACCGTGAGCTGGGGGGTGACACTGTGGGCTGGGGGGGGTGACACTGTGGGCTGGGGGGGTGACACTGTGGGCTGGGGGGTGACACTGTGGGCTGGGGTGACGCTGGGGGGGGTGACACTGTGGGCTGGGGTGACGCTGGGGGGGTGACTTTGTGTGCTGGGGGGGGTGACTTTGTGGGCTGGGGGGGTGACACTGTGGGCTGGGGGGGGGGGGTGACACTGTGGGCTGGGGTGACGCTGGGGGGGTGACACTGTGGGCTGGGGGGACCCGGGGCCCGTGACTCACCGATGCCGATGCTCCCCGCCGGCCCCTCCACTCTTTCCTTCCATTAGGGGCCCGGACTCAGCAGGTTGAAGCGGCTGTATTACATGCCGCGAATACTGCTAACAGCGCGCGGCTCCCCACCGGCCCCTCCTTCCCTCCCGTCCGTCCCAGGTGACGTCACAACGCATACAGTAGAAGCACCTGGGACGGACAGGAGGGAAGAAGGGGCCGGCGGGGAGCCGCACGCCGCTAGCAGTATTGTTAGCGGCATCGCGGCATGTAATACAGCCGTTTCAAGTGGCCCCTCATGTGGCCGAGTCCGGGCCCCTAATGGCCCCGGGCCCTCGGGCGGCGCCCGAGTAATCCGACCTGTCAGTCCGCCCCTGCCTGCACACCTTCAGTTTACAACTATCAATGCTGCTGGCTCCTGCTCTCTCAGTGCTGCTTCCTTGAAATTCGAGTCTTCACAGGAACGAGTAATGCCGCGTACACACAAGCAGAATTTCCGTCGGAAAAATCTTGGATGTTTTTTCCGACGGAATTCTGCTCAAGCTTGGCTTGCATACACACGGTCACACAAAAGTTTGCTGAACTTTTGGCTGTCAAGAACGCGGTGACGTACAACACCACGACGGGCCCGTGAAAATGAAGTTCAATGCTTCCGAGCATGCGTCGAATTGTTTTTCCGAGCATGCATAGGAATTTTGCGCGTCGGAATTGTTACAGACGATCGGAACTTTTTACGACCGAAAAATTGAGAACATGCTCTCAATCTTTTGCTGACTGGAATTCAGCCAGCAAAAGTCAGATGAAGCATACACACGGTCGCATTTTCGGACCAAAATCGCTCATCTGAGTTTTGCTGGCAGAATTTCCGATCGTGTGCATGGGGCATTAAAGTACACCTAAAGGCAAAACTTATTTTTTTTCATTTGTGGAAGGGAGGGTTATACACCCTGTCATTTGTATGCCATCTGTGTCCCATTGGGGAGATTTCACTTAATTTCCTGTTCCATAGCCAAAACAGGATGTGAGAGGAAATCCTTCCAAAGTGAGGAAATCCCTGGTTGTCCCCAGAGTTACCAGAACTAGTGTCCACATTGGAAGATTTCCCCTCTATTACTGTTATGGGGACATCCCGAGATTTGTGGATTTCTTTCATTTTTGGTAAAAACTGTCAACATGACAAATAAAGATGACCTTCTTAACGGTGGCACCGACAGTAATAAATACCAGTAGGTGTTGTAATCACTCTCCACTCTATTCTAAACTAAAAAAAAAATAGCTTTTAGTTTTACTTTAACAGTGAACAATGCAGTCTCGATCCAGTCTGTTTAGCTTGGAGAAGGGAAAGGCGAGAAGGAGGGAGGAGCAAGGGAGAGCCTTTCCATCCTAGGTTACAGGGCTGTGTGTTTCTAATGATGCACACAGTGTAGGGAGACACGGCTCTAGTTCCTGCATGCAAGGGTGGCTTCAATGGTGAAAAATGAAACATGAGGCAGCAGTCAAGACACCGGTTTAAATTGGAACATAAGCAAGGATTAAAAGGTAATGAAGCTGCATTCTCATTAGGTTACTAAACCAGCTGCTGAAAGTGCTTAAAAAGTGGGGCTTTAATATCACTTTAACGTGAATTCTAAACAGACAATCATTAAAGCGGAGTTCCGCCAATTTTTTTTTTTTTTTTAAGTCAGCAGCTACAAATACTACTGTCAGCAGCTACAAATGCTGCTGATTGTTAAAATATGGACACTTACCTGTCCAGGGCACCTGCGATGTCTGCACCCGAAGCCGATCTGTCCCTCGGCTCTCGGGTGCTGCCGCCACCATCTTTGGTAAGGGAATCAGGAAGTGAAGCCTTGCTGCTGTCTCCTGGGACCCTAAGAAGACAGTGGGGCGGGGGCGGGAAGTGGCATAGATACTCGCAGTATTAGACAGGTATTTGCTCCCTCCTCCCCTCTGAAAGGTGCCAAATGTGACACCGAAGGGGGGGGGATTCTGAAAAGCGGAAGTTCCATTTTTGTGTGGAACTCCGCTTTAAGGTAAGTTGTAAACATCAGTAAATATTGGTGCTGGCAGTTATTACTGAAAACCTGAAAACTTGTTATCTGAGGTCACACTGCTGGCATATTGCATAATGTATTTCTTTGTGCCTGGACCTTTTTCAGATTCCACAGGTTTACATGGGGATGGTAACTTCAACATCTAATAGTTCAAGTTGCTATGGCATTGTAGTTTTTATTGGGCTTCCCTTAGAACTTGAAGAAGAGTTAAAGGGATAACCACAACTCGAAAAAAATAATAATAGTCTATTGAAAGATAAACATAAAACAACAACTGCAATACTCACTTTCTATCCAGAGCTGTCCCCCACAGTACTGCTTTTAGTGCACAAGATGGCCTCGGTTTCTCAGTTGAATGATGGCCTGCAACAATAAAACCAGTTCCTCTGAGCCCAAGGCTGTCATAGACACAGTGTGCCAAAAAAATAAGGTCATAGTGTGCTGTCCAGTTAAGCAGGGACAGCACACTATGACCTTATTTTTCTGGCACACTTTTTTCTCCTCTTATTAGCATACTCTTTGTCAGCACATTAACTGATTGTCTCATTGTGCTGCTTCTTCCTCTCCCACTCCTTTCCTGCTCAGCTCTTCAATACAGTGAATTACAAGAAGCTGTTCCCAGGCCAAATTCAGGTACAGTACTTACCCTGCAGTGAATGCATTTAAATCTGAACTCCAGACAGATGTAAAGAAATAAATTTTATTGCACCTAGGTATTTATTTATAAATCATTAAGCACTCCTTAAAGGGGTTGTAAAGGAGATTTTTTTTTTTTTTTTAAATAACAAACATGTTATACTTACCTCCACTGTGCAGCTCGTTTTGCACAGAGTTGCCCCGAACCTGGTCTTCTGGGGTCCCTCGGCGGCTGTCTCGGCTCCCCAAGTACTGCTCACCTTATGGGAGCCCCCTCGCATGGTGTGGAGTACTTGTGGGCGCACTCCCGTGATACAGCCGGTGGCTATAGCCGCTCGCTGTATCACTGGACCCCCCCCCCCGGCGCGCCACGTTATTGGATGTGAATGACAGCAGCCAATGGCTGGGCTGCTTTCAATCATCCACTCTAGCCAATCAACGGCCAGGGTGAGCGGCGAAGAGGACGTCGGGGGCGAGCGCGGGACTTTTCGAGGGGTCAGGTAAGTAAAACGGGGGGCCTGGGGGGGCCGGCATTGTCAGATGTTTTTTCACCTTAATGCATAGAATGCATTAAGGTGAAAAAACGTTTACCTTTACAACCCCTTTAAGACTTGGAAAGGAAGGGCAGGCCAAAAGATAGTTTTGCATTTTTCTGCATAAGGAATAATTGGCATCATCTTTTTGTAAATCAGATACAGTATAGGCATCTAAATGAAATCTGTGTTTTATTTATTAATATAGATATTTTTTCCATAGTGAATTCTTCATGCCTGGAATGGTTGATACCCACATCCACGCACCCCAGTACTCTTTCATTGGAACAGGAATGGAAAGACCTCTTTTGGAATGGTTGAAGCATACTACATTCCCAATTGAAGATACATATGCAAACCTGGAGACTGCTAGTAACGTGTACAACTCAGTTGTTGTAAGGTTTCATATTCTGTACATGTATAGTAAGAGTAGTATAGGTAGTATTAAGGCCCGGTTCATACTGATGCACTGCGGTTTGGCTATAGCATAGGTGTAAGTGTGTTTTTTATGCGTTATACCCGTGTTTTTAGCCACGGACCCATAGCCTTCTATAAGGTTGTGCATTTTTGCTACAGTTTCTGAAAGCGCACCAAAAGTCCTGCATGCTGCCTCTTTGGTGCACCCGCAAATACACCCGGAATACGGCCAAACCGGTAGTTGCAGTTGTGAAATGTTTGCATATCTCATAATAAAACATACACGAACAATGTTAATAATAATCATTTTGATATAAGTTGTGTGGAGGGCTTTTGAAAATGTAAAAAAAAAATGTAATGGCATAAACAGTATGTTTTGTGTTTGATATACAGTACTTGGCCCCCTCATGGAAGTTTCATGTTTCTCATTTTCTTTAGTAGTTTTTTTTAAAATTAGAAGTAATAACTGGTTGAAATACATACCTAGACCAAAGATGGCATAACCCTTACACCTTTAAAGTGGTTGTAAACCCTTACAGACCACTTTGACCTACAGGTAAGCCTAGATTAAGGCAAACTGTCAGCACTATATAAATCCTGTATAATAATATTAATCTAGGATTTTTCAATACATGGCCCCGTCCATTAGCCCCTCAATGCGAGAAAGTCGGCCTGTACCTTCAGCAGAGAAACAGCTTGACTGTAGGGATGGTGTTCTTAGGGTCATAGTCAGCATTTGTCTTCCTCCAAACACGGAGAGTTGAATTAATACCAAAGAGCTTAATTTTGGTCTCATCTGACCAAAGAACTGTCCCAATCCTACTCTGAATTATTTAGATGTTCATTGGCAAACTTCAGAGAGGCCTGTACATGTGCCTTCTTGAGAAGGGGGACCTTGCGGGTGCTGAAGAATTTCTGCAGGGGATCAAATAATTATTTTTCCCACTGTATGTTTAACTCGTCTGATCTAAATAATAATAAATAAATACAATCATATTTATCAAACAGCATGCATACCACTTTGCACTGAAATTTTAATACTGAATAAAAAGTTTTAAACAATCAAGTTAAAGTGATTGTAAAGTCTTGTTTAAAAAAATTAAATAAATAACAAACAAGTTATATTTACCTCCTCTGTGCAGTTAGTTTTGCACAGAGCAGCCTGCATCCTCCTCTTCTCTGGTCCATCTTTGCTGCTCCTGGCCCCTCCCTCCTATCGAGTGCCCCCTCAGCCAGAAGCTCTCTATGGAGGCACCCGAGCCGAGTCAGAGCTCTGTGTATCCATTCAGACATGGAGCCCCGACCTGGCCCTACCCCCCCCCCCCCCCCTCGATTGGCTGACTGACTTTGATTGACAGCCATGGGAGCCAATGGCGCCGCTGCTGTGTCTCAGCCAATTAGGAGGAGTATCTCGGACAGCTTAGACACTCGTGGACATCGCTGGAGAGTGATGGGGCTTAGGTAAGTAATTGGGGGTTGGTGGGGAGGCTGCTACACACAGAAGGCTTTTTTTACCTTAATGCATAGAATGCATTAGGATAAAAAACCTTCTGCCTTTCCAACTCCTTTCAATGAAAAAGCATGGGAATCCTAAAATTTTGTAAGAAACCAAACCTCTTTAATAACCACTAACATACCTTCTCCTATATCCATTACATTTATTTTTTGCCACCCACTGCCCTTTTTATCAAATCTTTAAATAGTCAGTCATCAGTTGAAGACTTTGTGAATGCAGCCTTAGGACAGAAATTAGCAAATAATGTGGCAAAATGCGCATCATGCTTTCGGGTGCCATTATTCCTTAATGGCAACCCAAACGTAAGTAACAGTCATGCGAAAAACGCAGGAAAAACACACCACACAAATCACACATGAGCTAGTTTTACAAGTAAATGGGCTGCCCTATACTGTTGCGTGATGTGTCAAAAAAATACAGTCAAAAAAGTAACACATTGCATCACATAGGTATGAATGTGGCCTAATTGAAGTTCTTACTACCCAGTCTAATCAGGGTTGGCAATGGTTATGTCCTCCGGGACTCTGGTTTCCTTTTGAACAGGCACACTTATACTTGGCCCAGCCATAAAAAATTAATAGAGGGGCATATGTGATTATTGCAGAGGTCGGTGGAGCGCTGGATGATATAAACCATTATGCTTGAGTATATCATGTCATTCATTGCTATTGGTCAAAGAGGGATGGTTGCTTCCATAAAGAGTGTCACATGATTGGAGTTGAATATTTGAAAGATGACCTTATTATTATTATTTTAATTGTAGTTCCTTTATACTAGTCTGGTGTTCATTTTTTTTATTAAGTTTTGTTTCTTTTTCTTTTAGAAAAGAACACTTAGAAATGGCACAACAACGGCTTGCTACTTTGCAACAATTCACACTGATGCTTCTATTGTATTGGCTGACATTGCTAGTAAGAACTTATAGACTATAAACCTAATAACAAGCAATAAGTACAAACAATATTAATATGCTCTTTTTATTTAATAACACTCCAATAATCAGTTTAAATCTCTGTATGGTTGTTTTGTTTGATGTGGTAATTAGTCTACTCAACTGTGTTATATGCCTGGGAAGGCATCCAAACAGACTATCACTTTAGAACAAGGCTAGGCAACCTTTTGAGAACAGTGTTTTGAAAAATGTTTGTAAGAAAATGAGAGTGCTAGATATATTAAACATAATGACTACTTTACATTTTCAATCAAGAAAAGGACTTATGTAATACTTATGTAATTACTTACTTATTAATTTATATTAGTAAGTAAATTGGCTGCTATAAACTAGATTCTACAATAATACCCTCCGACACTGTTGTCCGTGACTGCAATAATAACCCCTAAAATTGTTGTCAGTGACTGCAATAACATACCCCCCCCCCTGACTTTAAACGTTCATAAAGAGGGACAGCCTGAATAAGGTATAATATGGTGCTTGCAATATGAAAAGTGGAGTGTAGGGGTACAGTAGTATGTAAGGCAGAATGCAGGGTCCAGGAGTAATGCAAAGTGCAGAGGTGAGTAGTTTGTAGGGCAGAGTGCAGGAGTCAGTAGTATGTGAGACAGAGTGCAGAGGTCAGCAGTATGTAGGGCAGGGTGCATGTGTCAGTGGTATGTAATGTAGTGGGGTCAGTAGCTTAGGGGTTAGTAGTATTTAATGCAGAGCTCAGGAGTCAGTACCATGTAGGGCAGAGTGCAATGGTCAGTAGTGTGTAGGTCAGAGTGAAGGGGTCAGTAGTATGTAAGGCAGAGTGCAGGAGTGAATTGTATGTAAAACAGAGTGCGAGGGTCGGTAGTTTGTAGGGCAGAGCTAAGGGGTCTGTAGTATGGAATACAGAGTTAAATGGTCAGTATTATGTAGGGCAGTGTGCAGGAATTAGTAGTATGTAGGACAGAGTGCAGGGGTTGGTATTATATAGGTCAGAGTACAGGGATCAGTAGTATTTAGGGCAGAGTACATGGGTTAGTATTATGAAGGGCAAAGTGCGGGGATCAGTATTATGTAGGGCAGAGTGAATTGTATGTAAAACAGAGTGCAAGGTTCAGTAGTTTGTAGGGCAGAGTTAAGGGCCTTGGACATGTCCCAGAAGACTGCGGGGAGGGAGGGAGGGGGGAGGAGATCTTCCCAGGCTATCCGAGCAGAGCTAGACCAAGACAAATTCTAAGACAATATATGATATACAGTATGTGCTTAGGGTAGTGATGCCTGATCAGTGGGACGTGATTGTGTTTATAATATAATGTCAAGTTTACAGTTCCAGGTCTATACAGGATTTGCCAGCTATTGTAATTGCAGTCATTTATTAGCAAACAGTCTGAATCACAGGTATTGCCCTCAAATGCCTGACACACACTAACAAACCAGTCAAGGAGTTGATGGGGGACCCTGTGCAGGATGGATAGTGCTTCCAGGTTTTTCCACTTGAGCCCTATTTTTGGCTCTTCTCTATTCACAATTTGTTGGTCCCCAGTTTTGGGCATAAGACTGTATATAAATATTGAGGGTGGTTTGGCTACTTCTTGTCTTGCCTTTATTTATCCCTTATAGTGCAGTTATTCATCTTCAAGGGACATACCTTTATATAGCTTTGAAGATTCTATTGGGCTGGAAGTTCTGGAATAGAGAGCTTTTCTATACTATCTTCCCTGTGTAGATTTATTACCTTCCTACCATATTTTGTATGGATCCATGACCCTTTGTGTGGCAAGCTCTGTCTGAGCTGGTCTCTGGTTCGACATTATTGTAGCATCCGTATGTTAGCACACAGCTCCTGATGAAGTAAAACTCATGAAACATGTTGAGCTGCATATGAAATAGTGGTGGAGCTTTATACCATCTTTGATGTTTACTCTGTAATCCAACATGATGTGTTTATACTAATTCTACAGTTAGATCGACCAATTCTAATGATTTAAGGTGCACAATGCTACTTTGTTTTTAACTTGATGTTTTTAACTCTTTAAAGTGCATTATTAAAGATTTAAATTTCTACTTTATCTAGCTTGGTCATGCCTACAAAGTCCATGAACTGCGGTTCAACTTTTGTAATTATTCATCTACCACTAAGCCTACAAACACCTACCACACAGACCTATATCTACGGTATATTGATTTAGTAAACAACACAAAGGTCCTTTCTAACAAAATGAAAGACAATATTATTGGGTCTCCTGTAGCAATACATATTTCTGACAAAGAAAGCTCAAAATAGTGCCATATATGAACAGTTAACACAACATGGTTTTGTTTTATAGATCAGTATGGTCAGAGAGCATTTATTGGGAAAATTTGCATGGATAGCAATAACGCATACCCCAAATATAAAGAAAGCACTGAAGAGTCTATAAAAGAAACCAAAAGGTAAAGTACACACACATACAGTATAGTATAAAGCTCTGCTAGATAGCAAAGCCAGCTTGGAGACCTGACTTTTTTGTATCTCAGTTAAGTGAACTCGGGAGGAATGAGAAACAGATGAGAGCTATGTATTTAGTAAAATAATCAATAAATATACTTTAAGGGCTTGTTTACACTTGCAGCAGTTTCTGAAAAGTGATCACATTTCAGAGATCAGTACAGGAGTTGCGTTACTGTTGCCTCATAGATGCCCTTTTTTTTTTTTATAGTCAAACAGGATTTTGTGCAAGCTGTTGCAGTGTGGCCTCACTTACTTACCCAGTACCGCTGCCAAACATGGTAGGGGTATCATTTTTACTGCCACACACCACAATGTTACCCAACCTCCCTTATATACAAGTCATAATTATGACAGGTGCAGTGGTGGGCAGCAGGAGGGCCAGTAAATTAACTAGATATACAGTATGCATTTAAGATGCAAAATCCACAGCAAATACTAATTCTTTCAAATACATTTATATAGCATATAATATATTTCTGATTAGGAAACAGGGAAACAAGCTAAGAACCAAATGTAACATTTTTAAAATAATACATACAGTGATATCACCTCCATTTAAATTAAACCTGTTAGCATTGCTATTACCCCTCATATGTTTGGCTCCCATGTAGCACTGATGGTTGCAGATGCCCAGTCCCCAAAGTGGTGCTAGTTCCAGAGCAGGCACTTGTCTATGCATGATGCTGCACAGCACAAGCATGCTCTGCCTTGAAACTGGCACACCTTACAGTGCCATAATTCAGCACTATATTTAAGTCTTCGTTGTGATAAGTAATAGCCATACCCACAGACCTTTAAGTAAATTTTACAGCAATAGATGAAAGTGTATTTTGTATATTGTTTTCTAGGTTTGTTGAAGTCATAAAAAAGGAAAAAGTGAGTATAAAGTTTAAACATTACTGACATATATTTTAAAACATAAATTTTGATGATTTTGTTTAACTTTAAGAGCCACATGTTTTGATGATGGTATGTTCATTATTCTTAAGCCCCATACACACGCTCGGATTATCCGAGGACCAGGTCCGTCGGATCCTGTCCGTCGTACTTTGTCCGATGTTCGTGTTGCATACACACGGTCGGACAAAGTTGTTGGAAAATCCGATCATTCTGAACGTGGTGACGTTTGTTGCCTACGACGGGACTACGTAGAGGCTAGTAGCCAATAGCTTTGGTCTTGTAACGTGATCTGAGCATGCGTAGCACTTTGTCCGTCGGACTACGCTACACACGATCGGATTTGGTGTGATCGGACTTTGTTGTCAAAAAATCTATCCAGCAGGAGGTAGGACTTTGTCCGTCGGACAATCCGATGGAAACTGTCCGATGGTGCCTACACATGGTCGGAATTTCCGACAACATTGTCCGATAGGACAGAATCCATCGGAAAATCCGACCGTGTGTATGGGGCTTTAGATATCTAGTGCTGGTAGATATCTAGTGCTGGTAGATATCTAGTGTTGGTAGCCTATTATCAACATTGAGTGTGGCTGTTCCGCTCAAGTCTTTGGTAAAAAAGTTTATGGAGTTGGTTTCTTTGGATCAAGTTTCAGATGCTATTCATTGGGCTGTGGTGGGGTAGGGGATGGTTCTGTACCCTCATTGTAGGAGGACCCCTCTAATGGGTGTAACCTCTTGCCTGTTCTCTGAGTCTGCTTCTCCAGAACAGACAGTCATTGGAAGGAGTTCACCTTATTCTTCTGGTCCTGATGTTCTTGATTTAAAGCGTATTTCCACCTTTGCAGTCTAATTTGAGAAAACCACACTAATCTTATAAAAATGTCTTATATGTATGTCTTATAAATATGTCTTATCTTTTAGACCTTTCTCGGGAGAAGTTATCATTGCTGATTACAAGGTTTTTTGAAATGTTCTCATTAACATACAATGCATATAATCCAGGCATTTAAGAAAGGCCTGGATTATTTCTTAAATGTACATAATATAACTAGGTACTAACATTTATAGGTAAAGTTGATCCAGGGAAAATCCAATTGTCTCTCTGGGATCAGGAAGGAATTTTTTTCCTGCTGTAGTAAATTGGATCCTGCTTTTCAGGGGGGGTTCACCTTCCTCTGGATCAAATGTGGGTATAGGATTGGGTATATGGGATTGTATGATATATTTTTTTTTTTTATGGTTGAACTAGGTGGACTTTTGTCTTTTTCCAACCTGACTAACTATGTAACTATGTAATGCAAGTAGCCCAGCCCCTAAATCTCTAAATCACTAATCCTTTGTTTGGTAAGACAGTGCTCAAATATAGTTACAATTGATAGTGAAGAAGATCTGCCTGCACAATACAGACAGGGTTAATTATGGCAGCTGCTCAGCCCCATCAATAACAGAGAACTATGTAGCATTTTTCTTTGTTGGGTGATCTTGTTTGCTGGAGCATCTAAAAAATGTATGCTGCAATTTTTTATTTTTATGTTATGATATGTGAATGGGGACGGGACATGTAACAAATATAAAGTAGGTGTTATCCCAATTTGGCTGCCAAAGTGGAAATACACATTAATGTATATCTTCATCCCTGCCTGCCTACCCCCTTTTTAGGTGGGTGTAGTTGACAGCCCTACCCTCACATAGGGGATTCAGGGTTAAGCCAGGTACACACAGGCCAAATGCTGGGTGACATCGGCCAGTTCAATAAAAACCAAGCGACATTCGGCCCATGTGTATGACAGCCAGTCCAACAGAAGCTGGGTGTTTGGCCAGATTCTGTCGGATGTGCATGCTGGGAGAACAAGGAACAGCCTACCGGCTCTTGATCAGCACTCTCAGCCAATAGCTGAGAGTGCTGACCAGAGTGTTCTGGCGGGGGGCTGTCCCCCTGTCAGAACACAACAGCTCAGTGGGGGAGATCGCTGCACTAACATCAGATCATTAGTATGGTGGCTTAGATCGGAGCTGTCAGCAGGTTGAACAAAAAAAAACTATTAGTGTGTACATGGCTTTAATACACTTCAGTTATCTTCTAGTTCTGGGGGGCGTTCTTTTCTATCCATTAGGAATTATGCTGCTAGGGATCTCATTTTCATGGCTATCTCTTTCTGACTAGGCAACCTCCTTTTATTCTCATGGATTTCCCTTTCCCAGAAGTCAAGGGTTAAGAGATGATAGGTTCAAGCCTTTTGTTGTTGACCAACTGGACTTCCTTTAAGAAAAAACTTGTTTGTCTATACCTCCATTCCCTGAAGTCAACAATATGAATGCTAAGCTTAAGCTGTTTGCTAAAGACCCACTACCCTTCTTGTTTGGACATGGTAAGGGGATTTACTAAAACTGGAGAGTGTAAAATCTGGTGCAGCTCTGCATACAAACCAATCAGCTTCCAGGTTTTATTGTCAAAGCTTAATTGAACAAACTGAAGTTAAAAGCTGATTGGTTATCATGAACAGCTGCAACAAATTCTGAGTGCTCAAGTTTTAGTAAATCTTCCCCGGTAGGTCTGTTCAAACTTCCCTTAACGATCTGTGTTTTCCTGATACTCGGACCAATAAGAATTTTTCTGCATTAGCTGTTAGATTTGTTTTCTTCTATTTGGTTAGCATGTTTTTTCCTGCCTGTTTTTTGGTAAATGGTTGATTGGTCCTCAGATTTTCGCTGCATGGGGTGCTTTTGGATATCCCCTTTCAAAATAACTGAATTCCGGAGGCGCTCAGGCGCATGCACAAGGCTTCCAAGATGGCCATGTAGACTGAGTTCCACACTGCTCCGGACGTCCTGTGCCCCCCATAGCGGACAGCACACCACCTCCATCCATCGCCCACTACCGGGACTGGGGAAACACAAGGGGATTACATATATGACCTCCGGAACCACCTGCCGAGCCCTGAATGCGCAATTAATACAGGCCGGTGATCCAGCCTACAACACACAAACTGAGCTGAGACACAGCAGAACAGAGCCTCCCCCGGACCCCTTGTCCCACAGCCCACACAGTGGGGATCATGTGAGTACCCACATCCACATACCTGCCTCCCCATCGTCCACAGAATCCCTGATAGGACATACCCACAAAACATAACCCTCTGAAGATCATGGGAGCTTTCCATGATTTCTATACAAAACTATGTAATGGGGAGAACAAGGTTGAGCAAGCTCAGGTTGACACTTTCTTAGGCTCTTTACCCATACCCAAATTAGAAGACCAACACAGTGATATACTAGAAGCTCCTATAACATCTGAAGAGGTCACCCAAGTTATCAAACTTTTAAAACGAGGCTCCGCCCCAGGGCATTTGCAACTACCCTTTCCCCGTACTTAGCGCGCGTCTTCAATTCCCTCAGGCAAGGATCATCTTCAGAACGATCCCTTAACTGAGCATACATCACCATAATCACAAAGCCAGGGAAGGACCCTAGCGAAGTCAGTAACTACCACCCCATCTCTCTTATAAATAATGACCTAAAACTCCTGACTAAAATTCTAGCGGATCGACTCTTCTCGTTCATTGGCTCATACATAGATAAGGACCAGGTAGGGTTCATTCTAAGCAGACAAGGCCCAGACGAAATTCGGTGGGCATCATCTCACTCTTGCACTCAGAATGGGATGGAGGGCAGCCACAAGAAGTCTTCCTTCTTTCTATCGATCTACAGAAGGCATTCGACTCTGTGTCCTGGCCCTACCTCTTCTCCATCTTAGACTGCTGGGGAATGGGACAACATTTCACTAACATTATCAGAGCCTTATACTCGTCCCCTGAAGCTCCAAGGCTTTTTCTCAGAACCCTTGCTTATTTCAAAAGGTACAAGACAAGGCTGCCCTCTATCCCCACTGATTTTTGCAATGGTGATTGAAACCCTAGCCATCACCATTAGGACTAACCCAGATATACACAGAGTTTCATGCGGCCTTTGCCGATGATCTTCCCCTCTTCATAACCTCCCCACTGATTTCATTACCAAACGTCTGTCGCCTACTAACTAAATTTGGAAATGTATCGGGCCTGTGCTTTAACATGTCGAAATCTCAAGCCCTCAACATCAACATCCCTGAATCCCTGCTCTCCCAACTAAAAGACCACTTTGATTTGTATGGAGTGACACCATGATATCCTACTTAGGAGTCACACTAACTAAGAGAGTAAACCAATTATATTTAGCTAACTACCCCCGCTAATTAAAAAATTGGAATCTGACCCTAGTCAGTAATATACTGTAATATACTCGAGAGCTCAAAAACCGGATTGGGTGCAAATGGAATGTCAGGCAGTACCTCACTTCACTCTAGATTACCTTATGTGTTGCCCTCCTAAAAATCGCCCGCCGATTATGGCTCCAATGCTTTCTCCCTCTTACTATGGGATGGCCTAAAAGACCACTTGGAATTAATCTACAAGATTCGTCCTCTCGCCCTCTATTTCCACAACCCCCATATTCCCCCAGGAACGTACATTAAAGAATTTCAATGGTGGTTGGACAAGGGGATGTACAGAATTGGCCACTTTTTCAATCTCACTGGACCAATCACCCTTAAATATTGTATAACCAAATTAGAAATGCCCACCTCTGAGAGATTTAGATTCCTCCAAATTTCCAACTTACTTCCCTCATTATGGAAGACTAGAACTTCTCCTCCCAACATTACACCCTATGAACACTAGTGTGCTCAAGCCGTGGAGCAGAGAGGGGGGATCTCGGTGATCTATGAGTCGCTTGGTAAGGTTTAATTTTAAAACCAACTACATGACAGATTGGGAAAGGAACCTCTCACAAGAACAGTCCATAGAGAAATGGTACATGGCGACCTCTAGGGCCTATCGAGGAATCTTAAATGTTTCATTAATCGAAGCTGACCTCAAGGTCATAACATGGTGGTATTTAGTTCTTACAAGGCTGGCTAAATTCTACCCTACAGCCTCCCCCCTATGTTTTCAGAATTGTTCTAATTTGGGCTCCATGATTCACATCTAGTGGGAATTCCCTAAAATAAGAAGCTTCTGGAACAAAATATTTATCATGGTCCATAAAGTTACGGACATATCAGTTGAGAAATCTCCACACATAGCTCTACTAAATTTCCCCATAGAAAAGGCCTCCAGAAATACGGGGAGACTGATCCACTTCATAATCCTAGGGGCTAAACTGACAATAGCTAGAGCCTGGAAGCGACCCTTTGTCTCTCTTACCATGGCAAAACATAAGATCTCCTGGATAATGGCTCAGGAGAAGATAGTTAGCATACTACAGGATAAAGTAAGGAAGTTCGAAGCTACCTGTAAACCCTGGGCAGACTATGTGCTTGCGGTAACGTTCCGCCAAGACACACTTAACTCTCTACCTATCTCTTTCTCCCTCTCTTTTGCTCTCTTGCCCCCCCTCACATTCTTCTCCCCCACCCCCTCCTCCCTCCTCCCTTCTCTCACTTTTATACATCAACCTCTATCTTATGGGGGAGTTTTTCCTTTTATTTAAAAAAAATGTATAAACCTAGTCAACACGCTGATGTAAGAGTTTCTTCGTTCTAAATTTCTATATGACGGAAAGATGTAAGGCTTATGTTTACCTTGTTTTTAAGCATGAAAAAACAATTGAAACTAAAAAAAATATAAAAAAAAAACATGAATTCCTGGGTTCCTTAATTGTTGATAAAGAAAACAAGATTTTTGTATCGTAAAATAATTTTTTTGAAGTCAATTGAGGGTTCTGCCTCTGTATTATTGGTCCTGTGTACTGCTTGCTCACAAAACTGAAGCATGATGGTTAGAGGCGCGCTTTGAACATGTTACATGTTACACTTGTATTTAGGATGTAACATGTTCCAGCTCCAGCACCCCCTCTCCCCCCCTCCACTTCCTTGTGACAGCGGAAAGGGGTTCTTCTCCCCCGCAGCTGTTATCACATTAAAAATCCTTGCGGCTGTGCGTGGCTCCATTCACACAGCCACGTCATTCATTCACAGTGATCTGTGAGTGAACGAACTGCAAATCCTGTCAGCTACTGTGGCAGCCAACCTTTAGTTCTCAATGGACTATGAGCGAGCTGATCAGCACACTCATAGTCCATTCACACTCCTTCCACCCTTCAAACTGAAAGCCCATACAAAAGTACGGGCAGAAAGCTGGCGGGAAAGTGTGCAGGAGCCTGACATTACACCTGCGATTTGCTGGCTGTGTGCAGTACTTTCAAGGTTTCTGTAGAAAAAAATAATAAATGTTAATTATTTTTTACCTGCAAAAATATGTGCATTTTCATTTTTAGTTAAAGGAGAACTTATCCTTTAAATGTTTTTTATGTTTGCCAGTATTTCAACTTTCTATAGACAGGCAGTATAGTCTAACTGTTTCAGCTGAATTCTGGTGTCCCTCAATGGACTTTGAGAAAAAGATTTTAATACAAGTACAAAAATCCTTTCTTTCTTTTTTTTACAGCTGAAATGTTAGTGTGCTCCAATATTTTAATGTGGAAAAACACTTTAACAGAGAGTACATATAGTAAAGTAGATTTACATGAATTACTTCCAGTCTTCCAAAAATAAATTGATTACAGAGAACAGCTCAGTGGATATATTGCCTAGTATACTGCAAATAGTTGACAGTGTCTACATTTGGAAATCATATTTTCTTTTCATAATGTTTATTTTTTAGTCAATTACACTTTATGAGTGATTTTTGTGGTTTCATATGCGTTTATATTCAGCATTATTAGTAAGTTGTAAAATGCATGATATTGCTCAAATGAAGAATTAGGTTATACTTGCTTCATTGTGTTCCTCTCAGATTTCTATGCAGACTGCTATTGACATAATCTTCTAAATATTCTGATATTGATGACTTTCTCAGTATGACAGAGTAAAACCCATTGTAACTCCCCGGTTTGCAGTAACCTGCAGCGAAAAATTGCTTAACGAACTTGGCACATTAGCTGAGGAGCACCAGCTGCATATACAGGTATTTATTACAAAAATTCAGAAACCAAAAGATCTTTTTTAAGTCGTTTACAATTTTAAATAGTTTTTTAGTCATATTCATTTATAAGGATAGTTTATGTTTTGTATATTTTTGTTTTGCAAGTAAAAATGACATGCATGACAAAAGATTTCCAGAGCATCATGGGTTAGCTAATAATATAGCACATGAGACATAGTTCCCAACAGAAAGAACTGTCTTTCTCTGGGTCAGTATACTGATCTGTCTAATATGGGATAAGTCATGTACTGAATGCAGTCTGTGTGTAAATTTCACCTTGATATGTTGATCTTGCAATCTCTGTAAACAATAAGCTTTTATTAATATGTGATCATAGGGGAGAGCAACAAAGTGCCCTGGGGCTTTACATGCTGACTGTATAGGAAACTTCATAATGTTACCAAGCTATTTTCCAAATTGTTATTTTTTATAATATTCTATTATTATTTAATATATGTTTAAATGTTTAATTAATATATATGTATAAAAAAAAACAACACAGTTTCACTAATCACAAGGCAAATCTGTCTTGTGCCTATAAATTCTAAATGGAAATTAGGAGTGAATATTTTTTTTCCAGGTAGACTCTGTACTCTCTTTTTTTTCATCATAATTTTGCTCTATGTTAAATATATAACTGTAGCGGCCATAACCCTCGATGGGGCGGCCTTGACTTTTGGGCTTAACGGTTACCTCCGCTTGGCTTGTTCTAGGGGTTCCCAGGGTTAGTACCCAACAACTTTGGACGCCGACACCATAAAAGTCCTTTTAGAAAGGTTTTTATTTGCAGGGGTAACATCCAACAAACACAGTCTCCTATGGGAACAGAGGGCAAGGGCGAAGAAACTCAGGCACCTTGAACTGCTGACAATTGAAAAGTCTCTAACACAAACCCAGAGAGTAGCCACTCGCAGCTGGCTGCTTCAAAGTTGAACAAATCTCTAGACAGAGATTATGGCAACTTCCGGAAACTTGTAAAGTCTCTGACATTGAATAAAGTCTCAACCGAAAGTGAAAAGAAACCTTTTCTCAGTACCTGGAACGTTCTCTGTCTCCTTGGCAGTACTGCGAAACTGTGGATTCGTTAGTGTCCTTAACAACCCAACAACCAGGCACTTCTTGGGATGCCAGCTTGTTGGCCCTCCTCCGATGAGTCCTCTCCCAGTCGCTTACACGCGCTGCGGTGCCCCTCCAAGGTTGAGAGCACACCCGGACGCCTTGAATCCTCCCTCAGTTACTGCCGGTTCCGAAACTCTGGAACAGATGGATCCTTTGCCCCAGACAAAGCAGGTCTATGGGGTTAGTCAAACTGACCATGTTGCGGGATGGCAAACGCTTCCGGGCCCGGGACCCCTCGCGGGGCTACCCCGGTCCAGATCCAGGAACAGGCAGCCACTAAATTTCCACATATAGCGGACACCTTGTAAAAGTGTCATCGCTACATAACTATTGTCAGAATGTATTTTGTCTTTGATTTTTGAAGGAAGAGGTATGATCTGCAAAATAAATAAAGTCTTCCAAGCCACCAAGCCACCACACATATATAATAACCTCTATTGCAAAAGATATTTTATATCAGTTATAAATATGTCAGTTTATGATGCTTTCTTATGAGTTAAATAAAATGTAGTTATAGCATCATTATATACTTTTACATTATTCTCTTGCTTTCAGAGCCACATCAGTGAGTCTCCCGCAGAGATTGAAGAGGTGTTAAACCTATTTCCTGGCTACAAGAATTATACTGACGTATATGACAGAAATAAGCTTCTGACAGACAAAGTGAGTTGAATTGTTCTTAGACAACAGTAGTTGGTCCAGCTTTACTTTAGAGCTGAAGCAGTTACAACATCTTGGTTAGTAAAGCTGCTCCAACCAGAGGTGTCCACCAGAGGTCCAACCAGAGGTGTCAGTTTTTTTTGTGCAACCCGCTGGGTTGCACGAAAAAAAAACTGTTAGTGTTGTACCGGGCTTAACACATAACCCTGCTTAGGCATTGAGGTGTTGCCCTGAGCAAGATTTAAAGGGATCAAATCATTTGTTCATCATTAAGTGTATGGCCAGCATAATTGTCTATACTGTAGATTCATAGTCATGACTTAATTGTACAACTGATATTCTACAAAGCAACTTTGAGTCTGAGTAGCTACTCTAGGATGCAAGTTTCACTTAAAGGCACTGTAGTTAACTTTCAGTTAAAAGCTCAAGTCTTGTATGCATTGTCTACAGCCAGCTGTCACACTTACCCCTGACGCAGGTGGTCAGACACTGCAGCTGTCTTCTTAGTTCTTCACCTATAGCAGTCCCCTTTCCCATAAGGGAAGCAGGCCTACTGGTACCTGGTTGCCCCAGGACTTAAACACAATGCTATAGTGCCTGGTCACCACGGCAGAGCAGGCACGAGCTGAGAAAAGCAAACAGGTACTTGCGGTTGGCAGACAGGCAGAGTGGTTCAATGACAGTCCAGGTACAAGGCAGGCAAGGTTTAGGATAGTCAGGGTCAAATCCATAGTCAAAAGGTAGGCAGAGTTTAGAGAGTAGTTGATATTTGATCTGAGGTCGTCAATGAGGGAATTCCAACAGCAGAGCAAGACAGACAAACAGAGAGCTTGGAGCATGTGATTCAAATGCAATATCTCAAGCATGAAACTGCAGGCTTGAGTGGCTTAAATCAGGTTTGCATAGAAATAAAAAAAAAAAAATGGCACACGGTCACTCCTTATGAAATTTTATTTTGCACTGAAGCAGTTACATCTTTAAAATGGTAACGCGTTTCGGCTTAAGCCTTCCTCATAGATATGGCTATGAGGAAGGCTTAAGCCAAAACATTATTATTATTATTATTATTATTATTATACAGGATTTATATAGCGCCAACAGTTTGCGCAGCGCTTTACAACATGAGGGCAGACAGTACCCTTACAATACAAATCAATACAGGAGGGATCAGAGGGCCCTGCTCGTTAGAGCTTACAAACTAGAAGGGAGGGTAAAGTTGAAACAAAAAGGTAATAACTGTGAGGGGATGAGTGGAGAAAATGAAAATACAGTTGTTAGGTGTGGGTAGGCTTCTCTGAAGAGAAGGGTTTTCAGGGATCGTCTAAAAGCTAATAAAGTAGGAGATAGGCGGATGGATTGGGATAGGGCATTCCATAGGATTGGAGAGGCTTTGGAAAAGTCCTGGAGGCGAGCATGGGATGAGGTGACGAGGGAGCTAGAGAGCAGGAGGTCTTGAGAGGAACAAAGAGAACGAGTAGGTTGGTATTTAGAGACTAAGCTAGTGATGTAGCTACTTTACCTGTTAAAAAAAAAGCTAGTGATGTAGCTGGGGGCTAAATCGTGGATGGCTTTGTACGCAGTTGTTAGTATTTTGAATTTAATTCTTTGGCTGAGCGGAAGCCAGTGGAGGGATTGACAGAGAGGAGTGGCAGACACAGAGTGATTGGTAAGGTGGATGAGTCTGGCAGCAGCATTCATGATGGATTGAAGAGGTGATAGACTATGTAGAGGTAAGCCAATGAGAAGGGAGTTGCAGTAGTCGAGGGGAGAGATGACCAGAGAGTGAATTAAGAGCTTTGTTGTGTCATTGGTTAGAAAAGGGCGTATTTTGGAGATGTTGGGGAGGTTGAGGCAGCAGGATTTGGACAGTGATTGAATGTGTTGCTTGAAGGAGAGTTCAGAGTCCAGGACTACATCTAGAACCTTGGCATGTGGGCATGGGCTTATGGTTGTGCCATCGATTTTGACAGAAAGATCAGGGGAAGGGGCATACGGGGGAGGAAAAATTATAAGTTCGGTTTTGGATAGATTGAGTTTGAGGAAGTGGTGTGACATCCAGACTGATATATCTGATAGTAAATTAGTGATACGTGAGGAGACAGAGGGAGTGAGCTGAGGGGTAGAGAAATTGATTTTGGTGTCGTCAGCGTAGAGGTGGTATTGGAAGCCATGGGAGGCTATCAGTTGACCCATAGAGGAGGTGTAGATTGAAAATAGGAAAGGTCCAAGAACAGAACTTTGGGGGACCCAAACAGAGAAAGGCAGAGGAGAGGAGGAAGTAGAGTTGTAAAAAACGCTAAAGGTGCGGTTGGATAAATAGGAAGAGAACCAGCAAAAAGTACACTCACTCCCTTAGTTCTAATAGAAAAGGCATGCATTTCAAAGATGTTGTAACTGCTTCAGTGCAAAATAAAATTTCGTAAGAGGGAACGATCGGGTGCCAGCTTTTTGATTTCTATGGATTCATTTTGGACGGGATAGCCAGAGCACCGACACACAGACCATCATCCTTTTATTGTGGTAGAGCTTGGGTGAGTTCTTATACCTAAATCAGGTTTGGTCTCTACTCAGAGACTGTCTACATCAATCACCTTGCAGGTGGACAGACAGACAGGGAAAATGCATCATAGCCAAGACTAGGATGCTGGAACCAGCAGCTATGATAGAGCAGGAGCGCACACACTCCTGACCCCTGACCCCAGCTTTCAGATATAGAGCAGCAGTGCATAGCAACCGATCAGCTTCTATCTTCAGCTTGTTCAGTAAAGCTTTAAAAATAAAAGGTAGAATCTGATTGGTTGCCATGCACTGCTCCATATTTTGTCTCTTTCCTTTCTGTATGTGGAGGATGGCACTGTAATTATTTTAATAATAAAAAAAAAACCTTGAAGTACCCTTTTCCTAATCAATATACAGCTGTCACATGACCCAGCTCTTTCCCAGCCTATCTGCAAAACATAAGCAGGAGGAGCTTCTAGTCTTCTTCCAGTCCTCCTCTGCTGCTAGTCACATGTTCAAAATAAAACAAAACAGCCTTTGGAATACAGTAAAAATGAATAAATGATATCAATCAACTGTTTTAAATTGGCATACAAATAGATAATTGAAATTAAATCTTTATTATTTTGTGGAAATAACAGGGTGTGGGCGGATTTCTGCCAGTCACAGGATGTGTCACACCCCTCCAGTCCGTGTCTTAGAATAAGAGGGAGGTGAAGCCCCCATAAATCTACATGTAATATCCCACCCTTATTGTGTTTAGCTAGTTAGTTGGCATGGAGGAGGAAGGAAGGAGTAGGCTGTCATTTTCCACTGTGGATACGCCCACATGTGTGACTCTATAGTCACATGGGCTGCTCAGATGTGATAGGGAGGAAATGCTCACCATAGAAACTCACTGAAAACTGAGCATGTGCAGAGTTACCACCACAGCTGCCAAATCTGTAGCTGAATTGGGGACATGAACAGAAGGTGGAGATAGAGAGCAGCAGGATCAACCATGTTTTTTGCATAATACAGAAAATGAATCTCATAGTGACTGAGTGAGTATGAACAACAAGTAATAAAGCATTTATTGATAGTTTTTTTATGATGTGGGTTTAGTGACACTTTAAAGACAGTCAGATCGTGCTTAGACAGCCAACTACCATTTGGGGGCTTTCCAGACATTTGTATTCATGTGCTTGCTTGTATACTTTCAGACAGTAATGGCACATGGCTGCTACCTCTCCAATGAAGAGCTACTTATTTTCAGAGAAAAAGGGGCTGCAATATCACATTGCCCAAATTCAAACATTTCGTAAGTGAATATCACAATATGCATTAGAAGTATCCAATACAAATTGAATATATTAAAAACGTTTTTTTTTCCCTAATAAATCATCTATCCTTTGCATCTCATACAGTATAATGTAGTTTTTTTCTGGCATTACAGTTATTATGTGTGAGTTTTTTAATGAATAAAACACTTTAAATATACAACAATAAGGCCGCTCCCTCAGCACTTCTTAGTTCTTTCACCTTCACTGTATATTCCCGCATGCTGGTCTCTCCCAAAGGGTATCCTGCCTATCCAGGATGCCTTGCAAGTCCTCTGTTGTTTCTCTGTGGCCAATGCCACTGTCTAACCTCTGCTGCAATAACTAACTTCTGGTTGGCCAGTTGGCCCCCCCAGTGGGAAACGTGTTTTTTAGTGAACATACCCTCGTGTTCAGTTTTTTGATCGTATGCTAAGTTTGAATAGCCTTCTTTTGTAGTATACCAGTAAAAAATCTTTTGGACAGAGTGTGGAAAGGTTGGCACTTGTATCATGGTTTTACTGCTGTCTGGGTCTCTGCTGGTAATTTATTTTTTCACCTTGCCATTGGAACAGAAAGAGAGATGAAGTAATAACAGGATCTAACCTTTCCCTACTGTACTGAGAAATCTATATACTGCAGTATATTAGAATAATGTCTCAGTGACCACTGCCACTGTGACACGGAATGAAGGGAATCTTTTCAACAGACATTTGGAAACACAAAACTGGCAGAAGTTTACTGTATATGCTGTATTGTAAAATTTTTATCAGATTTAATAATAAACACTTTGGCAAGAACCTGTGTTGGGTGTAATGAATGGCCCTGTAGAAAATGTGT
Source organism: Lithobates sylvaticus (assembly GCA_028564925.1). Classification (NCBI taxonomy): domain Eukaryota; kingdom Metazoa; phylum Chordata; class Amphibia; order Anura; family Ranidae; genus Lithobates; species Lithobates sylvaticus. The sequence continues at coordinate 308,544,963 of CM053026.1, read as the reverse complement.
GTTGTTAACCGGATTAGGTAAAAACTAAATTTATTTTTGCAACTTGTTTTCTTTAGCCTATGCAGTGGCCATCTTGATGTCCAAAACATTCTAAAGCATAAGGTTAAACTGGGACTTGGGACTGGTAAGCAAACAACTTTTTTTTATGATTTTTTCATAATGTGAGTAGAATAATAAGCTAAATTATAAGTGAGTAGATAAAAGCTAAATGTGTGATTAAAACTTAGCTCCAGGCAAACAACTAAATACACATATGAAATACATCTGTGAGAGCTGTTTTACATGTCAAATTTCTATCCTTCTAGTCTTGAGATTAAACAGTTTTGCCACTAACACAATTCTAGCTGGCAGAGGAGGAGAGCCGATTTTGCTCTACCTCAGTTAAGTAACTTTTAAAAGGGATGTCCCTCCTTCAGTCTGTAACTGGAAAGCAAAGGAGAAATAGCGTGTAAGCAGGTTGTATCAGTGCTGATTTAGTGAGTTAGCATCTGGCGGCGGCGCGGAAAGCGACGACCGCGGCAAGAACAGAAGAGACCCCGGAAGACCCCCGAAGGTGGATCGAGACCCCCAGATGACGGCGTCGACGACGAAGAAGGTAGCCGGCCTCCTCCGCTCTTGAAGGACCTAGGTAAAAGAGCAGAAGAGAGTGGAGGAGTCCGGCGAGAAGACCCCGGAGCAGTGCAATAAAATATTTTTTCAAAATTGTGTGTTTTTTTACTTTACATTTTACACCTTAGGTGAATGGGTAGGGGTACATCGTACCCCATACTCATTCACATAGGGTGGGGGGCCGGGATCTGAGGGCTCCCTTATAAAAGGGTGCTCCCAGATTCCGATAAGCCCCCCGCCCGCAGACCCCGACAACCAACGGCCAGGGTTGTCGGGAAGAGGCCCTTGTCCTCATCAACATGGGGACAAGGTGCTTTGGGGTGGGGGGCCGCACGGCCCCCCTTTCCCCAGGGCACCCCCCATGTTGAGGGCACGGGGCCTGGTACGGCTCAGGAGGGGCGCTCGCTCGTCCCCACCCCTTTCCTGGCCTGCCGGGCTGCGTGCTCGGATAAGGGTCTGAGATGGATTTGGGGGGGACCCCCACGCCGTTTTTTTCGGCGTGGGGAGTCCCTTTAAATCCATGCCAGGTGACGGGGCTAGCGCGGCAGCATTCACTGCCTTCGCTAGCTCCGTCTACCTGCAGTTACGTTCTAAATGAACGGACTGCTCCGTGTGTGGGCAAGTCCGTTCATTTTCAAAAGTCCCGCGGACTTTGTCCAGCGGATTGTCCGCCGGAGAAGTCCGGGCGTGTGTGGGCAAGTCACACGCTCGGAAGTCCGGCCGTGTGTGGGAAAGTCCGAGCGTGTGTACTCGGCATAACTTGTTGACTGCCTATTACACTTTTGAAGGCCCTGGAGCACCAGGACAATGACACGTGACACTGATGTGGCACTGATGACAGATGGCACTGATGACACGTGACACTGATGTGGCACTGATGACAGATGGCACTAATACGGGGCACTGATGACACGTGACACTGATGACAGATGGCACTAATATGTGGCACTGATGAGAGATGGCACTTATACGTGGCACTTATGAGAGATGCACTTATACGTGGCACTGATATCACATGGCACTAATATGTGGCACTGATGAGAGATGGCACTAATATGTGGCACAGATGACAGACGGCACTAATACGTGGCACTGATGACACGTGACACTGATGACAGATGGCACTGATACGTGGCATTGATGACAGGTGACACTGATAACAGGTGGCACGTGACACTGACAGGTGGCACTGATGACAGGTGGCACTAATACGTGACACTGATGACACGTGACACTGATATGGCACTGATGACAGATGGCACTATGTGGCACTGATGACATGTGGCACTATGTGGCACTGATGACATGGGGCACTGATGTGGCACTGGGGACAGGTGGCACTGGGGACAAATGGCACTGACAGATGGCACTGACGACAGATGGCACTGGCAGATGGCACTGGGGACAGATGGCACTGGCAGATGGCACTGGGGACAGATGGCACTGGCAGATGGCAGTGGGGACAGATGGCAGTAGTGAGATGCCAGTGGTGACAGATGGCAGTGGTGGCAGTGGGGACAGATGGCACATTTATTTAGTTGTTTTTTTTTTACACTTACGGCCGCTGCACCCGTTCATCTTCCCCTCCTCACACGCTATCTCTGTGTGAGGAGGGAGAGCGGCGCTGAGAGATGATCTCATATGTTTACATATGAGATCATCTCCCATTGATCACGCCGATCGCGCTGTAAACGGCCGCTGTGATTGGCCGTTTACAGCGATCTGTGATCAGAATCTCCCTGCTGCACGCTCGTGAGCACGCACAGGGAGCGAGGAAAGGGGAGGACGTCATATGATGCCCTCCCGGGAATTGACATCCGCGCCGAAGCCGTCATTCGGCTACGGCCGGATGTCAAGTGGTTAAGGTTAAACCACTTTTCCTCTAATCTCATTGTGTGGCCCCATGTCCTCACACTTCCTGAGACTGAATAGTTTTTTTACTATGCAGGGATCACCATTGAGGGATTTGTATATCGCTATCATGTCCCCTCTTAAGCGTCGCTTCTCCAGCGAGAATAAATTTAGTGCTTGTAGTCGTTCCTCGTAACTGAGGTCGTCCAGTCCCCTTATTCATTTTGTTGCCCATTGGACTCTCTCCAGTTCCAGCACATCCCTTCTGAGGACTGATGACCAGAACTGGATGGAGTACTCCAGATGTGGCCTAACCAGATTTTTATAAAGTGGCAGGATTATCGTTTTATCCGTGGAGTATATTTTTATTTTTTGCATGCTAAAATTCTGCTGGCTTTGCTAGCTGCAGCTTGACATTGCATGCTATTGCTCAGTCTGTCATCTACTAGGACCTCCAGATCTTTCTCCATTCTTGATTCCCCCAGCGGTTCTCCCCCTAATTAGTAGTTTGCATTTATGTTTTTTGCCCCCAAGTGCATTACGTTACATTTCTCCACATTAAACCTCATTTGCCATGTAGTTGCCCACTCCATTATTTTGTTCAGGTCTTTCTGTAAAATTTTTACATGCTGATGTGAAGTTATTGCCCTGCTTATTTTTGTATTGTCCGCAAAAACTGAGATTGAGCTATGCATCCCTTCCTCTATAAATAAAACAGAATTGGTCCCAAGACAGAACCTTGGGGTACCCCACTTACCACTTCAGACCTGTCAGACCTGAGTACAGGTTATTCATCTCCACCCTTTGGACAAGCCCCTGTAACCAGTTTTTTACCCAAGAACAAACATTATGGTCCATGCCTGCAGACCTTGTAAATTAAGTGTTTATGGGGAACTGTATCAAATGCTTTTGCAAAATCCAGATACACTAAATCCACAGGTCTTCCCCTGTTTAGATGGCAGCTCACTTCCTCGTAGAATGTTAGCAGTTTGGTCTGGCAGGAACGACCTTTTGTAAACCCATGCTGATTACTACTAATGATACTTTTTTCTTCAGTAAATTTTTGGATATAGTCCCTTATCATCCCCTCCAATAATGTACCTACTATTGATGTTAGGCTGACTGGCCTGTAGTTTCCAGGTATTTGTATGTGCCCTTTTTTGAATATTGGTACCACATTGGCTTTTCTCCAATCAGCTGGTCCAATTCCTGTCAGTATGCTGTCCGCAAAGATTAGGAACAATGGTCTCAGGCTAGGAGCAGATAGCAGGTAACAGTTCAGATGTGTTGTTAATGTAAAGTGTTCAATAAACAAGAGCACATACCATGAGCAGGTCTAAGCAGAGCAAGTCAGCTGGAACTTGTAGTTCACCATTGCAAATGAAGGTAGAGGTTGGCTGGTGCTTGTGGTTCACTGCTGTAGATGTAACAGGAGGTTGGCTGGACAGCCAAGTAGTAATGCTGAGTCTGGCACTACAGTAGAATCAGGCAACGCGTAGTCTAGACAAGCTGGGTCATACACAGGTAGATCAATGGTACCGAATCAGAAGCAAGCAAAGCAGGGTCAAAACTAATCGGGTCATACGCGATATATACAGAGCAGATATCAGCTGGGTCCAGCAGGAGCACACAAGGTAACAACGCTATCACTGGTGGTATGCTGATACAGGTGATTTAACGGTGAGCTGGCCAATCACCATTGTTTCCCAGGCAAAGGCTGTGTCAGGTGAGTTTTGCTGGGTCTTAAAGGGATCCTAGTATTGACAAATGGTCTGGCTATAACCTGACTGAGTTCTCTGAGGACTCTCGGGTGTAAGCCATCCAGTCCTGGTGATTTATTTGTATTAAGTTTATCTAGTCTTTCCTTGACTCCGGCCTCTGTTAGCCACAAGGGTATGCCCTGTGATGTGTCACTAACAGTACTGCCGCAATCGTTATATACTCCCCCTTTTCCGGCATAAAAAGGAGAAGAAGGCATTTAGTACAGTTGCCTTCTCTGTGCCATCTGTAACCATCCTCCCATCCTCATCTTTTATGTGGGCAATGTGCTCTGATCTTGCATTTTTACTGTTAATATATCAAAAAAATTTCTTTGGATTTTTTTTTACTCTCCTCCGCTATGTGTCTCTCGTAGTCTTTTTTAGCCACCCTGATTGCTTTCTTACATTTCTTATTGCATTATTATTGCATTCCTAATAGTGTTGGAATGCTGACGATGACCCACCCAATTATATTTTTTAAATGCCATTTTTTTTCTCTTATTGAGGCTTTTTACATTACGGTTTAGCCACCCAGGTTTTACCTTCACTCTTCTATATTTATTGCCCATTGGAATGCACTGTGATACATTTGTTTAATATGTTCCTAATGCATTCCCATTTTTCTTCCATGTTCAATGTTTTTAGGATTTGGTCCCAATTGATGTCATGTAGTAATGACCGCAATTCAGAAAAATTGGTTTGTTTGAAATTGAATGTTCTTGTGCTACCCTTGTGCCTCCTTTTTCTATGATTTACACTAAATATGATCATCCTATGATCGCTAGATCCCAAGTTGTTCAGTATTGCCACATCTAAAGCCCCATACACACGGTCGGACTTTTTCATCAATTTGGTCCGATCGGACAAGGTTGTTGAAAAATCAGACCGTGTGTATGCACCATCGGACAGTGTTCGTCGGTTTGTCCGTCGGACAAAGTCTTATCTCCTGCTGGAAAGATTTCGCGTCAACCCGGTCCGATCACACCAAATCCGAGCGTGTGTACGCTTGTCCGACGGACAAAGTGCTACGCATGCTCAGAAGAAATTCTGTGACGGAAGCGCTCGGTCAGGTAAAACTACCTTTCCTAATCGACACAGCACATTCGTCACGCTGCAATGTTAAAATGTCTTTAATGCAGCGCATTCTCTTTTTCTTTACAATGCAACAAGAATGACATGTTTTAGCTGCTCCTATTCACCCGCACTTCTCACAAACTTACTTCTTTATTACTTTGCAGCATTTATACACTACATGTTTATTTTTACTCTGAACGGAAAAGAATCTTTGTTATTTTTTTACCATGATTTGTCTTTTTTTTTTTTGTTTTGGGGAATACATATTTGAATGTTTTTTTTTTTTTTTTTTGGAGGGGGGTTGTGTGTCTCAAATTACCAAAAACACATTATTTACATTTGTATTTCTTGCTTAAATTTACTAGGAGGTTGTTTGTTGTTGTTGCCCCTTGTTAATTCTACTTTAGGATTAGTGAAATGTACCAGCCTACTCAAAGAAAAACTGTCATTGTAGCAAAGTAAAACACAATAGTCAATGATTATTTCAAATCAAAAAAACCTTTATTTAGGTCACACCAACAAACCAAAGAGGAACGCAGCCATGGTGAAACTTGGGGAATTTGCAAAGTCTTGGCCCCCCACGGCAACCATCATTGTCCAAGCGTAGAAAATTGGGGGCCTGAGGAGTACGTATATTAAGGGGAGTGCAATCTGGTCGTGAAGTCCAAAGTATCCGGAACTGCAGCAGATGCCATCTAGGTCCCCAGGCTCTGGTACTACAAGAGGCTCCATCTTCTCTCACACCAGACTGATTGCAGGTCGTCACTCTCAGGTCTTCCTTCCACGCTTCCTTCCACGCTGTGGCTGTCGTGCTGGTGGGGTGGCAGAAGGAGGAGGAGGAGGAGGAGGCGGAGCATGGTAACTATGGCAAACATGTGTGACTGGGGTCATCTCCCCAGCCCTACCCTTATTTAGGACATGGAGGATGAGCCCCTCACACATGTTGCGTTGCCCCACCTCCATACCCATCATTTTTGTGACAACCACCGAGCCAAAGGTCTCCTCGTCGGCGGGTGTGGCATGTAGGGAGTCTGAAGCCTCTCTGATCATGCGGAGCGCTGACTGTGCCGCATAATCCCCCCTTCTCGCCCTTTTGTAGGGAAGGCGGAGGAGAGGGATTTGGGAGTCAGTCAGGCTCCGAGGCCTAGCCCCCTCTTGGCTGCCACTACCCAGCTGGTGGCTGCCACTAACCCCTGCCTCCTCCTGACTGCCACCTTCCACAGCCACCTCCTGGCTGAGGTCTTCCTGTGTAGGAAAAAGGGACATAGTTTCAGTTATTTGTTCATCAAACACACACAATTCTCATCTAGTGACTGGTGCAAAATGTTTACAAATAGAAAACCATACAATTCTCAGCCCAGCAGTTTAGATTCTGGCCCCAAATGTCTCCAACACTACTGTCTGTTGATATGTCAAACACGTTAGGAACTAAGCAATTGGCGATCCTGAATTAAGTGAACATCATTCATTATTCCCATAAATGGTAACAAAACTACTATACCTGGAACAAGCTGGGCTCCTGCACATCTTCCATACTGGAAGGCCCAGGTTGCTCCTCGGAAGCCTCATCAGGGGTGGGCTGTGCGCAAGGAAGCGTGGAAGGAGGAGTTGAGGTTGGCTCCGTGACATCAGCCTGGTCCTTCAGAAAATGGAGACTCTGATAGTACCAGAGCTTGGGGACATAGACCTCATCTGCTGAAGTTGCAGTTTCCTCAGACTTCACGACCTTCTTCCTCTCCCTGATATACGCACTCCTCAGGCTGCCAATTTTCTTTCTAATATCATCAACAGTTGCCGTGGGGAACCTTGGCTTGACAAATTCCACAAGTTCCTCCAGGGCTGCGTGCCTCTTTGGTTTGTTGGTGTAATGTGGGTGTATACCCTGCCACAATATGGGAAAATCCCTGTATTTGGCAATGAAGAGGGGGAGAAAACTCATGTCGTTGAATCCCTTCATATCAATCTCTGCAAGACACAACAACACACCAAACCCTATAAATTATGTCAGGCTAAACTCTCCTAATCTTCTCCATAAAGAAGCCTCAAGTTCAAATCAGTCTAGGCTAGTTATGTACCAACGTTAAATTGTACCTTCGTTTGTAGCGATCGTCTCGTGTGAGTTTTCTCTCCCCTCGTCTCCCAGATCGTGGCTACGACACAGGCGTGTGACGTTTTATATACACTGCGCATGCTTCAAACTCCGCCCGCCCCTGACGATCTTTCTCGTCTATTCCCCACCCCTTCTCTTTACGGCGTAGTGGGGAGAGCACATGGCGGGGACACAGCAGGTGCGCCACAAATATCCCACCAACGAGGAGGAGGACGAGGAAAGTCCGGAGGCAGAAACGTCCCGATCCCGGAACCTGAAATTCAAGGCCTCCAATATGTCATTTGGAGAAATGTTGGAGATGGTGGACATATTAAAGAGGAGCGACTATGATGGGAAGTATGGGCCTTACCTCAACCCCAATGTCCGCAAGGCCAAGATCATGTCTAAAGTTGTGAGAAGGCTGTACAATAATTTTGGGGTACAACGATCCAAGGAGCAACTCAGGAAACGCTGGTCAGACCTGAAACTGAGGGAGGCCGATCAGTACAGAAAGATCAAGAGAATTCTTCAAAAAAGTAAGTAGTTGTGTTTTGTGTTTGATTTCTTGCTTGCATACTGCTCCATTGTGTTTTGATTTTTACCAAGTTGTACATTCCAAAATGGCCACTTTCAGGTTCGTCTGTGCATTCGATCGTACTCAGCCTCGATCTTTCTGCCACTGTCATGGTCGTGTGTGTGTGCATTCGATCGTACGCAACCTCGATCGTTCGGCCACTTATAATACGATGTTTGGTGTTTTTTTGGGGAAAGGAAGTTTGTTCTCACTAGAAATGTCATCAAGAATGTAAAGCCAATTTATTCAATGTAAAGGAGAGGTCACTCAGTAGCTGTTTACCCATCTGGACTCTAGAGCACTAGTGCTGGGACACCCAAACCCCCTTTTTATTATGCTTTTCCACACATGTGCTCCAGTGGATACTATAGGGGGGTCTCCATCACACAAACTTCGACCAAAAAGCTAGTCAGTTTAGCACCTTTACAAAGTGACTTCATTCATGTAGTTGACATTTGTAACTGGCCAAACTAAAATAGTGTCCGTCACTTTCAAGCAATGTTTGTCATTTCCTATTTCTGCCCTCAATAGCTTGTGTTGCTAAATCTTCCTTTTGGACATTCTCATAGGGGAGCGAAAACTTGGGCCGTCTGAGGAAACCCCCAAACCAACACCTCCCAAAAAAGGGGAAAGAGCAGAAGCAGAGGAGGAGGAGGAGGAGGAAGGAGAGATCATCGAACTTGGAGAAATTGTCACCACAACAGGTGAGTGTGGGAGAACACAGCTACTGGTAAGCTAATCCATGTATGGCTGCCTCATTTCCAACACCCCATTTTTGTTTGTTTGTGGTTTTTAGGTGACGTGGATGTTGTGGAAGAAAAATCGCACTTTACCACAGAGAGTGCCCACGTACTCATCGGAGAGATAATGGTCTGCAATCGAGATCTAGATTACATAAAGCAAAACATCAATGATGTTCAACAAAAAATTGAAGAACATCATTGATGTTTTAGGAAAAATATGAAAACGCACCAAGTAATTAACACACATTTGTGCCAGCTTCAGAACACATTTGCAACTTAAAAACTGTCTGAAATTTGGAACATGCACACATTGTGTCCACATGTGCTAGCTCCCACCATGGTGGATGAATGGCAACGTTTTTTTGGGGGTGCAAACACTTTACGAACTACGAAAGTGGTTGTGGTGAAGGGGTTGCACCCCCAAAAAACGTCCATTCATCCCCATGATGGAAAATGGCACTTTTGAAGCTTCTAGGCATGTGTTTTCCCATCTAATGACCATTTTCAGACCCAAATTGTGTGCATGTTCCAAATTTCCACTTTTCGGGGGTGACCCCCCCATGTGATGAAGGCAAGATCAAACACACTTTGAACATATAGTCATGTCTGATCTTGTCTTCACTTTACAAAGTTGAACTTTCCAAGTTCCTAGGTTCTGTTTTGCTCCATGCCTGGTTTTACCAATTGCGGAATGTTTGTAAACAATGTTGTAAATAACCAAGATGTTGTCAGTTTTGGCGTGAAGATTGTAAACGCACTTGGGAATGTTTTCCTAGTAAACTTTTATTTTTCTAAATGTGTGGCTTCCTTATTTAAAAAACACAATGCATTATGTATGTAAAATGAAAAGGATATGGGGGGCAATGGGTGTTATTTACTAAAGGCAAATCCACTTTGCACTCCAATTTTCTTTCCCGGGGAACTTTTTCAATGCACTTGTAGAGCATAGCGGATTTGACTTATGTAAATGACACCCACAGTGCTTTGTACGAAAACACGGAGCACAGCATTTTGGAGAATACACACATGTCAGACCTGGTGATGAAAAGGAGTATTTTGGGTGTCAGTTATGCAGTACAAACCTTCTCTAGACCAAAGATTAGGTAGCAAACACACAACATGAGAATAATCTTTTTGGGAAGAAGAGACTGTTACCTCCTTTTGCCCAGAAAGTGCATTCCCACTGTCGAAGGCAAAGGGAAAAAATGTCAAAATAAAATAAGCTAAAAAGAAGACTGAAATGACATGAAATCATAGGTTGGTTAAAATATCAGATTTATTAAAAAATGCCTCTCACACATCGTCAGGCAGAGCAATGGCCCCCCTACCCACAAAGTACTGCATATATTGGTCCCGGACCACACGGGCATTTAGAGGGGGCAAGCCTGGACGTGCCACTCGAAGGGCTGTGAGTTCGGCATTTGGAGGGCCCTCCACATCTGGGCCAACGGGCACCACATAGTTCCTGTTATGTCTTTTGAGGAAGTTGTGCAATATGCAACAGGCAAGAACTATGTGGTTCAGTTTGTATTCCGCCAAGTTAAATGCCGTCAGGAACAGGCGGAAGCGGCTGGCCAGGATGCCAAAAGCGTTCTCCACAACTCTTCTGGCTCTGGACAGCCTGTAGTTGAAGACCCTCTGGTCCGGGGTGAGGGTCCTCATCGGGAACGGCCTCATCACATGGGGAGTCAACGCAAACGCTTCATCTGCGACAAAGACGAAGGGGAGTCCTTCGGCATTCTCCTCTGGAGGTGGCAAGCACAGACTGCCACTTTGGAGACGCCAGTAGAACTCCGTGTGCGTAATGGCCCCACCATCCGATATCCGGCCGTTCATCCCCACGTCCACATACATAAACTCGTATGTTGCCGACACCACCGCCAACATCACTACACTATTAAACCCTTTATAATTATAATAGTAGGACCCCGAGTTGGGCGGTGGGACGATGCGGACGTGTTTCCCATCAATTGCCCCTCCGCAGTTAGGAAAGTCCCAACGGCTGGCAAAGTGGGAGGCCACAGTCTGCCATTCCTGTGGCGTGGAAGGGAACTGTGGAGTGAAACAAGAAAAAAACATTAGTCACTTTGCACCTAAACATTGCAAGCAGATTAGACAATCAACATCTTGGAACAAGAGCATTGTCTAAAATTGGAGGCTGGAAAGTATTTGCACAGAAAAGTAGAGGCTCCCCTTCACAGATTACTCACCCCCCCATCAATCCCCCCACTTCTGATGGGCCATTGGCAATAACTAGGGGTTTTGGGGGGGGGGGGGTGGTGGACAGCTAACCCTCTGCACTTCATTGATTGGCAAATGGCTCAATAATGTGGGCTAGTTTGGCCAGACCCTCTGTACTTAACACTATTGGCAGGCCACAGGAAAGATCAAATAACATTTCAACCCCCCCCCCCCCCCCAAAAAAGGCAGGCACAGTGTGACATTATTAAATTACCAAGCAAGCTAATAGGAGGGAAAGAAGACAAAAAAATAGGAAATGGAATGTATGGAGGCAGTCCCTTGCACTACATGCTTTGCTGAATTCATCCCTAAAGATGCGCACTATAAAGAGGTAGGTATATAGTGTGTATGGACCTTGGGAAAGCCAGCAGATAAAGGATTGGTACCATCTGACAGAGCAGTTGGGGGAGGGGGTTCCTAATGAGTTTGCCCCCCCCCCCCACCAAAAGAACAAAAAAAGGGGGCTCTACATGAAGTAAACCACACAGCAAACATTTGTGCATATTTTAGGGGGTGTTTTGGGGCAAACAATACTATGCAGCAGACAAAAGACATTGCTTAAGTGACTAGGCCATAGGTGTCTATTGGGGCAGAAGAGCATGCTGGTGAGGTAAGTGAAGGGAAAAATGCATGAAGGAGAAAAGGGGCACAGCATATTAGAACATATTGCAATCATGGTAATTAGGGAAGGAGGTCAAAAATACAAGTCATTAGCAAACAGAGCATACATAGAAGGGAATAGTAAAGTAGAAATGTTACCTTAATATAGTCCTCCTGCAGGACCTGAATGATGGCAGAACAGGTCTCTGGAATAATGATTCCCAGGGCCTGGGGAGAGATACCTGAAGAGAACTTCAAATCCTGAAGACTTCTCCCTGTCGCCAAGTACCTCAACGTGGCAACAAGCCTCTGCTCCGGAGTAATGGCTTGTCTCATGCAGGTATCCTGCCGGCTGATAAAGGGGGTCAGCAAAGCCAAAAGACGGTGAAAATCGGGGTCCGTCATCCTGAGAAAGTTCCTGAAATCATCAGGATTATTCTCCGGATCTCACGAAGCAAAGGCATGTGCGAGAACTGGTCACGCTGAAGCAACCAATTCTTGATCCACATACTCCTCGTCACTCTGTTCATGGACGGGTCTTGGGTCAAAGCTAAAAGCCCGACACCAATTCCGCGTACAGCACGAACTCGGCGACGAGTACGCACGGGAAACATCGCTCAGAAGGTCACAAAAGGTCGGCTGGTCAGAACGGACAAACAGAAAGCACCGATAAACAGCAAGGCCTGAAAGAACGAAGTGAATACCAGCAACGAGCAGACAATAAGCAGTGCAAATCAAAGCGTCCTATATCAAGATATAGGCCGCAATGACCAACAAATGCGAACTGACTACACGCACTAATAAACAGATACGCACGACAAGCACAAACTGAAGAGCAGTAACGATCTGAGTCAGAAAACTGAGAAGCGCGAATCTTAAGTCACCAAACTTCCACTAACTCTCGATAAACACGGGATCAGCAGAAGGAGCCCAACGGGTGCCTGACGTGGTGCTGAACTTCACTTTTGTAATCTCGTGGACGACGACTTACGTCACGACGTTCTTCCGGACCGGATATTCCGACAACGTAGTCCGACCGTGTGTACGCAACGCCAACATCGGACAAAGTACGTCGGACAAAGTCCGACTGACCTGGTCCGCGGATTGTCCGAGCGTGTGTATGGGGCTTAAGATCAGACTTGGATCGTTTGTAATTAATAGATCTAGCAGGACATTATTTCTAGTTGGGGAATCCACCAAATGACAGGCCTTTAATGAGTGCGCTGCCCCCGCTGCCCAGTCAATATGGGGATAATTGAGTAATAAGTTCCCCATTATGATGACATTTCCCTGTCTTGCTGCCATTTCTAACTGTGATAATAGGTCCAGTTCCACCTCCTCCTTCAGGTTGGGGGGCCTATAAAATACCCCCACTATTTATTTCCCACTTACTTCTTCTCTACCCACACGAATTCCACCTCCTCCCTTGTTCCATTTCAAATGTCACTCCTCTCTACCACCCTTGGATAATTTTGTGACATATAGACACACCCCTCCCCCCTTCTACCTTCCCTGTCCTGCCGATACAAGGAATACCCTTCGATATTTGCCAGCCAATCATGCAAGCTGTCAAATCCTCCTCGTGTAATAGCAGCTCCAGTTCCTCTGCCCCCCCCCCCCAATACTTTGTTTAAAAGCCCCTCCAACTTCGTGGCCATCTTTCTTCCCAATAGAGCTGCACCATCCCCATTAAGGTGCAGCCCATCCTTACTAAACAGTCGGTAACCGACTGAGAAGTCAGCCCAGTTCTCCAGGAACCTGAACCCCTCTTTCCTACACCAGTTCCTCACCCACTTGTTCAGTTCCCTAAGCCCCTGCTGCCTCTCTGGTGTGGCTCCAGGCACAGGTAGTATTTCTGAGAAAACTACCTTGGAGGTCCTTCTCCTCAATCTATTCCCTAAGTCCTTGAAATCGTTTTTTAGGACTCTCCACCTTCCTCTCACTTTGTCATTGGTACCAACATGTACCATGACCATTGGGTCCTCCCCAGCCCAATAATCTGTCCACCCAATTTGCGATGTGCCGAACCCGAGCACTCGGTAAACAACATACCGTTCGGCGACCATGGTCTTTCTGACAGATTGCCCTCTCTATCCTCCTAATAATTGAGTCTCCCACTACCAGCACTTGTCTAACCTTTCCTGTATCTCTGCACCCCTCCTTACCGGAGCAATCACTCCCCTGGCAGCTAGGGGAGGGCACGTGCTCCAGCAATGCCACCCCTGAGCTGATATCCCCAACATCATGCAACTTGACATATTTGTTGGGGTGTACCAACTCAGGACTGGCCTCCCTAGTGCTTTTCCCTCTACCCTTCCTCCTGTCACCCAGCTCCTCACCTTTGGCTCCTGTGCCTCCATGTCTCCAATCTCCTCTTTACTGGCCCCCGCCAGTACCTGCTGGATAATGTCCAAGCTCCTTTAAACTTTAAAGCAGAAAGTTGCATACAACTGGGGACTCTTGACTTTTTTCTGTCCCTGGATACCAGTTTCTCAAAACCGCACCCCAGAAAATATAGAGATAGAACGGGGAAGGTTTGAACCCCTTTTGAGTGTTTATTACTCTCTGCATCGCTAATAGGAAGAGAAACAAAACAGGAAAGGGAGTCAGCCTTCTCAAAGGGAAATCACAACATTGAGGGGGTCAGAAGTGGTATGTGCCACATGAACTAAGTAAATAGACCTGTTTCAGGTCTATCTGCACCACCCACTCTAGTTTCTTTAACAGGGTGAAATGGAAACTATTGCAGGTCTGTCCCAAATTTACATATTCCATAAAAAAACTGCCACAGATTCCCACCAGGTGTGACTTATGGGATGTAAGCCAACAATAGACAGCTCACATCCCTCTCTCTACCCGTACAGTAATCACACTACACAAGCAGAGCTTGCAGGGGAACCCTCCTCCCTCCCACTTTGAGCTTAGCAGGGTTGACAGAGAGATCAGAATACAGCTCCAGCTCTCCTGTTCTCTGTGCTGCCTGTCACAAACACGCCAGAGCAGAGAACTGATCACTAGCATCCCTTTTTGTTAATCGGCATCTGCTCCATTTTTATGTTTAGAAGAATGGTGCAAGCTTTTGCTTCCTCGACTCCATGCATGTTTCTCCATATTTTAATTGTTTAAAAACACTGCAGCTAATTAAATAACTTCTAATCTGACAGAATACCAGTGAGCTTCTTACTTTTTATTAGAGCTGACGAGCCACCTCTGCTGGAGTTTTCCTCTGCTGGACTACAGAAAATGTCCCCCTCTACTTATCTCCATAACATAAGAGGGAAGAGTTTTGTAGTCTAGCAGACAACAGTGCTTGGAATCTCAGTGCAACAGAGACAACGTTGTCATTCAACAACAGGAAATTAGATGCTCACTAGATTTCTGGCAAGACAACAAGCATTATTTTTCATACTACCAACACCGTCAACAAGAAACTAAGCACGGGGAAACAGGCATGTATTCCAGAGGTGTATTAAATATGTTTTATTTTGTCCAAATATACATTTTAAGAAAAAACAGACAAAAGCTTGAACCTTTCCTCTCTCTGTCAAAAACGAAAAAAGGGTTTGCCTCAAGTTCCACTTTGTATTTTTAGGGTATCAAAATAAATTTCTATGTCATCTCTCTGAAATTAAGTGAAACAAATAAAGGAAAATAAGATGTTCGTTTAAAAATATAATGTGTTAATGATTACACAATTTTGTATTCTAACAGATGTCGCTGGAGGATATTCCACATCCTTACTTGACGCCATCCGAAAAGCAATAGAAACATCGAAAATTCTTTTCATGGAGAAGCAAAAGAAACAGAAGGAAAACAATGTGATAGACACATTCCAGAAAGGGAAAATGGACACAAATTGGATCAATTCCAATGGCAAAAATAGCATAATGGAAATAGAAGTTAATCATGTTTTAAGTATTAAAGAGGCATTCCGACTTGCCACTCTTGGTGGAAGTGAAGGTCAGTGCTCAGCTTAATAGACAGACATTTCATTCCACTATGAAAAATTATACTGCACATGTGCAACAATTGGGTTTCATTTTTTAAAAGGGAGTGAGTCGCTGTCAACAAATCTAAATATTTTAAAGAGCAGCCAAACCCAACTAAATCATAGAGAAACATATCTTTTTAAACAGCATTATCACAGCATCATGTGAGAAAATGAAAGAACCTGTGTCACATTCTGAACAGGTACATCCGATGTTATACAGAAAACGTTTGATGACCCATGCAGCGTAGGAACTATAGATTTTTTTTTAAGAATATTGGATTAGTCTTTAAGTCAATAAGCTGAATATACATAGTAAATGCTCAAACGGGAGATAAAAAAATTGATTTGAAGGAAAAAGAAATGCTGCTTTTAAAGTGTATGGACAGTAATGGAGCCACCATCTGATAAGCTCTGAGGACACACTATGCACCCTATATAGTTATACCAAAGGATATCCTGTCCTGGCCAGTGAAGTATCCAGCACCTGGGTCATGTTACATTAGGCTTCTTGAAGTTACTGTTATTACAGTACCTTTATTAATCAATGTTCCCAAATTTGCAACCAAATGTCCCCACATATAATATTCTATTATAAAAGATACATAAGTACATAATGGGAATGGACAACATATTAAAAAGTAGGCAACTGTACAAGAAAAAAAAAAAAAAAACTTTTCAGAATAAATTCATTAAATGGTCTTTCAAGCTGATGTTGCCTATCTGGTACTAGCTAGAACAATAACATCAGACAGTAGCCACTCCAAAGCCTTAACAAATTGATTGTAATTTGTGTATCCACCAAAATGCATTGATTATTGTATAAGGAACAGTTTTATCAAACCTTATCAGTTGTTTGATCTATTCTGTTGGCACTATATTATCCATTGTATTTCAAGTTTTCATCCAAGGTTCCTCAGCTGTTGATTGGCATCTATGGCCCAAAAAGCTGCTTAAAAAACATATATACCCTGTATGTCAGAAGGCTACAATACCATGCATCAACATTTTTCACATCCAGTGTTAATTCCAATCCAATTTGCTGAGTTTTGATTCTGGCAGTGAACTGTTGTGAGTATTTTACTACATAGAGCACTTTCTCTGACTTCCTCATTAGTACAAAGCCCAGCTTAGAGGGAAGAAAGGCATACCCAGGAACATCCATGGGGACCTACAGGAACACTTTCCTCATTCTATACCAGTTGACATGCCGATCAGAGTAAGTACAGTATTTATCAGTGTATAACAGGCACTTTTTTTCCCCTTAAAATCAGGGGAAAATTGTGGGTGCGTGTTATACATTGATCCCTTATGTCTCTGAGGGTAGAGGAGCGAGCACTGCTGAATTATATAGAGCCGCGATCTCCTGTGTACCCAGCGCTCTGTCACTTACAGACCCGCATTGGCCACTGTTCTGTCTATCATAGACACCGGGTACACAGGAGATCGCAGCTCTGTGTAATTCAGTGGCGCTCGCTCCTCCTCTTCCTTCAGAGACAGTAGGGATAATCCAGCACTGGCGAGGCTGCAGATGGGCATTGAACAGGCTGCATTGTTGGTCAAATTATAGGCTGCAGATGGGCACTGAACAGGCTGCATTGTTGGTCAATTTAATGGCTGCAGATGGGCACTGAGCAGGGTTCAGTGATGGGCAATTTAGAGACTGCAGATGGGCACTGAGCAGGGTACATTGATGAGCTGTGACCCTAATTTTGCTTAAAATTTCTTTATTTAAAATTTAAGTTTTTTTCCTTAAACGTCCCTCCTAAAATTGGGGTGCATGTTATATGCCTGTGCTTGTTATACATGGATAAATACGGTAGCTAGGAAGAGAAAATACTGGCTACAAGTTTTTAGGAATTGAGTACAGAACATATAAAGTACCAAAAGGAAAAACACATGCCTCTCAGGCCAAAACTTTGGCAGCCAAGATTTAAAGTGGAACTAAACCCTCCTATCCTTTTCAGCCAAGGAGGTTGCCATCTTAGCCTCTGTTTGATCTGCAACTGCCATAATGCTGCACATGTGATCAGTTATGACTCCAGCCATATGATAGTTTGTCAATTTGGTTGAAAGCACAAGAAAATGTGACATTTTTGACATGCCGGGAATATAACTTTTTTTAAACCTTTAAATTGATGGCTTTAGTTCCACATTAAGAACATTAACAGACAATATGCAACTGTTATGATGAAATTAATACTCTTTGCTTTTTTATTCAAAATAATCCAAAAGTAGCTCAGTTAGGCAGTAAGCAGTTAGGCAGTAAGCACATTAAATGTATCTGACGTATAAATATAATACTCTTTAAAACTCTAATACATACGTGTAATTCTGATCTTTGTGACAGTAGGTTATCGTCTTGATTTCTTCACAGCTTTGAGTATTGATCACATAACTGGAAACTTTGAAGTTGGCAAGGAATTTGATGCATTACTAATCGACCCTGAAGCCATAGACAGCCCCTTTGAAGCATTTTCTGATATCCCTAAAGAGGTAGTTTTCACCAAAAGTTTTATTGCAGAATATTTGACCGAGATTGGATTTTTTGTAGTCATTGTAATGTTTTTAATAAAGAAATTAATTATATTTTTAGTCTCGTACATTAAAGCTAAAAATGGTCAAAAATATTTTTTTGGGCATTTGCACTGTAAAAATAAGTTTGCTGTAATGATACGTGCCTCATCTTTGGCTGCTGCAGCCTTTGTTACATATCTTACATTAACTCATCCTGCCGCCTCCTGTGAGCACTGAACAAACAACGCTGGGATTTCTAGTTCAGGTTGCAGTACACTCAGTATACTAATTACAGAGGGTATCTCACTCAGCACCTCCTTCATTCATAAAAAGCCTTGCAATCATTTCAATGAATGCAAGGACTTCTTGCTTCGAGGAGGAAGATTGTGACTTTTATCTACATCTCTTCCACTCACAGAGCATATTGCATTATTTCTCTTACTCTGACATACACAACCCAATATGTGTTGAGCAATCATTGTTCACATACATGGCTGTGAATGTGTGTGCAGAAGACAGGAGTGCTTTTAATATTAATTCTTTTAAATAATTTTATCATATTTTAATTTTTAAACACGTTTGATTTTTTTTTCACTTAACTTTACTGCTATCACAAGGAGGCTAATAGACCCCCTATGTCATAGCGATAGGCAAGTATTGTTCATGGAGACATAAAGGGGTCTATTTGACCCTTGATGTCACTCTTGTCCTCTTCTTGAGCAAATCAAGCACAGATTGGGCTTGAACCACCATTTACCCGATTTGCAGCTGGGATTGTGACTGTCCTGAACATGGAAGTTCAGGTTCTGAACCTGAAGTGCACAATTCCAGGTTCATAACCTGCAGAGGACATTGAGGAATGGATGTTCCCCAGTGTCCCTCCCCTCACCATCCTTACAATGCTTATTATTGTTCTAGGCTCCCAGGAAGAGCAGGAGAGTCTGGGAATCATGGGGAGGAGGAAGTTTGTTGGGGGGGGGGGGGGGTAGTTTTGTCTCTTTCAAAGCCAAGACATATGGGATATGTTCAAGGTCCTTAACTGGTTAAGTATATTGTCACCAATTATCTGGCAGCTAACTGCTTTACTTCTGTGATTGTTTGTGAGCCAGCCCACAGAAACCACTAATGGATCATGTTTTCCAAATCCAGATCTATTTGCAAATGTAAAATAATTACTGTGTTTTTTAGCATTTTGATTGATCAATACAGTCTTACAACTGTGTGAAAGTCTAGAATACATGGCCTTTTGGTAGACTTTAAAGATTGCATTGGGGAAAAATTGCCTTGTATTACCTGAAATTGTGCTCCTCCATTTACAGTGTTGTGAGTATCCGATTGGCTGTTGACCCTGCATACTGTACATATTAAAAATATATGGGAAAAGCATATATTGTTTTACCTTTAATTTCTTTTTTTTTTCTTTTTAAGGAAATAATCCAGAGATTCCTATATCTAGGTGTGTATTGAAATGCTAGATAATTGTATGCATCATCTAAATAACTATTTTTTATGCCTCAGGTTTTTTTTTTTTTTTTTTGCAAATATGGTGTCATAGCAGCATTATAATCAAGCAAAAATGTATAGGGCAGTCCCCTAAGGTCCCTGGATTGGAGGTTAATATTGCCATCAGAACTGCTTTTTTTTTAAAACCTCCAGGGGGACTTTTGATTTAGCCTGGAGTTTTTTCTCAAAGTTACTGTCACATGGTGTAGTTCGGCAACCCAATTCCAAAAAATGCTGATAAGTGGGAGCGTATCACAAGAGCATTGCCCATGTAAAAAGGGACTGTTCAGGCTGCTTGCGCCAATCAGTAGGTAAAGGTTTTAATGGAGGGGATAGCCAGAGTTTACTGTATAGTGCTAGGCTAGTGCTAGGCTCTGCTTACCAACAGCATGGGATGTGTGGCCAAGCTAAACTGCTTTACACAGCCAGCCATGGGTAGGATCATGGACCTTATTAAAATGGCTAGGAAGCAGCAAGACACAACTTGGTCCATTAGCTGGCATGAGAAAAGGCACTTTCATTTTTTGTGTTTCTTATAGATAAATATAATGGCTTATTAGGTCAGCTAAATCTTTAAACATGCCATGGGACTTTCTCTTTTTTTGTTTTCTTGGACAGTTTGGGGTGGTTTAAATCACCTTCTTGCTTCTTATACAGGTTGAGGAATTGGGCAGTGCCAGCATCTCCCTAACTCTTGCACCCATTGCACAATCAAGCCATTATCTCACCTATACTGTTACTTACACTGTAATGTAAATTTAGTGAATAAATAGTGGATACAGCAGTGAGGATGAGACACCTTTAAAATTATGGCTAGGAATTAAGGTAGAGTTCTTAAAATGGAATAACCTGAGTAATATAAAATGTGGATCCACCTGAAACTTTAAATATATTTTTTTACATAGAGATACATTTAAACAGCAGAGGTGGGGTCATACTGCATAAAAAACAAAAAACAAAAAAAAAACAAAAGAGCTACACACATTTATAACACACAGCAAGGTGCTTTACAAATGTCCATTGTCTCACTGGCTTTGGCAATCCAAAGCATTGGAGAGCAGCATAAATGAATAGGGTTGTGAAGAAAAAAAAAATCAGGAGGGTAGCCCAATCACCTAGCCCGTCAAAGCCCCATGACTGGCTCTCCTCCAATCCCAGAGTTTTCTTTCTCTTTGCTGCAGTAATCAGATAGAACTACACGAACTACTGCAAGCTCAAAAATGTGGCTGGCATTTTATGAATGGGCCACAATGCTGTAGTGTAAAACGGAGAGCGGATAGAAATATCTGCTTTCTAATTATAAATCAGCCCCTTTGTTTTGATAGCACAACATGAACAGTTACTGAAAACGCTAAAAATTGTTCTTAAATGTTAAAGTATTAGGAAGTAAAGCTAATGTCAAACACATTAAAGTTTAATTTAATTTAAAGTGAATTTATTACTTTACCCTCAGTAGATAAAGTAACAGGTTAAGTTAAAGGAAGGTGCCGTACACATATCTTCCTTGCGATCCCCTGCTGTCCTAATCTGCTGCCAGAAACCCAGAAACTCCTGTGTACTGTAGATCTTCACTTCCTGAAAAAGTAAGAATTTAAAAAAGGGATAAGGTTGGGATTGCTCAGTCATCCAGAGTGCTACTTTATAAGAAATACAATGGAGTATCAGGTGTTTCTCCATGCCTAGAAGTACTGATTATTTCTTGAGGCTCCAGAGATGAGTCAAAAAGGTGGTGGTGTGAAAGTATGTTATGCAAGCTTATTGTGGTAAACCCGCACTTGTGCAACGTCCCATCTTAAAGAGGAAGTAAACCCTCATCAAAAAAACGGGAAAAAAAAATTCCTGCAAGACAAAGGCATAATTAGCTAGTATGCATAGCATACTAGCTAATTATGTATCACTTACCTCAGATCGAAGCCCCCGCATCGGTCCACGTCTCCCCCTCCGACCGCCGACATGTTCTCCCGGAGTGACTTCCGGGTATCGCGGCTCCGGCACTGTGATTTGCCGGAGCCGCGATGCCGTCACTCCGCGCATGCGCACAAGAGCGGCACAGTACAACTGAAGCATCGGCATATAGCGCCATTGCTTCAGTTGTCTTAAGTGTGCATGTGCCGCATGACGTCGGTACATGCAAATACAGGGATATCTCCTAAACCGTGCAGGTTTAGGAGATATCCTTGTTAGCTACAGGTAAGCCTTAATATAGGCTTACCTGTAACATAAAGTTGTAAACAAGGGTTTACAACCACTTTAATCTGCTAATATTTATGTAAAAAGGTGTATGATCTCCTTTTGAGCTTTTAACTAACAAGTATCCTCATCCAAGTTTTTTTTTTTTTCCAGGGGATGACAGGAACATCAAGAATGTTTATGTGGCTGGAAGACGTGTGGTGCCTTTTCTTACCAATGCTTAGGGCTCTATTTATAAAACATTTGTTGGATGAATGTCACAAGCATTCTTCCAGGCTGCACTAATTTTTCATCCTATCTTCTCTAATATTATGACTTCAAATGATCGTCATCTTCATCTAGTGGTCAAAAGGCAGTATATTTTTTTGAAATACCTCAATCAGAAAATTAGACCATGTGGTCTTACATACATTTAAAGATAATTGCATAGGTCATGACCTCCCACACTTCCATATTTACCCCTCCTTACCATATCTCCTGTCTCAGGTGGGTTTCTCAGCTACCTCATGTCTGGCTCATCCCTCCCTTTTTCTCTTGACTCTCTCTTCCTCTCTAATCCTCTCCACCTACACTAGTCCAGCAGTAAAATTGCCCCCTCCCCATACCCTTTACATGCTACTTTCCTCTACCACAGTAGTAGTCCCCTATCGAGTTCAGCCTTATCCACTTGTCTAAAACATAACATTGTGACTCATTATGGTCGAACTCAGTGGTATATTCTTCCTTCTTTTTATGTTGCACTACCTGGATATTTGATAGCATTTAAAGATACCATTGTTATTATGTGCATATCAAACTCCTATTCTCAAGTATAATAAATGTAAAATAATACTGTTATCCTTGGCCACTAACCTTGCTGTATACTGTACTATGTCTTAATGCTATTATAAAAATAAAGACTGTATAAACAAAAGTTAATTGGAAATCGCTGCTTTCACATTATTTTCAGTAGACCTTACATTGTTATGTGGCTCAGTGCCTAAAGTGTCAGATACGGCAAAATGATTATTTTTTTTTTTTTAGTTCTGGACAGAGTGGAGAAGGGTCAGAACATCGGTCTGTTTTTATTACTGTCTGTGACCCCATTAGGGAGATTCGCCCTCTCTATTTGTCCTGGTTACCATCATCATCGAAAGTGAAAATAAAATAAAATCCCAGATTTTGGGTTGAAATTGGAACAAGAATAGAGGGGAAATCTTCCAAGGAGGACACTAGTTCTGGTGACACGCTGGAATTCCCTGATTTTTGAGGGATTTCCTCTCATTTCCTGTTTTGGCTATGAGACAGGAAGTAAAGGAAAATCTCCCCTATGGGACACAGATGGCAAAAGAAAACCGTCAGGGGTTATAATCCTCCCTTACTTTATCAAAAATGAAAAAAAAAAAACATCACTAACAAAGCGTCTATCTTGGCTTGGATAACAATAATTCCTTGTACACACGGTCGAACATTCTGACCACAAAATCTGTCGGATTTTGTTGGATGGATTTTCTCCGAAACTTGTGTTGCACACACGGTCGGACAAAGTTGTCGAAAAATCCGATCGTTCCGAATGAGGTGACGTACAACATGTACGACCGGACAACGTAGAGGCCAGTAGCCAATAGCTTTCGTCTCCAAATTTATTCTGATCATGCGTGGCACTTTGTGCGTCGGAATTCTCTACACACGATCGGAAAAAGTCTGATCAGATTTTGTTGTCGGAAAATTTTAGATCCAGCTTAAAGGAGAAGTATGGCCAAAGCCTTATTGGCTCTACTTCTCCTATGGATCACAGGAGTGCAGTTCGTTCTGCACTCCTGTGACCCATTTTCAGCCGACAGGGGGCCAAAGCCCCCTTTCAGCAAGCGTCACTCAGTCGGTCCAGTCAAGTTTAAGTTGAGAGCCACCCAGCAGCTGGGACCAGAAGCTGGCTCAGCCTCTCAGTGAGCCGCTAGGAGACTGAGCCAGCCCCTCTCGCCCTCTACATAGCTTCATGAGCACTGGAGGGGCAGAGCAGAGAGCCGGTGACTGACAGTCATGGCTCTCTGATCAGAACGAAGGGGAGAACTGAGCGATCTCTCAGTTCTAAGTGTAGAGGTGGCGGGGGACAGATGCAGCATCGCATCAATGCTGCATCCACCTAGGTGAGTATACTTTTTTTTTGGGGGGGGGGGGGGGGAGAAATCCATACTTCTCTTTTAAAATCTGTGTGTACTGATCTTAGAGGTGGTGTATACACAACCCTCATGGTGTTCTGGATAACAGGTTACCAGTTATTTTAAAGAAGGTACCCCATTTTTGTAGGCATTTAAACTGCAAATTTTCTGGGTGTGGCTGTAAATGGGGGAGAGGTGTTGTAAAAGTGGGTGTAGTCAGTAGGATGTTCCAATTTTATTTTGAAAATCTGTCAACCATAATTCGGATTCTATTTATATAAAATATTTTAACCACTTGAGCTCCGGAGGGTTTTACCCCCTTCACGACCAGACCACTTTTTGCTATTCAGCACTGTGCTATTTTAACTGGCAATTGCTCAGGTATGCAACACTGTACCCAAATTATATTTATATAATTTTTTCACACAAATAGAGCTTTATTTTGGTGGCATTTGAGCACCAATTTTTATTTTTTTTGCTATATACACGAAAAAATACCAAAATTCTTGAAAAGAAAAACAATATTTTCTACTTTCTGTTAATCAAACATATCAAATGAAATCGAATTCCTTCATAAATTTAGGCCAAAATGTATTCTGCTACATATCTGTGGCTAAAAAAAATCACAATAAGTATATACTAATTGGCTTGTGTGAAAGTTAATCTGAGAGTGAAAAAACAGACCTTTTACAATTAATTAAATAAAAATAAAAAAACCTGCAACCTCTTTTAAGTGAATTTTTTAGATGCACCTTTGGAAGCAATTACAGCTTTAAGTTTGTGTGGGTAGGTCTCTATAAGCTTTGCGTACAATTTTTCCCATTCCTGTTTTTCAAAACTGGTTCAGCTCTCTTGTGTGGAAGTTGTGAATGAACAGCCTTTTTTCATGCCTAGCCACAAATTCTGTATTAGCCATGTGCACTTTAGTAATAGCTGCTTTTTGAAGGCTCTCTCGATCTTGATGGTGTAGGTAGAGCCACAATACTGACCAAGAAGTTGGACCTGTGTAAGTATACTACAATCACTTAAAATCCCTTACAACACACGCATGTGACTTTATTTTAAGTAATCATGAGTTTCTGGAACAGAATTGGATGCATTTATGATTTAGGTGTGTCAATATTAAAGGAGGCTCGTATAATTCCAGTGTAAACAAAAATGTAATCCACTGGGATTTAATGTTCTAAAGCAATAAAAAAAAGAATAAGCCTACAATCACTATCTGCCTAACAGTTAATGTAAAATGTATTTTTGATTTTGAGGCATTGCTGAGTAGCCTTATGCCGCGTACACACGGTCGGAATTTCCGATGGAAACAGTCCGATGGTTGCTTTTCATCGGATTTTCCGACCGTGTGTATGCCCATCGGTCTTTTTCTGTCGGAATTTCCGACAGACTTTGGATTGAGAACCTGTTCTTAATTTTTCCGACGGAAAACCTTTCTATCGGATTTTCCGATCGCGTGTATGCAATGCTGGTGTTCACCTTCACCTTCTAGAATCCACCAAATACAAAGCATAACAAACAGGGCAGGGATGCTGAAGTTAAAGCTTTGGCACACTAAATTCCCATGATAAACAAATAAAAGGTGACAGGTCATTGTCACTGATTTACATAGAAAGTTAAACTTTAATTGCTCAGATCACAAACATTCTCATCAACATTATATACTGTATATAGTCTGAGACTAGAATTATAGTAACAGAAAGCTGTGGGATTCTTTATGTACTGAATTGAGTTTCGTTTAACGAACACAAGCAAGTACTTTTTCCATGTTTAAATACTCTGTTAAAACACAATGCATAAAATGTAGCTACATTACAAAAATTTGGTTATGTTTTCAGGGTTTTAAAAAGTAAATTTGACCATTATTTTGTCACTTGCAGGGTGTCCTCCTAATGCAGGGACTGCACTTGTTGGTGGGGGGAGGGGTAGAACCTCTGGCAGAATTTATTTACTGTCTTCATCCCCAATGGGTATATTTCCCTTCATTTCCTGTCTTGAAGACACAATAGGAACATGAATAAATCTTCCCAAAAGGGAAGGAAAATCCTACTTTTAATAACAGTTACAGAAACGGGGGTCCCCATTATGTCTTTTCTCCAACTCTTCTGGTGCTAACTTTTACCTTTAAGATTTACCTTTAATTTGTGTGCCAATAGTGAAGGGAAATCTCTGCAGAGAGAGAGACCTGGGGGTTGAGTTACTAAAACGGGAGAGTGCAAAATCTGATGCAGCTGTGCTTGGTAGCCAATCAGCTTCTAACTTCAGTTTGTTCAATTAAACATTGACAAAAAAAACCTGGAAGCTAATTCTTTGATTTGATTTCTATGCAGAGCTGCACCAGATTTTGCACTTTCCAGTTTTAGTAAATCAACCCTACAGTGTCAGGATCTGAGCACACGGATTCTTCTGAGCATGCTTGTGGCTCTACCTACGAAGCCACCTGAAGTTTTAGAAAGCTCTCTGCAGAATCTCTTTGTATTCAATCTTCATAGATACCCAATTTCTTACCAAACTCTGAACTCTTTGCCCCTCCCGTAGACTTTCTATTTATACAATGCCTCTGCACTTTCTGTTTGCCAGATTATTGGGCTTACCGTATTTATCGGCGTATAACATGCACTTTTTAACCCTTAAAATCAGGGGAAAATCATAGGTGCGTGTTATACGCCGATCTCCGCTGATTGTGAGGAGAGGAGCAAGTGCCGGCGACATACAGAAAGCCGAGTGTACTCGGCTAGACTCGGCTCCTCTCGCAGTCCCACCCCTGACTGCGAGAGGAGCCGAGTCTAGCCGAGTAAACTCGGCTTTCTGTATATCGGCGGTGCTCCTCTCCGCTCACAGTCAGCGGAGATCGGCGACAATTTTAAATAATCATCGGCTGGGCAATGCTGCAAAGAGACTAGTAAGGCTGCAAAGAGACTGGTAAGGCTGCAAAGGCACTGGGCAAGGCTGCAAAGGTACTGGGCAAGGCTGCAGATGGCCACTGGGCAAGGCTACAATGACACAAGGCTGCAAATGGACACTGGGCAAGGCTGTAATGATGGACAAGGCTGCAGATGGACACTGATAAGGCTGCATTGATGGGCATTTAAATGTACGTTTTTTTCCTTAAACTTCCCTCCTAAAAGTTTTTTTCCTTAAAATTCCCTACTAAACTTGGGGTGCGTCTTATACGCCGATAAATACGAATAAATACGATATACCAATTTCTTACTTTTTGTAAGAACCCTTACAAAAGGGTTCTTTTTTTGCCGATTCACCAAGCACCCTTCATCGATCTCCATTTCATATCTGATACTTTTAGCTTCTGATTTTGGCTTGACCTTTGACTTTTGGCTTTGACTTGTGTCTGTTTATAACCACAGCCTTGTTTGCTGTTAGAACTATTGGACTCTAAGCCTGCTCCAAGATCATTACAATCGGATAATAAAAAATGTTAATGAGGTTCTAACTTTTTCCCTCTACAGAAAGCTAGAATGTAGGGCAAATTGAAAAAAATTATTGTATGGGCAACCTCCTGGCCCTTCAGAGCTGCAAGATATTTTCAAACAGACATGGGGCAACCATTTCATCACATTTGTAAAATAGGCAGGGGATTCGGTAACAACAACAATACAAAATGAACAGAAATACAGCAGCCAATGAAAAACTCATGTAAATATTTTAGTAGATATCGCAATCACCTTATAAATTTTCCTAAGACTGTGGAAAACTTTCGGGATGGCTTAGGCTAATTAAATGCAAAATCAGATTTCAGGTATCTTGAGCGGTTGCTAATATTAGGACAGTGACAAATTTGAGTAGGATACCTACTCATAGTACCACTTAAAGTGGTTGTTAACCCACTTATATAAAAACATCCTATCTGCAATGTAATAAGCCAGTAAATGTCCCTGTGTTAGGTAAAAAATATGCTTATCTGTACGTATAACAGCGTGGCTCCCAGCGCCCAGCTGCCTCTTTGTGTCTCCTCTCTTTCCGACTTACAGCTCCAGTGGGCGGGGCCGAGTGCTCCCGCTGATGTCAGCCGGGGAGGAGAGAGGAGAGTGTGAAAGCCAAGTCAGCTGTGCTCTGGTAGTCGCGCTGTTATACATACAGGTAAGCATTTTTACCTAACACAGGCACAGGGACATTTACTGGTATTAAATAAAAAGGTGTAGCGCTAAAAAAATAAACAATACAGTTCATCGAAGATGAGCTTATTTGAAGACAATCGGAATAAAAGTCCACAATAAGATAACTCCAGATGGGAATGGATAGAGCAGCCACCACCAGCACCCAATAATACTGGCTCTTACCATCAGTGTGTAGGGTACACACAATAAATATATTAGGTGATAACACCAACGATCACCCTGACCAGATCAATCCACTCCTACAAAGACAGTGCTAATACTCTTCCCATTAAACAAAGGAACTCAGAGACTGCTTCCATTCATTTAGGATTTCAGCGAATAGACTCCAGCATCCACATTAATATGAAAGAAAAGACCGCTCATTGCGCAGGCACCAAGCAAATTATTTATTGACTAAAATAGGCTAGTACACTCACATTGCACAAAAAAATGGGTATAAGTGTAATAGTGATCCGCGCAACTTCCTATAATTGGATAACATACACTGAAATGATAACTGTGACAAAATCCATCAAAAATTGCACAAAATCTATAATGATAACGATCGGTCAATTGCTGTGAAAGAAAGTTCTTTTCAAACAATGTGCCAAAATTCCTGTGATCTACAAATCTTGTGAAAAAGAATTCTTGTAATGAATGATTCTTCTATATGTGATCTTTGTGTGAACTTAATGGTCCCAGAGCTCTTACCTCAATGAGGAATATAAACTGCCTGTCTCCCTGGGACAGATCAAATCTCCATCTCTTGACACTGCTGATAATGCTGGACACAGCTGCAGGTTTTCCACCAGTGTCTCCGACTTTCCAGGCTCCCGATTATATGATGGTTCCAATGTTGTCAGATGGGGAGGGATTACACTATTTTCTTTTCTAGTACACTCACATGTTAAAAGTTACTGGCAGGCATATGGAAACGACCAGCATTTCCAACCGACAAGATGGCCGCCGTGTCCTGGTCCACGTCCTATGTCACACGTCCTTAGCTCCACCCAACATTTTGGCATAAGAATGCATCATCAGGGGCATTGTTAGAGCATATGATACTTCTATTTATAGAGGACGGGCCAGCTTAACCGCTTCCCGACCAGCGCACACGCATTTATGTCGGCAGAATGGCACGGACAGGCATAAGGGTGTACAGGTATGTCCCTTTGAATATGCCGGCATGCGCGCACACCGGTTGGGACCTCCGGGAGTCCGGTCGCAGGTCCCGTGGACTCGATCGCCACGGGGATACCTGCGATCGTCTCATGGGGAGGACGAACAGGGAGATGTGGAAGTAAACAGCATCTCCCCATTCTGCCTAGCAACAAGTGACACTGATCTCCGCTCCCTGTGATTGGAGCAGAGATCAGTGACTGTCACACACAGCCACGCCCACCACAGTTAGCAACACGCCCCTAGGACACACTTAACCCCTACACTGCCACCCCCTGGTTAACCCCTTCACTGCCAGTGTCATTTACACAGGAATCAGTGCATTTGTATAGCACTGATTGCTGTATAAATGACAATGGTCCCAAAAATGTGTCAAAAATGTCCGATGTGTCCGCCATAATGACGCAGTCACAATAAAAATCGCTGATCGTCGCCATTAATTATTAATAAAAATGCTATAAAACTATCCCCTATTTTGTAAACGCTATAACTTTTGCGCAAACCAATCAATAATCACTTATTGTGATTTTTTTACCAAAAATATGTAGAAGAATACGTATCGGCCTAAACTGAGGAAAACATTTTTTTTTATATATTTTTGGGGGATATTTATTACAGCAAAAAGTAAAAAATAATTTTTTTTTTTTTAAATTGTCGCTCTTTTTTTGTTTATAGCGCAAAAAATAAAAACCGCGGGGGGTGATCAAATACCACCAAAAGAAAGCTCTATTTGTAGGAAAAAAGGACGTCAATTTTGTTTGGGTGCCACGTCGCACGACCGCGCAATTGTCAGTTAAAGCGGCGCAGTGCCGAATCGCAAAAAGTGCTCTGATCTTAAGCCAGCAAAATGGTCCGGTCTGAAAGTGGTTAAACACTGGAACTTCGGTGCGTTCCACAGACTGGAAATGACTTGCATTTCGGAAACCAGAAACCAATATACAACCTAGGTTACAATTAAAACCAGCTAATATCTATATAAATACGCTAAAAAACATAGTAAACACATCACTCAAAAAAGTGATTCATGAGCAAAAAAGACAGTGTGATTTCTAAACTAAAAGAATTTCTTTAATTCAAACGTGGACAGAAGGACTTAGGAAACGGCGACATCTTGTGGCGAAATAACAATATTGCACCAACAGAAAATATAGAGGACTTAATCTAGAGTATGACGGAATCTAATATATATCGAACAAGAGGATAAACACATATACTTGCACGTCGAAAGGGGTAAAACTAAACATCTCCTCCAAACACTTACAGTTCTAGATAGCGACAATATAGATTGCAATACATTAATATAATTCAACCATTAATAATAAAATAATGAATGTCCCATTCAACATTCATTTCAAATGGAGTGAGTGTTTGATAAATCCACCTCGTTTCAAGTTGCTCCCTTCTCCAATGGCTAGAAAACTTGTCAATTGCCAGAAAGGTGGTGCCTTCAGAATTACAATCATGCTTCAAGGCATAATGTTTAAAAAGACTATGTTTGGGGAAACCCCTCTTTATATTGGCAACATGTTCACCCAGTCTAGTCTGCAACATACGTATAGTGTGCCCTATGTACTGAAGCCCACAGGGGCACCGAACGATGTATATGACATTCTTGGTGGAGCAAATAATGAACGGTTTAATAGGAAATGTTTCCTGAGTTGAGGTGAACTGAAAGGATTCAGTTCTCCTACTCATATTAGCATTTCATTTGCAAATGGGACATTTCCTACAGGGGAAGAACCCCCCCCCCCCCCCCCCCATGTTCTGAAAAAAAGAGAGTTGTTTTGGAGGGTCAACAACATTAGGAGCTATCTGTAATTTCAATGGAGGGACCCCTCTATAAACCACTCGAGGCATGTCTGGCAGATTTGATCCCAAAACCCTATCACCCTTTAAAACCTTCCAATTCCTTTGCATAATTTTTTTTAATTTTGTAATGTTGGTTTGACTAAGTAGTGACAAAAGAGAATTTAAAACATGTCATTAAAACTCTTAGACTTATGAATCAATAAGTCATCCCTTTTCATATCCAAAGCTGATCTAAAAGCTCCTTCCAACTCATTAGCATCAGAACCTTTTTCTAAAAATCTTTCTCTGAGTATTGAGGCCTCTTGCACAAAATCATCTTGATTTGTGCAATTTCTCCTCAATCTCACAAATTGGCTCTTAGGGATCGATTTCAGTCAGGATTTATGATGGCAACTCCTGGAATCAATGTAGCCATTCCGTTTCGTTTCCTTGAAGTAGGTCGATGTGATCACTGCACCATCTACCACTCTAATCCTAAAATCACGGAAATGTATATCAGACCTACTGGCTTTATGTGTAAGGGAAATACCCCTATCATTGATATTCAACCCTGCTATAAAATTATTAAGGGATTCAAAATCTCCATCCCACAGGAGGAGGATGTCGTCTATATATCTTTTCCAGAATACCAGTTCTCATCTGTATTCCTGATAGATGACATCCTCCTCCTATTTGGCCATAAAGAGATCATACTGCAAATTTAGCCCCGATTGCCACACCTCTACTCTGCACGTAGTAAGAACCATCATACCAGAAATATTTATGTTCCATAACATAATGCAAGAGGCTCAAAATAAAAATCCACTGCTTCTCTGCCATGTTGGTGGGATATTACTGTATATAATGAAGAGACGTCTGAGGAGGCCAAAATATAACTCTCCTTCCATTCCACAAGCTCAAGTGCATTAATAACCTGTGTGGAATCCCTCAAATAAGATGGGGTATTGATCACCAAAGGTTGTAGGAAATGATCTACATACTTTCCCACCCTGGAAGTAACCGGATCGATGCCACTAACGATCAGCCTTCCAGGGGCAAATCGGATCTTTATGTACCTTGGGTAGGTAATATATTACCGGAACCCTAGGAGACACTGGGATTAAAAATGCTTTCTCCTTTTTAGAGATAATCCTCTTCTGGTATCCCTCCTCTACCAATACAACCAATTCTTTTTTGTATGTGGAGGTAGGATTCCCCTTCAGAGGGACATAGGTTTCCCGGTCAGAGAGTAACCTTAACATTTCCATATTGTAAGCTTCCCTATCTAATATGACAATCCCGCCCCCCTTATCGGCGGGGCATACAATAATGTCATTTCATTCTTTAGGAAGTTCCGATCCCTTTTTAAAAAGGAACTCGCTTCTATTCTTCTTGACCTGTAGCAATTGCAAATCATTATTAACCAAATCTCTAAAAACAGAGATTGAAGGGGCCAAATGACCCAGAGGGTTAAACAATGAGGCATTTGATCAACTAGATTCATAATATCAGCTGAAACTGCCGTATTAGAACGATAGGGGATTGAAATCATGTAACGCTGAATATTGACCTTGCGTATGAACTTTTGAACGTCAATAAACGTTTCAAAATTATTCAAAGCTCTTGAAGGGGCAAACTTCAGGCCAAGATTCAGGACATGTTTCTCTTCAGTTGAGAAATTAACTTTATTCAAATTAAAAAGTCCTTCAGACCCACCTTCTTTTTAGAGAGGATCCTCCTCCCTCCTCTGGAACCCCTTTTGGTTCTATGACTCTTTTGTTGTTCTGAACCCCGGAAAAAAAATGCTTATAGTAGTTACCATCTACTGGACCACCACTTCCTGCATAATTAAAATGAGGAGGGCAGTTCTGTTGTTGCCACCAATTGCCTCCTGAGGGAGTCCTCAGAGAATAATCATTCTGTGATTGGTATTGGGGTATCCAGTTATTGGGATTCTCAGTGATATATCTATCATCCCTATGGGGACTATACCTACCCCCCAAGGGTCCAAAATGATTGTGGACAACAGTGGAGAAAGGGATATGGGGTGTCTGTTGTCCTCCTCTCTTCTTTCCTCCCCCTCTGCCTCGAAGACCACCTCTAAAGGCTGACCGTGAAGGTGGAGGTCGATTAGGAGCAGAATATGCAAGGGAAATCTGAGGAACATTTAAAACCTGACCTTGAGTAGGCGGCAACCCACCCCCTCTTCCTTCTACTGGTAAAATACT
The DNA here is from genome assembly GCA_028564925.1 of Lithobates sylvaticus. Taxonomy (NCBI): domain Eukaryota; kingdom Metazoa; phylum Chordata; class Amphibia; order Anura; family Ranidae; genus Lithobates; species Lithobates sylvaticus. The sequence goes on along the minus strand of CM053026.1, from coordinate 308,511,770 downwards.
ACTACCCATACCATCTTTCATTTGCCATTTAAAGACTCCCTTATTTTTGTAGTCAAGGAGTTTAGGAGATATCTCTAAGATATTTTTTCTTCTTTTTATTTCTCTGTTATAACTCCTCCTTTTCCATATGTTTCCTTAAAAACTGATTTTTTTTTAATATATTACTAATTTCCCTTATAGGGATTTCGTTTTTCCCTAAGAGCACAAATCTCCTCATCAACCCTGAGGAGTTTTTGTTGCTTCCTAGCAAGCAAGAACTGAATAATATTAAAACCAGCTTGATTAAAAAAAATGGAACCATTCTGTGGTATCAGAGATGTCACTTAGAGGAGTAACATCCCACGTCTTGGGACCATTTTATTGGCAAGGTATTGCTCAAAAGAAGCTATGTCTTAATTTGTGTGAAGCTCAAGCTCAAATACGTAGATCATTTCCTACAACCTTTGGTGATCAATACTCCATCTTATTTGAGGGATTCCACACAGGTTATTAATGCACTTGAGCTTGTGAAATGGAAGGAGATTTATATTTTTGCCACCGCAGACGTCTCTTCATTATATACAGTAATCTCCCACCAACATGGGAGAGAAGCAGTGGACTTTTTTTTTGAAGGCTGATACCCTTCATGATAAGCAGAGGTCTTTTATTTTGAGCCTCTTAGATTATGCTATGGAGCATAATTATTTCTGGTATGATGGTTCTTACTACGTGCAGAATAGAGGTGTGGCCATCAGGGCTAAATTTGCCCCCCCCCGTATGGCTAATCTCTTTATGGCCAAATGGGAGGAGGATGTTGTCTATCAGGAATCCAGATCAGAACTGGTATTCTTGAAACGATATATAGACGACATCTTCCTCCTGTGGGATGGAGATTTTGAATCCCTTAATAATTTTATTGCAGGGTTGAAAATCAATGATAGGGGTATTTCCCTTACACATAAAGCCAGTAGGTCTGATATACATTTCCGTGATTTTAGGATTAGAGTGGTAGATGGTGCAGTGATCACATCGACCTACTTCAAGGAAACGGATCGGAATGGCTACATTGATTCCAGGAGTTGCCATCATAAATCCTGACTGAAATCGATCCCTAAGAGCCAATTTGTGAGTTTTTTTTTTAATTTAGTACTTTTTTTTATTCTTTTCATAACAATACAAGTTATACATTTATACATACATTTTATCCCAGATACATAATCTTACTTCTGGCATTCACCTGCACCCCCCCCCCCCCAAAAAAAAAAAAAAATTAAATAATACAGAACAGGGAAAAAAAATTAAACTTTTTCTTTGCCTCCCCCCACTGTATCTACACCCCCCCAGCCCTCCTCCCATCCTCCCGTCCTCTCCCAATATCAACCCTTACCCATGTTGTTTCATCTTTTATTTTCATTATCCCAGGTCTCTATCCATCTTTTCCAGATAGCATTAAATTGTCTCGGCTCCCTCTATGTGTATAAATGAATTCCTCCTTTAATATAGTTTCTTTTATTTGTGTTCTCCATTCTTCAATTGTCGGAGGGTATATAGATATCCATTTCTGGGCTATTAGTTTTCGTGCCTGAAACAGGCCTCTCGTCATTGCGATATGACTATTTTTTGAGATATTTGGTTCCTCCACTATATTTAATAAGCATAGATTTGGGTCTAATAACATTTCTTTACCTAATGCGCTATTTATGTTTTTGATTATATCCTGCCAATATTGATGGAGTTTGGGACATTTCCACAACATGTGTATTAGATTATCCGGTGCGCCACTACATCAAGGACATAAAGGGGACTCCCTACGTTTCCACTTAAATCGTTTTTCAGGCGTATAGTATGATCTATGTGTAATAAAAATTTGTGTTAGTTTTTGAGTATCTGACAGTGATACCTTTGGGATCGCAGACAAGACCTCCGACCACTGAGCACCAGTCAGTGCTCCCAGGTCTCGCTCCCACTGCTTCCTAGCCAGCACCACTACCGCTTCCTTAAATTTACTCTGCCTTATCTCATATATTTTAGATATAAGTCCCTTCTTGTGGTCCCTTTTCTTCAACAGTGTTATTATTTTAGAGACATTAGGCTCAAATACAGATGTATGGGCCTGGACGTGAAAGGCATGTCTAAGCTGGAGATATTGAAAGAGCCTCTGTCTTGGAATCCTGAATTCCTCAGATATTTGCGCAAATGATTTTATATTATCATTCCAAAACAGTTGTTCCACATATCTCAGCCCCTGAATTTGCCAAAACCCAAATCCCTCCAATCTCTGTACTTCCTCATAGTTTGCGTTATTCCATATTGGTGTATAGGAAGTATAACCTGTAATACTAGTAATCTTTTTTATTGCTAGCCATACCTTATTAAATAGCTCGCCTGTCATGAATTTCTTATCTTTTTGAATTTTTTTTGTCTCTAATAGGGACATCAATGAGTATCCTTTACCCAGCGGGAGTAATAACGCCTGTATGGGATCATTCTCATCTACCTCTGTCCAGCCAAAAAATTGCTGAGTTTGTGAAGCCGGAAAATATTTTTTTGGATGTGGGATAGCAAGTCCCCCCTCATCTTTGGCCAGCATTAAAGTTGTTAGTTTAATACGTGCATATTTTTTCTTCCAGATAAGTTCACGAAAAAGCGATTCTATCCTTTTAAACCAAAATGCAGCTATCCACATCGGGCAGTTGTGAAAGATATATAATAATTGTGGGGCCCAAATCATCTTTATAAGATTGGCCCTTCCAATCACGGTTAATGGGAGTTTGCCCCAAGTCCGACATTTATCTTTGAGCCTAGTCAATAATGGTCTAAGGTTAAGGTCTACATAATCCCCCACTTTTCGTGTTACCTCAATCCCTAAGTACCTAATTCTATGTTTTATTTTAATTTGTTTAGCACAATCTGGTAAATAAGTATTTACATTATGTAGCGGCATCAAAACCGACTTCTCCCAGTTGATGCGAAACCCAGAGAGGTGTCCAAATACAGATACAAGATTCATGAGTTCCTCTAAAGATTTTGTGGGGCCACTAAGAAAAATTAAGGCATCATCTGCATATAAGGCTATTTTGTCCTCTCTTCCTGCAACGGGGATAGAGGGCAACCCTGTCTAGTCCCCCGGGATAACGGGAAAGCTTGTGACATAGTGTCATTGATCCTCAGCTTTGCCCTAGGGTCTTTATATAATATTTTTAGCCAGGTTATAAAGCCTGGACCTATACCAAAGGCAATCAGTACCATCCATAGATATTCCCATTCTACCATGTCAAAAGCCTTCTGGGCATCTAATGACAGAATGGCACCAGTTCCCCCGTTATCCATTGGTAATTGCAGATTCAGAAAGAGCCTGCGAATATTTGTTGCTGCCGATCTGGAGGGGATGAAACCTGTTTGATCCCTATGGATCAGAGTATCAATGTATCTAGATAACCTATTTACCAAAACCTTGGCTAGTATTTTGACATTGGATGTAAGGAGAGATATTGGACGATAAGAACCAGGCTTTAGTGGGTCTTTATCCGGTTTTAAAATGATAATTATTATTGTTTCCATCATTGATCTAGGGAGTTCCCGTGTGATATATGCTGCATTCAATACTTCAAGAAGTTCTGAAATCAAGATCTGGCCATATATTTTATATATCTCCACAGGGAGCCCATCCATCCCTGGAGATTTATTGTTTTGGATTTGTCCCACTGCTTCCTCCAGCTCTGCCATAGTTATAGGAGTATCCAAGGATTCTCTTTCCATTGAATTCAATTTGGGCATAGTTAAATTGTCTAAGAATTGTTCAGTCTTTTCCCTTACATTTAAGATTTCAGATTCATACAACCGTGAATAGAAATCTACAAATATCTTTTGGATAGACAGGGCTGCCCGCTATCACCATTGCTCTTTATCCTCAGCCTTGAACCTTTGGCGGCAGCCATACGCTTGCACCCAGATATTAGGGGGGTGACGTTGAGGCATCAAGAGTACAAACTGTCTCTCTTTGCAGACGATGTACTATTAACAATTACACACCCACATACTTCGCTTCCCTCACTACATTCAATCCTACGTACTTTCTGCAACATTTCTGGATATAAAATCAATTCGACAAAAACTGAAGCCCTACCCATTAATGTTCCGTCTGAACTACTGCTAACCCTTCAAAATAACTTTAAATATAGGTGGTGTACTAACTCAATTAAATATCTAGGAGTCCAACTATCTCGATCATACTCAACTCTTTATCTAGAAAATTCCCCCCCCTCTTCTCAGAGATCAATCGGTTGCTTAAAAATTGGACTGCACTCCCCCTTTCCCTCATTGGTAGAATCAACGTTCTCAAGATGTCCATCCTCCCCAAGTTGCTATATTTATTTGAAACTTTACCTGTAGCGGTACCAATGTCACAGCTTAAAGCCCTCCACAGGAGTTTTATGAGGTTCGTCTGGAACAACGCTTATCTCCCCGGGCCCGCGGAGGACTAGGTGCCCCAGATATTGTTAAGTACTACTTTGCGGCCCACCTTAGAGCCATCTCCTCATGGACCTCTAGATACGCATCGAATAGATGGTCTGAGATCGAAATTAGCATTACTGCCCCGGCACACCCATGCTGCCTACTTTGGCCCTCCCTAGACAAATCCATACCTTTATTGAAGAAGATATGCCTGAACACCATGCTGTTTACGATCTCAATTTGGAAACGCTGCTCTAGCAAGTATGCCCTCTCTTCTCAATGCTCACCATTAATAAATATTTTATATAATCCGGAAATACCTGACACTGGGCCCCCACGAACCTTGTCAGATCTCCTGTATCTACAAAATTCTCCAGAATCTTACCCCCTTTAGTGAACAAACACACTCATATATGAGAAAATGGGCCCAGATTCTTCACAGACCCATTACTTTGACACAATGGGGGGCGATATGGGACGCTACCTCTAAAGTGTCCAGATGTGTAGCTCAGAAGGAAACAGCGTACAAAATTCTGATGTTTTGGTATAGAACCCCTGAATTTCTGGCAGCCCATAAACTATCACCTTTCAGTCACTACTGGAGATGTGGTGTCTCCTTAGGATCACACTTCCACATCTTTTGGACGTGCCCTATCTTGGTCCCCTTTTGGACTAAAGTCCATAGCTTATTAGAAAAGGTGCTTAAGATTTCTGTCCCCTTCCAACCCGTTCACCTGTTACTAGGACTACCTCTCAGGCATATCTCCAAATCCGCAAACAAACTAATGGCTTCTATCCTATTGGCAGCCAAGCAAGTTATACCGCAATGCTGGCGTACTATCGTCCCTCCCACCTTTACACAGTTTCTATCTACCATTGCTGACATTCGCAAGATGGAACATCTCACAGCAGTCATAGAAGACACGGTACCAAAGTTTGAGACCATTTGGGGTAACTGGGACTCCTCAGAATATAACACGGAACCATAAACCCCCAAGCTGATCCAGAGCTATAACTATCAATAACACTCATGTGCTTCGCAGACTCTATATCCATGAAACTTTACCTATAAGAATTTGCACTAAATGATTTGCTGCATGTATGACTCTCTGATGTGACAGTGACGAAGCTTCCTCCTACACCTCCTTTTACTCAAATTACGTAAATTGTTAACTGATGTGAACAAAATGTATACGTTTCAGGTTATAGTTCTATTTGTGTATACCCATATAACGCTATTTTTTTTCTGAATGTGAAATATGTTTGTATTGTACTTTAAAACTTTTCATAAATAAACAATTTATAAAAAAAATATATCTTTTGGATGCCCTCTGTATCATACTTTACTATCCCCTTTCCGTCTTCAATGGCAACTATACTGGATGAGCCTTCCTGGTTCCGTGCTATCATTGCTAACATATGACCCACCTGTTCCCCCATTTCGTAGTGCTTTTGGTTCTGCATGAATCTCAATTTGTGAGGTTGAGGAGAAATTGCACAAATTAAGATGATTTTGTGCAAGAGGTCTCAATACTCAGAGAAAGATTTTTAGAAAAAGGTTATGATGCTAATGAGTTGGAAGGAGCATTTAGATCAGCTTTTGATTTGAAAAGGGGTGACTTATTGATTCCTATTTCAAATGCCGTGTACACACGATCAAACTATTCGGCGGACTTAGTCTGGCGGACAATCGGCCGGACTTTCCAGCGGAGGTTCCGAACGAGCAGACTTGCCCACACACGAACTGACTTTTGGCGGAGGACCGCAGGACTTTTCAAATGAACAGACTTGCTCACACATGGAGTAAAGTCCGTTCATTTTGAACGTGACTTCAGGTACGACGAAACTAGCGAAGGAAGTCAATGTCGCTGACTCCATCGGCAAGATTGACACCTTGCTAGCCCCATCACCTGGTATGGATTTTAAGGGTCACTCCTACGCTGAAAAAACGGCGTGGGGGTCCCCCCAAAGTCCATACCAGACCCTTATGCAAGCAGGGAAAGGGGGTGGGGACGAGCGAGCGCCCCCCTCCTGAACCGTACCAGGCCGCGTGCCCTCAACATGGGGGCCTTACGGCCCCCCCATCCCAAAGCACCTTGTCCCCATGTTGATGAGGACAAAGGCCTCTTCCCGACAACCCTGGCCATTGGTTGTTGGGGTCTGTGGGCAGGGGGCTTATCGGAATCCGGGAGCCAACTTTAATAAGGGGGACCCCAGATCCCGGCCCGCCACCCTATGTGAATGAGTATGGGGTACATGGTACCCCTACCCATTCACCTAGGGAAAAAATGTCAATAAAAAAAACACATTAGACAGGTTTTTAAAGTTGTTTATTAGTCAGTTCCGGGGGTCTTCTTCCGACTTCGGGGGTCTCTCCGTGCTTTCCGGCCTCTTCTCCCGCTCTCCGGTTGTTCTGCCGGGCTCCTCCGCTATCTTCTTGCAGGTCTTTTACTATCGGTGGCCTGGGTTTCTGGTTCGCCGTTGCCGCCGCCGTCTTCTTCTTTCTTCTTCTCTTCTTCCGATGTTGACACGACGCTCTCTCCCGCTGTAATGCCAGGGACACGTAGCGCGGCGACTTATATAGGCATAAGGGCCGGGTCACCGGGCGATGTCACATGGTGACCCAGCCCCGTATGATGTCACAGTCCCAGCATCCCCCCCAGGACTGTGACATAATAAGGGGTGGGTTCACCATATGACATCACCTGGTGACCCCGCCACTTATGCCTATATATGCCTATTGTCCCAGGCCTTACAGTGGGAGACAGCGTTGTGTCAACATCGGAAGAAGAAGAAGAAGACAGCGGCGGCGGCGACGACGAACCAGAAGCCCGGGTCACCGCTAGTAAAAGAGCTGCAAGAAGATAGCGGAGGAGCCTGGAAGAATAACCGGAGAGCAGGAGAAGAGGCCAGAAAGCGCGGAGAGACCCCCGAAGTCGGAAGAAGACCCCCGGAGCTGACTAATAAACTACTTTAAAAACCTGTCTAGTGTGTTTTTTATTGACTTTTTTCCCTAGGTGAATGGGTAGGGGTACCATGTACCCCATACTCATTCACATAGGGTGGGGGGCCGGGATCTGGGGGCCCCCTTATTAAAGGGGGCTCCCGGATTCCGATAAGCCCCTCGCCCGCAGACCCCGACAACCAACGGCCAGGGTTGTCGGGAAGAGGCCCTTGTCATCAACAGTGGGACAAGGTGCTTTGGGGTGGGGGGCAGGTCCCCCCTTCCCCAAAGCACTCACCCCCCAATGTTGAGGGCACGCGGCCTGGTACGGTTCAGGAGGGGGGTGCGCTTGCTCGTCCCCACCCCCTTTCCTGACCAGCCGGGGTGCTCGGATAAGGGTCTGGTATGGACTTTGGGGGGACACCCACGCCGTTTTTTCGGTGTAGGGGTTCCCCTTAAAATCCATACCAGGCGAAGGGGCTAGCAAGGTGTCAATCTCGCGGATGGAGGCGGCGACATTTACTTCCTTCGCTAGTCCCGTTGTACCTGAAGTCACATTCAAAATGAACGGACTTTACTCCGTGTGTGGACAAGTCCATTCATTTGAAAAGTCCGGCGGACTAGCGCACAGACGAGATGATTGTCCGAAAGCCGAGTCCGGCGGACAATTTTGAGTCAAGTCTTCTTTCAAAGTCCGCTGGACTTTTGGGAAGAAAAAGTCAGCCGGAGCCCACACACGGTCGAATTGTCCAGTGGACTCTGGTTCGCTGGACTAAGTCCGCCGGATAGTCCGATCGTGTGTACATGGCATCAGAGTCTGAATGACAGTTTTAAATTCTCCTTTGTCACTACTTATTCAAACCAGCAATACGAAATTAAAAAAATTATGCAAAGACATTGGAAGGTTTTAAAGGGTGATAGGGTTTTGGGATCAAATCTACCAGACATGCCTTGAGTGGTTTATAGATGGGTCCCTCCATTGAAATTACAGATAGCTCCTAATGTTGTTGACCCTCCAAAACAACTCTCTTTTTTTTTCAGAACATGTGGGGGTTTCTTCCCCTGTAGGAAATATCCCATTTGCAAATTAAATGCTAATAGGAGTAGGAGAACCGAGTCCTTTCAGTCCACCTCAACTCAGGAAACATTTCCTATTAAACCATTCATTACTTGCTCCACCAAGAATGTCGTATACATCGTTTGGTGCCCCTGTGGGCTTCAGTACATAGACTGGGTGTGAACATGTTGCCAATATAAAGAGGGGTTTCCCAAAACATAGTCTTTCTAAACATTATGCCCTGAAGCATGATTGTAATCCTGAAGGCACCACATTTCTGGGAATTGACAAGTTTTCTGGCCATTGGAGAGGGAGCAATATGGTTAGGGAGGTCTCCAGACTTGAAACAAGGTGGAATTATCAAGCCCAAACATTCACTCCCTTTGGAATGAATGTTGAATGGAACATTAATTATTTTATTAATAATGGTTGAATTATATTAATGTATTGCAATCTATATTGTCGTTATCTAGAACTGTAAGTGTTTGGAGGAAATGAATAGTTGTACCCCTTTAGACATGCAAGTATATGTGTTTATCCTTTTGATTCATATATATTAGATTCCTTCATACTCTGTTGGTGCAATATTGTTATTTCGCCACAAGATGTCGCCGTTTCATAAGTCCGTCTGTCCACGTTTGAATTAAAGAAATTCTTTAAGTTTAGAAATCACACTCTTTTTTGCTCATTAATCACTTTTTTGAGTGATGTGTTTACTATGTTTTTTTAGCATATTCATATAGATATTAGCAGGTTTTAATTGTAAACTGGGTTGTATATTGGTTTCCAGTTTCCGGAATGCAAGTAATTTCCGCTCTGTGGAACGCACCGAAGTTCCAGTGTTTAAGCTGGCCCGTCCCCTATAAATAGAAGTATCACACGCTCCAACCACGCCCCTGATGACGCATTTTCATGACGAAACGTTGGAGGGAGCTAAGGACGTGTGACGTAGGACATGGACCACGAAACGGCAGCCAGCTTGTCGGTTGGAAACGCTGGTCGTTTCCATATGTCTGCCAGTAACTTTTAACATGTGAGTGTACTAGCCTCTTTTATTCAATAAATCATTTGATTGGATGCCTGCGCAATGAGCGGTCTTTTATTTCATATTAATGTGGATGCTGGAGTCTATTTGCTGAAATCCTAAATGAATGGAAGCGGTCTCTGAGTTCATTTGTTTAATGGGAAGAGAATCAGCAAAGTCTTTGTAGAAGTAGATCGATTTGGTCAGGGTGATCGTTGGTGTCATCACCTAATACATTTATTGTGTGTATCCTACACACTGACGGTAAAGTATTATTGGGTGCTGGTGGTGGCTGCTCTATCCATTCCCATCCAGAGTTATCTTATTGTGGATTTTTACTCCGATTGTCACCCCTGTGTTTCTGTGATGTAAAAAAAATTACACAAAGATAAATCATTTCAGAACTTTTTCCACCTTTATTGTGACCTAAAAACTCAGTTGAACAACAAACTGAAATCTTTTAGGTAGATGGAAGTAAAAATAAAACACTAAAATAATATGGTTGCATAAGTGTGCACACCCTTAAACTAATACTTTGTTGAAGCACCTTTTGATTTTATTACAGGACTCAGTTTTTTTGGGTATGAGTCTATCAGCATGGCACATCTTGACTTGGCAATATTTGCCTACTATTCTTTGCAACACAACTCCAAATATGTCAGATTGCAAGGGCATCTCCTGTGCACAGCCCTCTTCAGATCATCCCACAGATTTTCAATCAGATTCAGATTCAGGTCTGGGCTCTGGCTGGGCCATTCCAAAACTTGAATCTTCTTCTGGTGAAGTCATTGCTTTGTTGATTTGGATGCATGCTTTGGGTCATTGTCATGCTGAAAGATGAAGTTCCTCTTCATGTTCAGCTTTCTAACAGAAGCCTGAACTGTTCATAATTCCCTCTACCTTGACTAAGGCCCCTGTTCCAGCTGAAGAAAAACAGCCCCACAGTCCCAAAGCATGATGCTGCCACCACCATGCTTCACAGTGGGTATGGTGTTCTTTTGGTTATGTGCAGTGTTGTTTTTGCGCCAAAAATATCTTTTGGAATTATGGCCAAAAAGTTTAACCTTGGTTTCCTCAGACCATAACACATTTTCCCGCTTTTGGGAGACTTCAGTTTTTGCAAGGCTTGGATGTTTTTCCTCGTAAGAAAAGGCTTCCATCTTGCCACTCTACCCATAGCCCAGACATATGAAGAATACGGGAGATCATTGTCACATGTGCCACACAGCCAGTACTTGCCAGATATTCCTGCAGCTCCTTTAATGTTGTTGTAGGCCTCTTGGCAGCTTCCCTGACCAGTTATCTTCTTGACTTTTCATCAATTTTGGAGGGAAGTCCAGTTCTTGGTAATGTCACTGTTGTGCCATATTTTCTCCACTTGATGATGACTGTCTTCACTGTGTTCCATGGTATATCTAATACCTTGGAAATTCTTTTGTACCCTTCTTCTGACTGATACCTTTTAACAATGAGATACCTCTGATGCTTTGGAAGCTCTCTGTGGACCATGGCTTTTGCTGTAGGATGCGACTAAGAAAATGTAATGAAAGACCTACTAGAACAGCTGAACTTTATTTGGGGTTAATCAGATGCACTTTAAATGATGGCAGGTGTGTCCTGACTCCTATTTAACATGAGTTTGAATGTGATTGCTTAATTCTGAACACAGCTACGTCACCAGTTATTTTTTTTATTTTTACTTTACCCCCCTAAAAGATTTCAGTTTGTTTTTCAATTGAGTTGTACAGTTTATAGGTCACATTAAAGGTGGAAAAAGTTCTGAAGTGATTATCTTTGTCTCATTTTTTTACATCACTGAAACCTGACATTTTAACAGGGGTGTGTAGACTTTGTATATCTAGGGCTGTTACTGATTAAAATTTTGGTGTTCGATTAATCGATTTTTTTTTAATAGATTAATCGACTAATTTTGATTAATTATAACGCACATACAGTGTCCACATCTCCCCCCATACTATAATATCCACATCTCCCCCCATACTGTAATGTCCACATCTCCCCCATACTGTAATATCCACATGTCCCCCATACTGTAATGTCCACATGTCCCCCATACTGTAAAGTCCACATGTCCCCCATACTGTAATTTCCATATCTCCCCCATACTGTAATGGCTACATCTCCCCACATCTCCCCCATACCTTAATATTCACATATACGGATTGTCTGCTCTGTCCGGAATAGACATCAGGCAGACCCGTCCGTCCTCAGATGATGACGTAATCGCGCCGCTACTAAGCCACCGCCGGGTGGACCAAGATGGCTGCCGCTCCGGAACTAGGCCGTGGCCGTGGCCTTTCCTATGGGCCAGACCACGTAGCTCACTCCACGGATCATCCTCGATCAAAATAATTTTGATCGATCAAAGAAATTAATGATTAATCGAACAATTAATCCTTGATTTCCACAGCCCTAATATCCACTGTATATGGCTTTGATGGCCATGGTCTGGAGATGGATGTAGCAACAGGTGTGATACTGTATAACGCTTGATGAAAAATATCAGTGGAAAGAAATAGCTTATTCATAGGTCTAAGCTGTAGAAAGGGTTAACAGGTGGTTATAACTGAAATGCAGGCCAGAGACCGAGCTCTGTATGGTAGGGGGCCCTCTTATTCAGCGGCACAACAGACGACGGCTGATGCGATGATGACTCAAACCTTATATCTTAATGTCCTAGGTCACCGGTATTTCACCAGTCCCTGGTCGGATCAGCCTCCTGGTTCCAGCACAGCAACCCACTTTCTCTGGCACTTTACAGCTTGACACACAGCACAGCTTGGCACAGTACAGCTCTCTCTCTCATTTCCCTATGCTTTTCCTTTTTGCTTTCATATGGTCCCTCCTGCTCCCAGATGATTATGGGCCTTGTAGTTGCACCCCAGGGATGGCTATAGCTAAAATCCATCTTCAAGACTACATCTCCCAGACTGCTGTTGTGCACCCTGTACAGACCTAGTCACAGCTAGGTAAGGCATAGTTGGCACCGCCATCTTGTGGACAAAGAAAGTGTTACACTAATATTAAGTATGGACAGCACCACGTTGGAATAGCACATCCTGTTACACAGCATAGTCAAATCCAATATGTTGCACTATATGAGAAGAGACAGTGTTATATGCAAGTTTGTCATGTCGCATAAACTGTGCTACCATAACATGTAACTACTATTCTGCAAAGTAATCTTAGAGAAGATTTGCATGGTCTCAAGAAATGTGGAATAGAGAATGTCTGCCACATTCCTTCCAGGTTATGGGTAGGCAACCTTAGGCAACCTTATAGTGGTGGACATCTACCTGAACAAAATGGGAGAAATCAAAGAAGTATATAGTTAGGAGTATACAGCTCAGCATTACAGATCAGGAGTATACAGCTCAGCATTAACAGGTCAAGAGTATACAGCTCAGCATTAACAGGTCAAGAGTATACAGCTCAGCATTAACAGGTCAAGAGTAAACAAGTCAGCATTAACAGATCAGGAGTATAAAGCTCAGTATTAACAGGTCAGGATTATACAGTTCAACAATCGCAGGTCAGGAGTATATAGTTTAGCATTAACAAGTCAGGAGTATATAACTCAGCATTAACAGATCAGAAGTATATAGCCCAGCATTACAGATCGGGAGTATACAGATCAACATTACCAGGCCAGGAGTATACAGCTTAGCATCACAGGTCAGGAGTATACATCTCAACATTGACAGGCCAGGAGTATACAGCTCAGCATTAACAGGTCAGGAGTACATAGCTCAGCATTAACAGATCAGGAGTATACAGCTCAGCATTAACAGGTCAGGAGTACATAACTCAGCATTAACAGATCAGGAGTATACAGCTCAGCATTAACAGGTCAGGAGTATACAGCTCAGCATTAACAGGTCAGGAGTATACAGCTCAGCATCACAGGTCAGGACATTCTGTTCTGAGCTGTATAAAGGGTGTTATTGGATTGCTTGCCTAAAATTAAAGCGATTGTGGAAAAATAAATATATCTTTAGATAAAAATAGCTAAAGCAGAATTAAAAACACTATTATCTAAATCAGGAGGCTCCAAACTTTCTAAACAAAGGGCTAGTTTCTTTGTCCTTCAGGCTTAAGGGGGGCCAGACAGTGGTCAGCGGGAGTGGACATTTTCCTGGCTTCAGTGAGAGTAAAATACACATTTGTTATTAGGTGGAGGAACAGTGCCCCATCATTGGGAGGAATAGTGCCCCATTGTTTATATCAATAGGATAAATGGTGCCCCATTGTTGATATCAGTTGGCAGAATAGTGTCTGGTTTCAGTGGGAGGAAAAGTGCCAGATAAAGGCAAGCAAAGACCACATCTGTCTCCTGGGCCTCCGTTTGGAGAACACTGATCTAAATTGTTTACCTACATAAATGTGACGGGCTGGCAAGGGGTTAAGGGGGTTCAACAGGGGATGTGGACACTCCGGGGAGACAATCCCATCAGAGGAAATAGACATTGCATGGAAAGAAATTGGGAAGAAGATGATAACATTGCTTGGAGAGGGGAGAGGGATTGTCTGGACACTCCTAGGAGAGAGACCTGGGGGCAGCATGGCTATTTGTTCTGATATGTTCTCTGAGCACAGTCAAGGTGATATACGGTATATCCTTTAATATATTAAAATTGAATTGAACATTTGCCATGTACCAATAAATTAACTCTAATGCTTTGTTTTCAATGTGTGGAGGTCTGCTTGACAGTAGAGTAAGCTCTCACACAGTGCATACAGTGAAAGATAATGGGTCTCCAACACTCCACCTCTTCCATCCAAAACATCTTATATTCTTTTTACAGAGTTCAAGGTGTTCTGTAAATGGACAAGGGGAGATTGTGCAGTTTACTTGCCCATCCACTCCTCTAGCATCATGTGACATGATGGGTCTCAAGTACTTTCTTCTAGACTGCAGACAGAGAGGGCCCTTTCCGCAGGTGACAACTTAGCTGCTTGGGTAACATGGACACTTCCTATTGCCTGTCCACCAGCACAGTTCTCACAGGCTCTAAAAGAATTTAGATGACAGTACAGGATTTGATGTGCCAGAAACATACTCAGGTGATAATGCCACTCCAGACTGAAAATGTAATATGCATTCAAAAGGGTTAAATGCATGTTAACTCTAGGGGATAATAAATAGGGTGCATTACTCCTCTCTTCAGCATGCTCTGGGCTCTACTACATTCTGTCTTCTGGTGGGCAGTTCCTTGCCATACTATTGCTATTTGCCTGCATTGTACTTGATGATCATCATCTTGTGACCAAGATGCAAGGTAATTATTACATCTTACGCCATAACCCCTAGACCTAATGAGCATTTAAATTAAAGTAATTGTAAAAGGCACAGTTTTTATTTTTTTTTAAATAACAAACATGTCATACTTACCTTCTCTGTGCAATGGTTTTGCACAGAGCAGCCCGATCCTCCTGTTCTCGGGTCTCCCATGCTCTTGGCCCCTCCCCTCTGCGAGTGCCCCCATAACAAGCAGCTTTCTATGGAGGCACTCGTGCATGCTCACTCTCAAGCTGTGATTGACAGCAGCAGGAGCCATTGGCTCCAGTCGCTGTGTCTGAGCCAATGAGCAGTGCGAGAGCGCCTCTGCTCATGTGCACATCACTGGATTGAGATCTGGCTCAGGTATTTATAAGGGCTAGTTTACACTTCAAAACATGGCTTCGGACACGCTTTGTTAAAGCTCTCTGAGCGCCTGTCAAAGCTCCTGTCAAATGGTTAGCTTACAGTCCTGTTTACACCTTGCTTTTGCTTGGTGCTTCGATGAGGCCTCGGTGGGGCTTCGATGAGGCTTTAGTGGAGCTTCGATGGGGCTTCCATGAGCCTTTGGTGGAGGTTCGATGGGGCTTCCATGAGCCTTTGGTGGAGGTTCGATGGGGCTTCCATGAGCCTTTGATTGGGCTTCGGTGAGGCTTCGATGAGGCTTTGGTGAGGCTTCGGTGGGGCTTCAGTGGGGCTTCAAGCGAGCTTTGTCATAGACTTCTATGGAGGCTTTGAAGATGCTTTGAAGCACAACTAAAGCGACATGGGGTATAATTTTTGAAGCAAAGTCGAAGCAAAGCAAAGCAAAAGCAAGGTGTAAACAGGACTGTAAGCTAACCATTTTATTTAGTGACAGGAGTTTTGACTAGCGTTCAGAGTGCTGAAGCCGAAGCAAGTGTAAATGAGCCCTAAGTGAGGGCTGGGGGGATAGGGGGAGGTGCTTTCAGAAGGTTTTTCTATAGAACCACTTTAATTGCACAAGGTTACCAAACCTAATACTTGAATGGGAATGCAGATTGCACTTTCTCCCTTATTTATAGTCTTACTTAATTACGCAAAAATATGGCCGCGGCACATTTATTGGTTTTAAATCAAATTTTCGATGAATAACAACTTAAATTTCCTTGAACTTTATTAATCTGCAAAATATAACTTTACTAAAACGACTCGAGAACAAATCTCATGAATCATAAATACCAGACCCCAACCGCCGGACTTGCATCTTCAAGTCCGGCCCCACCCCAAGACCGCGGCTGACTCAATACTAGACTGTAACCCTAAATTAAATATATCCAGCCCTACCTCAGATAAGTGCCTTACCTATATAAGCTACTAAATCCTCCTTCAAGATCTAGGTGTCTGTATGAAAATCCATCTATAATAGGCATACATTTTTCAATTGTTTTATTTATTCTACGTCTAATTTTTTCCAAATTTTTAAAGTTAGGATTGCTTAACCACAAAAGTCTGGGAACAATTTCTGAAAAAATGACTCTAGTATTTGGGGACGACATGGTGAGACTGTGTAAATCCCTCTTCATTTTATACATGAGATCCAGGGTGTTTTCTTTACCCACATCATTCCCCCCCAAGGTGGATGATTACAATATCAGGAGTTGGCCAAACTTCCAACAACCTGCAAATATGAAAAGACAAATTAGCCCAGTGGAGACCCCAGATGCCTTTCCAGAATACTTGAAAATTAGCACAAACCAAGGACAGATTAGATGTTGTAAGATTGGGGTGATCAGACTCAAGCAGTAGGTGCGTTTCTAGTGAGTGTGCCAGTCCAAAACTGTATTTTAAGGGCAGGTAGCCCACTTTTATTTAAAAGAAGGAAAGTTCACTTATACATCAGTTGCCCATGAGGGTATTCTTCCACATAACATGAATTAACGAAAATACCAAGCCACCTGGCTTATGTGTTGGCAGCACAGCTGCTCCTCTTAACAGTCCTTTGACTGTGTCATTCAGCTCTCTCAGAACACTTGGCTCTCTATCCTTCATTCGCAGTGCCCTGCTGCCTGGCCCACATCTGACCTAAAAATTGGGGTTCTCCTGACACCCCTGATAGGAGCTGACCTGACTCTTGGGGCCGAGACCTGCTATCTTGTGGTTTCTGGCTGGGGCCCCCTGTCCCCGGGTGAGACCTTCCGTCTCCAAACTGGAAGCTGTCTCCAAAATGAGAGCCTTGAGCAATTCTCAGACCTGACTATATAATGACCCTGCACACCTGCGTAGTGAGCCAGGTTGCATGCCTCTAGCAAAACCTGGACCCAGGATTGAATGTTCTGATTCAGAACTACAGAATCTGGAGAGATGCTAGTTCTGAACCTTGCATTAACCTTTAATGAGACTCCTGGGTCACCTTTCCCTATAAACTTATAGTGACAGAGCCTCTCCCTGTCACAATGTGTAGCAACGTAGTGCAGCTCTTTTAAATGCCTAGTAAATAAATGAGTGTCCTAGAATCCAAACAATTTTTCTATCACCTGGAATTTAAAAAGAAAGGTCAGGTCTCACATACATTTTGAAACACTGAGATTCCCATCTCCCCAGTCTTTGTATGATGGAGTCATCAAGTCTCATTCTTGCAGCCTCCATAGCTGCCCCGATACGAAAAGAATGGGACGTAACTCTCAATTGTTGTAATCCTAACCTTTTCATGCAACCTTTCAAAACAAAATTAAACTGGTACCTGGTCATTGGAGAACTATCTGCATGAATAAGAAATTGAACACCTGCCTGAGGCCTAATGTGAATGTAATTCCTTACCGGGACTAATGGGCATATCATTTTATCGCCACATGTATGTAGATTAAACCACTTACCTCTACTGATCCTATCTGTCTTAGACAATGGGATAAACAATTTAAGCCCTGCATCCAAGACTTCCACATGCTGTAGAAAAAGACTTTATTATTTGGACGCAGTTCTGAGATTCGTAATGCTCAAAAAACGCTAAAACAAATGCTACCTTAAATAGCTCAGATTCGAATTCTGAGAAACAAACTTCTGAAGTAATCATACAAATCTTTCTCAATAAATCAATTGAAATAGGTCTCCTATTATCAGCAGTATAATGTCTCTTCCTGGAACCTTTCAGAGCTTGTTGTATAGAGAAAAAAGATGTACAACTAGGCAGACCTTGCAGTTTTAGAAAAAATTATACTCCTGCTAAAGTTTTAGCAATATGGCTGTAAGACACGGGAAAAAATATATTTTGTGCCCGGATCTACCTAGTTTAGTTTAACTTAGTACATAAAATTAAATAAATCTGCAACTAAATTCTAGACTGATATCAGTCAGAAATCCTGACTCCCCCGGTCTTGGAGCATATCAGGAAAAACAGGGAGAAATGAAACAAGAAAAATTCCCCCAAGAGAGGCGGGAGACCCGTTGCTGGATTAATATGATCAATTTTAATAGTAGAAAAAAGAACAAATAATATGAGAAACCACTTCAAAATTCCTATAGCGAAGAGAGATCACATAGGCAAAAACCACAAAGAATTAAAAGGAGACAATGTTGTCTGTTTAAAAGGGGGGAAAAAGTGCAGCTGCACACACACTTGCACACACCTAATCACAATCTATTCACATCGGAATGTCTCCTGGTCTGGATACATTTCCAACCAGTGAAGCATTCTTGCTAATCTCACTGGTGTCTGTGCTTTTTGCAGTATGTTCTCTCTGTCCTTGAAAATAACCCCTTTTGAAACACTTAACTAATGGGTGTGTACCTGAACATTGTGAACATTCATGCCTATATTTACAGGCATTAACCCATCTGCATTGTGTTTCGTTAAATGCCTAGCAGAAACCTTTTTTGTATAGCGAGATAAAAGTCGTTGGTGCTGGATTAGAGAATGTAGATTTTTGTGGCAATATTAAATTAAGCCAAAACCCCACATCTTTCATACCCCACTTTAAAGATGGATAGACAGTTTTTGTCTGAGTGATTCATTGTAATTATACCATCCTAATTCTTCGAAATTCCTGAATGCCTCCAATACATGTTCCAGGTGCTGAAAAAGTCTACAACAGAATTCTGGGTGTTTTTCACCCAGAACGCTTGCATAAATTGTGAATGACTGAAGCCAACTATGAAATGATCTCGCTACTGGTCTCCGCCTATCATCTTTTCTTCAAGTTTTCGCTCAGATTTTGTTATAAAATCTTTGGAAGATGGCAATAGTGAATATGTTTATAAACTCACCCTTCCAGATTTTTTCTTTTGTTTGATTGGAAAGATGGTAGCGCTTCTTTCATACATGTTTCAGGAACTGCTGAAATAGCCTGAGAAATGCTGGAGGAAACAGGAATTTCTTCTCCAGAATTTAAACCATTAGAGTTTGCCACATAATTAGTGCTAATTCCATCTTCCACTGTATTCATATTACTTGTATTACTGGACCATACTGCTGCATAATTAGGACTCGCATTCAAATTTGCAGTCATTTTGTCAGATAATTTTGCAATAGATTCATTAAGATTACTTAGTATGTTGTATAGCTCACCGTGAACACTAGGTGGAGTTGGTGCATTGTTGTGAATGGGAGCAGCTATATGCTGCTCGCTGTTTCCTCCATTGGTCAGCGAGGGTATTGGCTGCCCATGCTCTGACATTAGGCTGCTTTCACGATTTACTTGCCTGGAGCTGTGACTAGCCTGTTGCCCAGCAACCACTCCTGTGACTGGAATCCTCTCATGTTCCCCACTCTGAATAACTTGAATGGGTCTCCCTTTGCCTCTTCTGGGTGGTGATGGGGACAGAACCCTCCATTTTTTCTTATTCCTCTGACTTGTTCTGATATGTCCAGCCACCACGGCTGCATTTTCCAGCGGTGTCTGTTGCTGTTCTGTAATACCAAGAGGTGGGGGCGGCTGGGATGGCGGACCCCTGCGCCCCTGCGGCTCTGACTGCTCTGTTCAGGGCTCCTTAACCACTTACGAACTGCCGCATGCCTATATATACGTCCTAACTTTGAAGAGGAATATTGTTGTTATGGCAGCAGTAGCTTCCATAACCCCAGGATCCTCTTCTTCGACGGCCTCCCGGGAATTGAGATCCGCGCTGTGGCCGTCATTCGGCCATATCGCGGATGTCAAGTGGATAATAAGCCCCACTTCTAGAATTTTTCAATTGCATCACGTGACCTTCTGGGAATTTCCCAGAGGTCACGTGATGCATATCCCAGTCTCCTTGTTCCCGTTTTCCACCTGTTACTATTTTGTATATTTAACTACTTCCCACCCGGCCACTGTACATATACGGCCGGGTGGGAGCCGTCTACTTCTGATAGGACGTTCCGGAACGTCCTTCAGAAGTAGAGGGATCGCGTGTGCCCGCGCAGCGGTGCTATCCCGATGCGGCCGTGTCACCCGGACATGGCGCATCTCGGATCGACAGGAGGGCTCGGTGATTGGCCCTCCTGATCACATGACGGTCGTGTCGAATCATAGCTGTCATGTGATGTAAGCAAACAGCCGGTTGCTAGGCAATCGGCTCTCCTCTCCTCACACGGAAGTCGTCGGTGAGGAGAGGAGAGCGGATCGCTGCAGCCGGCTGGTGATCAGTGAGTATTAGCTGTTTTTTTTTTTACAGCTTTTTACTCACTGATCACCAGTCTAGTGTCCCCACAGTGTAAACACACATGTCCCCACACATGCCCCAAAACACACATGTCCCCAAATAATAAAAACACATGTCCCCAAATAAAAACACGTCCCCAAATAATAAAAACACATGTCCCTCACATATGTCCCAGTAAAATAACATGTGCCAATGATTATCTGCACACATATGTCCGTGATCACCTGCACACATCTGTACATGATCATTTGCGTACATATGTCCGTGATCACGCAAACCAATTATTATACACTTAACGGAATTTTTTTTACTAAAAATATGTAGCAGAATACATTTTGGCTTAAATTTATGACAAAATTTGACTTTCTTTTAAAAAAGAAAGGAGAAAATATTGTTTTTTTTCAAAATTTCCGCTATGTTTTCGCTTATATCGCAAAAAATAAAAAACGGAGTCGCAAATAAATGCCACCAAACTAAAGCTCTATTTGTGCGAACAAAATGATAAAAAATGTATTTGGTTACAGCATTGCATGACCGCGCAATTGTCACTGAAAGTGCGAGAGCGCTGAAAGCTGAAAATTGGTCTGGGAAGGAAGGGGGCGAAAGTGCACAGTATTGTAGTGGTTAAAGTGGTATTATCCTATAATATGTGAACACAAATCATTTTTTTATATATATATATAATATATATATATATATATATTAACAAAAGGAGGGGCAAACGCATGCCCATGTTGTCGTTGCCATATGCTTGTGCCCTCCTCATTCTGTGTTCATCCTATTATATAACATCTTTTCCATCAAATTTCAATCTTTAAAAGTTAACGTACAAAAAAAACGACCCAAAGTTGGTGCGTTTCTGCAACGAGCCTATACTAAAGTGACCTTCATTACTGACTAGACAGATTTCAGATAGGAAGACTGTAATTCATTCTCATCAATCCTTCCTTGTGGAATATCTTCTTCAGTAAAGACTGTAATGTGAAATCTGATAACAGCAGCTTGTGATGTCATTGCTATTTTGGGAAACATGTTCAAATAATCTGTGGGATAATCTAATGGATGGATGCTAAAAAGCATGATCGTGTGTCCTTTGCCACTGTATCCCTCTGTGACTGAAGGACGGGAAATGATTTCAAGCTTTTGCATTGGCTTCCAAACAAATCTAAATAAGTCTGTTTTATATTTGTAATGACAGGGTGAGTAGATTGCATTCGTTTCTACAAGATATCAGAATTATTGCTTGATTTCCTCTAGCATTGGTTCATTACAGGGGTTTCAGTACTGTCAAACTGAACTGGACATCAGGAATCATCTTGCCATTTGCTTGAACCTGCTGGAGTCAAAGCTCCCTGCTACAGCAGCTGCAGACAATAGATGATTCTGTGCCCTTGTGGACATCTAGTCAGTGCATTGCTTTGGAAGTTTACTTACATTCCTAATCATCAGTTACAAGGGACATAATTCAGCCGCACTCCTTACATCTGGTGCCCTCACATTCTCTGCCAGTCTGCATAGCAACAGAGCAACGTCTCTTGCAGCTGTGATTGTGGTAGCATCTGCCCATTCTGTTACACTCTTCATCTCTGGAGCCCATGTATTGCTATGCAGAATATAAATCAATAATATAGATTACATATAAAAGAGCACCAAATTATGTACGTACACAATAATTAATGTGCATCAATCAAATAAAAAAAAGTGAATTGATAAGCATAATAACGTGGAAGCTGTTGCTAATTACTTGTTTAAGGCTGGGTTCACACTGCTGTGCTAAACGGCTTACAGCAAGGGTCCAGTGCGCCCTGTTTTGCGTTACAGGGGTGATTTAGGTCCAAATTTTTGCCTGAATTTGGACCTGAAACTGAGCCAAAGAAGCACAGGACCCTTCTGGTGTGCGCTCCGCGGCCGCCCCAAAGACATGTGAACCGGCTCTATTGAGAGCTGGTCACAGTCTCCTGTCATGCGAATTGGATGCGGAGAAAAACCCACATCTAATTAGCAATAGTGTGAACCCAGCCCAAGGCCCCGTTTACACCGTACGTGCATAAAAACTGATGGAAAAAACATGCAGATTTCACTTGCAGATACACAAGTTTACATAATTTCTCATGCGCATTTCAGTGAGTTTTCATGCTCTTTTTTGTGCATAGACTGGCATCACAACATCCTGCGTCATCATTCTGTCATCAGTGCCCACCATTCTGTCTTCATTATCAGTGCCCATCCCAGATCGCAAGGATAACTTGCCACAAATTTGTGTCAGTGTTGAATTTTTAGGCTACTTTCACACTGAGGCGCTTTACAGGCACTACATCGCTAAAAATAGCGCCTGCACAGCACCTGTAAAGAGCCTCTCCTGTCTCTCCAATGTGAAAGCCCTGAGTACTTTCACACTGGAGCGGTGCACTTGCAGGACGGTAAAAAAAGGCCTGCAAGCCACATTTTTGCAGTGCCCCTGTCCATTGAAATCAATGGGGCAGCGCCGTCAAACCGCCAGCAAAGTGCTGTTGCAGAGGCGCTTTGCGGGCAGTTTTACCCGTTTGTCGCCCGCTAGCGGGGGTTAAACGCTAAAACGACACTAAAAATAGCAGCACTTTACTGCCGACACCCGCCCCCCCGTGTTTGAAAGTAGCCTAAGTGTAGTAACTTGCTGCACATTTTCACTGGCACTTTGTAAACAGCAATTGAAGCACAAGTTCTAGTTGACACTTTTCCAATTTGAAGCTAATTTGCATGGCAAGTCTCTAGCAAGAGCAACTGCATGAACTGCATGAAAATTCCGCCACAGGGACCCCTGTGGTGGGAGGACTATTGCACAACATAACTGAACAAGAACTTGCAGCAGACTTGCAGAATGTTTGCAAAGAAAGTTGATCTGGATTCAAGCAATGCGGACTTGCAGCAATTGTGCAACAAACTTGTGAAGCCGGGCAAGTCTAGCAATAGTCATTTTCAAACTTGCAGCACAATTTCTTGCTATTTGGGATCATTCTGTCCAACTCATCAATGCCCGCCATTCTGTCCTCCTCATCTGTGCCAGCCATTCTGTCCTCCTCATCTGTGCCCGACATTCTGTCCCTTTTATCAGTGCCCACCATTCTGTCCATGTCATCAGTGCCCACCATTCTTTCCTCCCCATTAGTGCCCCTATCCTTTCCTCCTCATCTGTGCTGTGATGTCTGGAGAAAGGGATTGAGAACATTCCTCAATCCCTTTCTAATTAGCCTCATCTGTACTGCAGAATGAATGAGCAAAAGGTTCACAGAGGCTCCTGATCATTCATAAACTGAAGCATAGTAAATCATGTTCACTATGCTTCTGTTATAAATGAACACAGTAAGTAATCTGTACCATACACTCATGCTGTTATTCAGAAAAGGAAGGGGCCTATAAATTACATATTTACCCGCCCCTCATCATAGTGAAAAATCTCCCTCTGTGCTTGTAGCAGCTGCCGGCAGGAGAGACAGAAAAGAAAGCAAGCAGCGCTGGGGAATGGTGGACCGGAGGGGGCAATCGCTGTGGCAGGGAAAGATGGGGGCAATTACAATAGCCGATCTTTTGTGTGTCTCTCCCTGCAGGAGAAAGGAGGAGAAGCTGCTTGTTTTCTTCAGTTTAGGTATGGAACTGTGCAGAAAACTGCAGACATGCTGCATAATCCCGTTTATATATACAGGTGCGCTTCCAAACAATTCCTAACTCTTATTTTCTACCCTATAAAGTGCATAGAGACAATATTCAAATCAATCAATCAATAAATAAAAAGTATAACAAACATTAGTACGTGTTATTCCACAGTGAGTAAGTGTAAATTCAAAGGGTGCACATGCCAACATAGACCATGAAGCTATCCAATTAATAATAATAAGACGTTGGAGAGGCTTTACTAAAACTGGTGCACACAGAATCTGGTGCAACTGTGCATAGTAACCAATTAGCTTCTAGGTTTTATTGTCCAAGCTTAAGTGAACAAGCTGAAGTTAGAAGCTTATTGGTTACTATGCACAGCTGCACCAGATTCTGTTTTTGTAAACCCCCCCCCCCCCCCTTTATCTCCTATTCCTTCATCTGCAGTGCATCTGAGGCTACAGAGAAGGGGATTTCACCAAAGTCCCCCAACAGGGCTATTAAAAAAAAATGTGTAATACATAATAAAAAACAAAATTGTAAAAAAATTTTTTTAATAATGACTGTGTTTATGCAGTTGCTGTGTCCCCATAGCATAATAAAGACTAGTAGTATAGTGTTAAACCATGCTTAGTGTTCAAAAATATAAAGCAACCAGCACTACAAGAGACAACTTGTACAATAAATAGAGGTATAAACAGCAAAGCGCTAAAAACATAAATCATACAAATATGAATTTATATGAATCGTAAAGTGAAAAAAATGGTTTACAAGTGAATATATAGAAAAACTCATAAGCTCATAAACAGTTCATGTTTCAAAAAAGATAATATAGACTGCCTGCACACAACTCCAGCCACATAAAAAAAAAAAAAAAATCTGGTTCACACTGTTCAGGCCATAGCGCCCCAAGACCTCATTCACATACAGAGCTTTATTTATTACCTCAATACAGTTTTATCTATTCATTTAAGCAGGAATTTTGTAAGCTGTGTTGTGTCTGCTAATAAGGATTTTAGTGTATTTTGTTGTGAAAAGGAATTGATGACAAAGAAAATTGAAAATTCACAGAAAAAAGCAGCTAAACGCAATATGAGTTTAAAAAATATGCATTAAAACGCTGGCAAATGCGCATAAAGATGCAGGTAAACGCTTGCTTCCATATGAGTTTTTATTTGCATATTTATTTCGCACACGTGTTGTGAACCAGCCCTTAATGTTAAAAACTTAGGGGCTATCACCCTGATCCTGGCTTAACTTCTTATTTACTGCCCTGGAGCAAACATACAGCCAGTAGAAAAAGTCCAAAACTTCATCCTGCTTACATGTTCCAGGTTAGAGCCTCAGTAAGTAGTCACACCAGGTTCGGAATTACAATCTCAAATATTGAAAATCTTATATAGTGCATAAACATTTAAAATCCTTGCGTCCCGCTTTTTACGAAAAAGTATAAAAATTAAGTGAATGGGATTTTGTAGGTGCCAGAAACATCACACACATTAAAACAGATTGCATATTTGTGGCACTTGTAGGCAAAATGTGCAGTTGCTGGCCAATTTTTACACAGGTATCTGTGGGCCGAAGCTCTATTTTTTATACAAAAAGACTAAAAGAGCTATCAGTGCCTTATGTCTCCACATTTAGGTTTGTTGTTGATGCTTCCAAACTGCCCTGCCATTGGCCATTAAAGTGTTTTTATTTGAGTTTACTCAGTTTTTACTTTTTTTTTTATTATGCAGTGCTCACAATCTGCTATGAAACTGTGGGGTCACTCACTAATTTTTACCCACACATACATGAAGGCTCCAGCTCTATTACTTTTTGTAAGATGCTTCCCTGTGACTTTACATTATTAATTTACTGTAGGTCTGTTGTAGCTATGGTTTCATGAAAACACATGTATTGCTGCTAAAACTAGCAGAATAAGTATTATTTTTACTGATATGAATTATATAAGGGCTTGTTTACATGGGCTCCAGCCCTTGCTGCCCCATTAAATGCAATCAGCGGTGGATTGCTTCTCAGAGGGTTGTAAAGCAGCGGCTGCAAGGCATTTAGGAGGAGATACTTACGCCTTCTGAATGCAGACTGTTCCACAGGATTCTCTGTGCTACTGGTGACCTGTATTGCTTTCAGAGTTAAAGCTACATACTGTCACTTGCCTTCAGCACAGGGGTCTACTCACATAGCCACAAGATCATCAGTTGTCTCCTGCCAACATCCACCAAGCTCCTAATGAGGGAGATGTAGACCCACGCTACCACAGGACAGCTGGACTCTTTCCCACCAGCCTCCTCCTGATTCTCTCCAGCAAGCTGTCTCCAGACCCAACTTGATCCCTGGACATGGATTTGCAAAGAGGCCCCCAGCTAAGCCTAGCTGGGACCTTAATGTCGTCCTCAAGGCTTCCTGTATAGTCCTGCACAGGGGTCTCTTCCTGCAGGACCAAACAGAGGAACACTGCTCATTTTGTTCAGGCCTCAGATTATTTATGAGCTCTCTCTCCACATTCTGGGCACACCTCCCCAGGGATTGGCTGTCCATAAGTATAGAGGCTGCCTGTTCTGTCCTCCCTCTTACTATATATCTAGAATCCTCTAGAAGACAGGGTAACAGAACAGCAGCCTGTGAAACACTGAGCAGCCGTAAATAATCAACCCCTGCTCCACTGATTGGAGCCAAACTAAGTTTACCTAGCAGCCTGTTCTAAACTAGGAGGGTGCAACATCCACTCCCCACTAAAAAATAGGCCCTGTTCTCATGGGCTGAGGGACACAAATAGCTCTCAATCCTAGAATGATCCCATGCTAAAGAGGAGGGAGAAAAAGCATTCCACATGGCAATGAAGGCACTTCAGTATAACAGTAGAAGTATAAAAGAACTTCAAATTTAGATAATTACAGTATTACTATATATATAAGTGTATATCCTTGGTAAAAGAGATGGTTAACCAGCTCCATGTATGTCAGAGCTAGCCCAGACACCCACATTTTATGTTACATTAATACATCTTGCCTAGGTAGAGCCTGACCACTAGCTAGGTGAACCATAAGTGCAAAGGAATCATGACTTACTGTACAGCTCCCAGGTTGTTTACCTACAAAGCCAACAAGGTTAATACATTCTTACATTAATACACCTAAGATGGGGCATCATCTCCAAAAAATGTATCCTCCACCCACATTAACTTAGTTTATACCCAACTCTTAACATGGCCAACTCTTGACATGCCAGTCTCTTTAAGATCCCTGAAAGAAAGAAGAAAGATACATCTAATCTACTCTTCAAAGTATCTACATTCTATATACAGGCCCCGCACAACAGTGTTTGCCTGCTGTCAGGGTAATCAATTCAATTGTTCAAGAAAGAATGGGTTGGCTCTGCAGGCCCAGAGTTCTAAACCACTATACCCTTAACCCCCCTAAACACACAATGTTAAAAAGAAATTGGAGGGTGAACTTATGAACTTATCCCTCGTGTTAACATCAACAAAAGCAGATAGGCCCACTCCCCCTCTTTAGTTTAATCTTCCTTCAACGAGGGGCCAGGGAAACTTCCCATCAAGGTCTGAAAAACAGGCCTCTGCACAGGATTAGTTCTTGAACTGCTTAAAGGCCAAGACGGAATTCTGGCTTAAGTGTAGTGATCCGGGTCTGGGACCTTCCTCATATGGCCATCAGGCCTCCAGATGTTTGCAGAGTAGTGGCACTCCCATTTCCCTGCTTTGACCACCACCACTCGGTCTCCGTAAATAGCTTTCCCAAGGGTCCACTCTCTCCTGATATCAAGAAACCAGGCCAAAAACTTGGAGTAGTGGGGACCCCTACAAGGCCCTGGGACATGTAGAAAATTCCAGATGAAGTCATCCTCCCACTGTGATCTCTTGGTTTCCACCTTATCCATGGCATGCTGTGGCACATAGGGGTATTCCAACTCATACTCAAGCGCTACCTTTGTGTTGCACCTCACGTTGCAGGTGAGAGAATCTTGGAAGCCTTTGAATGTCTCTCCTGGCTCCTCACTCAGTTTCTGATGTGTTGGGTAATCCCCACTTCTTCTTCCAACAACTCATATCCTCTGCCAAACTTTTGGGATCCAGGATCTTTCTCCCCTGCACTGTCACTCCCTCTCGGCTCACCTGTTTGTTGAACTGGATCCGGCTCCTTCTGAACAGGTGTGACAGGGTGAATGGTGGCGGACGGCCTTTCCAGAGTTCCTCCCCACTCTGGTACTTCACTCCTGTAGGATTGTACCAGTGGCTTCATCGTTGCAGGCTGAATGGCTGTATCCCCTTTGCCTGCAGTAGAAGGGGGTCTCCTGCCTCGATCTAGGGGAAACTCTCATGTTGCCATTCAACTGGGACCAATCCCATTCACAACCATAGTGCTGAACACTCACGGAGGTGATGAAGGGGAGAAAGTGATTATATCTAGTGCATACTGCAATCTCCTTCACTTGCTACTTAGTGACACTATTCACAAAGGATCTGCACCTCCAGCTCTTTCAGTCATTTTACCTCCAGTGGAGGGAGACCAAACTTACCTCTGTATTGTACTGTATTAATAGCTATTACTCAGGAGGTCATAGGTAAATGGGGGGAGCAGATGTCCAGAGTGTTCATGTATAGCTGTATAAAGGCTGACACCACTGCTGTTCCCTGTGATTCCACCAAACCTGATCTCTAGTTATAGTTTAAGACTGCTATTTTTGTGCGGTACGCTTGTGGTGTGTCAGTGAACCTGGGGTGTGCGCTTTTAGTGGCAACGTTGCTCTGTCCTGGAATCAGTTTTGCCTGTTTAGACTTGGGAGCGTGATCCCTGTTGGTGCGGTGAGACAACGCCTGTGTGGCAAGCCTCTTTAACAGGGAGATAGGTGCTGGGGACAGCACAAGGCTGCACCCAGTTGATAGCCAGGGAACCTGTGTGTAGTAAGTGGCCAAGTTGGCAAGGATTTATTTTCATGTTTCTTTTTGTTTTGCTGTTTTTGGGCCATTGTAAATAGTGTAAATAAACCGCACCTTTGTTTTTTCACCTTCACTGTTGTTTGCTGTGCCTAATTTTTGTGTAGTGAACCCATCCGGGGGGTCACACACACCCGCTGCCAAGCTAACCCCCTCACATGAGTCATTGCCTCCTATAGTGCTGGTATACACTATTATCCAGCACTTGGATCCTTGAGCAGCTCGTCACAATGTGCACATCTAACCCATGAACTCACCAAGACTGTCAGTCTGCGGCATCCCGGTCAGATCAGGCATAGCTTCTTTCCTGTTTGCCAACTGGTCTGCGCTCCAGCCATCCTGACTCCTCCCATTCCTGTTTTGCCAACTGGTCTGCGCTCCAGCCATCCTGACTCCACATCCAACAAATTCACTATGTGCAGCCATCTTGCTACTCTCATGCATAGTGGGCTGTTTCTTCTGGAACCTGCAGCTCAGTCCCACTCTAAGACGCACTGGAGCCAGGCTCCTCAATATAAAGCAGGATCTTTCTGTACCACTGTTAACCCCTGCTGTACTGCAGGAAAAGCCATTCTCTCTTTATTTGTCATACACAGGCATTGGAGCACATTGGTTTTGATTTAGTAAAAGGAGAAGGCACCTGCTATTCACTTTCATTTATCCACTCTCTCTGTGCTCCATTCCTGGTTGCACTGTACAAAGTTGCTGGCTGCACTGTGAATACAGATTGTCCCACAGGATCTTTATGCTGCTGGTGACCTGTACTCCTTGCAGACTTAAAGGCTACACAATTTGCTTTTAGCACAAGGGTCTTCTACTCACATGGCCACAGGATCATCAGTTGCCTTCTGCCAACATCCACCAGGGCTCATCCTAGTGAGGGAGATGTAGACTCCACCACAGGACAGCTGGACTCTTTTCCACCAGCCTCCTCCTGACTCTCACCAGTGAGCTGTCTCCAGACTCAACTAGATCCCTGGACATGGATCTGCAAATAGCCTCCCAGCTAAGCCTAGCTGGGACATCAATGTCTTAATTAAGGCTTCCTGCACCAGGGGGCAGAGCCCCTGCACAAGGTTCTCCACCTGCAGGACTGGACCCAGGAACACCATAAATATTTAGGCTGCCTGTTTTGCCCTCCCTCTATACTTCTAGAATCCTCTAGAAGACAGGGGGAAGTAACAGAACAGCAGCGTGTGAAACACTGAGCAGCTTATAACCAACCCCTGCTCCACTGATTACAGGGGAGCCACACTAAATTTACCTAGCAGCCTGTTCTAAACTAGGACAGTGCTACAAAAAAAAATTATAATCCCACAACCAAAAATGCACTACCAAAGTAAACTATCACTAAGGTTGCACCTAAAAAAACACATGTTTCATATCACCATGATTAACCTTAAGGCATCCCCAAATCTATAATGTAAAGGATTCGTGTATTTCTCACGTTGCTCTTGAATAGGTAAAGGCCTCTCTTTTGTTAGGCTGTATTTTTATTTTTTTTTCTGTTTTGTATTTGCAGAGGTCCCCCGAAGCATTATCTCACGTCCCATGCTATTTTCTTGGTAAAGGTTTACTCAGTATCAGACCAAGGGGCCACCATTTTCCATTAAAATTCAATTTCTATTAGCTTAATTGAAATTTGCTTTGGGAAATGTTAAAAGGAATTCACCACATTTTGGGCGAATCGGATTTCAGCTGATTAATTACAAACCAAGGGAAGAAACAGGTGTCACTGTCATGCTCAACTTGACTTCCTGAATTTGACATCCATTTATACTTCCCATTGTGTTGTCATAAATTAAATCAAAAATACAAAAAAAAAAATCATAAAAGCAATTGTGTGAGCAGTCTTCTTTAAATATGTGTGATTTATTTATTTATTTATTTATTTATTTACTCACCAATTCAGAATATATTTAATTCATACAATGAACAGCTTTTTTTAAAGCCAGCTATTTGGTAAAGTGCAGTGGAAAAACATTAGAGTGCAATAATGGAATGTTGGTATTAAAGAATTCCAGAACTGCTGATCCCAACCCAGAAGGAGTGGGTAGACGTCATGGCAGAGTGCCAAGCACCCACAGGCACAGCCTGCCTCTGCCACATACAGGCACAAAGGCATTTAGACATTACACTGATGAACTGGCTCACGATGCAATGCAGCCTGCAGCAATCACATTGCACTTATTAATCCATATACAATGTTGTCTTAATAACCTAAAGCAAATGTGATAGTTTGTTACACCACTTTATTTGAAGGAAAACATACACTGGCTATTTATATTAAACTAGCACTCAGCATAATAAATGCCAACAAACAATTTGAAAAGGAAGCGCTCTGCTCTGTGTGGAACAGATTTTCCACACAAAAAGTAAAGCAATAACCACGAGCAGAATAGGCCTTTCTGTCATGACAGCATTAATATTAAAATGGCTTGCTGAAATAATGAGCTTATTATAAGCATGCTGTAAAAAGAAAGAGGTCCACCAAATTCATTAACACAATAAATATAGTATAAGTATGCTACACATCTTGCAAGTAGAGACTCATTTTCATACTACATCCATTTTTTTTCTTTTTGTTCTTCATCTTGCCAGGAAGTAAGGGCTGTCTAGATATTTTTAAGTGTTTGTTAACCACTTGCTTACCGGGCACTTAAACCCCCCTCCCATCCAGACCAATTTTCAGCTTTCGGTGCTCTCACGCTTTGACTGACAATTACTCAGTCATGCAACACTGTACCCAAATTAATTTTTTGTCCTTTTTTTTCCACAAATAGAGCTTTCTTTTGGTGGTATTTGATCACCTCTGGATTTTTTATTTTTTGCGCTATAAATGAAAAAGACCGAAAATTTTGAAAAAAACGCATTTTTCTTTGTTTCTGTGATAAAATTTAGGAAATTATAATTTTTTTTTAAAAAATTTTGGCCGAAATTTATACTGCCACATATCTTTGGTAAAAATAACCCAAATTAGTGGACATTATTTGGTCTTTGTGAAAGTTAGAGAGTCTACAAGCTGTGGTGCAAATTATACAAAATTGATCACACCTGATGTACTGGTGGCCTATCTCATTTCTTGTGACCCGAACAAGCCAGGAAAGTACAAATACCCCCCAAATGACCCATTTTTTGAAAGTAGACATTCCAAGGTATTTAGTAAGGGGCATGGTGAGGTTTTTGATGTTGTCATTTTTTCCCACAATTCTTTGCAAAATAAATTATTTTTTTATTTTTTATTTTTTTCCACAAAATTGTCATTGTAATAGGTTATTTCTCTCACATGGCATGTGTATACCACAAATGACACCCCAAAATAAATTCTGCTACTCCTCCTGAGTATTACGATACCACAGGTGTGGGACTTTTTCACAGTCTGGCCACTTAGAGAGGCCCAATATGAAGGGGGGGCCATCACGTATTCTAGGAGCATAAATTATCTAAACTTGTTGACTACCTATTACACTTTTGAAGACCCTGGCGCACCAGGACAATGCAACGTGACACTGACGTGGCACTGATGACACGTGACACTGACGTGGCACTGGTGACACTGATGTGGCACTGATGACACGTGACACTGATGTGGCACTGATGACAGATGGTACTAATACGGGGCACTGATGACACGTGACACTGATGACAGATGGCACTAATATGTGGCACTGATGAGAGATGGCACTTATACGTGGCACTGATATCACGTGGCACTAATACGTGGCACTGATGAGAGATGGCACTAATACGTGGCACTGATGACAGACGCACTAATACGTGGCACTGATGACAGATGGCACTGATACGTGGCATTGATGACAGGTGACACTGATAACAGATGGCACGTGACACTGACAGGTGACACTGATGACAGATGGCACTAATACGTGACACTGATGACAGATGGCACTAATATGTGACACTGATGACACGTGACACTGATACGGCACTGATGACAGATGGCACTGATGACAGATGGCACTATGTGGCACTGATGACATGTGGCACTGATGACATGTGGCACTGGATGACAGGTGGCACTGGGGACAGGTGGCACTGACAGATGGCACTGACAGATGGCACTGACAGATGGCATTGGGGACATTTGGCATTGGGGACATTTGGCACTGGCAGATGGCATTGGGGACATTTGGCACTGGCAGATGGCATTGGGGACATTTGGCACTGGCAGATGGCGTTGGGGACGTTTGGCACTGGCAGATGGCATTGGGGACATTTGGCACTGGCAGATGGCATTGGGGACATTTGGCACTGGCAGATGGCATTGGGGACGTTTGGCACTGGCAGATGGCATTGGGGACATTTGGCACTGGCAGATG
The DNA here is from genome assembly GCA_028564925.1 of Lithobates sylvaticus. NCBI lineage: Eukaryota > Metazoa > Chordata > Amphibia > Anura > Ranidae > Lithobates > Lithobates sylvaticus. The sequence continues at coordinate 308,478,484 of CM053026.1, read as the reverse complement.
GCATTGGGGACGTTTGGCACTGGCAAATGGCATTGGGGATAGATAGCAGTGGGCACAGATGGCACATTTATTTCTGTTTTTTTTTTTTTTCCACTTACGGCGCTGCAGCCGTTCATCTCCCCCTCCTCACACGCTGTCTCTGTGTGAGGAGGAGGAGCGGCGCTGAGAGATGATCTCATATGTAAACATATGAGATCATCTCCCATTGGACACGCCGATCGCGCTGTAAACGGCCGCTGTGATTGGCCGTTTACATCGATCTGTGATTGGCTGTGTCCGAGGGACACGGCCAACACAGAATTTCCCTGCTGGGAACGATGAAAGGGGAGGCCGTCATATGACGGCCGCCCGGGAATTGAAATCTGCACCGAGGCCGTCATTCGGCTATGGCCGGATGTCAAGTGGTTAACCACTTCAGCCCCAGACCAATTGGCAGCCAAAGGACCAGGCCCCTTTTTGCGGTTCGGCACTGCGTCGCTTTAATTGACATTTGCGCGGTCATGCAACGTGGCTACCAAACAAAATTGGCGTCCTTTTTTTCCCACAAATTGAGCTTTCTTTTGGTGGTATTTGATCGCCCCTGCGGTTTTTATTTTTTGCACTAAACAAAAATAGAGCGACAATTTTGAAAAAAATGCAATATTTTTTGCTTTTTGCTATAATAAATATCCCCAAAAAATATATAAAAAAACATATTTTTTTCTCAGTTTAGGCCGATACGTATTCTTCTACATATTTTTGGTAAAAAAAATCGCAATTAGCGATTATTGATTGGTTTGCGCAAAAGTTTACAAAATAGGGGATAGTTTCATAGCATTTTTATTAATATTTTTTTTTTTACTAGTAATGGCGGCGATCAGCGATTTTTATTGTGACTGCGACATTATGGCGGACACATCGGACATTTTTGACAGATTTTTGGGACCATTGTCATTTATACAGCAATCAATGCTATTTAAATGCATTGATTCCTGTATAAATGACACTGGCAGTGAAAGAGTTAACCACTAGTGGGAGGGGAGGGGTTATGGGCTGTGACGTGTTTTTTTTTTAACATTAGGGGGCGGGGCTGACGTCTGACGTCATTGATCGGCTTTCCCGATGACAGGGAACAGCCGATCAATGACAGGCAGAGTAGGAAGCGCGGGGAGAGGTTTGTTTACACAGACCTCTCCCCGTTCTTCAGCGCTGTGACCCGATCACGGGACACCAGCGGCGATCGGGTCCACTGGTCCCGCGGCCGTGGTCACGGAGCTCCCGACCCGGTCGCGAGCGACCCACGGCTAGGCTCTTAAAGAGCCACGTACCTGTACGTCGTTTTGCCTAGCCGTGCCATTTTGCCGACGTACATCGGCATGAGGCGGTCGGGAAGCGGTTAAATCTCAAATATTTTCCACTGCCAGCCCCTCTATTAGAGACTGGCATACCTCACTATCCAAGTCCTTTGTAAAAACGAGCGCTCTAAATACCTCTTAAGAGCTGTCTTCAGGCCGGTCACTTGACTCGCGGCCGCTTCAAGACATTGTTTATGCTGGAGTGGCCGTGATCTCCCTCTGACGTACCATGTATTAGAGGTGCTGGCAGCGACAATTTTAGTGTCTTTATTTTTAATAGTAGCGGCGGGGGGGGGCGGAGACAGAGACACAGAGAAGACGCTGACATGTAGGAACGAGGGGGTGAGGGGGGAGAGAGGAGAGCAGAGAGGACAGCTAGGTCTGACGGAGGGACACACTTTGACCATGGTGATCAGGGCTGAGTAGTCCTGGTTATAGTGGTCAGTTTAGAGAGGGGCATACAGGAACTGGCAGATTCAGGGAGGTTTTTTTTACAGTTTAGAGGGGGGCAGATTACACAGCACAAGCACTGTGCTGTGTAATCTGCTTTAAGGGACCAGAATCTGAATTATTTTTTTGGGGGGTTAACAAACACTATGTGGATGATATCATGCTACTGAGTGACCAAAATCTCCTGTGCTCCTGGTAATTTATTATTGACATTGTAACAAGTAGAAAGTAGTCTAATTTCTGCATGGGTCACATGGACTCATAAATGTGAACTATTTTGCAATGTATCGAAAACTTTTACTAATTGGAAGTCACTAAGGCTGACCATACATTATACAATCTTCCTTTATATTTATGAAAATCATATAATATGAGGTAAAACCAAAAAAATGCGATTTGTTTGCAATCTGGCAGGCCCTTACACTACATAGTTGAAGGTAAATCTAAAGGAAAGTGAATAAGGAAATTGTATAATGTATGGCCAGCCTTCGTTACTATATCTTTTTATAATTGTAGCACAACCCCCTTGGGGACTGCTTGGATTTATCTGCTCATCTGCATCACCATGTAAGCATTCTAACCCACAATCACAGTCGGTGTGGTGGAAGGATACATAGAAGTGTATAAGAAGATTGAGCACCGAATGATATTCTTTGAAATATATCACGTTGCATGGACTTTATTTATCACTAATATATATATATGTGTGTATATGTTAATATATATATGTATATTTATTTTTTCTCTTTCTCTTTTAATTATTATTATTATTATTATTATTATTATATTATTATTATCTCTTTATTTTTTTAATAATCCAATTCTTTTGTCATTGATATATGGAATAAGTATATCTGGGACTGAGAGGTTTTCACTTAAATTTTCACGGTGTTATTATTATTTTTGATGTCATTGTTAGTATTATTGTCACGTTTTATAGTGAACACAGCGCCACTATTTTTTCACTACAAATACGTTTTCAAACATTCTAACCCACCTGACAGCTAGGTTCAGACATCTTTGCACCACCTTGAAGTAATAAGTCAAACAACTTGTGCATAGTGCATTTATATTCTAATAACTTTTACTGGGGTACTTCAAAGAAGATCTTGTTGCACAGGAGAGGTAATAGATCAACTGAGCTTAGAATAACAATACTAGCTCAGCAGAAGAATTCCTCTAAAATAATACAAGCTAAAGCAGTTTGGTAATAACAGAATATTATATACACGCATGTACAATGAAATACCACTTGAACATGACCTGAAAGGATAAGCAAGAGTTAGACATTAATACTGGCAGTACTTCTACGAGGAAACCCAGACTGGCCTATTTAACCTTTAATCCTAATGAGAGATCAAGCAAAACAAGAATGGTATGAGGGCTCTTTAAGCAGTAATGACAGCAATGTCCCTGTTGCAGGCCTGATGGTCTTCACCGGCAGTCGGAGCTCATTAACTATATCCAATAAGGTGCAATAACAAGGTAATGGTATTTCCTGGAATGGTTGAAGCTAAAGATGTCTATGTACAGTGTTCAAATAGAAATGCAGTAAAGTATTCCCAAGGTAAAGCTGTCTGTACACAGTGACCCAGTGAAGTACCAAAGAAAGGTTTGCCAAGGTGGGCAATTGCCAACTCACCAACGACCAGGCCGATTAGATGCCTTCCGAACAGTGACTCCCGGAGAGACGTCCTTGCAGCGGATCCACTTGCGGTGACCTCTTGATGCGAAGCACGGAGTGCGGGTTGTTGGACGGCCGAGTGATGCTGGATAGATGTCTGAAGGACTACAAGCAGTGCTGGGCCCTTTGCGGCCGGGCTGGAATGTTGTACACCATGTGAATGTTGTCACTCTCCCTGTACAGAGAGGTTAGTCACACACAAGGCCCCAGAAGAAGAGAGCACGGGGCAGATCTCAGGCCTTGTTTATGCTCTTCTCAGCAATCTCCCGGATGGTAGCAAAGATCCCTGGGATATGTAGTCCGGGCGTATAGTCTTGTGGAGGAATAGCCATTCCGAAGAACTACTAATCCCACAATCCCTTTGGTTTGGCCAACAATTATGATGTCAGTTAGTGACGCTGGGAACTAGAGGGACAATACGATTCATAGAAAAGACAGGTAATCACTGTACTTTGCAATTGTAGTCCACATTGCTACATCCTCCCCTCACTTGAAAGTCGTTGGTCCCTGAAGACAGAACACAACCCGTGGGATCACCTAACTGTATCATAAGAAAGTGAATGGTTAATTATATGACAAACCAGTAGTTGTAACAGCAAAAAAATGATTCAAAGAAGGATCTTCTAATGCCCCGTACAAACGGTCGGAAATTCCGACCACAAAATCCGTCGGATTTTTTCCGACACTGGTGTTGCATACACAAGGTCGGACAAAGTTGTCGGAAAATCCGATCATTCCGAACGTGGTGACGTTTGTTGCGTACGATAGAACTACGTAGAGGCTATTAGCCAATAGCTTTGGTCTCATAATTTGATCTGAGCATGCGTGGCACTTTGTCCGTCGGAATTCTCTACACACGATCGGAAAAAGTCCGATCGGATTTTGTTGTCGGAAAATTTGAGAGCAGGAAATTTTTTCCGTCGGAAATTCCGACGGAAAAAGTCCGATGGAGCCCACACATGGTCGGATTTTCCGACAACGTGGTCCGATAGGACATTTTCCGTCGGAATTTCCGACCGTGTGTACGGGGCATTACAGTAAATTATATACATTGTTATGCAAAGTCATATCAATTTTGTGACAGGCAAGTAACAAATTGGTGGCCCACCCAGTAGTGTCAGGGGGTTGATCAAGGTCATCTTTTACTAAAGGTTCAATAAAGGAGGCAAGTGCTTGACTAGAACGTTGAGCGGTAGGGATAAGTTTGTCAGAATTTTCCCAAAGGTATCATACGTCAGTCTTTTCAGGGGGCATATTTTCTGTCGCAACCTGGAGTAGATATTTTTTAGCGGCTCCAGTCCCCGATCTTTTCCCCAGAAACTACATCCGGCTCTGGTTCAGGTTCTGGTTCAGGCTCTGGTTCAGGTTCTGGTTCAGGAACCGTCTCTCTCTCTACTTCATGAGTCGGGAAGTGGGAGTTTTCAACACATTAGCTACTTTATTGGATTCCATCTTGATTTCCTTGTAAACTCTTATTGGGTGAAGATCTAATGTTTCAATTTCCTGCAATGGGAGACGTATCTTCCTCATAAGGGGTGTTCCCTGACTGTCTTCCTCATCAGTCCCAGGAGTAATGGGATTGTCTTCAAGAGGGGGGCCCATAAGCAATCAAGAGTTAGTTCTCCCTCATAACTCTCCTCTTCAGGTGCCATGGGTAGGCAGGTGTTTCCGGCCCTAGGACTCAGTGTAGGGGACTTATAAGCCTCTGAACAAGGGGATGGGGGTACTCAGACAGCCAGATAATGGTTTCGATGCCAAGTCTTCAGAGGGCCAGTCTTCCCTTCAGGCCGAATCTGGTACACAGGGAGCCCAGGTAATTGGTTACAGACAATGTAGGGTTGAGAGCGCCATTGATAAGCCAGCTTATGTTTCCCAGGTACCCCTAGATTGTGCAACAACACTCGATCTCTGGGTTGTAGATCCTGAACCCTCACTCTGAGATCAAAGTTTTTCTTGTTCCTCTGTTCTCTGATGGTAGATGCTTCCTTGGCTTTCTCATAGGCCATTTTTAGATTCTTCCAAAGTCTGTCAACATACCCTGGTAGGAGGCCTGGGAGGTGTGATCTAACGATGTTCCAAAGGCCAGGTCCACTGGCAGACAAGCTTCTCTTCCAAACATTAATCTGTAGGGGGAGTATCCAGTGGAATTATTTGAGGTGCTATTATAAGCACCAACCAATGCAGCTATATGTTCCCCCCATTGTTGTTTCTTCTCCTAAGAAAGCATTCCCAGCATGTTCAGCAGGGTACAGATGAAACGCCCAGGTTGTGGTAAGGAGTGGTCCTGGATTTCTTTATGCTTAAGAGCTCACACAATCTTCTGATCAACTTGCTCTCAAAATCCCAACCTTGATCTGAGTGTAGGCACTGAGGCAGCCCGTAATGAACAAAAAACGTCTCCACTAGGGTTTTCGCTACAGTACTGGCCTGTTGGTCTCGAGTGGTGAAAGCTTGAGCATACCTAGCAAAATGATCTGTTACAACCAGGACATTACTCTGTCCACTTAAGTCAGGTTTCAAACACAAGAAATCAATGCGCACCAACTCCATTGGCCCCTGGCTTTGAAGATGGCCCATTGGGGCTGCCCTGCCTGGTAAATACTTTCTCTGAATGCATCTGATGCAAGAATGACAGTAGCTTTCCACCTCAGTTCTCATGGATGGAAGGTTCTCTCTGGGTCTAAGTGACCATGATCATCATGAAGGGCAGTCAACACTATTAGTCAGTGTTTCTCAGGAAGGAACAGTTGACGAACACCCCCTGGTTCCTCAGATGGGCCTCTCCGGTATATGAAAGAAAAAGTGAAGTTTGGTCAATTCATTTATCAAGGGTTGGGAGAATTAGAAAGTGTGTGCCACATCCTATAAACATGGAAGAACGAAAAAAAGGGTTTTCCCCTAGGTTGGTGGACTTTCAATTGGCACTACTATGCTTTCCCAGAAGAAAAAATAAATTCATAGATATATAAAGTAACAGAGTTTATTGAAAAAATATTATGAATAAAATATATATGTTAGATACAGATAAAACAGCATCAATTATAAATGTATTCTATTACATGACATCTGACCAGACGCGTTTCGGAGTGGGAAGATGTCCTCCTTCTTCAGTGGTCGTAATGTCGAATAAAGTTTATTTCTAAATGCAAGAAAAATGTTTATATGATTTTGGCATTGTTGTAGGAAGCCAGCACAAGGGGGCAGGAGTTCAGAACATGTGTCACAAAAAGATTTTTTTATATACACAGTACAGTAAATAGAGGGGAACATTTGGTGATAGGCAGGAAGCTTCTTTAGTATACATAGGAAGACAGTAATGTCAAAAGAGAGCATCGGAAGAATATACAATAAATAAAGAAAATCACAATGTAAACTCACATATATATTGATGCGTTGGTGGTGTGGGTGTTCCACCGTATTTAAAACCAGTGTATCGCATAGGCGCAGCATAGGATGTTAGGTTGGATTCAAGTTTATTTCTTTCCTGTGATCAACCAGAGGTTTATCTTAAAAAAGAGAGATGTAGTCTGGATGCGGGTGAACAAAAGGAGCCAGAAGGCCAAGAAACAAAGAGAAACATAAAGCCAGTATGTCACATTGGGCTCATTACTGAGACCCAAAGGGCCGTAGGAGGGCAAGAGCGTTGAAACAAAATGTGGGACTGCTGAGGTCAACAGATTAATCCCAAAATCCCCTGAAAAGAAAAAGTAAAATTTTTTTTTGAAAAATAAAAATTATAATTCAAACTTGTGTTTAAATTAAACAAGAAATTGTATATTGGATATCATACAGAGAAAAGTTCACTCACGTCATATATAATAGGTAGCCTGTGTTGTAACTTGGAGGTGACGTTTATATAGGGTTAACCTTGTGACGCAATAGTATCGTCTACATGGAGAAGAGTTCAGAGGAGCACATAATTACCCAGTGTTATATTTAATAAGTATGATATATTCATTTAATGTGTGACATATTAGTGTTAAGCCCCATACACACGGTCGGACTTTTTCATGGATTCTGTCCGATCGGACAATGTTGTTGAAAAATCAGACCGTGTGTATGCACCATCGGACAGTGTACGTCGGATTGTCCGACGGACAAAGTCTTATCTCCTGCTGGAAAGATTTGCCGACAACACGGTCCGATCACACCAAATCCGATCGTGTGTACGGTTGTCCGACCGGACAAAGTGCTACGCATGCTCAGATCACATTACAAGACCAAAGCTATTGGCTACTAGCCTCTACGTAGTCCCGTCGTAGGCAACAAACGTCACCACGTTCAGAATGATCGGATTTTCCGACAACTTTGTCTGACCGTGTGTACGCAAAACCAACATCAGACAAAGTGTGACGGACATGGTCCGACGGACCTGGTCCTCGGATAATCCGCGCGTGTGTATGGGGCTTTAGATTGAAGAGGCATATATGTTGGAGAATTTTTAATTTGTATATTATTATTATGAATTCTCGTTGTTATTATTTGATATACTATCAAGAATATATCTATTAGGAGATTATATATAGTACACGGGGGGTTTTTTGTTTATCACAATAGAATTAAAGAATCTATATCTGTGTGATGGTGCCGTAATCAGCAGCCACAACATAATATGGAGTTAATAGCCCCAATGTATACTAATTTATCATGTTCAAATATATGCAGCAAAAAAACATATTAATGTCTTTTTTCAATGTTGTACAAACACATTAATAGAGTGTGTATAGTCCAACATGGTTCCTAAAATTGAACCTATGCTGTACACAAATCTATGAAAGTATACTATTGTAAGTGTGCATTAAGTAGTCATGGTATATAGTTCATATAAATGGCATACCTTGCCAGTGAGAAGTGATACGCCGACCGCACGACTAGCTGCTAATGCCGTCCGAGTGATGGTTGTTGCACTATATGACTGAGAGCTCTGCATATTTATATACATGTACACACCCCCCCCCCCAATCAGCCAGCATGGAGAACAGCTGGCTGTTGGGGGGGTGAGAGGATTAGGGATGCGTTGGCCTCCCGAGCGGTGTGCGCGCGGTCACAGCCCGACGCGGCCAATCGTGGCCGCGCTGTGTGCTGTGGCCCCGCCCACTCCTCCCGCCGGCACGTAAGGCCTCAACAACGGAGTGCGCATGCCCCAAAGGAGGAGCAAGATGGCGGTATAGCTCTCTCCGTGGGCTGCGCATGTCCGAGGTAGAGAGGCCATAGGGGGGAGGAGCGACGAATCGCTCTCCCCTCCAAACGCCGCACCGCCCAATGGGCGGGCGGCTTACGTGCCGGGCTGTCCCACAATTGGAAAACGCCTGCACAAAGTAAAAACCAGAGGACAGAGAGAAAAAGATATAGTCTCAATGGAGTAATATTTTAGTTTTGGTTGTATTGATTCAAATATATGGGAATAGGAAAAGGCAGAAGTCTTCTATATTGAACTGCACCATATTTAATCTACGGGGGAGAAAAACGTATATTTTGCCCCTAATACCCGAAACAGGGGGAAGAAAAAGAAAAATGGAAAACATCCAATGTCGCGCCGATGCTTACCTGTTGATGTTTATATGCATATTTTGTCAAATCTCAAATATTTTTTGCAGTATCATATATATGTCCATACAAGATCATTACTTATTATATGCATAACCGTATAAGAAAAATTATACATTTTTCTATATTATTAACACAGTATCATACATCTGTTCATACAGGGTCATTACTTATTGTATGCATAAATGTATAGGAAGAATTGTACAGATAGATACAGAAATTGTTTTTCTATTGTTATTGAGACATGGGTACAAAATACAGAGATTGTATCTAAACATGCGGATATTAGTATATATGAGATAGAACGTGACATCATTAGTTGTGTTATCACAATTGAAAAAATAAACATGAGTATACATATTGGTTGTCTACATATGAAATAGGTATAATTAACCAGAATCATATGAGGTTATTATTGTAAGTTTGTTGTGGTTGATGTTTATTTTTCCATTCCTCCAGACGCGAATCCCTCCAAGAAAGGTTTAAACCAAATGGCTTTGTTTAGTCCCGGTGCCTGAGTGGCCCGGAGCCTATAGATCCATTTTGACTCAAGTTGGAGGAGGGACTTATTCCAGTCGCCTCCCCTAGGGCTTGGATGAATTCGATCGAGGATTAGAAACTTGATTTTTGGAAATCTGCCCATGTGCACATTGCTGACGTGTCGGCCCAGAGGAAGGTCTGGGTCGCAGGTCATCATGCTGTGCACATGCCTGTATGCACGTTTCCAAAACTCAAGTTTCGTCTTGCCGATATAAAAACAAGAGCAATCACAGGTAAGGAGGTAAACTACCCCCAATGTTTTACAGTTCCCAAAGTGTTTGGCTCGGAAAATTTCGCCATTGGGCAAGATGGGAAAAATCCCATCTTGCCCAATGGCGAAATTTTCCGAGCAAAACACTTTGGGAACTGTAAAACATTTGGGGGTAGTTTACCTCCTTACCTGTGATTGCTCTTGTTTTTATATCGGCAAGACGAAACTTGAGTTTTGGAAACGTGCATACAGGCATGTGCACAGCATGATGACCTGCGACCCAGACCTTCCTCTGGGCCGACACGTCAGCAATGTGCACATGGGCAGATTTCCAAAAATCAAGTTTCTAATCCTCGATCGAATTCATCCAAGCCCTAGGGGAGGCGACTGGAATAAGTCCCTCCTCCAACTTGAGTCAAAATGGATCTATAGGCTCCGGGCCACTCAGGCACCGGGACTAAACAAAGCCATTTGGTTTAAACCTTTCTTGGAGGGATTCGCGTCTGGAGGAATGGAAAAATAAACATCAACCACAACAAACTTACAATAATAACCTCATATGATTCTGGTTAATTATACCTATTTCATATGTAGACAACCAATATGTATACTCATGTTCATTTTTTCAATTGTGATAACACAACTAATGATGTCACGTTCTATCTCATATATACTAATATCCGCATGTTTAGATACAATCTCTGTATTTTGTACCCATGTCTCAATAACAATAGAAAAACAATTTCTGTATCTATCTGTACAATTCTTCCTATACATTTATGCATACAATAAGTAATGACCCTGTATGAACAGATGTATGATACTGTGTTACTAATATAGAAAAATGTATAATTTTTCTTATACGGTTATGCATATAATAAGTAATGATCTTGTATGGACATATATATGATACTGCAAAAAATATTTGAGATTTGACAAAATATGCATATAAACATCAACAGGTAAGCATTGGCGCGACATTGGATGTTTTCCATTTTTCTTTTTCTTCCCCCTGTTTCGGGTATTAGGGGCAAAATATACGTTTTTCTCCCCCGTAGATTAAATATGGTGCAGTTCAATATAGAACACTTTTCCTATTTCCATATATTTGAATCAATACAACCAAAACTAAAATATTACTCCATTGAGACTATATCTTTTTCTCTCTGTCCTCTGGTTTTTACTTTGTGCAGGCGTTTTCCAATTGTGGGACAGCCCGGCACGTAAGCCGCCCGCCCATTGGGCGGTGCAGCGTTTGGAGGGGAGAGCGATTCGTCGCTCCTCCCCCCTATGGCCTCTCTACCTCGGACATGCGCAGCCCACGGAGAGAGCTATACCGCCATCTTGCTCCTCCTTTGGGGCATGCGCACTCCGTTGTTGAGGCCTTACGTGCCGGCGGGAGGAGTGGGCGGGGCCACAGCACACATCGCGGCTACGTTTGGCCGCGTCGGGCTGTGACCGCGCGCACACCGCTCGGGAGGCCAACGCATCCCTAATCCTCTCACCCCCCCAACAGCCAGCTGTTCTCCATGCTGGCTGATTGGGGGGTGTGTACATGTATATAAATATGCAGAGCTCTCAGTCATATAGTGCAACAACCATCACTCGGACGGCATTAGCAGCTAGTCGTGCGGTCGGCGTATCACTTCTCACTGGCAAGGTATGCCATTTATATGAACTATATACCATGACTACTTAATGCACACTTACAATAGTATACTTTCATAGATTTGTGTACAGCATAGGTTCAATTTTAGGAACCATGTTGGACTATACACACTCTATTAATGTGTTTGTACAACATTGAAAAAAGACATTAATATGTTTTTTTGCTGCATATATTTGAACATGATAAATTAGTATACATTGGGGCTATTAACTCCATATTATCTTGTGGCTGCTGATTACGGCACCATCACACAGATATAGATTCTTTAATTCTATTGTGATAAACAAAAAAACCCCTGTGTACTATATATAATCTCCTAATAGATATATTCTTGATAGTATATCAAATAATAACAACGAGAATTCATAATAATAATATACAAATAAAAAATTCTCCAACATATATGCCTCTTCAATCTAACACTAATATGTCACACATTAAATGAATATATCATACTTATTAAATATAACACTGGGTAATTATGTGCTCCTCTGAACTCTTCTCCATGTAGACGATACTATTGCGTCACAAGGTTAACCCTATATAAACGTCACCTCCAAGTTACAACACAGGCTACCTATTATATATGACGTGAGTGAACTTTTCTCTGTATGATATCCAATATACAATTTCTTGTTTAATTTAAACACAAGTTTGAATTATAATTTTTATTTTTCAAAAAAAAATTTTACTTTTTCTTTTCAGGGGATTTTGGGATTAATCTGTTGACCTCAGCAGTCCCACATTCTGTTTCAACGCTCTTGCCCCCCTACGGCCCTTTGGGTCTCAGTAATGAGCCCAATGTGACATACTGGCTTTGTGTTTCCCTTTGTTTCTTGGCCTTCTGGCTCCCTCTGTTCACCCGCATCCAGATTGCATCTCTCTTTTTTAAGATAAACCTCTGGTTGATCACAGGAAAGAAATAAACTTGAATCCAACCTAACATCCTATGCTGCGCCTATGCGATACACTGGTTTTAAATACGGTGGAACACCCACACCACCAACGCATCAATATATATGTGAGTTTACATTGTGATTTTCTTTATTTATTGTATATTCTTCCGATGCTCTCTTTTGACATTACTGTCTTCCTATGTATACTAAAGAAGCTTCCTGCCTATCACCAAATGTTCCCCTCTATTTACTGTACTGTGTATATAAAAAAATCTTTTTGTGACACATGTTCTGAACTCCTGCCCCCTTGTGCTGGCTTCCTAAATAATCTCTCCCATATATGTACCGTACAATGCCAAAATCATATAAACATTTTTCTTGCATTTAGAAATAAACTTTATTCGACATTACGACCACTGAAGAAGGAGGACATCTTCCCACTCCGAAACGCGTCTGGTCAGATGTCATGTAATAGAATACATTTATAATTGATGCTGTTTTATCTGTATCTAACATATATATTTTATTCATAATATTTTTTCAATAAACTCTGTTACTTTATATATCTATGAATTTATTTTTTCTTCTGGGAAAGCATAGTAGTGCCAATTGAAAGTCCACCAACCTAGGGGAAAACCCTTTTTTTCGTTCTCTCCGGTATATGACTCCATCTTCCAACCGCATTCGTTCCCACTCTCTATGGATTACTTTTGCTCCCTCGATGGAGCTATTCAGCAGGATCTGGGGGTCCTGGGCAGATAACTATTTTCTCATAAGATTCCAAAACGGATCTTCACATTGGTCCCATTTCATGACCTCTCTCGTTAATTGGGGCAGTTCTTGGCTGTGCACTTGGGTCAAATCACAATAATATCTTGCCACTCCCGTAGGGGTGACTCCCCCAGATTCGGCCCCTATTGCCCCTCTGTGTGTATGCTCTACTCCTTGACACACAGTCGATGCTCCTTCCAGGGGTAAATTGACCCAACTCTTTTGGCCAAAAGTGGAATGAGGCCTTCGGTAAAGGACGTCAGCGTCTCGATTTCCCACCCTGGACCGGTATTTCAAGCTGAACCATTGATGTCCAGTGGCATCCAGCTTGGCAGGGGACAGTAGGTAAGTCAAAGGGTTTTTATCCATTTTCACCACAAAGGTAGCCCCGTACAGGTAATCATGTAGCTTATCTACCACAGCCCACTTGAGGGCCAAGAACTCCAATTTGTGTACAGGGTAGTTCTTCTCGGGGGGGGGGGGGGTGAGACTGCGACTGACATAAGCCACCGGGCCGAGTCTCCCCTGCCACTCCTGATACAACACTCCCCCAAGGCCATCTCTGCTGGCATCTACGTGCAATTCATAAGGTTTGTATGGATCAGCGTAGGCCAACACTGGTGCTTCAACAAGTCTCCCCTTCAGTCGTTCAAAAGCCCTTTCACACTTCACCGTTCATTGCTCTTGAATAGATTCACATGGCTTCCTGTGAACTCCCTTCTGAGCTTTCTGCTGATCCCCTCCTGTTTGTTTCTGTAGAAGCTCATTCAACGGCTGGGCAATCTGTGAGAAGTTTTTCACAAATCTTCTACAGTAAGAGCAGAAACCCCAAAACGACCTCAACTCGGTGAGGGTGCTCAGGTGAGGTCAGGAAGTAACTGCCTCCAACTTCTGAGGGTCAGTAGCTATTCCCTCGACTGAAACTACATGCCCAAGATACGTGACCGAAGTCTGGTAGAACGACAGCTTCAGCCCTTCCGTCTGGTTGTAAACTTTCTCCAGCCGAGCTTCATGCTCCTCCAACATTCTGCCGAACATGATGATATCATTAGGATACACTAGCACTTCTACCAGGTTCATATCACCCACAGTGTTCTCCATCAGTCTCCGTAAAGTGGCGGGAGCCCCTGTTAATCCTTGTGGCATTCGGTTGAATTCGAAAAACCCTAGAGGACTGATGAAGGCTGTTCTTTTCTCGGTCATTCGGATGCATGGGTATCTGGTAGTAGCCCTTTTAGATCCAGCACACTGAACCATTTAGCTCCTGATAAGCATTGCAGGGACTCTTCTATGTGGGGGGGTTGTGTACTGATCTCTCTTCCATTCCCCTTCTGGATTAGATCATCTCCCGTCATTGGGGTGGCAGCACTCACTTTTCCAATCACCATCCGGGGCTTCAGGCTGATTGGGTGACCAGTGACGTTCCTCACACTGACAGGAATTTGCCCCCGCTTCTTAATAAGGCCCTAGTAGGCCCGAGTATAATCTCCGGAAACCAATTCTATTCCAACTTCCTCCTCTGTTGAATCAGCTTCCACCACCACATAAGGACCTGGCTTGTCCCATGACAGCTTAACCATAGCTTTCAGGCCGGCCCTCTCAACAGGCTGCAACACCCTTTCATGGGTATCCAATGGCCACAGTCTTCCTACCCCTTTCTTGGGGGCCTTCTTCTCCTGCAATACTCATTGGAAAGCCTGCCGCAACTGAAGATGGATCTTTCCTACTGGAGCACCCTCCACGGCTAGTGGAGTGAGTAGTCTCCTCACAAGATTGGTGTTGGTGCCTATCAACAAGTAATTTCAGCCTGCCCCAGGGGGTCAGGGACAGACAACAGCCAAGGTGTCAAAAGTCTCTGGTTTTCCAGCCAGGGCAGCATCAAAGGTTATCTTGATGGATATGTATCCGTCATACGGGCACTTCTGGGTTCCTATGCCCCAAATCTCTAACTCCTCCAGTTTGCACAAAGGGATATGCCTCAAGTACTTGTGGTAAAAATCTTGGTACGGCAACATGACCTGGGCTCCAGTATCCAGTAGGGCTTGAGTATAGATGCCCTCTAAATGGGGGAGTGCCCCACTAGGTTCTTTGGCAGGCGAGAGCGATAACACAAAATTTAACACACCTGCTCCCCATTAACACATGAGACCTTTTAACACTAACGTGTTACATGACACCGAGGAGGGAAAATGGATAATTGGGCCCAATTTGGACATTTTCACTTAGGGGGGGCTAACGTTTGTTGCCAGCGGTTTAGACATTAATGGCTGTGTTGAGTTATTTTGAGGGGACAGCTAATTTACACTGTTATAGAAGCTGTACACTCACTACTTTACATTGTAGCAAAGTGTCATTTCTTCAGTGTTGTCACATGAAAAGATATAATAAAATATTTACAAATGTGAGGAGTGTGTATATATATATATATATATATATATATTCTGAGGAATAATATAAATAAATATATATATATATATATATATATATATATATATATATATATTACACATATACATATAACATAAGTCCACTGAATGTGAAAAAATATCTCAAAAGGTTTGTGCAAATAAATAAATATGACTGATTGAAGAAAATCCAACCGAACATCAATTCACTAAAGTGCAGACAATAATATGTGCTCTCCACCACCGGTTTCACAAGCTGCTGTTAAAATCAGCAGTTTTCCCCACTGGGTATAATGAAAACACAAGGCGTGATATGGATGCAAAGACCTCCTTTGAAAAAAGGCTCCTTTTTTAGGTTCCATAGAACCCTGATCATCTTGCCCATCGGAAATGATATGCAAGAAAAAGGCAACATCTAGTGCTCTCCGTTTGGGATAATTTAATTGCATAAAAAAGTAGCAAATAAACTCACAAATAAGGCACAATCAGCTTGTGCTAGCTGCAAAGGCATTCAAAACATCCCAGTATCGAGATGGCCACGGTGTGACGTCAGTACGCAGGCTGCGCCCCCTAGACACGTGTCGTCAGGGTGTTGATTCTTTAGTAGGGATGGAGCTAAAAACATTACTGCCCGGATATAAATACTCCCATTTATCACCTACACACGTGAGCGAATAATCAGCCGTCAATCACGCTTACCCTGCCGGATATGGAGTGTACAGGCAGGGCTTACTACAAAACTCACTGGGAACATGGTGTAACACAAAATTACCATGTAACAAAAAAAAAGAATGTGCCAATAAGGTACGAGTATTTTTAATATTAGTGGACAAGAATTAAATAGGGAAGAAATTAGAGTTTTGAATAAAGGCCTTAAGTATGTCCCAATAAAGAATCTTAATAAATTTGACATTTATGTGCAGATACAAAAAATTATGCACACTTTGAATCAAAATAAATATTTTTTGTCTAAACCTGACACCAGACCCCCTCTGAGGGAGATAGGATCTGTCTCCACTCTAAAAAATAAATCAGTGTTCAACCCTCCTAATAGTGATAGCAAATTCCTAGATGTTTTTCAGAATATGGTAGTTGAGGATGTAGAAAATTAGAAATTTAAGAATCAGCCACCTCCAGTGGATAAAAAAGGGTATTGAAAATATTGAACACAAGAAAGATGTGGTAATTTGCCCTGCTGATGAAGGGGGGATTGGTGGTTATGAGTAAACATTATTACCAAGAAGAAATGGAGAGGTAGTTGTCAGATTCCAACGTATCAATTATTGATTAGGAATCCCATCCTTGAATTTAAAAATGAATTAGATAGATTGATTAAAAAAGGTGAAAGGAGGGATATATTAACTAAGAAAGAAGCATTATACCTCAACCCTATAGCATGTAGGATGCCTATTATATATTTTTTACCAAAAATTCATAAAGAAGCTGTTAGACCCCCTGGTAGAACTATTATTAATGGGATAGAGTCTGTATGTTCAAGGTTGGGTCAATACATTATTTTTATTTTTATTTTTTACAACCGTTGGTGCACCAGACTGAGGCGTATATAAAGGACACTAAACATATTATTCAACATTTGGAGTCTATTGAAGGGCTTCGGTCATGTATTGTGGCCACAGCCGATGTAGGCTTTACAGTTGGTAAAGTGGGCGTTGGAGAGGTCTGACATTACTGCAAGCCATAAAAAGTATCTTTTGAAGTGTCTAAAGTTTTGTTTAGGCCATAATTATTTCTGGTATAGAGACCAGGTTTATTTACAAACCCGAGGCATAGCCATGGGGGCCAGGTTCGCACCTACTGTAGCGAACCTGTTCATGGCATACTGGGAGACAGAAGAGATTCTGTGTGAGCGTCCAGAGGCACTTATATGCTACAAGAGATTTATTGTTGATCTGTTGATCATTTGGAATGGAGACGACAATCCTTTGATGAGTTCAGGGTGAGAATGGATAGTAGCTCTAAGAATATCAAACTGTCTTGGACTGTGAGTACAGAGCAGATAATGTTTCTGGATTTGGAGATATTTAAAGAACAGGATAGATTACTTACTAGGAATCATTTCAAACCCACGGACAGGAATGCTATCTGCCTTGGGATAGTTGTCATCATACCTCCTGGCTTAGTAATATCCCTAAGGGACAATTCATTAGAATACGTAGGAACTGTTCCAAAACATCTGACTTTCTTGAGAAGTCTGAGGTTTTGGCTAATAGATTTATCGAAAAAGGATTAGATCCTCTGTCCAAGTCCTTAGATAAACACAAAGTGTTGGAGATGGACAGAGAATCACTGTTAAAAGATGGGCACCAACGTAGTGATTTTGGGTTGGAGTATAAAGTGATTTTAGACCATAATGTACAATTTGGACGGGTAGAAAAAATTATTAGAAATTATTGGAATATTCTAAGGAAGGATAGGATATTAGAACCCCTTCTGCTGACACATCCTGGATTTGTTTACAGAAAGGCTCCTACATTGAAAGATAGACCGGCTCCTGGAGTCTTAGATCCACCAAAACAAATAAAGAGCACTTTGTTCAATAACGTAATGACAGATTTTTATGCATGTGTTAAATATCTGGCATATCGTCAGGCTAAGACTAATTTGAAAAGGAGAAAAAACTTTGCGTTGAATAGCACAGGGAAGGAATATCAAATTTGTTATTTTATCACCTGCGGAACCATGGGTGTCATTTATGTGTTGGACTGTGGGTGCGGACTCCAATACATTGGACGGACCTCTAGAGCATTGCATATAAAGCCCCATACACACGGTCGGACTTTTTCATGGATTCTGTCCGATCGGACAATGTTGTTGAAAAATCATGAACATTAAAAAAGGAGTGATTACACATAATGTAGCTAAACATTTTAAAAATGTTCTCGATAAAAGTTTGAGTTCATTTACATTTTGGGGGATTGAATGAGTAGAGAGGCACTGGAGGGGGAGTCATTTTACTAGACAGCTTAGTAAGAGAGAATCCTCCTGGATATTTGAAGCCAAGGTCCTTACACCAAGGGGCCTTAATGTAGATTTTGATTTGAATAGTTTTATTAGTAATAGATGATTTTATTTTTGAGTAATATCTCCTGTGGTCTATATTTAATAAACATATTTTTTTCCATAAATTATGGATTATTATTATTTATTTAAATTTTATTTTTATTTTTACTTGTATGTTAATTTATGGATCATTATTATTTTATTTTTACTTTTATTTTAAGTTTATTATTATTTTTATTTGTATATCAATTTGGTTTTTATTTTGTGCATGTATTTATTTTCTATATATTTTTTTTCTATCTATTTAGGAATATGTTTTTATATGCATAATAAAATTGATGTATTAAGTTGTACATATGATTGTATTGATTATCATATGTAAAAAAGATGGCTGTGGTGTGCAATGTTAGCATGCACGCTCCGGTTTTTAGTAATTTGATGGTGGTATTTACATGGTAATTTTGTGTTACACCATGTCCACAGTGAGTTTTGTAGTGAAACCTTCCTGTACACTCCATATCCGGCAGGGTAAGCGTGATTGGCGGCTGATTAGCCGCTCACATGTGTAGGAGATGAATGGCAGTATTTATATCCTGGCAGTGACATTTTTAGCTCCACTCCTACTGAAGAAGTCAACACCCTGATGACACGCATCTAGGGAACGGAGCCTGCGTACTGACGTCACATCGCGGCCATCTTGATACTGGGATGTTTTGAATGCCTTTGCAGCTAGCACAAGCTGATTGTCCACATTCAGTGGACTTTGCTGTTCACAGAGTTGAGATAAAAATAACAGAGAACCCAATCAACCAAGCGGCTCTTGTGAGGGTAGCACCATGGGCTTATATCCACAGCAGTGGGTAAGCTGCAATAAAGCTCCAACTCAAGGAGATATGCTGGCCAATATATTACTAACTGATAAGGGACTGGTATACTCTCAAGTATTGAACTGGCTTATGAGGCTAGCATCTCCTATATATTTAAACCATACTAAGGACAGGCGTTTACTATAAATGGGACCCTAATACATTCGATCTTTACTCTGGTTTAAAGTCCATAATGTCATGTATTAGTTGGTCCTCCATATATGTATCTTTTTATGTGGCTGGTTTGTGTTATTATTCCTCAGCAATTCGGTGGAGGGTTTGGAGCACAACGGGCCATTAATAATTCGGAACCTGAAGCTTCATTTAAATTATAAAGCCCATTGTCTGTGCTTCTATTATACAACTTACTAATAGTGTTGCTCTAGACAATGGCGTCTGTTTTAATTGGTGGTAGAGGGGTATTGGTGTTTTTTTTGTAACTTTGATAATCATTGAATTATTACATATAATAAAGGTAGTTCATTGTCCTATACATATTAAAAATATTAAAAAAGGTAATTAATTGTCCTGTTTATCAACTACTTGATACACTACTGAAGTCCCTTTTTAAGGAGACTTTTCTTGGACCAGAGTATTAATACTTTGGTCAATTTTCTATTTGGAGTTTTGTTTGCTGTAGGGACCGCACTAACTGCATGAGTTGGCAGTAAAAAATATATATACTTTTGAAACTTTTTTATTTTTATTTCATCTGCCAGACACCAATTTCCAGCCAGGCCATGCCAGAGCCTGAAGCATTCACCACGGCATCCACTGTCCCCTCAGTGTTCCCTCCTGCTTCCTTTTTTACCGATGTGGTAAAGCTAGTAGAGGATTTTGAGGGGAAAAATGCATCTGTGCCAGAAAGCTGTGATTCTTCTCTGAAAAGACCCCCCATCCCCTTGGAGGAAAATTACTTTGATACCTGGATAGACCAAGCATTGCAAGCTGTTAAAGAATGGGAGATGGCTGATGCCATAAAGAGACAGAGAATAATTGAAAGCCTGTAAGCACCAGCCTCAGATGTCATCTGGAATCTAAAGCTCAGCTGCACAGTGGCAGAATGCTTGGAAGCTCTCCGAGAAATCTATGGAAGAGTGGAGAACTGTGGAGTGGATAACTGTGCAGAGCTGATCTACTTGTTTGAGCACACCTATCAAGGAGAAGGAGAGAAGTTGTCAGCCTTTGTCACAAATGTAGATAAGGACGCAAATTTCGTTTGGGTACAACATTGCATGACCGCGCAATTACCAGTTAAAGCAGTGCAGTGCGAAATTGTAAAAAGACCTCTGGTCCTTAGGCTGACAATTGGTCCGGGGCTTAAGTGGTTAAATGGTTGCAAAGGTAGGTTTTTACCTTAAAGTGGTTGTATACCTCAGATATAAAATCTAAACAAAACATATATTTCTATTGCCTCTCTCCAAAGCACTAAGGGAGTTATTTACTAAAGCTGGAGAGTGTAAAATCTGGTGCAATTCTGCATAGAAACCAATCAGCTTCCAGGTTTTATTGCCAAAGCTTAATTGAACAAGTTTAAGTTAAAAGCTGATTGGCTACCATGCAGAGCTGCACCAGATTCTGAGTGTACCAGTTTTCGGAAATCTCCCCCAAGACCCCTTTCACACTGATGCGCTTTACAGGTGCTATATCGCTAAAAATAGCGCCTGTAAAGCGTCTCTCCTGTCACTCCAATGTGAAAGCCCAAGGGCGCTGTGAGTGTGAAGGGGCTCTAAGTGTCATTTCTCTCTGCTGTCTAGTTCCTCTGTTATTTGTCATTGTCTTATGTATGCACAATCATTAACCTCCATATCCAAACAATAGTGTCAACCTGGGGACATCATTAACAATTTAGAGCACAGAACACCAGGATTAGGGTTGAAATACATAAAGCATATTAGCATACATAGCCATAGGTTTGAATGTAAAGCACATCGTTCAGCAATATAACAATAATAATAATGTCAATTTTAAAATGTGCTCCTTCACTGTATTTGAAACTTAAAGTGGTTGTAAAACTCAGACATGAAATCTGAACAAAGCACATCCTTCTAGTGTGTACTTGTTTCAATTAAGAGCACTAAGTGCCACTTTTGTCTGCTGCTCTGTTCCTCTTCTATCAGCATGCATCACTTTTGGGAAGTTTTCCTGACACCCAGAGAAAATAAGGTGACATGGGAGGGATCTCCACCTGATTGACAGCATCAGTTCTGTTCCTGTGTGCTATCTGAAGGGGGTGTGTCCCTTTCCTCCAATCATAGCTCTTGTACAGTGTGTAACTGCAGCACCCTGCCCCCTGCTTTGTGATTCTGTGAAAATAATTTTCATCTCTGAGTTTTACAAGGAGATACATGGCAAATTACTGCAGATACATAGGTACAGCTTATGTAGGAGCATTTGTTTTGCCTCTGTGTATCACCCGAGGCCAATCACTTCACTAGGTATAGGTAGAGTAGAGAAAAATAAACACCTGTGTGCAGCCCCTCCCTTATATTTACCTGAGCCTGATGTCGATCTAGCGCTGTGCCCAAGAGCAGCAGCTCTCTCCTATCTCACAGGACAGAGAGGGAACCACAGAAGCCATCGGCTCCTGCTGTTGTCAATCATCCTATGACAAGGGAGTGAGGGGCTGGGTCGAGCTGCACTGTCTGTGTCTATAGACACAGGCAGTGTGGCTCAAGATTGAGACCGCAGATGTGCCACAGTAGGAAGCAACTTCATATAGTGGCACACTAAGAAGAGGAGGAGCCAGGAGCGCTGGCGGGAGACCCAAGAAGTGGGGGATCAGGGCTGCTTTGTGCAAAGCCATTATAACATGTTTGTTATTGAAACAGAAAGTGATGGGAAATCAAACATTTTAGACTTGTTATTGAAGCATTAAGTGAGGAGAAACCTTCTATTTATGACAACTGTTCAAGTGACAACTGTCTAAGAGAAACGTTAGCGCCTCACACCATGCAAAATATGCCTTCCAAGTACAGTACAAAAATAGACCTTGTGAGAGGTCGATTTTCTAGCTTTTGACAGCATTGGATAAACAATCTCGCAGGATCTGGCTTTTAAACAGCCAACCTTTCAAAGCCAGTGACTGTAAAACAGAATGGTAGGTCGGTCCTTGGGAAAGTAGGCCTGATTGATCTGGAAGTGCCCACAGAGCGTCTTCTAAGAGTTGGATGTCCAAATACCAAGTCTTTTTGGGCCAACTCATGCCACCAAGATCAGAGAACTGCCTTCTATCTCAATCCTGGAAGGAGGAAGAAACTGTAGCAAAGGAAGCCATATATCAGCCAGGACTGATCCCAAGGGGGTCACCAGTGAATCCACTGCAAAGGCCTTTGAATTACATTTCCTGGTCACAAATCTATCTACCTTTTTGGTAAAGTGGGATCCCAACACAACTATGTTTGACATCCCAGAATTTTTTTATTATTACATTATTATTATATAGGATTTATATAGCGCTAATAGTTTGCACAGTGCTTTACAATATAAAGGGAGACAATACAGCAACAATACAATTCAATACAGGGGGTTAGATGGGCCCTGCTCTTGGCAGCTTACAATCAAATAGGGAGGGGCTGGTGGAACAAAAGGTAATAACTGTGAGGGATAAACTGATGAAAAATAAAAGATTTGGGTATTATGTGAAGGCAGGATAGGCTTTCCTGAAGATATGAGTTTTCTGGGATTGCCTAAAAGTGAACAGGAGACAGCCGGACAGATTGGGGTAGTGAGTTCCAGGGGATTCCAAAAGAAAATGACCCACCAGGGATTTCTTGGGTAAACAGAGAATGTGTAACAAGAGTTTTAATGTGGAGGGCCCACAAAAAAATAAAAATAAAAGTCAGCAGCTACAAATACTGCAGCTGCTGACTTTTAATAATCGGACACTTACCTGTCCCGGGTCCAGCGATGTGGGGGAACGAGACCCCCCCTCGTTCCCCGTTCCGCTCGTGGCACCGGAATTCTTAATGTGGGAACTCGGCTGTGGCTTCACAGCCGGGCACCCACTGCGCATGCGCAAGGAGCGCCGTGCGCCGTGATTCGACGCTCACTCATCTGGGACACATGACAGGTCCCAGATGACTGTGCGGCGCCTAGGGGAAGTGATGTCATTGCCTGGGCAATGAAGGTGGCAGACTACGAGGGACCCCCTAGAAACAGGCATTTAGAGGTGAGTAAAACATTTTTTTTATGATTTTTAAGCCAAATTTTTTTTTTTGGTGGCAACACCCATTTAAAGAGTAAAAAATACCCAATTTTATCAATCACATTTAAATTTCAAAAATATAAAATAACAAAACAATGACTATAACATACAGAGCCTGTGAATCACCTGCCCCCACATGGTGTAAACAATCTAGTGAAGGACCCCCTAGGTTCTACAGAGTAGAAACCATGGGGCAGCGAACCCAACGCATTTAGTGGAAAAAGTGTCGTCCTCTTCTTCAGGGATTATCACTGTCTGAAATCTATAAAGCAATCAAAATCAAATAAAGTAATAAACACTTTTATATAATGTACGGTACCATACAAGCTAAGCGAGACAAGTTCAAATTGATCAATCAGGACTATCAGGAGGGAAGGGTATATCCTTGGCTCACCGGCTTCAGTCGCCCCAGACGCAGACCCTATACACGACCACCTGGAAAACCATTCAGGAACGATCGTTCTGCAACATCTGACAGCGACCGCCCCACAGAGAATCCATCATCCGATAGCGACTCTGGAAAACTAGGCGATACCGAAGCTCAGACGAGCGGTTCTCAGGGTCCCCATTTTCCGGTTGCAGGAGACGATGACAACCCAGGAGGGGAATCAAGAAATCGCAACACCCTTCCGCCACGCAGCACCCGCCAGGGCACGAGGCGTGCCCGTGATCAACCTGTCGCCTAGAGCCATGGGGACCAGTGAGTTGCGATTGTTATCTAAGGGCCTTTCTTTTTGCCCTACTGCCAGATTTCAGGACTTTGAATTTGAAGTTGACATGTTTAAGTTTGAGAGAATGCTAAAGATTAAAAAACATTTCCATACAATACCTAAAATGGCTCCCACAAGACCAATGTTACCCTTTAAGCTTAAAAGCAAGTTTTTTCCTCCTGGTCATTTCCATTCTATAGATAGCTTTGTTCGGACAATTAAACATGATGTGTGCAATAACGCCTCCAACAAAACGTACACCAATCTAAGTCTGGAAGAGTTTGTCACACTAAAGACACTTAAGAATGATAAAAGTATAATCATCAAACCCGCCGACAAAGGCGGTGCTATAGTGGTCATGAACTATGCTGACTATAGAGATGGTATGATTGCTCTGTTGTCAGACACAGTTATGCTGTACTCCAACAGAATCCTGTACCTCGTATTAAGAACGCTCTACACACCCTAATTAATGTTGGAAAATCAAACGACTGGCTATCTGAAGATACTGCCGAATTTCTATATAATGAACATCCTCGCTGCCCGGTCATTTATGGCCTGCCTACCAAAGATTCACAAAGGCACTAACCCATTGAAATTCAGACCCATTGTATCTGGTACAGGGTCGATCACTCAACCCCTGGCCCAATTTCTTGACTATCTCCTACAACCTCTGGTAAAAAAGTTACCAGCCTATGTCAGCGACACACATGACTTTTTGGAGAAACTGAGGGCATTCACAATCTTTGGGGAAGGATGGAAACTTGCAACTATGGATATAGGATCGTTATACACATGCATACCCAATAATGCTGGATTGCAGGCCATCAGACACTTTTTGACTAATATAGAATCACCCCATTACCCAAAGAGATCATCATTGAATGTCTTGACTTTGTACTTTAAAACAATTACTTTACGTTCAAGGGCACTAAGTACGCACAGATCCGAGGTACAGCCATGGGCAGTTCAGCGACCCCATCCTTTGCCAATCTCTTTGTGGGCTTGCTCGAGGAATGCTACATCTACCCATCTGATGCCTTCACCAACCACATCAAATGTTGGTTTAGGTACATTGATGATATTTTTCTTATCTGGACCGACGAGGACTCCCCTTTTATTTGATTTTGTTGACTTTCTGAATAGCATCTTCACAGGGGTCGTGTTTACACCTGAAATTTCACCATGTAATATTTCATTCTTGGATGTAATGATCACTAACTCTCAGGGCTCCCTGATCACATCTCTCTTTACTAAACCCACTGACAGAAACACACTTTTGCACTATCAGAGTGCACATCCCAAACATCTTATGAACAGTCTGCCGATATCACAGTTTATGAGAGTGTCACGGATCTGTTCTGATGAAGATACAAATTAGAGCAGCTAAACAAGATGTACGACAAGTTTCTGGAAAGAAGGTACCCTGCGGAAGTTCTTGACCATGCACTGACCAAGATCGAGATCACTCGCACCAAGCCCTCTGGGCCCCTGGATCGACCATTATTCATACACACATTCAATCGCGAATCCCACCACATTAAACATACCATCACTAGAAACCTACACATTCTACGAGCTGACAGCAAACTGTCATATGGATTGAAAACAGTACCCCTCATTGCACATAAATGCAACAAAACTCTTTGCGACTCCCTTGAACAAGCTGATCCTAGACAGAAATACGCCAAAACCATACCAAAAATCTCCCAGAAGACCGGGTGCTACAGATGCCACAAATGCATTATTTGCAATTCCCTTATATGCGGTGAATACTTTATGCACCCACACAGGGGCAACCGGTACCGCATAAAAGGATACCTGAACTACAACACTGACTATTGCGTCTACATTCTTAAATGCCCATGCGCACTCACAACAACCGGCCCTTTTTAAAAAGAGATTCCAAAAACACAGAAGCGACATCAGAGTCGCCCTGACTAAGACGGAGGAGGGCAAGCAGGTTGACTACACCAAACCAGTTGCTATGCATTTTTTCGAACACAAGCATCAGACACACGAACTGAGAGGTATGGTCATCGAACATGTTCAACAACCCATCAGAGGTGGTGACCAAGACCGCCAACTAGTACAACAAGAAGCCTATTGGACCCACACTCTGGGCACGGTGCATCCTAGAGGATTGAATACCAACCTATCATTTACATGTTTTTTGAATGAGAGATAACGGACCTGTGTTCTTCATTGGAATGATGATCGTACTTTTTTTTTTTTGACCATGGAGTTTTTTCTTTTCTTTCTTTTCTTTTCTTCTTTTTTTCCTCTTTTCCTTTTTTCTAAATTATCCTGGCAATGTTTTGATGATGGACCTACGGCATCCTTTTGGGGATTATTATATGAGTAGGGTGACTACCTCAGCCGCATCTTCCCTGTGACTCATGTATTTGTATGTTCCAGGGACTAATATGTTACTGTGGCGACTATCGTAATTGATACTCTCCCTACAGTTTGTGTACTTCAAATTATACTAATTTTAGATCTTTTTTGTATTTAGCCCTCCAGGTCCCCTGCATTGTTATGGTTATTAACCAACCCCCCCCCCCCCTTTTTTGTTTCCCTTATCTCCGCCAATTTTTTTGCATATTTTTTATTTTTATTTCCATATCTATTTTTATTTATTTTTACATTTTTTTCTTTCTTTCTTCTCTTTTCTTCCTTTTTTTCTATTTTTCTTTTTTTCTTTCTATTTTCTTTATATATATTTATTTTTGTTTCATTTTTATTTTTATCTTTATTTGTATTTTTATTTATTTTTATTTTTTATATTTATTTATTTTTATATTCATTACCATTTTTATTTAATTTCATCTCCTATATTTTATTTGTATTTCTGTTTCATTTTTGCTCTTGCCTCTCCCTCTTCTACCCCTTTTTCTCTATTTGTATTTTTATTTTCATTTCAGTGATTTTTATTCTTTTTACTTTGTCCCATTTTTCCTCTTGCCCCTCCTTCTTTTCTCCCCCTTTTCCTCTATTACTTTTTCTTTTGTATTTCCCTTTTTTCTCCGTCTCTTTCTCTTCCTTCTGTATCCACTGTTTTCCTTCTAGGTTTACTTATCCCTTTCTGCCCCCTCTTTCCTTCCTTTTTTCATTACTGTCTATTTCTCTAGTTTTGTTTTTCATAACTCTGTGGTCTCACTTCTCTTCCCCTTTTTCTTTCTCTTTCTTCTTCTTCCACTACCTTTTCCCTCACTCACTGTCACTGCCTTATGGCTCTATCACTTCTCACACTACGGCTGTTTACTCCTTTCCCCAGCCCTCCTCCCCTGATTGGCCACCTCTGATGTTATGGGCGGGGTCCGCCGACGTCATTCGTTTCCATGACATCGGCGGGCCAACCATGACAGCACGTAACTTCACAAACACCGCGGACACAATGCGCGTGCGCGATCGGCGGTAGCTGCAATAACCCGTGGCACTATAGCGTCCTGCTACCATGGTAACCGCCGCTGCACTGCGCAAGCGCGGTTCATGTTCTCAATGCCACGATCTGCCTCACAACCTCTTCTCCCTCTGAACACATGTATCCTGATGTTAGCCAGCAGCTGGTCCCCACAGTAACACTATTCAAAAGGTACTGTATGTTGCTTCTAACTTGTTATTTCATTAACCCTTACTTTGGCTATGCATTCTCTTTGTGATTTATGTTCACACATCCTAAATATTTAACTGTTTTGGCAAGATTAGTGATGTCATACCATTCGGGGGGGGGGGGGGGTTGTTTTTTTGTACTTTTTTTCTCTTTCTGACTGGTTGATGGTCTTTTACATATTTTTCACTGTCACTCCTCACATATCACATGCCTGACGAAGGGGCCCTGCGTGGCTCCGAAACATTGCACTATCCTTGTGTTGTGATCATGCAATAAATCACCCTTTTGGACGCTATTTGTGTCGTTCCATGGTGTGCTGGCAAATATCTTCACCAGTACCATACCAGGACGCAATATAAATGAATAGCATACGCTACTTACAGATCAGGTATGGAAATTATATTTAAACATCTGTGTGTCCAGGCAGTCACCAGATAGGGTGGGGGATGAGCCCCATATTGGACTACTCCAACTTTACAGAGGCCGAAGAGCCCTGACTGCATCAGAAATTGCCCATATAACATCATTAGGTATATAGTATAGTATAAGTAAAATAATCATTGTCCACTAACAATGAGGGTAGCTGAAAGTACCTACATCAAAACTCTCTCATATCCATATATCCAGAGTATAAGAGAGGCTATGAAGAAGTCCTGGAGATGAGCATGGGAAGAGGAGACAAGGGAGCTACAGAGAAGGAGGTCTTGGGAACAGTGGAGAGGATGGTTTGGTTGTTATTTAGATGCAAGCTTGGTGATGTAGCTCAGGGTGGATTTGCAAATGGCTTTGTATGTTATTGTTAATGTTTTGAATTGTATTCATTGGGCAATGGGAAGCCAGTGGAGGGATTGGCAGAGGGGGTGGTGGACACTAAATGGTTGGCAAGGTGGATGAGTCTGGCAGCAGCATTTATGATAGACTCAAGGGGGGACAGCCTTTAAAGAGGTAGGCCTATGAGGAGGGAGTTACAATAGTCAAGGCGAGAGATAACAAGGGAGTTAAAAAGTTGCTTAGTGGTTTCAACGGTTAAAAAGAGGCATATTTTGGGAATGTTAGGGAGGTGAAGTCTACAAGATTTGGGCAGTGATTGGATTTGGGGCTGAAAGGACAGGTCAGAGTCCAGGATTACACCTAGTACCCTGGCATGAGGGGAGGAACTTATAGTTCAGTCAGGTGAGGGGGCATGGGCAGGAGGGAATATTATGAGCTCAGTTTTAGAAAGATTGAGTTTGAGGAAGTGGTGCAACATCCACGCTGATGTCAGTTAATAAGTTAGTAATGCAAGAGGAGACTGAAGGACTGAAGGAGTGTGGTGGGGAGTAGACAGATTTGTGTGTCATCACATAGAGATGGTACTGGAAGCCGTGAACGTTTATCAAGTGACTAAAGGAAGAGGTGTAGATGGAGAAGGGGTGGACCCCTACAGAAAGAGGAAGTGGAGAGGAGGAGACAGAGTTACAGGTAACACTGAAGGAAGGAGCTCTGTGATAGGTGGGATGAGAGCCAGGAGAGAGCAGAGTCTTGAAGGGCAAGAGAGTCAAGTTTTTTGAGGAGGAGGGGATGGTCAACAGTATTAAAGGCTGCAGAAAGGTCTAGTAATATGAGTATGGAGTAGTGTCCAGTTAGTAAATCATAAGTGACATTTAGTAGGGCAATTTCAATGGAGTGTTATAAGCAAAAGCCAGACTTGTAGGTCAAGAAGGTTGTTGTCAGTAAGGTAGGAGCTCAGATGGTTGTAGACTAAGCGTTCTAAATGTTTGGAGGTAAGCGGGAGCAAGGAGATGGGTCTTAAAATGTTCAGACTGGTGGGGTCAAGTGAGGGCGTTTTAAATATGGGGATGATCAGCGCATGTTTTAGAGGGGAGGGGAAGGTGCCAGTAGAGAGGAAGAGATTGAAGATGCGAGTAAGGAAGCATAAGATAGAAGAAGAGGGTTACTGTAGTAGTTGTGAGGGAATGGGGTCCAGCGGACAAGTGGTAAGGCAGGCTTCTGAGAAAACTTTAGCGACCTCTTCGGTAGTAGCAAGGTCAAAAGAGGAAAGGTTTTGTACAGGGTATGTTAAGTGGGATAGATATCTTTGCAGTGGAGATGCCCCTGCGAATCGCATCAATCTTGTTTTTGAAGTGATTGTCAATCTCATGAGCAGTGAGTGAGTTACTGGGTGGAGGTGGTAGTGGAGAAAGTAGACAAATAAATATAGAGAAGAGATGACGAGGACTGGATGGCAGAGTATTAATGAGAGTGACAAAGTAGGCTTACTTGGCAGCATGGAAGGAGGAATTGTATTTTGAGAAGGCAGATTTATATAGGGTGAATGCTTGCTGGGATTTGGTTTTATGCCACAATCGCTCCAGTGCATGGATATGTCTCTTAAATTTCTGGTGTCATCAGTCTGCCAAGGTTGTAATGGTGGGGTCCTGATACTTCGTGTAGTCAGAGGAGCAAGTGAGTGCAGTGTGGATGAGAGTGAACTATTGTAGACAGAGGTGGTCAGGGCAGGGCAGGGGTGTGATTCTGTCATAGAGGTGGTCAGTTGCAGAGTTTAAAAGAGAAGGATTAAAGTGGCAAAGGTTTCTATGGGTAATTGTAGGGAGAGGGTAAAAGTGAGGGCGATTGTCTACTTTGGGAATAGGGAATATGGTCAAGGCTGGACATGCCCTATAGTCCAAGCCAGAATTAGGTTGACTTCTCGAAGGGCACTGCAGCCTATGGTACCGCCCTGAAGATTGATGTAAGCCACAGCTGTAACATTACAAATAAATAAAATAAATTATTGCTCTCAGCTAAAAGGAGGTATTAGCATGGACTGCTGCAACTCAAGTAACCTGAATACTGGGCCCACTAATAATACTAAAAATAAAAAGTGTGCTGTCCCTTTAAGTATGAAAACATATTACATGACAAATTCATGATTATGTGTGTAGCACTAACCCCCGAAGGAGCTGCTGATTTAATTTGGGCTTACCGTTACCTTCTTGACCTCGTAGATGTCTAGGGGTTTCCCGAGGTAGATGGCCCAAAGAATTGCAGAAACTGACACTGGATCCGCTTTGGGATTTTTATTTGCAAAAGTTGGTAGACAAAACACAGTCTCTCAATAGGAATAGAGGGTATAGGTGGAAAGTTCAGGTACAACTCAAAAACTTGAAAGTCTCTATACATGTGAATCCAGAGAATAGCCACTCACAACTGGATTCCCACAGCTATCGGATAAACCTCCTCTCACCAGGCCTAGCTGCCGATAGAGTGCTCAGATAGAATAAAGTCTCTGCCACAGACTTGGTTGTAGAACTTTTGAATAAAAGTCTCTGCCACAGACTTGGTTGTAACAGAAGAATAAATGAACTTAGAGAACCCTCATATGGTACCAGTATCTTGCAGCCGGCCCGGCAATACCGTACGAGCGCAGATTCACTTGGTGTCTTTCAACTTGGCTTCCAGGCTCTTACTGAGGAACCAGCCTTTTGCATGGCCCTCTTCTGAAGAGTCCTCCCCTGGTTGCGTTATCAGTTGCTGGGCCTCTCCACAGATGAGACGGCACCAGACCACCTTGGAATCCTCCTTCCAGTTACTTTGCCTCGGGCTAGCCAGCCCCGAGACTCGGAATTGGATGGATCCGCACCCCAGGCCATGAGGGCCCCTGCGTTCCCATACTTGCCAGAGGTGACAACGACACCTATGGCCAAGCAGAACACAGTGCAATCCAGCCAGACTGGTACTGAAACCATAATTTAGTGTAATTTACCTTAAAACTCAACTGTGGTTTTAGGAATGTTAACCACTTTGCGACCGCCGGCTGTCAAATGACGGCCAGGCGGCGCAGCTCTCGTTCCGGGAGGGCGTCATATGACGTCCTCCCCTTCTGTTCACTCCAGGGAGCGCGCCCGGTAACACAGCGGGACCGTGGATCTGTGTGTGTAAACACACAGATCAACGGTCCTGTCAGAGGAGAGGAGCCGATGGTGTGTTCTCTGTACAGAGAAATAGGGTTGTCCCGATACCGATACTAGTATCGGTATCGGGACCGATAACGAGCATTTGTGGGAGTACTTGTACTCACACAAATGCTCCCGATGCCTATTCCGATACCTGTAACCGGAAGTCGGCGGACGGAGAGGGCGGTGCGGAGATCAATCTGGCAGCAGTGCGGACGGGGGTAAGCTGGCCGGGACAGGGATGCAGGATGCCGCCGCATATAATGTCCAAAGCGGTGAGCGGAGCCGTCGCGGTGCGGAGATCAATCTGGCAGCAGTGCGGACGGGGGTAAGCTGGCCTGGACAGGGATGCAGGATGCAGCCGCATATAGTATCCAAAGCGGTGAGCGGAGCCGTCGCACAGAAAGTGACGTCACGTGTCTCCATTGGAGGGTAAACATCACGACGGCCATCTTGGTACACCTTGCACTCGGCTGCAGTAAGCCAGCAGCAGACATCTTGTTACACCCAGCTCATAGTTCAGGCTGGGTGTAACAAGATGTCTGCTGCTAGCTTACTACAGCCAAGTGCAAGGTGTACCAAGATGGGCGTCGCAGCATACTTACTAGATGTTAAATGACATGAATGATGAGAGGCAAGGAAGGATTTTGCAATGCTATATGCCATATATCATTGCAAAATCATTCCTCTCCTCATCATTCATGTCATTTATTATGCAATTGCCAATCAGTGCTGCATTTCAGGTGCCCATCAGTGCCATCTATCAGTGCCGCCTTTCAGTACCGATAAGTGCCATTTATCAGTGCCACCTATCGGTGCCAGCCATCGGTATTAGCCATCACTGCCAGCCACCTGTCAGTGTCACCGACCAGTGCCATCTATCAGCGCCCATAAGTGACACCTATCAGTGCCCATCAGTCAGTGCCATCTATCAGTGCCAGCCGTCAGTGCCACCTATCAGTGCCCATAAATGCAACCTATCAGTTCCCAAAAGTGCCTCCGCCTATCAGAGCCCATCAGTCAGTACCATCTATCAGTGCTCTTCAGTCAGTGCCAGCCTTTGGTGCTATCTATGAGTGCCGCCTATGAGTGCCATCTATCAGTGCCCATAAGTGCTGCCTATCAGTGCCCATCAGTCAGTGCCATCTATCAGTTCCAGCCATCAGTGCCAGCCACCAGTCAGTGCCCATCAGTCAAACTGTCACATGACATTAAAAAAAAAAGTATCGGTAATCGGTATCGGCGAGTACTTGAAAAAAAGTATCGGTACTTGTACTCGGTCTTAAAAAAGTGGTATCGGGACAACCCTACAGAGAAACACTGATTGGTCTCCTCCCCTTGTGAGTCCCCTCCCCCCACAGTAAGAATCACTCTTAGGGAACATAATTAACCCCTCCCCGTCCCCTAGTGGTTAACCCCTTCACTGCCAGTGTCATTTATACATGAATCAATGCATTTAAATAGCATTGATTGCTGCATAAATGACAATGGTGCCAAAAATGTGTCAAAAATGTCCGATGTGTCCGCCATAATGTCGCAGTCACAATAAAATTGCTGATCACCGCCATTACTAGTAAAAAAAAAAATATTAATAAAAATGCTATAAAACTATCCCCTATTTTGTAAACGCTATAACTTTTGCGCAAACTAATCAATGATCGCTAATTGTGTTTTTTTTTTTACCAAAAATATATAGAAGAATACGTATCGGCCGAAACTGAGGAAAAAAAATTTTTTTTATATATTTTTGGGGGATATTTAGTATAGCAAAAAGTAAAAAATATTGTTTTTTTTTTAAATTTGTCGCTCTTCTTTTGTTTATTGCGCAAAAAAGAAAAACCGCAGAGGTGATCAAATACCACCAAAAGAAAGCTCTATTTGTGGGGAAAAAATGATAACAATTTAATTTGGGTACAGTGTCGTATGACTGCGCAATTGTCATTCAAAGTGCGTCAGCGCTGAAAGCTGAAAAATGGCTTGGTCAGGAAGGGGGTGAAAATGCACTGTAGTGAGGTGGTTAAATTTACAAAACACATAGCACATGCTCGTTAGGAGCCCGGTGCTACATGTGCAAATGAGCAAATATGAAAACAATCAAAACAGTAAATATGTGCTGTCATTAAAAAAGGCCACAAAGAACAAATGATTTTCAAATTCAAAGAAAATGTGCAAATAAGCAAATATAAAAATGTCCGATTCCATGGTGGACACAATAATTATCAGTGTAAAATTCATAACAATCTAAAAACATTCATATACAGTGAGGGAAAAAAGTATTTGATCCCTGCTGATTTTGTATGTTTGCCCACTGAAAAATAAATAATCAGTCTATTATTTTAATGGTAGGTTTATTTTAACAGTGAGAGACAGAATAACAACAAAACTATCCAGAAAAACGCATTTCAAAAAAGTTATAAATTGATTTACATTTTAATGAGTGTAAATAGTATTTGATCTCCTATCAGTCAGCAAGATTTCTGCCTCCCAGGTGTCTTCTATATGGGTAACGAGCTGAGATTAGGAGCACTCTCTGAAAGGGAGTGCTCCTAATCTCAGCTTGTTACCTGTACCTGTTACCTTGTTACCTGTATAAAAGACACCTGTCCACAGAAGCAATCAGATTCCAATCTCTCCACCATGGCCAAGACCAAAGAGCTGTCCAAGGATGTCAGGGACAAGATTGTAGACTTACACAAGGCTGGAATGGGCTACAAGACCATCACCAAGCAGCTTGGTGAAAGGGTGACAACAGTTGGTGCAATTATTCGCAAATGGAAGAAGCACAAAATAACTGTCAATATCCCTCGGTCTGGGCCTACATGCAAGATCTTACCTCGTGGAATTTCAATGATCATGAGATTGATGAGGAATCAGCCCAGAACTACACGGGAGAATCTTGTCAATGATCTCAAGGCAGCTGGGACCATAGTCACCAAGATAACAATTGGTAAATTGGTAACACACTATGCTGTGATGGAACTGAAATCCTGCAGTGCCCGCAAGGTCCCTCTGCTCAAGAAAGCACATGTACAGGCCCGTCTGAAGTTTGCTAATGAACATCTAAATGGTTTAGAGGAAGACTGGGTGAAAGTGCTGTGGGCAGATGAGACCAAAATCAAGCTCTTTGGCATCAAATCAATGTGTTTGGAGGAGGAATGCTGCCTATGACCCCAAGAACACCCCCCCCCCCCTTCAAACGTGGAGGTGGAAACATTATGCTTTGGGGTTGTTTTTCTGCTAAGGGGACTGGACAACTTCGTCAAAGGGACGATGGACAGGGCCATGTACTGTCAAATCTTGGGTTAGAACCTCCTTCCCTCAGCCAGGGCATTGAAAATGGGTTGTGGATGGTTATTCCAACATGACAATGACACAAAACACAATGACCCAAAACCCAAAGCAACAAAGCAGTGGCTCAAGAAGAAGCACATTAAGGTCCTGATCCTAGCCAGTCTCCAGACCTTAACCCCATAGAAAATATGTGGAGGGAGCTGAAGGTTCAAGTTACCAAAAGTTAGCCTCAAAATCTTAATGACTTGGAGAGGATCTGCAAAAAGGAGGGGACAAAATCCCTCCTGTGATGTGTGCAAACCTGGTGGTCAACTACAAGAAACGTCTTACCTCTGTGATTGTCAACAAAGGTTTTGCCACCAAGCACTAAGTCATGTTTTACAAAGGGGTCAAATACTTATTTCACTCATTAAAATGAAAATCAATTTATAACTTTTTGAAATGCGTTTTTCTGGATTTTTTTTGTTATTCTGTTTCTCACCGATAAAATAAGCCTACCATTAAAATTATAGATTGATCATTTCTTTGTCAGTGGACAAACGTACAAAATCAGCTGGGGATCAAATACTTTTTTCTCTCACTGTACAGTAAAAATATCTGTCCATAATAAATTGACACACCGGTGCGTGATGATGTCACACTCAGACTCTGCCTGGAGTAGGCGCCTAATGCCCCGTACACACGGTCGGACATTCCGACCACAAAATCCGTTGGATTTTTTCTGACGGATTTTGTCCGAAACTTGTGTTGCACACACACTGTCGGACAAAGTTGCCAGAAAATCCGATCGTTCCGAACGAGGTGACGTATAAAACGTACAACGGGACTACGTAGAGGCCAGTAGCCAATAGCCTTCGTCTCCAAATTTCTTCTGAGCACGTGTGGCACTTTGTGCATCGGAATTCTCTACACACGATCGGAAAAAGTCAGATCGGATTTTGTTGACCGGAAAATTTTAGATCCTGCTCTCAAATTTTTTCAGACGGAAAAAGTCCGCTAGAGCCCACACACGATCGGATTTTCTGACAACATAATCCGATCTGACTTTTTCATCGGAATATCCGACTGTGTGTACAGGGCATTAGTGTGACGTCATTACGCACTGGCAGGTCGGCTGAGACTGCGGCTGAATTCTTTTACCATTGCTGCTTTTATGTAAGTGAAACTCCTTTTTTAAAGTTGTCTTGATTGTACTCCACTATGAGGCTTCTCCCTGTTTGTACTTTGCATATGCTTATGCGGAGAGCAGCATTCTGATCTCAAGAGGCTTGTACATATTCCATCGATGAAGCTGTAATTATA
Organism: Lithobates sylvaticus; assembly: GCA_028564925.1. Taxonomy (NCBI): domain Eukaryota; kingdom Metazoa; phylum Chordata; class Amphibia; order Anura; family Ranidae; genus Lithobates; species Lithobates sylvaticus. Next base: position 308,442,032 of record CM053026.1, on the reverse strand, counting down.
AGAGGCTTGTGACAGTGAGAGTGCCCATCTTGGAGATGGAGACTTGCGCTTTTAATCTCTGTAAATCGAGATCATATCTATTTAGTAAGAGGCCCCTCTTTTTTTTTTTTAACCACTTCCGGACCAGCCGCCGCAGTTTTACTGCGGCAGGTTGGACTCGGCTGGGCAAATCAACGTTACCTTACGTCACTTTTCCTTTTGGCCACTAAGGGTGCTCAGCCTGTGCCCGGAGCCAATGCGAGTACCCGACGGGCGCGATGACCTCCGGGCACCCACGATCACTCGTGACAGAGCAAGAACCGGGATCTGTGTGTGTAAACACACATATCCTGGTTCTTTCAGGGGAGTAGAGACAGATTGTGTGTTCATACTAAGTATGAACACTGATCTCTCTCTCCTCCTAGACAGTCCCATCCTCCCTACAGTTAGAATACACACTAGGGAACACAGTTAACCCCTTGGTCGCCCCTAGTGTTAACTCCTTCCCTATCAGTGACATTTATACAGTATTCAGTGCATTTTTATAGCACTGATCGCTGTATGGTTGTCAATGGTCCCAAAAAATGTGTCAAAATTGTCCAAATTTGTCTGCCGCAATATCGCAGTCCCGATAAAAATCACAGATCACTGCCATTACTAGTAAAAAAAAAAATAACAATAATAAAAATGCCAAAAATCTATCCCCTATTTTATAGACGCTATAACTTTTGTGCAAACCAATCAATATACGCTTTTTGCAAAATTTTTTTTTACCAAAAATATGTAGAACAATACATAGCGGCCTAAACTGAGGAAAAACATTTAAAAAAAAAAAAAAAGATATGGGATATTTATTATAGCAAAAAGTAAAAGATATTTCGTTTTTTTTTTCAAAATTGTTGCTCTTCTTTTGTTTATAGCGCAAAAAATAAAAACCGCAGAGGAGATCAAATACTACCAAAGAAAATCTCTATTTGTGGGAAAAAAAGAAAGATTTTCGAATTTTCGTTCTTATTTTAGGATTTTGGAATTTCAGATTTTTCTGAATTATCGAAATAATGAATACTGCATCTAAACGAATGAAACATAACTAATTCAAGTTTTTCCAAAGTTACAAATTTATTCGAAATAACGAATTTCAATCATAATAAATGACCCGAAAAAATTTATGAAACAAAAAGGAACAGATTTTTCGGCAGTGCACATGTCTAGCCCCCACCTGTAAAACCATTCCTGTTTTGGAGGTTGCCTCTTTGTTACCCATCTAGTGCACCTGTTAATTTCATTAACAGCAAAGCACCTGAAACTGATTAACAACCCCTTCTGCTACTAAAAGCGGAACTTCAGTCATTTTTTCATCTAATAAATCTTCTGCCCTTGTTGTTTTAACTTTGGATAGTAAAACATTTTTTTCTGCCAGTAAATACCTTATACAGCCCACTTACTGTTTCTTGTCTGGTCATTAGGGCGGCACAGTGGTGTAGTGGTTAGCACTCTCACCTAGCAATAAGAAGGGTCGCTGGTTCGAATCCCAACCACGACACTTCCTGCCTGGAGTTTGCATGTTCTCCCTGTGCCTGCGTGGGTTTCCTCCGGGTACTCCGGTTTCCTCCCACAATCCAAAGACATGCAGGTAGGTTAATTGGCTTCTGTCCAAAAAAAAATTGGCCCTAGTATATGAATGGGGACCCTAGATTGTGGGCTCCTTGAGGGTAGGGACTGATGTGAGTGTGCAATGTACAGGGATGGGGACAATTGTAGACACTCGCTCAGGTTGAACTGGATGGACTGATGTCTTTATTCAACCTTACTAACTATGAAACTATGAAATTAGCCTAGGCTTATGACATCAAGCACAGCTTTCTCTCTCACTGTCGTGAGAGTTTGCCAGGAAGGGAGGGGGGTGAGTCATAAGAGGGCCAATGAGAGCTGCAGGGCTGCAGAGCTAAAGGTGTGTGTCTGTGTAAATCCAGGAAGTGAATAGGCAGCAGCTTCAGTTGCCCATAGTTAAAATGGATGCAGCCAGACTTAGTGGAGGGAGATTTCTGCAGCATATTTGGCAAGTACAGAATCACAGTATATATAAAATAATATGCAAAGGGGTTGGAGGGAAGCTTCAGAATGGCAAAGTTGTTTTTATTGAAAATTATGTGAGCAGACTGCAGTTCCTCTTTAAAGAGTGCTACACTGCAAGTAGTACTCCTTTGCAGTTGAAGATGAATGGGTGCCAGCTCTCACATTGCCAGGGCAATTTCTGGCAGCTGCTTTTCTCAACGCCTTTCATTTAACAGATGTCAACCAAAGGCCTTTTTTCTCCCTGAAAGAGCATAGATTGTTAGATTTCTACAGTATGAGTCAAATGCAAAATGTCAAGTCATTACTTTGTGCTTTGCTTGACACTTCCTAACCTGAATTAATAACTTTGTCTCTAGGCAAACAAAGACATTGTTCTTGTATCTTGCAGACTGCTTTCAGTAAATCTCCAAGCAGGAGCTGCATTTAAAACATTACTTTAAAATAAAACAGGGTCTACAGAATAATACAGAACAAACAATGGTGAGCAGTGGTGCAGTAACCTATAGTAACCAAACTGGTTGAATCTGGGAAAGTCAATGAATACTGATGGAAGAGTTAATCTATTGATATTTGCCTCAATAAATAAGCCAATGTTCCTAGTATTTGTCAAGACTTAAAATAGTTCTAAAGGCAGAAGGTTTTTTTTTTTTAATCTCAATCCATTCTATCCATTAAGATAAAAAAAACCTGTGTGCAGCAGCCCCCCTAATACTTACCTGAGCCCCTTCTCTTCTATCTAAATTTTTTGAAAAATATTTTTGCATACAGAATAATCATACACAAATGGTACTTACATACCTACACCGACAAAACAACATAAAAATACTGTTAAAGAGTACCTGTAGATACAGGTGCATATACAGTTGCAAAAAAAAGTATGTGAACCCTTTTGGAATGATATGGATTTCTGCACAAAATGGTCATAAAATGTGATCTGATCTTCATCTAAGTCACAACAATAGACAATCACAGTCTGCTTAAACTAACAACACACAAATAATGAAATGTTACCATGTTTTTATTGAACACACCATGTAAACATTCACAATGCAGGTGGAAAAAGTATGTGAACCCCTAGACTAATGAGATCTCCAAGAGCTAGTTGGAGTGAGGTGTCATCCAACTGGAGTCCAATCAATGAGATGAGATTGGAGGTGTTGGTTAAAGCTGCCCTGCCCTATAAAAAAACACACACCAGTTCTGGGTTTGCTTTTCACAAAAAGCATTGCCTGATGTGAATGATGCCTCGCACAAAAGAGCTCTCAGCAAACCTACGATTAAGAATTGTTGACTTGCATAAAGCTGGAAAGGGTTATAAAAGTATCTCCAAACGCCTTGCTGTTCATCAGTCCACGGTAAGACAAATTGTCTATAAAAGAAGAAAGTTCAGCACTGCTGCTACTCTCCCTAGGAGTGGGCGTCCTGTAAAGATGACTGCAAGAGCACAGCGCAGACTGCTCAATGAGGTGAAGAAGAATCCTAGAGCGTCAGCTAAAGACTTACTAAAGTCTCTGGCATATGCCAACATCCCTGTTAGCGAATCTACGATACGTAAAACACTAAACAAGAATAGATTTCATGGGAGGATACCACAGAGGAAGCCACTGTTGTCCAAAAAAAACATTGCTGCACGTTTACAGTTTGCAAAAGAGCACCTGGATGTTCCACAGCAGTACTGGCAAAATATTCTGTGGACAGATGAAACCAAAGTTGAGTTGTTTGGAAGAAACACACAACACTATGTATGGAGAAAAAGAGGCACAGCACACCAAAATCAAAACCTCATCCCAACTGTGAAGAATGGTGGTGGGGATTCATGGTTTGGGGCTGCTTTGCTGCGTCAGGGCCTGGGCGGTTTGCTATCATCGAAGGAAAAATGAATTCCCAAGTTTATCAAGACATTTTGCAGGAGAACGTAAGGCCATCTGTCCACCAGTTGAAGCTCAACAGAAGATGGGTGTTGCATCAGGACAACGACCCAAAGCATAGAAGTAAATCAACAACAGAATGGCTTAAACAGACAAACAAAAAGAAAATACGACTTCTGGAGTGGCCCAGTCAGAGTCCTGACTTCAAACCGATTGAGATGCTGTGGCATGACCTCAAGAAAGCGATTCACACCAGACATCCCAAGAATATTGCTGAACTGAAACAGTTCTGTAAAGAGGAATGGTCAAGAATTACACGCACGTCTGATCTGCAACTACAGGAGAGGTTTGGTTAAAGGTATTGCTGCCAAAGGAGGTTCAACCAGTTATTAAATCCAAGGGTTCACATACTTTCTCCACCTGCACTGTGAATGTTTACATGGTGTGTTTAATAAAAACATGGTAACATTTAATTCTTTGTGTGTTATTAGTTTAAGCAGACTGTGATTGTCTATTGTTGTGACTTAGATGAAGATCACATCACATTTTATGACCAATTTGTGCAGAAATCCATATCATTCCAAAAGGGTTCACATACTTTTTTTTGCAACTGTAATATAAACCCCCCCATGGAGAACATGACACGTGTGTTATATAAGCCGATTCTGCTGCACAAATAGACCAGTATGGGTTCATGGCTATACGTGAGATATATGGCACCAATTGCTAGGTCTATGGGGGCAATTTTCAGTTCAGTTCAGCTCTGTTGCACTTTGAATGACAATTGTGCAGTCATGCAACACTATCCCCACAAATAGAGCTTTCTTTTGGTGGTATTTGATCGCCTCTGCATTTTTTTTTCTTGCGTTATAAACAAAAGAGGAGTGACAAGTCTGAAAAAAACACAATATTTTTAACTTTTTGCTATAATAAATATCCCAATTTAAAAAAAAAAAAAAAAAAAAAACAATTTTTTTTCCTCACTTTAGACCGATATGTATTCTTCTACATATCATGGTAAAAAAAATTGCAAAAAACGTATATAGATTGGTAGTGATGGACGAACTTCTGACGGGACGTTTCGTGAACATGATCACGCAAACGGGCCCCATTCATTTTAATGGCAGGCGAACATTAAAAAACTTCAGGTCATATTTACTAGCTGTGCACACATAGTCCCACAACATGGACACTGACATACCAGAAGTATTAAGTGAATCTGGGATCTACAAAGACAAGCATTCTTTTTTTATCTGTGAAATTTTGTCAATTCAGGACTCAGGAGCGCATGAAGGCCATGGAGGAGAGGCAAGGTCAGGCCAGGCTATGAAGGGGGTGCAGGAGATGATCAGGGCCACAGTCAGGGCAGCGCAGTCCTGTGCCAGTGTGCCACCCTGCGCTTGAGCCCCTGACCCCTCCCCGGCCCTTACCCCCACCTGCGGTGGTCCGGAGGTGCCAGTCCAGTGCTGATCCTCAGCCATGGTGCTGGCACTGCCTGCTGATTGGCTTATCCGCTGCTATCTCCCTCACTGACACCAGCACTGAGATAGAACACTGACACCAGCACCGCGATAGAGAGCACTGACACCAGCACCGAGATAGAGAGCACTGACACCAGCACCAAGATAGAGAGCACTGACACCAGCACCAAGATAGAGAGCACTGACACCAGCAACTCGCTGCGGGACCCAAAAATATTACACCACTCAATCTCGTCAAACAGGAGGGTACGGGCATATAGTACGATGTGCTTTTTTTCTACAAGTGAGCCAAAGGTAGAAAAAAGGTCCGTGTGCTAGATTATATAAATCTTTATACAGTTATAAATATACATGGTCTACTGGTCACATGTGTTGAATTCCTCCGAGATCCATGCCTCATTCATTTTTATAAATGTGAGGTAGTCAACACTGTCGTGAGCTAGGCGAGTGCGCTTATCGGTCACGATCCCCCCCTGCTGCGCTGAACGTCCTTTCAGACAGGACACTGGAAGAGGGGCAAGCCAACAGTTCCATTGCAAATTGTGCAAGCTCTGGCCAGAGGTCAAGCCTGCCCACCCAGTAGTCCAGGGTTTCATCACTTCTCAGAGCGTCCACATCGGCCGTTAACCCGATGTAGTCGGACACCGGTTGGTCTAGGCATTCCCTGATGCTGGATCCGGATGACACCTGTCGATGGGTCGGCTGAAAGAATGATCTTATATCAGAAGTGACCAACACATCTTCAAACCGCCCTCTTCTTGCAGGCGCTGTTGGATTGGTACCCGCAACTCTTTCTCTGGGAGTGGAAATTCCTCTGCCAGCGCACGCAAAAGCAGAATTTCTCTAAGCAAGGCCTGGAAGTACTCCATTCTGACAGCCCTCTGTGATGGTGGTAACATTTCTGCCATTTTTTTTTTGTACCGGGGTCTAAGTACGCTGCCACCCAGTACTGGTCCTTGACCTTTATGCTTTTTATACGGGGGTCCCTCTTAAAACACTGGAGCATGAAGGCCCCATTTGCACTAAACTGGAAGCGGCGTGGCCTGGCTCCTGCTCATCATCCAGGATAATGTCGTCCTCCTCCCCCCATCCACGGACAACAACAGGGATCCCAGAAAGGTTTAAAGCATGCTCTTCTTGCTCCTCCTCATCCGTCCTGGCACCATCCTCCTCTGACTCCTCTTCAGACTCCTGTTGTTGACTTGTCTCAGATAGAGTAGCCCCCCCTGGGAATTCATCCAGCATTGTGACTTCCACATCTTCCTGCTCCTGCTCCTCGACGGCTTGATCAATGACACTATGCAATGTACGCTCCATAAAGAAGGTGTAAGGTATGATGTCACTGATGGGGCCATGGCTGCAACTGACCAGTTTGGTGATCTCATCAAATGGCCGCAGAAGTCTGCATGCGTCGGGCATGAGCAGCCACTGGCACGGTGAAAAAAAACCAAGCTCCCCAGAACCTGTTCTGCCGCAGAGTTCGTACATGTAGTCGTTAACTGCACGTTTCTGCTGGAGCAGCCTATAGCATATACAAGGTTGAGTTCCATCGCGTCGGGCAATCACAAATAAGACGTCTGACAGGCAGATTGTGTCGATGCTGAATGTCAGCAAGGCGAGCCATGGCCGTGTAAGATCTTCTGAAATGGGCCGAGATTTTCCTTGCCTGCTGCAAGATGTCCTGGACCCCAGGGTATTTGACAACGAATCGCTGCACGACCAAGTTTAAGACGTGTGCCATGCATGGCACATGTGTAATTTTGCCCTGTTTCAACGCGCTCAGCAGATTGGCAACGTTGTCGCACACCACTTTACCAACTGTCAAATTGAGCGGTGTTAGCCACTGATCTGGAGGAGTGTGGGTGAATAGCTGCGCCTCTAATAGATCAAGCTGCCAACACAACAATATGACCAATTGTATAATATAATTAAAAAGAAAAAGTGTGGCGCTAAATAAGACGTGTTTGAACAGTCGTTGTAGGCGAGAATGGGAAAATCTCGACCACTAAAATAAGTGTTCAAAATTAATGTGAAAGTGAAACGGACATCAATCCGTAAGCATAACTTAAAAGAGTATGCTAATCAGAGAAAAACATCATCATGTGAATGTGATATATAGAAACTAACAAAATTCCTATTTAAATCAACAAAAAAGAACTTATCATCATATAAAGCAGGGGTCTTCAAACTACGGCCCTCCAGTTGTTCAGGAACTACAATTCCCATCATGCCTAGTCATGTCTGTGAATGTCAGAGTGTTACAATGCCAATTGCTAGTTCTATGGGGGCAATTTTCAGCTCAGTTCAGCTCTGTTGCACTTTGAATGACAATTGTGCAGTCATGCAACACTATCCCCACAAATAGAGCTTTCTTTTGGTGGTATTTGATCGCCTCTGCATTTTTTTTTCTTGCGTTATAAACAAAAGAGGAGTGACAAGTCTGAAAAAAAACACAATATTTTTAACTTTTTGCTATAATAAAATATCCCAATTTAAAAAAAAAAAACAAAAACAATTTTTTTTCCTCACTTTAGACCGATATGTATTCTTCTACATATCATGGTAAAAAAAATTGCAAAAAACGTATATAGATTGGTAGTGATGGACGAACTTCTGACGGGACGTTTCGTGAACATGATCACGCAAACGGGCCCCATTCATTTTAATGGCAGGCGAACATTAAAAAAACTTCAGGTCATATTTACTAGCTGTGCACACATAGTCCCACAACATGGACACTGACATACCAGAAGTATTAAGTGAATCTGGGATCTACAAAGACAAGCATTCTTTTTTTATCTGTGAAATTTTTCAATTCAGGACTCAGGAGCGCATGAAGGCCATGGAGGAGAGGCAAGGTCAGGCCAGGCTATGAAGGGGGTGCAGGAGATGATCAGGGCCACAGTCAGGGCAGCGCAGTCCTGTGCCAGTGTGCCACCCTGCGCTTGAGCCCCTGACCCCTCCCCGGCCCTTACCCCCACCTGCGGTGGTCCGGAGGTGCCAGTCCAGTGCTGATCCTCAGCCATGGTGCTGGCACTGCCTGCTGATTGGCTTATCCGCTGCCATCTCCCTCACTGACACCAGCACTGAGATAGAACACTGACACCAGCACCGCGATAGAGAGCACTGACACCAGCACCGAGATAGAGAGCACTGACACCAGCACCAAGATAGAGAGCACTGACACCAGCACCAAGATAGAGAGCACTGACACCAGCAACTCGCTGCGGGACCCAAAAATATTACACCACTCAATCTCGTCAAACAGGAGGGTACGGGCATATAGTACGATGTGCTTTTTTTCTACAAGTGAGCCAAAGGTAGAAAAAAGGTCCGTGTGCTAGATTATATAAATCTTTATACAGTTATAAATATACATGGTCTACTGGTCACATGTGTTGAATTCCTCCGAGATCCATGCCTCATTCATTTTTATAAATGTGAGGTAGTCAACACTGTCGTGAGCTAGGCGAGTGCGCTTATCCGTCACGATCCCCCCCTGCTGCGCTGAACGTCCTTTCAGACAGGACACTGGAAGAGGGGCAAGCCAACAGTTCCATTGCAAATTGTGCAAGCTCTGGCCAGAGGTCAAGCCTGCCCACCCAGTAGTCCAGGGGTTCATCACTTCTCAGAGCGTCCACATCGGCCGTTAACCCGATGTAGTCGGACACCGGTTGGTCTAGGCGTTCCCTGATGCTGGATCCGGATGACACCTGTCGATGGGTCGGCTTAAAGAATGATCTTATATCAGAAGTGACCAACACATCTTCAAACCGCCCTCTTCTTGCAGGCGCTGTTGGATTGGTACCCGCAACTCTTTCTCTGGGAGTGGAAATTCCTCTGCCAGCGCACGCAAAAGCAGAATGCAGAATTTCTCTAAGCAAGGCCTGGAAGTACTCCATTCTGACAGCCCTCTGTGATGGTGGTAACATTTCTGCCATTTTTTGTTTGTACCGGGGTCTAAGTACGCTGCCACCCAGTACTGGTCCTTGACCTTTATGCTTTTTATACGGGGTCCCTCTTAAAACACTGGAGCATGAAGGCCCCCATTTGCACTAAACTGGAAGCGGCGTGGCCTGGCTCCTGCTCATCATCCAGGATAATGTCGTCCTCCTCCCCCCATCCACGGACAACAACAGGGATCCCAGAAAGGTTTAAAGCATGCTCTTCTTGCTCCTCCTCATCCGTCCTGGCACCATCCTCCTCTGACTCCTCTTCAGACTCCTGTTGTTGACTTGTCTCAGATAGAGTAGCCCCCCCTGGGAATTCATCCAGCATTGTGACTTCCTCATCTTCCTGCTCCTGCTCCTCGACGGCTTGATCAATGACACTATGCAATGTACGCTCCATAAAGAAGGTGTAAGGTATGATGTCACTGATGGGGCCATGGCTGCAACTGACCAGTTTGGTGATCTCATCAAATGGCCGCAGAAGTCTGCATGCGTCGGGCATGAGCAGCCACTGGCACGGTGAAAAAAAACCAAGCTCCCCAGAACCTGTTCTGCCGCAGAGTTCGTACATGTAGTCGTTAACAGCACGTTTCTGCTGGAGCAGCCTATAGCATATACAAGGTTGAGTTCCATCGCGTCGGGCAATCACAAATAAGACGTCTGACAGGCAGATTGTGTCGATGCTGAATGTCAGCAAGGCGAGCCATGGCCGTGTAAGATCTTCTGAAATGGGCCGAGATTTTCCTTGCCTGCCGCAAGATGTCCTGGACCCCAGGGTATTTGACAACGAATCACTGCACGACCAAGTTTAAGACGTGTGCCATGCATGGCACATGTGTAATTTTGCCCTGTTTCAACGCGCTCAGCAGATTGGCAACGTTGTCGCACACCACTTTACCAACTGTCAAATTGAGCGGTGTTAGCCACTGATCTGGAGGAGTGTGGGTGAATAGCTGCGCCTCTAATAGATCAAGCTGCCAACACAACAATATGACCAATTGTATAATATAATTAAAAAGAAAAAGTGTGGCGCTAAATAAGACGTGTTTGAACAGTCGTTGTAGGCGAGAATGGGAAAATCTCGACCACTAAAATAAGTGTTCAAAATTAATGTGAAAGTGAAACGGACATCAATCCGTAAGCATAACTTAAAAGAGTATGCTAATCAGAGAAAAACATCATCATGTGAATGTGATATATAGAAACTAACAAAATTCCTATTTAAATCAACAAAAAAGAACTTATCATCATATAAAGCAGGGGTCTTCAAACTACGGCCCTCCAGTTGTTCAGGAACTACAATTCCCATCATGCCTAGTCATGTCTGTGAATGTCAGAGTGTTACAATGCCAATTGCTAGTTCTATGGGGGCAATTTTCAGCTCAGTTCAGCTCTGTTGCACTTTGAATGACAATTGTGCAGTCATGCAACACTATCCCCACAAATAGAGCTTTCTTTTGGTGGTATTTGATCGCCTCTGCATTTTTTTTTCTTGCGTTATAAACAAAAGAGGAGTGACAAGTCTGAAAAAAACACAATATTTTTAACTTTTTGCTATAATAAATATCCCAATTTTAAAAAAAAACAAAAAAAAACAATTTTTTTTCCTCACTTTAGACCGATATGTATTCTTCTACATATCATGGTAAAAAAAATTGCAAAAAACGTATATAGATTGGTAGTGATGGACGAACTTCTGACGGGACGTTTCGTGAACATGATCACGCAAACGGGCCCCATTCATTTTAATGGCAGGCGAACATTAAAAAACTTCAGGTCATATTTACTAGCTGTGCACACATAGTCCCACAACATGGACACTGACATACCAGAAGTATTAAGTGAATCTGGGATCTACAAAGACAAGCATTCTTTTTTTATCTGTGAAATTTTTCAATTCAGGACTCAGGAGCGCATGAAGGCCATGGAGGAGAGGCAAGGTCAGGCCAGGCTATGAAGGGGGTGCAGGAGATGATCAGGGCCACAGTCAGGGCAGCGCAGTCCTGTGCCAGTGTGCCACCCTGCGCTTGAGCCCCTGACCCCTCCCCGGCCCTTACCCCCACCTGCGGTGGTCCGGAGGTGCCAGTCCAGTGCTGATCCTCAGCCATGGTGCTGGCACTGCCTGCTGATTGGCTTATCCGCTGCCATCTCCCTCACTGACACCAGCACTGAGATAGAACACTGACACCAGCACCGCGATAGAGAGCACTGACACCAGCACCGAGATAGAGAGCACTGACACCAGCACCAAGATAGAGAGCACTGACACCAGCACCAAGATAGAGAGCACTGACACCAGCAACTCGCTGCGGGACCCAAAAATATTACACCACTCAATCTCGTCAAACAGGAGGGTACGGGCATATAGTACGATGTGCTTTTTTTCTACAAGTGAGCCAAAGGTAGAAAAAAGGTCCGTGTGCTAGATTATATAAATCTTTATACAGTTATAAATATACATGGTCTACTGGTCACATGTGTTGAATTCCTCCGAGATCCATGCCTCATTCATTTTTATAAATGTGAGGTAGTCAACACTGTCGTGAGCTAGGCGAGTGTGCTTATCCGTCACGATCCCCCCCTGCTGCGCTGAACGTCCTTTCAGACAGGACACTGGAAGAGGGGCAAGCCAACAGTTCCATTGCAAATTGTGCAAGCTCTGGCCAGAGGTCAAGCCTGCCCACCCAGTAGTCCAGGGGTTCATCACTTCTCAGAGCGTCCACATCGGCCGTTAACCCGATGTAGTCGGACACCGGTTGGTCTAGGCGTTCCCTGATGCTGGATCCGGATGACACCTGTCGATGGGTCGGCTGAAAGAATGATCTTATATCAGAAGTGACCAACACATCTTCAAACCGCCCTCTTCTTGCAGGCGCTGTTGGATTGGTACCCGCAACTCTTTCTCTGGGAGTGGAAATTCCTCTGCCAGCGCACGCAAAAGCAGAATGCAGAATTTCTCTAAGCAAGGCCTGGAAGTACTCCATTCTGACAGCCCTCTGTGATGGTGGTAACATTTCTGCCATTTTTTGTTTGTACCGGGGTCTAAGTACGCTGCCACCCAGTACTGGTCCTTGACCTTTATGCTTTTTATACGGGGTCCCTCTTAAAACACTGGAGCATGAAGGCCCCCATTTGCACTAAACTGGAAGCGGCGTGGCCTGGCTCCTGCTCATCATCCAGGATAATGTCGTCCTCCTCCCCCCATCCACGGACAACAACAGGGATCCCAGAAAGGTTTAAAGCATGCTCTTCTTGCTCCTCCTCATCCGTCCTGGCACCATCCTCCTCTGACTCCTCTTCAGACTCCTGTTGTTGACTTGTCTCAGATAGAGTAGCCCCCCCTGGGAATTCATCCAGCATTGTGACTTCCTCATCTTCCTGCTCCTGCTCCTCGACGGCTTGATCAATGACACTATGCAATGTACGCTCCATAAAGAAGGTGTAAGGTATGATGTCACTGATGGGGCCATGGCTGCAACTGACCAGTTTGGTGATCTCATCAAATGGCCGCAGAAGTCTGCATGCGTCGGGCATGAGCAGCCACTGGCACGGTGAAAAAAAACCAAGCTCCCCAGAACCTGTTCTGCCGCAGAGTTCGTACATGTAGTCGTTAACAGCACGTTTCTGCTGGAGCAGCCTATAGCATATACAAGGTTGAGTTCCATCGCGTCGGGCAATCACAAATAAGACGTCTGACAGGCAGATTGTGTCGATGCTGAATGTCAGCAAGGCGAGCCATGGCCGTGTAAGATCTTCTGAAATGGGCCGAGATTTTCCTTGCCTGCCGCAAGATGTCCTGGACCCCAGGGTATTTGACAACGAATCGCTGCACGACCAAGTTTAAGACGTGTGCCATGCATGGCACATGTGTAATTTTGCCCTGTTTCAACGCGCTCAGCAGATTGGCAACGTTGTCGCACACCACTTTACCAACTGTCAAATTGAGCGGTGTTAGCCACTGATCTGGAGGAGTGTGGGTGAATAGCTGCGCCTCTAATAGATCAAGCTGCCAACACAACAATATGACCAATTGTATAATATAATTAAAAAGAAAAAGTGTGGCGCTAAATAAGACGTGTTTGAACAGTCGTTGTAGGCGAGAATGGGAAAATCTCGACCACTAAAATAAGTGTTCAAAATTAATGTGAAAGTGAAACGGACATCAATCCGTAAGCATAACTTAAAAGAGTATGCTAATCAGAGAAAAACATCATCATGTGAATGTGATATATAGAAACTAACAAAATTCCTATTTAAATCAACAAAAAAGAACTTATCATCATATAAAGCAGGGGTCTTCAAACTACGGCCCTCCAGTTGTTCAGGAACTACAATTCCCATCATGCCTAGTCATGTCTGTGAATGTCAGAGTGTTACAATGCCTCATGGGATGTGTAGTTCCGCAACAGCTGGAGGGCCGTAGTTTGAGGATCCCTGATATAGAGAGACAGCGGAGTCATCCGATCTCTATACTAGGAATAGGTAATAAAAAAATAATATGACCACTATAAATAGACTCAGTGTGCCAACCACTAAAAAGTATGTAATAACACGCAAGTTTAGAGCACTCAAGGAACAGTGGTAAGTAATTAAAAGTAGTGATCTAGATGGTGGTTACACGCTCTTAACGAGCAACAGCCACCTGTATATACGAGACCACCCTAAAAATAAAAAATAAAAAGTGTATCAAATAAAGTAAGATATGGTCCTAGCGACATAGAATGTGCTAGAATAGAGTTAGATACCCCTATGTGTTATTTCAGCACATTCACAACCGCAACAAAGGAAGTGAGGAGGTATTCTGGTTTACAAATGGAATGGATTACTTATGTTAACTCATATCTTGTATAAACCAATAAGGTGAACACATCAAGAATATCTCAACTGGACACACCGTCTCAATATAGAATAATAAGAGACCAGATTAAAATATAAAAATGTCCATAGCTTATATGAGTTCAAATGGTAAAGGGTCAATCAAGATTTCCATTTATAGGGTTTGAAAACTGCGTCCTCTTAGTGTCGGATTCAGTTGCAAACACGGCAATATAGAAATGAATTCGGTACGCTTTTTTTTTTTTTTGAAAGCCTGTGGCGTGCAAAACACACTCAAAAACTCACCCGGTGCATAAAAAATGTGCACAACATAAAGAGGTGCGACAAAAAAGTGCAACGGGTACACAAGACCTCTAAAATCAGAGGACCTTGTCCTGAATCCCCCTGGGCGTTAGGCTCCTGACAGGGACAAGGACCGTAAAACTTGGTCTTCCTGGCCGAAACCAGTCAGACCCCGTTCTCTGGAAGGTCTGCCGAAACAGACCCACCCAAATACTAGGTGGGGCTCTCCCGAAGAGAGACCCCAACCCTATGAGAGAGGGCGAACTAAGCCAGAAGGCCATGTCCACCCCCTCCCTGACGTTCAGGACAGGCCCTGGGACCTGTGACCCTACTAATCACACAAATGCTCAAACGTGTACAAACATAAAAATACAAAAAGTGACAAACAAACAAAGGAATAAATAAAATAAAGTGGGGGAAGGGATAGTGGAGAGGAAGAGTGAATGAAGTGGCCATTGTGTAAAACAATGACCAGGCCCTCCGGCCAGGAATAAAAAATTCCTCTGGTCCCAGCCAAAAGGCCCGGCCCAAGAGGCAGGTGCTAAAAAAGCGTGATATGGTGCAGTGACCGTGGTGCCATAAATCAATGTGTCCCTCACACACAGTGATTGTTTGGCACCCCTGGACTGCCACTCCAGGGGCACATACTCCATAGGCTTTCAAGACCGCCCTGGCCAACGGTCCGGACCACAGCAGCCCCCACCCCAGACAGGAAGGTCTAGAGATCAGGAAGCTTGGTGAGAGCCCGTCCCACCAACAGGCTCACCGTCACTCCCATCACTCCCTCCTAATTACATTCGGGAAATACTAACCGATCCTCCCCTCTGGCGGCAGGGATTCACGGCGTTCTGTTACCCGAAAGACTGTCCGGGGCTAGAGCCACCCCAATCCAGGCCAGAAGGCCAGGTAACTCGACCCACTGGATCCGACCAAGGCAGCACCCATCCTCACAACTGGGGCACATTGAAGTCTTTGTCAGACGAAACGCATCGGGAGAACTTTGCAGATATACTGCTACTATTGCGCTTCATTGCTTTTGTTTTGTTTTTAAATTACATTTTTATGAAGATGTATTTCGGATGTTAACGCATTCTTAGCAATAAATTGAGTCCCTTTCTGGACCTTTTTACACGATGAGGAGGCCCTCTCTTTTTTCTTTGTCTACATACTTCCACATGTCCTGAGGATCTTTGTCCGGCGGTGAACGTTTTCCTGTTAACCGTTTTCTGGGATTTCCTGTCGTTTGGTGAGTGAAGATTGATACCTCTCTCTGAGCTCTACTCCGGGTGCAGTGATCCAGTGCGGTTCCAGTTTTAACAGTTTCAAGCTCGTTTGACCCCTCACCACCGGTCAGTGGGTCCACCGGATGTGGTAAGTGTACCGAATTCATTTCTATATTGCCGTGTTTGCAACTGAATCCGACACTAAGAGGACGCAGTTTTCAAACCCTATAAATGGAAATCTTGATTGACCCTTTACCATTTAAACTCATATAAGCTATGGACATTTTTATATTTTAATCTGGTCTCTTATTATTCTATATTGAGACGGTGTGTCCAGTTGAGATATTCTTGATGTGTTCACCTTATTGGTTTATACAAGATATGAGTTAACATAAGTAATCCATTCCATTTGTAAACCAGAATACCTCCTCACTTCCTTTGTTGCGGTTGTGAATGTGCTGAAATAACACATAGGGGTATCTAACTCTATTCTAGCACACTGTATGTCGCTAGGACCATATCTTACTTTATTTGATACACTTTTTATTTTTTATTTTTAGGGTGGTCTCGTATATACAGGTGGCTGTTGCTCGTTAAGAGCGTGTAACCACCATCTAGATCACTACTTTTAGTTACTTACCACTGTTCCTTGAGTGCTCTAAACTTGCGTGTTATTACATACTTTTTAGTGGTTGGCACACTTAGCCACTGATCTGCCTGTGAACGCAAAGCTGAAAGGAGTGCAGGGCCAGTGTGGTTCTTGGCTTTCAGGCACAACAGACGCAGCACAGCATGGCAACGTCTCACCTGGCTTGTTGAATAGGTTCTGGGGATCTTGGGCGGCGCAGCGGAAGAGACGGTAGCAGCGGAAAAGGAGTCAGCCGAGGAGGAGAGGGAGGATGGAGTAGGAGGAGGAGAAGAAGAGGCAGGCCTGCATGCAATCCGTGGTGGTAAAACCAAATCTACACGGATGCCACAGGTTACATGCTTGACGGCCGTCAGAAGGTTCACCCAGTGGGCAGTAAAAGTTCTATATCTCCCCTTCCCGTGTTTGCTAGACCACGTGTCTGTGGTCAGATGTATCTTGGCACCGACACTGTGTGCCAGAGATACATTCACTTGCCACTGAACATGGCCATATAGCTCTGGGATGCCCTTCTGTGAGAAATACTTCCTTCCTGGGACCTTCCATTGTGGTGTTCCAATGGCCACAAGTTTTCGAAAGGCCTTTGACTCTACCAGTTTATATGGCAGTAGTTGGTGGGCTATCAGTTCTGACAAGCCAGCGGTCAACCGTTGGGCAAGCGGGTTATCCGGCATCATCATTTTTTTTACGCTCGAACATTTGGCCCACGGAAGCCTTTTTCCAGAAAAATGTGAGGATGGCATGATGGAAGGTGGAGTGGAGGACAATTCTGAGGAGAAGGAGAAGTAGAAAAGGCTGGACGGTGAGAGAGTGTGGCTTTGTGGGTTCTGACGGCGTTGCTCCCACTGGGCTTGGTGATGGTAGCTCATGTGCCTTCTTAAGTCGGTCGTCTGTAGGTGAGTGTTGGGTTTACTGCGACTTATGCGTTGACTGCAAAGGCTGCAGATGGCAATACTATTGTCAGCAGCGGACACGTTAAAAAAAGCCCACACTGCGGAGCCATCTGTCGGCATCCTGGGAGCGCCAGATGTGACTGTACATGGTTCATGGCTCGCTCCTGATACATTAGCATTCTGGTTTGTCCCTCCTGTGCAATGTAAGTTCCACCTGCTTCTCCTCCCGATCTGCTGGTCCATCTCTCCCTCTGAACTCCCCTCCTCTCCCTCTCTTGTGGGCACCCACGTGACGTCCCTAGACACGTCATCATCGACATCACCTTCACCACCACTATAATTAGAGATCTCGGAGTAGGCAGCAACAGCGGGGACCAACCTCCTTGGGCCGATCGGGGTAGTGTCGTCAGACTGCTGAGTGGCGGTTGTTGCTACCTCCTCTTCCTGATCCAATGCCAAGAATGGCTGCGCATTGGAAATGTCTTGTGATGGATGGGAAAATAATTCCTGTGACTCAAGCGAGGGTATATGGTGGCTGGTGGGACCACGCTCCCATACTAATGACCTATGCTCTGTCGCAAGACACCTCACGGGTGACACACGTCTGGAAATTAAATGAAAGTCTCCTACAGGTTCCGGAAGTGGTATCAGAAATTACAAAAGAGTTGCCGCTATATTTCCAGACGAATAGAACTCCGGACAGTAGCCCAGGCATGGTATGGGAGGCTCATAAGACCGTCATACGAGGTATTTTTTTTATCAAACATGGTTCTAGACTTAAAAGAGACAAAGAAAGACAATTCAATTTGCTTTTGACCAATCTCCAAGTTACAGAGTCTAAACACAAACACGCCCCCTCCCCTGATATAGAACGGGATTTGGCTGGAATCCGGGTACATATTAATGATCTTCTACAATATAGGGCCAAGGCGACACTGCAGAAATGCAGGAAAATCAGTTATGCATACAAGAATAGGTGTGGGAAAACATTAGCTAGGTCGATCAAGGAACAAAAACTCTGATCATATATACCATATATTATGTCCTCGAAGGATCAGAAGATAGCTCTTCCCTCAAAGATCTCAGAAGTTTTCCGGGATTTTTACGCGTCCCTTTATAACATCCCACCCACTACAAACTCTGTCGCTGATACCCTGTTTCCCCAAAAATAAGACCTAGCGTGATTGTCGGTGATGGCTGCAATATAAGCCCTACCCTGTTTCCCCGAAAATAAGCCCTACCCTGAAAATAAGACCTACAATGACTTTAACTAGGGCTTATTTGGGGGGTAGGGCTTATATTGCAGCCATCACCGACAACCACGCTAGGTCTTATTTTCGGGGAAACAGGGTAGATGAATTTGTACAATCAGCTAAGATGTCCACTATTACATCTGAAATCAGAGTTGAACTAGATAAGCCGATAAGTCTGGAGGAATTGACATCAGTGGTGAACTCCACCAAATCGGGAAAAGCCCTGGGACCGGATGGACTTACCCTGCAGAATTATAAAACCTTGCTTCCTACCCTAGACCCCTATATGGTAGATTTATTCAATGAGTTGGGCAAGGATAAACCCCTTCCTAGTGATACTTTAAAAGCCTACATATCTGTTATTCCGAAGGAAGGTAAGGACCCGACCTTATGTGGCAGTTACCGGCCAATCTCTCTATTGAACGCCGATCTTAAATTGTTTACTAAAATTCTAGCGAACCGCCTAGCAACTTATTTACCTGATCTGGTGCATTTGGACCAAGTAGGCTTTGTCCCTACTAGGGAAGCTTGGGATAATACGATTAAAGTCTTAAATTTGCTTCATGTAGCCAGAACCTCCCCCACTCCCTGTGTTTTTCTTAGCACAGATGTGGAAAAAGCGTTTGATCGGGTGAATTGGCAATATATGTTTTCAGTCCTTCGACATCTGGGACTAGGGGACACCATTATTCAATGGATTAGGGCAATTTACTCACAACCTACGGCTCAGGTTAAAGCTAATAGGGTTCTCTGACTCTTTCTATACAGAATGGTACTAGACAGGGATGTCCGCTATCTCCCTTGCTATTTACCTTATCCCTGGAACCATTTTTTTAATAGAATCAGACTGAACCCAGATATCCAAGGTATAAGGGTTGCAGGAGATCAACATAAAATATCAGCCTATGTGGACGATATGCTCTTTTCCCTGACAAATCCTGTTATCTCGCTCCCTAATCTGTTACGGGAAATCGAGATATATGGATCACTTTCCAATTTGAAAATTCCATAAATCAGAAGCCATGGGGATAGGGATACCTTTTCATGTGCAAACTACACTTAAATCTAGCTTCAAATTTAAATGGACAGAGACGGCCCTGCAGTACTTAGGTACTTATATACCTATGGATATGTCACGTATATTCGAACTTAATTTCTTCCCTCTTTTGATTAAGATCTGTATGCTTCTAGAGACCTGGAATAGGGGATTGCACCCATGGTTTGGTAGAATTAACATTGTGTATTCTACCTAAATTTCTGTATTTACTCCAAGCCCTACCAATTAGACTCCCTTTATCTTACTTTAAACAAGTTAATTCGCTCTTTATTAAGTTTGTGTGGGCATATAAGAAACCAAGACTTTTTCATTTAATGACCTTACCTAAGCAACATGGCGGCTTGGCCCTTCCGAATATCTTAGTATACTACCAAGCAATACACACAAGTAGAATTATTGATTGGTGCCGTCACGGTCAAATTTAAACTATGGACTCAGTGGAATGGGTGCTTGCGCTTGTTCTATCTATTAAGGGCCTCGTGGTGCTATGAACATCTTCAGTCACTGCTGAAAAGCCATCCTTTAATAGGCACAACACTTTGTATAGGCTCTGTAGCTATTAAAAGACACTCCATCTCTTCTGTGGACTCTCCGTTGCTCCCTATCTTGGGGAACCCACAATTTTCCCTGGGTATGTGCCCACATAAGTTTGGCAATTTATATTCCTCAGGTATGACCCAGGCATCTCACTTCTCAATAAATGGCAGATGGCCCTCAATTGAGGAATTAGTGAGGGAGGAGGGCCTTTTTAAATTGAACTTTTGGCAAGCACTTCAGCTACGACATTTTTTGGACACTATACCTAATCCTCGAAACTATACTCTCCCTTTGAAGAATGTTGCTCTGGGGATGGTAATATAACAGGTTTTGTCCAAAACATACTCTATGCTGAACTGCCCGGTAGTTCCATCACATCCGACGTTCTTGGATAAATGGGAAAAAGATTTACAACGAAAATTTACACCGGCTCAAATTCAGAATATACTAAGACTGGCTTTGAAGTCCTCAGTTTGTACAAAAACTCTAGAATTTAAAATTACCAACTACTGACACGATGGTAACTCACTCCCTACCTTTTACATCAATACTATCCTGATACCACTGATCGTTGCTGGAGATGTGAGGGAGATAGGAGGTACGTTACTTCACATATTCTGGTCATGCCCTAAATTGAATCACTTCTGGACGACAGTCCAAGAGGTGACCCAAAAATTCACGGAGCATAAGATTCCGGGTGATCCGGCATTTGTCTTACTGCAGGTCTAGAATATTCCGGTTAAATGCTATCAAAAATTTTAAGACACCTTCTCAGTGCTGCAAAGTCCTGCATTCCACTCTATTGGAAAAAACAAATACCGCCAACAGCGGCCGATTGGCTGCGTAAGGTAGTAGATAACTGTGGAATGGAGGACCTGCTAGCGGTGAAGAAACATGAACAGGACAAATACTCATTGACTTGAAATGCCTGGAAACAGTTTATCCTATCCGAGGAGGGGGTAGCCCTCCTTAGATAGGAGAGTTATAAATAAGCGCTGCGCCCTATGGGTTATGGCTATCCTGAACCAGTGATACCCAACTTCCCCCCTCTTTTTTTTGTTTGTGTGTTGTTGATTTAGTTTTATTTTAGTAAATAAGAAAAAGGGAAACTGGCGATGTCAGATCTGGTTCTTGAATTTATTCTCTTGGTGTTTTTTTTTTTCCTTTTCTCGCCATATTTTTTTATAGGAAATAACAGGAGGCGGCGCTGGTCTGCGATTAGCTTTATAAGCGACCTCGCTGATCTGTACCGTCACACACGAGAAGAATAAGATTTCAGTTGTATGTTGTTTTACTATGGAAGTGTATTGTATCGACCGGATTTCGCCCGTTTGAGGCGTTAATAAAGATTATATTTGAAAAAAACAAAAAACATCCCTCTATAGTGCTTACGTGTCTTAATCCAGAGCACCAAGTCATTTGTTCACTGCCTCCTTCCTCAGCTATAAGCACAAGTCACTTCTGACACCAAGAGAAATGAGAGTGAGTTCAAGCTGATTGACAGCCTCAGCTCGGTTCCTGTATGAAGAGGGTTGTGTCCCTTCACTCCAATTCGCTCTTAGAGCTCTCCTCACTGACGCAACTTTAGCTCCCCACTTTTCAGAGCTGAGAGATCCTGAGTAAATTAAGCACTTTGAAGGGATGTAGGGGAAATGTGGCTGTAGACAAACAGGCAGATCTAATGTAGGAGGATTGGTTTCATCTCTGTATCACCTGAGGCCAGTCACTTCACTGGGTATATGTAAAGGTTTATCATCTAAAAAAGGCCCGTACACACAATCTGACTTTTTGACAACATGCAAATTAGCTGTTTTGGACCAACATCCGACCGTGTGTATGCTCCATCGGACCAACTTTTTCATCAGACTTTTGTTGGCTGTGCGAACGTACCAACTTTCTGCCAACAAAAGTCCGATGGAGCAAAGTCTGACCGTGTGCACACAAAACCATCAGACTTTTGTACAAACACACATGCTCAGAACCAATGCAAAAGATCAGACAATACAGAAGTTGACCAAAGGTGGTGCTGGAGTATTTGAACGTCCTCTTTTGAAGTATCGTCAGTACGTTGAAACGTCACCACGTTTGTGTTTGTTGCCTAAAAGTCCTGCCGTGTGTATGCAATACAAACTTGGGGCCAACGCCCTTTGTACAAAAATCCACGGTAAAGTTTGTACAAAGTCCAATCGTGTGTAGGAGGCTTAAGTCTTACAGGTCTTTAGGTGCGTCTCATGACATAGCAACCCCATGCAGCCAATACCACTAAACACATTTACCTGGCAAAGGCTGTACAACAAAGCTCCTGGTGCTTTATCAGAATATACTGTTGTGCATACAGATGTCCTCAACACTAGTCTGCATGTGGGTCAGCGACGCAATACAAAAACTTAGCTTAAAAGATGAATCCTTTTTACATAATTACACTGTTTCAAACTAGACCAAAATCTGGCTGATACTCATGGAAAATGGAAAGCAGTGTACTTCAGTGATCTCCCCTTGCTTCCTAAACCCATGCTGAGCAGCAGGGCCTGATGGATTGTGAATACAGGAGAAAACTATTTGCATTTTCTGAATGTAGGTAAACTGTTCCCTGACAGGATGAGGTGGAGAGTGGCGATGTCGTGCTCTCCCACCTTGCCCAGAACACGCTTTACACCAATTAAAAAAAAAAAATGCAAAGCATCCTCTGAATGGCCGACTTCCCATGTTCACAATATCAGGTTGCCACACAGGACCTAGAAGCAAGTGAAGCTTACTGGAGTAGTGATTTCCAGCTTCCAGGGGCATCTAGGTATGAATATACATACATCAAAGCTGTTTAAAAAAAAAATAAAAAAATAAACCATGCCTGGAATTTTAACATTTAACTTGGCAAAACAATTGATACCAAACCACAACTCCCTCTGTACATTATCTTTATTATTTACATAATACAATATAGCATAAATGCTGAATAGCATGATTATGTGCAATACATAAATATGAACTATCTGTACACATTTGCATATCTAGTAACTCAGAAGTAAAGGTTTAAAAGAAAAAAAGGGGGGATGCTTTAGAAAATATATATATATTGTAAACCAGGGGACAGAACACACAAAGTAAAATCTTAAAGTGAAGCTGAGTGAACACATAACTATTTACAAATGAGACCAAGCAATACCACAACACTATTCTAAAAACGGTACTTTTAGCCCAAAAAAAAAATAAAAAAAAATAAACCCCTGCGCGCACACACACATCATACAAATCTTCCATTATAACACAGAAGTGATATTACCATATAACCCAAGCATTCATGAACGTTACTGCCTTTTCTAGAGTTTCTGTACAAAGCTGAAGAGAACGCAGCCCATGCAATATAACCAAGGAAGTTTCAGTCCTGCACTCAGGTACAGCTGAAATGCAGGAGATGAGCAGCCCTCATTGGGGTTCCTGGTAGCGCTCAAAAAAGGAGAGAAGAGAGAAAAAAAAAAAAAAAAAAGATAAAAATCCTAACAAAAAAAAAAAAAAAAAAAAAATACAGATGCACACACACACACAATCTTAAAAAAGGGAAAAAAAAAATAAAAAAATCTACAGCAGCCAAGTAAGGTATGGTTTCCATGCAAAACTGTGCAGTTGAATCACATAGTTAAACCTCCATTTATGGATAAAAGCCATTTTATAGACTACCTTACTGAATTAAAAAGAAAAACCCACAAACAAAAAATATGTACGGCCCAAACGCTGCAGATGAAGCCCTTGTCCCTCGATGGATTTGGTTCCATCACTGAAGTATTAGTATAATTGCTTCTAAAGCTGACAGGTAAACCTCTATGCTCTCAATTTTCAGATGGCCTCCATTAATGAACTATAAATATAAAATGCAGACACAAAAAGGCACAGGAGGGCTTTCAAAGTTAACAAGGCTTGAAAATCTGCAGTGATGTCCTATGAGGAAGAAACAAAAACACACACACACACACAAAGGCAAACGTTAACATATAGGGAAATACCCCTCTGTTCAGAGTATTGTAAAATGTATGAATTTCAATTAATCATTAAACTTCCAAAGGGGTGATCCCAGAAGAGAACCAAGCAGTGGATCTAATAAAATACACTTTCACAGAAATAATAAACTGAATCACTGCTTAAAACTGGGACCACTAAACACAAAAAACATACCTGCAGCTATAACAGTCCAAAACAGATACCAGGGTTGTGCTCATATTTGCTAATTGCAGAGAAAGGAAACGGAAACAAAACTAAAAACATCCCTAAAAAGTAGACCTAAACTGCTGCCTACTAGTTTACCCGTCAGGAAAAGGTCTGTGCACCCAGAGGAGCCTCTGCACACAATCCACATGCTAAGCTTTGAGTGAGAGCTTGGGCATGCCAGCCAGGAACCCAGAAAGAAATGCAGGCAAACTCAGCTGCCAATGTGAAAGAGGGAGCACGTGAGCATGCCAAATCTCTAAAGCCCCTTTCACACAGGACGGACTGCGACCTGCTTGCTCAGCAGGGAATCTCTCCGCTGATCCCCCACTTGGCAGCCGGATGACAGGTATGTGTCCGCTCATGCAGAGCAGACACAGACTGCTCTCCTCTATGGAAGTCAGATGTAAACAGACCCACCTGTCCATTTACACCCGATGCGCTAGACAGAAGGAGAATGGATCCCCCCCTCCCCCGTCTTTTTTTGGTGGATCGAATTGGATGTAGGCGGGTGTAAATGGACACGTGTCCGCTTACACCCACCACTCAATAGGGAACAATGGAGGTTTCCGATCGGGTCCACCTGTCAGTTTTTCAGGCAGACCCGATAGGAACGTCTGTGTGAAAGGGGCCTTAGTTAAAGACTGAGGATTGTGCTCCAATGTGGTAAAACTCCCTGGGCCCACAGAGGTTTGGTGTTCTTAAGACAAATTATGTTAGGTTTGCATGTTATGTTAATACCAGAATTTCCTGGATAAGTTTGATAGTCAACCAAGACTGTAGAATATATATTCTCACAGTATGTGGACATATTTTAACCCATGCAGTTTAAGCATGGTATACTCCAATACAAACATTTCCACCAAGAAAGCTGGCATTGACATTACACTTTTTTTTATTATTGGGGGGGGGGGGGGGGGGGGGGGGGGGGGGGGGGTGCACACTAGTTATCTGTGTTGCAATGTTTGTACTACAAGCACAATATTAGTTGCAGGCATGCAGATTTTGAAGCCTACATTTTGGCACATTCACTAGTTTACATTTCCCCAATCAGTTATCCAGTCAATGAAATGTGTAGGCTAATGCTGACCAGTCCACATTCTGTGAGCTTGGAGATAAAAAAAAAAGAAGAAGGGGTGTATCATCTAGTCATTCAATTTTGCCTGTAACACACGCAAACAAAAATCATAGTGGAGAAAAAAAAAAAAAAAAAAACATCACAAAAAAGGTATTACATCAGAAAGAAATAAACATGCATCTGCTTTTTAATGTTTCCCTAGGATATAGTAAAATCAGAAAAAAAAAAAAAGAAAAAGAAAAAAAGTCAGTCTTCACAAGTTGCAAGCCATTTATATTCTCTGAATTTTTTCTGCAACGACAACAGGATTCTCTTTTCTTATTTTTGCTGCAGCTTCCGCTTTATAATCATAAGGGCAGTTGTGCTTGTCAGAGTAACGATGGAGTCCACAAAATAAATTCCCACAACGGCAATCAAAACCTGCAAAAAAAAAAAAAAAAAAAACTTAATTGGACAAATAGTGCATTTAGAATAACCAATGGGCACCAAGATATAGTTCTAGTGGGACTTGCAATCATCAAAAAAACATAACACTGGATGTGCACCAATCTACCTATACAAACAATGGTATTAAAACAAGAATTGTATTTGTCATTTAAAGCATGGTTCCACCCTAAAGTGGAACTTCCGCTCATCGGAACCCTCCCCCCCTCCGATGTAACATTTGGCACCTTTCAGGGGGGAGGGGGGTGCAGATACCTGTCTAAGACAGGTATTTGCACCCACTTCCGGGCATAGACTCCCACGGGAGTCTACACCACTTCCCGTCCCGCTGGGACACACGGTCCCAGAGACAGCGCGGAGCATTCCTATTGCATTGCGTGACTCGCGCATGCGCAATAGGGAACCGGGAAGTGAAGCCGCAAGGCTTCATTTCCCGATTCCCATACCCAAGATGGCGGCGGCAGCATCCGACGACCGAGGGGCGGTTTGGCCGCAGGTGCAGACATCGCTGGTCCCTGTGACAGGTGAGTGTCATTTTAAAAGTCAGCAGCTGCAGTATTTGTAGCTGCTGACTTTTAAAAAAAATTTTTTGCCAGACTCCCTCTTTAAATAGCCATTTTGCGCCGCTTTAAAGGCCAGTCCAATACTAAAATTCTGACTAAATGAACAGCAAATGACCATTTAAAGTAGTAGACACAGCTTGGACACTTCTATCCACAGGTAAGCTTTATTAAAAGCTTACAAGTATGTACAAAGAATATCTCCTAAACGTGCAACGTTTTGGCAGCCGGTGACATCACCGACACATGAGCTCTGAAGGGACGCAATAATGGCTTGTCCAAATGCCTGGAGCCTACAAACGCAAAAGACACCGGGTGAAGATGGAAGCCCTGTTAGCACACAAGTCTTTCATAAATGTGCTAGTATGCAATGCATATGATATTACTTTGCAGGAGGAAAAATGCATTGTTTTTTCTCCTTTTGTTGAACCTTTAATACTGTTTGAAGACTTGCCATATTTTTCACACCACAAGACTTTTTGCCTGGGCATCTTATGGAGCAAATAGACCAGCCACGTTAACTACCCCCCCCCCCCCCCCCCGATACCGGGCCGGTTGCTAGGCTTCTCAGCTGTGGCTTGCCTGCTTCTCCCTGCCAGGAGAGAAGCAGGCACTGAGTCTGTTACAGGGAGCGTGTTCCCCTCTCTTTCTCTGGGCAGCAGCACAAGCCGAGCAGGAGCTCAAAGACACAGAGCGGGCTGTGTGCTCATTCTATTTCCGCACCCTTCTGTCGGCAGCAGGTGTGGGTATTAATAAAGCAGCGGCAGGACTGAGCAGCTTGGGGGGACACAGAGTTGCAGGCAATTAGTGAGCAGTAATCTCTAGCAACTGAATGGTGAGTGGCAATGTGTAGTAACCTCTACCATTCATTTGCTAGAGGTTTACTGCTTTCTGATTGGTTGCTAATGTGTAGTAACCTCAAAATAATTTCTTTGTTTTCCTCCTCTAAAACCTAGGTGTGTCTTATGGTCAGGTGCATCGTATGGAGCGAAAAATACAGTACTAGCCAAAAAAGCTGAAAACTAGGAAAAAGGCTGTTCAGTTAGGAAAAAACAAACCAAAAACAGCAATACTGATATATGGATGACGGCTCTAAGAGCAGCTACGTACTAATATGTAAAGATCAATCAGCACCACAAAAAAAATGTTACGTGCTAAATAAAATTTTACAATTTTTGTGCAAGTGTACAATTATAAATTAATTATATGCAGCTGCTGAACACCATCAAAAATATTGAAAAGTGTAAATGGTGCAACGCTATTTTAAACTCTACCCTCCTTATAATCTCCTGTATTTTGTATTTTTTTTATCTTTATCCCTCCAACAGCAAGTTCTATCAGCATTTCTAAAAGTATAAGGGAAAAAATGTTTTTTGTACAATTACCTGTGAGACCAATCTTCTTTCTACACATAAAACATCTGTTTTTCTTTGGTTTTGTGAGCTCTGGTGCCTTATCTTCATTTTGTGATGTGCTGGGCTGAGACACTGACGGACTTGGTTGCGTCACCACTAGGAAGGAAGCAAAATTCACATTAATTAAACTCTACCCAAAAATAATAAATAAAAATCCCTTTATTACTTTACATAGCACATGGATAGAACATTATGTAACCAGCCAACAGTGCCCAAATAGAGTTAGTCAACACTACCACAAAACTAGTGACAGATTAGCCTGCCAGCAAGGTGAAGACAGCAAGGGCTTACACCCAGGGTTTATCGTTTCTTGCAAAGTATAAACCTAAATAAATTGAAAATATACATCTCCATCTTACAATGATCAGGCAATGTAACCAGACAAGACTTGTTTGAAGCCTCATGCACATGGGCGTATGACTATGCTCCAAATAGGCAGTTTTTGCTGCCAGAAAAATGCATGTCATGTATGTTTGCGCACTTATGCACATATGGCATTAAGTGGAAATGCATCCTACTGGGCAGAACTGTTCATTTATCCTGGCTACTGAAAAACATTTATGCTTGTATGCACGTGTACAAGTTATGTTTGTAAACTTTGAGCTCTGCTTTAGTACCTCTAAATGCTGCTCTTAAAACACTGATTTAAATGCCTGATGTACATGGCCACATAGAACTGTGTTTAAGAGGCAGATAAATAAAACCGCTGGTTTTTGGCCAAGAAGCCCATTGACAAATCTGAGATTTTAAAGCCAAAGCAGACCTGGCAACATTTTTTACATTCTTTAAGTTCAGAATGAACTATTCCCTTTACTACGCCACATAGTTTGCCTACTGGAGCAATGTCCAATATGTTAGACTCGCAGGTATGGAGAAAATGTGCCTCTCACCCCTCTGAAGCCACTGGATGTGCAGATCACATACATGTAAATAGCGGATGACAGCTGCGACTGTCATTCAGTTGTACAGACTAGAAAGCAGTGCCAAAAATCAAGCACCTGGGATCCTGGCTGCAAGTATCTGCCACATGCTTACTGCAGGAGAATGCTTTTTGCCTATGTAAACAAGACTGAAATCCCCTGCAAAAGTTCCCCAAATGCCTGTTAAGCCTCCCAGCAAAGCCCACCTAAATGCAGCTTCCTGCGATGGAAGGACAACAAAGTTCCACTGCTCATGAGCTCATAACAGAGCTACTCATGCGAGTGTGTGTTGAGTCAGTAGCTACAAACTTAATAAAACACATGTCCCAGGAACCAGCGATTTGGCCTCCCGATTGCTCAATTCTCTCCCTCTCGCTGGCATTAGAACTGTGGGCATCTGGCTCAGCTTCACCGCCGGGTGCGCACTGCGCCTCCTGAATGGTCGGGCAATGTTCCGGGACCTGTGACGTGTCCCAGAAGATTGCAGAGGGGGAGAACTTCCGCTTGGATAGCCTAGGCAGTCCAAGCAGAAGTGGGAGCAGGTACCTGTCAAAACTAGGTACCTTTTAAAATCAGGGTGTGTGGAAGCATTCAGGTGGCAGCACAGCCGTCCGAACGCTTCCATCGGACAAGAAAACCTTTGCTGCTAAAATGTTAAAAAATAAATAAAAAAAAAAAGTGGTAATTAAGCAGAGTTCTGCAGGTAGGGCTGACGATGTTGGTTGGGATTACATATCACAAACCACTTGCCAAAATACTATATCCATGTATTCGTGTTTGCATAATGTAGAACAAGGGTCAAAAGGAAGGTATTGCTTTACATTACAATGGTCTGCTGCCAATATAGATGAAAGACACAAACCCAGCAGGAGGCACAACAAAGATGAGCCTTTAAAGTCCGCACATTAACAGACCCGGCATACCTGGTTCTGTGGACTCTGAACTTGGAGATGTCACATTGTCTTCTCTTGATATGCTCATTTCTGTCATTTGCTGAGTTACAGGCAAAGCAGCCACATTTCTAAGAAACAAAATGGAAAACAAACCATCTACTACACTCTTGAGGCAATGAAGTTTATATACACACACACGTCATAACATTAAGTAAATGGAACACTGAACTGTATTGTTAAGTAACAGAAGAAATAAAGCAGGATGGTGAATAATTTGGGTCAGTTTCTGTAAACTGACAAAATGTATAAAAACTCAAACTTTGCAACAAGAAAAAGATAGTTTCCAGAAAGGTTACCATGACTAAGTTTTTAATGCCATTACATATGGTAGCAACGGATTAAGAAAAAAAAAAAGCCCCGGAAGAATTTACCTCCTTCCTGAGCAGAGCACTTTTTGCGATTCGGCACTGCGTCGCTTTAAAGGCCCATACACGCGATCAGACTTTTTGACAACCAACATGCAAATTAGCTGTTTTGGACCAACATCCGACCGTGTGTACGCTCCAACGGACCAACTTTTTCCAGGTTTCATCGGACTTTTGTTGGCTGTGTGTACACAAAACCAACGGACTTTTGTACAAACCAATGCAGAACCAATGCAAAAGATCAGACAACAATACAGAAGTTGACCAAAGGTGGCGGTAAAGAGTAGAAAAAAAGTGATTTGGTGAAAGTCGGCTGAAAAAGTCCTGCCGTGTGTATGCAATACCAACTTGGGGCCAACGCCCTTTGGACAAAAATCCATGGGAAAGTTGGTCCACGGTCCGATCGTATGTATGAGGCTTGACTGATAATTGCGCGGTTGTGCAACGTGGCTCCCAAACAAAGTTGCCGTCCTTTTTTTCCCCCACAAATAGAGCTTTTTGGTGGCATTTGATCACTCCCGTATTATTTTTTTTTGCGATAACAAAAATAAGAGCGACAATGTTGGAAAAAAAACAAATGTTTTTTCCAGTAAAAAACGCAATAAGCGATTGATTGGTTTGCGCAAACGTTAAAGCGTTTACAAAATAGGGTATAGTTTTATGGCATTTTTATTTATTTTTGTAAAGTCAAAGTTGGCGCAATTTTGAACCATGACATGTTGGGTATCAATTTACTCAGCATAACATTATCTTTCACAATATATTTTTAAACAAAGTGCTAAATTTTACGGTCTTATTTTTTTAATTAACCGCTTGCCGACCAGCCACCATTATACTGCGGCAGGTCGGCACGATCCCACGAGCTGCTGTAGATATAAGTCTGCTCCTTTAAGCAGGATAGCAGGTACACGCCCGCAGCACTGCGGGGGGTGGCAATGCTCATGGCAGACGGTCAGGATGACCGCCGGCCATGAGCGATCACAGACACGAGAGGCAGAACAGGGACTGTGTTAAAAACGCACAATTCCCTGTTCTGCGAGGAGAGAAAGATAGTGAGTTCCTAATAGCTAGGAATCACGATCTGTCATTTCCTCTAGGTCAGTCCCCCTCCCCCTACAGTTAGAAACACACAGGGAACACAGTTAACCCCTTTCCCTGCCAGTGACATTTTTACAGTAATTGGTGCATTTTTTATAGCACTGATCGCTGTATAAATGCCAATGGTCCCAAAAATGTGCCATAATGTCACAGTCCCGATATAAAAATAAAAAGGACAATTTTGTTGCGCAGCGTCGCACGACCGCACAATTGTCCGTTAAAGCGACGCAGTGCCGAATCGCAAAAAATGGCCTGGTCATTGTTTAGCAGCCAAATCTTCCGGGCCTGAAGTGGTTAAAGCGCATATTTTTTTCCCCCACAAAAAAAAAATTGCGCTTGTAAGACTGCTGCTCCAATACGGTGTAAAAGTATTGCAACGACCACCATTTTATTCTCTAGGGTGATACATATACATTTATTAAGATTGGGGGTTCCAAGTAAAACTTCTAGCAAAAGAAACGTTTAACTTGTAAACACCAAGTTTGAAAAATAGGCTAGGTGGTTAAAGTGTATATACAAAAACAGAAAGAAGAAAATCTCTTAAAGTGAGGAAAGTCCCCACTCCCCAAAAAAAGTTCAACTAGATACACAACTAAGGGATTTGGACAAATGAATTTGCCTGCAGATTCAAATTTACCTTGATTTTTCTAACTGGCTGATAACATCACTTTCACAGTTTAGTGCAGTTTCTACTCTCTGTAGAGATGCTGACTCAGCAGTAGGACTAGTTGAACCGCCGGCTGCTCCTAGATAAAACAAAAATGAACTTCAGTACAGATTATAGAACCAAATAACAGTTATCCAACATATAGGCTGTACTTGCTGAGACTGACTACACCAATGCATCAGATTGTAGTGTACTTGTGTGCTGCTCTGTTCTATGCATTACTACACATGATTTCTACTTTTAATGTCGCTTCACTATTCAAATGAATATCACCCAATCCAGAACACTAGTCCCATTTACAGTACACACAAAGCATGTGTCTTTCAACAAACAAAAGACAATGTCATTAGCTTATGTATGCACAATTAACCTCCATATCCAAACAATAGTGTCAACCTGGTGACATCATTAACAATTTAGAGAACAGAACACCAGGACTAGGGTTGAAATACATAAAGCATATTAGCATACATAGCCATAGGTTTTAATGTAAAGCACATCGTTCAGAAATATAACAGGGAAAATGGACCATGTTATTTAAAAAGTGCTCCTTCACTGTAATGCACATCCCTCTAGAGTGTACTTTTCTCAAGAGCACCAAGTCACTTTTGTCTGCTGCTTTGTTTCTCTATAACCATAAGCATTGCTGCTGACAAAAAAAAAAAAAAGGTTTTAACTTTTTCCTAAAATATCTTCCTCAGTTTAGGCCAATATGTATACTTCAAAAAAATTTTTTAACCAAAAAATAAACGCAATAAGGGTATATCGATTGATTTGCGCAAACGTTATAGAGTCTACAAAATAGGGGCTATATTTATGGCATTTTTATTAATTATTTTTACTAGTAATGGCGGTGATCTGCAATTTTTATTGCGACTTCGACATTGTGGGGGACAGAGCGGACACTTGACACTTTTTGGGACCACAGACATTTATACAGCGATCAGCGCTATAAAAATGCAGATTACTGTGTAAATGACACTGGCAGGGGTTAACCGTGTCCTAGGGAGTGATTCTAACTGCTGGGGGGGGGGGCGGGGCTGCCTGGGTGAGGAGACCGATCATTGTTCATACTTAGTATGAACAGATCAGTCTCCTCTCCCCTGGCAGCACGGAGGTCTGTGGCGGCTGGTCGGGAAGTGGTTATATGTAAAAAAATTAATAACCACAAAAAACGAGTTGGTTATACTTTCCTTTTATGTTGCAGTGGTTTTGCACAGAGCAGCCTAGCTCTTCTAGGGCTGGAGCTCCTGGCCCCTCCCTCCTGTCGAGTGCCCTCACAGCAAGCAGCTTACTATGGGTCATCCAAGCTGCAGAGCCATCCATGCTGACAAGGAGCTGCCATCACACCCCCCCCCCCCCCCCAAATTGACTTTGGCAGCAGCACCATTGGCTACCGTGTCTCAGCCAATCAGGAAGAGGGTTCTGGACAGCCAATGGACTTGTGGACATCACTGGACAGAGATGGGGCTCAGATACGCATTAGATGGGCTGCTGCACACAGAAGTGTATAAATATATTTCAAAACCTCGTGAGCAGCTATGCAAAACAAGCTGTCAGCACCCCACACTTCCTAAATATGCGATACTACAGAAAACAAAATGAATGCAACACTAGGTGAACATAAAGTGACAATATGTGTAACATATGACCCTCTGACAGATCGCAGAGATTGAGGCTACAGCTGGGACAAGCAGCAAGAGAAGGGCTCTGGTAACAATTTGGAAGGAACATTCCATGGTGAAATTGGCTGCCTGGGCCATACACTAAAAGAATGAGGAACGATAGTAGCCAATCCTCTAGGGTACTCCTCACCCATTCAAGCAGCTAGAGCCTGCAAACCCAGAAGGAAGACAGGTGAAGATGGAAGTCCTGTCAGTGGTGACAGTGCGCTGCTGGAGGGCTTTGTTCTAAGGCAAGTCGTTAATAAAAGCGCTTGCATTGCATACTAGCAAATTTTATAAAGCCTTATTGTGAGGGTACAGCCAGTGGAGGGCTGCACAACGATTGGTGTGTCATATGCACAGAGGTGGATCAGTGAAGATTTGTGGTTCACAGCATCTGTTTTTATTTATCACATATAGGACTATATTTGTTCATAATCACCATTAAATTGATTGTTTTAGTAACTTTAATATTCATTTAATTCATCATGTCATGTGATACGATTGGTAATTCATGTGAAGTTTAGAGCACTTACACTTTGAGGATTGGGAGGCTGCATTGAGCAATTCATATATTTAGGAGCGTCATATATTGGCACTTTATGTTCACCTAGCGCTGCACACAGAAGGCTTTATCTTAATGCATAGAAATTAGATTGAGTTGATTTAAATCCAATCCACCCTGCTTCCCACCAATCAGCTCTCCTCACTGGGCTCTGTAAAGTGCAACTTCAGCTCCCCGCCCCCCCCTTTTTTTTCCTGACAGCTGAGACAAGCTTTATAAATCATGGACTTTGAACATATGTAGAGAAGACTGCAAACGGGTAAAACTTCTACAGGATGATTGGTTTCATTTCCATCATCTGAGGCCAGGTCACATCCCTGGGTATATGCAAGGATTCACAAACCACTTTCAAAGCTGAAATTCACCTAAAAAGAAGTTAATGCATCTATCCATCCTCCCTCTCCCACTTTTGGAACTTTTTGTTTTTATTCTTGGTAGCATATGACCAGAGGAGCAAGTCTTCAAGCAGATCTATGAATTTGTTCTGGTTACTTGACAGTTTTTATTGTAGTCTGTGCTGCCTCCCCATTAGGGAGATTCATCCTCATACATACATAAAATCCCAGTGGGAGTTGGGAATCTTTCAATGGGGATCTTTCTGGTGATCCCCTGATATTACCTCAATTTCCTCTCACTTCCTCTATTGGCTATAGGATAGAAGGGAAATCTCCTCAATGGGGCACAGATGCCAAAAAACTGACAGGGGTATAACCCTCTTACTCCACCCCCCCCCCCCCCCATTTTATGAAATAAAGCACAACTTAATAATCACCACCACCCAACCACATCTATCCTATTCTGAAGGATTAGCCTGTTTTTTCAGATTCATACTTACCTACGTGTCCCCCGCCGGCTCCGACACTGAGAACCAAGCAATCAAACACCACTGATCGCTCAGTTCTCAGAGCTCCCTGAGCAGAGAGCTAGTGACTGTCAGTTATCAGCTCTCTGCTCTGCCGTGCACCCCCCCCCCCCCCCCCCACTGGAGTGCTGGGCTGTGGAGGGTGGCGGGAGCAGCCAGCTCATGCATGTGGGCAGATCCTGACTTAATTGTCACGATCTTGCCCAAACCTAAAAACTTTGTGGACAGTCTCCTCTGAAAAGCTGAATCCGTTATAGCTGCAGAGGGTGGGACAACTCAATATTGAACCCTACGGACCAAGACTGGAATGCTATTAAAGTTCAAGTGCGTGTAAAGGCAGGTGTCACTTTTGGCAATATAGTGGAATCAGGAAGGGAAGACCAGCTCACCGTACCAACACAAGCGATGGTACCATTTTATTCAGACTGGGGGACTCCCCTCCACTAGAACATACTGATCAGCGCCTGCAGGCATTGGCTGTAAGCACTGATTGAATGCTGGTTTACCACCATGTCCCTTCAAAAAAAAAAAAGAAGCTAATTTTTAGACTTGTTTTGATAAACAAAGCAGGGTTTTTATAACAGGTCACACACAGTCGTGGATATTCCACTACACTCTTGCGCTAATAAGCGCCCATTTCCGTCTTGATATAATGACTTTACATTAGCCATCAACCCACTCATCCAAGTAAACAGATACGACCATCTTTAAGTTCTCAGTTCCGTCAGCATCCCCGACTCACTAGCCAGCATGGCCTTTTATTATCACAAAAGCTTTCAACAAACAGGAAGTGCAGGTACCGGCCAATCACTTCTTACATGGGACGTGACATCACAGAAAATGACACAGTAACCATTCCAACAGGGTTCATTAATAAAAGGAGGTGGTGTCTTCACATACAGCCAGACATTTTTATTCTTTCAAAAGAACCAACCAATCACAGACATGTATACATTCAAATAGGCTAGCAGTGACGTGTGCAAATGATCAGGTGCAGAGCCATGCCTTTCTGTGAGACAAAGGTTACACCAGAAAGCTGGCTCTGCACAAAACCGAGTGCAAACCGACTAACTGCTTTCAATGACGTGAACCATACAAAACCTTGGCTCAGTGGGCCATATTCATATAGTTATGCTATAGTTCCCATGTACACAGACATGTTTGCTCGGAGTCATTAATGCAGTCGCCAAGTGGCCAGTCTCTTGGTGAGGCATAAACGAACATCCCTAAAAGAGCAACCATATCTGCAGTGTCCAAAGGAAGGTTTTCACAGCCAATGGTCTTCCGCCTACGTCTGTATGTGCGAATACGCTCACATGAGCGCATTACAGCAAAACCGACACTGGGGGACATCTGACAACATACATTTATAAGAATTTCCACAACACACACTAGTGATCTCTTCCGTCTTCCGTCAACAGCTCTCCTTCCTGACAGTGAAAAGTAATGTAAATTCTCCCTGCAAGGTAATGTCATAATATGCTAGTATGCAATGGATACTAGCAAATTATAAAAGACTTGCCTTAGAACAAAGCCCTCCAGCGGCGCACTGTCACCACTGACAGGACTTCCATCTTCACCTTGTCTTTCTTCTGGGTTAGCAGGCTCTAGCTGCTTGAATGGGTGAGCCAGGATGACATCCTTTCTGCCCATGCACGCGAGAGTCTCGGCCGTGGCACAGATTTCTAAAGGAACAGCACAAGTATGCTGTTCGGTCAAAGCACATGTGCCAGTGATGTCAGCAGCTGCATAGACACTAAATAGCTCCTAAACAGTGTACGTTAAGGAGACATTCCTTGAAATCGACAGGGAAGCTTTATTATGAGCTTACCTGCAGATTTAAGTCAAGTGGGAGTTCACCGCCACTTTAAGACCCCTTTCAGACGAGTCGGATCCGTTTCAGTGGAGTCTGCCAGCACAGAGGAAGATGATCTTCGCTGAGCCAGCGGATGACAGGTCTGACTCTGATCACTGAGCGGGGAGGGACCTGTCAGAGCCCCGCTGATCTCTATGGGGAGATCGGACGAAAATGGGCAGCATGTCCATTTTTATCAGATCTCAACCGATAAGACGGATGGCAGACGTATTGCCATACGTCTGTCTTGAGCAGATCGGATGGCAGACGGATGTCAGCGAACACATCTCCGCTGACAGTTGCCTGCCCATAGGAGTCAAAGGATGGCCAGCTCGGATCCGCCTGAAAAACAGACAGGCAGATCCCAGCGGGCTTGTGGTGTGAAAGGGGCCTAAAGGAAAGACCGGGCAAAGAAGGAACGGCCCAGAACTGTCAGGAGCAGCAACAGTGTAGTGCTGCATACTAGCATATTCTGGCAGAATGCTGCAGGGTGCTTTATTTGTACATAGTTTACTACTGCTTTAAAACAGACTAAATTATGTGAGCAGCAAGTCCTACCCACTGAAACATCCAAGAGATAAAAAAAAACACACACTGTGCCAAAGGCTACAGTTCAAGCAATATTGCAAAGAAGAAAAAAAAAAAAAAGGGAGCTTACATAATCAAATCAGCAATGGTTTGCACAAAATGTAAGCTTAGGGTAAACCAAGTAGAATTTCTGACCACAGTACCAATACTCACTGGATGACATTTGCAGTCAACCAATTCCTAAACTGGGCATGTAGAATTTGCAAGCCAACAGCCACACAAATATGGACAATATGGTCATCAGGAATACCAAGAGACAACTGGAAGGATATAGGATACAGGCTCTTAAATATTACAAATAGGGTTATATGCAGCTATTGTCAGGTGATTGGCAAGAAATAGAAAGACCACAATGTAGTGAATGCCATAAAATCGATTTTCATGGCAAGTGGAAAAACCCATTTTTAGTCAGTCATACTGTACAGTACACAAAGCTTTAAATCATTACAACTGGGACTTCCAAATGCAGTTCAACTGAGTGGTAAAAAACAAAGCAAACAATGCCAAAAAGGCCTACATACTGTGTAAAGGCTGTACACAATGCGAAAATAAAATTTTCACCTGAACGATCTGCCGACAGGCAATTCCGTTTTTTTTTTTGAAAACCATACTAAAACGAATGAACAATCAGTACACAACTTAATGGAGTGGGTGACATACCGGGGGGGGGCGAAGTGCAAGTCTCTGGAGAGGCAAGGCTCTCCTGGACATAGCTGTATTGAGAAGGGGCTGCTGCGCACAGTAATTTCTCTTTACCTTCATGCATAAACTTGTGCCTTTACAGCCATTTTAAGTGGGGGAACTGAGTTATCACATTAACAAAGATGAGCTGAACAGGGACATTGAGAATAAGTTCCTATGCATGGGGTTTTCAAAGCTTTTATAACTGTACTCCATTGTAATGTTATCTGAAGTTAACAGAGCAAGACAACTAAATAAGTAAATTGACACTCATGTGAAGCACAGGATTGAGGAGAGCAAAAAATATTTATACACTTTAATGGGCAGCCATGTGTTCTCATTGCTTACACCGACTCAGTTTTCCTACACTGGAATTATTACACAAGTTGTGGTCTTACTGCACCTTCTCACAGTGCTAGCCTTCTACTCAGCCGTTGCACTAGAAACACTATACTTGCATGGAAAAAGTTCAGGAAGAAGTAGGTTGGCTTTCAACACTACTAATATAATATAGATATCTATTATATCTATATCACATCTGAAGGCTTTAGACAAGTAATGATTCAATACCCATCTACATAACCAAAAATGGATTGGATCTAATTGGACTAATTTATGTTCCATAGTGAAACCACATTTAACAGATCAATAAATTCAGACAACTATGAGAAGCATAAGTTGGGAAGGGTCAAAACATGCATACTTTTGGTGACGTAATTAAAATGGATGAATTGCCTGGTCCATTTATAATGCAAAACACAGTACAAACAACTCACCCATTGGGCTGATTCGGCCACTGTTCTGCCTTTGAAGATGTTCTTTATAACACACTGAGCACATTCCATTTGTCCTAGGGTTCCCATAAAAGCCACATCCTGTGTTGCACAGCATAGGTCCTTGACTCTGATTGGTCTCCTGAGCCATCTTCTATGCTGTAAATGGAAGCACAAGATATTTAGCATTTGTAGATGGAATGTGTCGAAAAATCTATTTCAGAATCAAATAGATTGCGATTTATCATTTATGTAGTAATGCTTGCGTTTTCTTTCCGACAAATATATTCACTGAATAATTTAAAATACATAAAATAACTCCACTGAGCTCACAATTAACCTTTGTAATCCAGTAAACTCGGCCTTTAAAAAAAGGCAGAGATTGCATCCACCATTTTAGTTCACAGGAACCCACAGTAATGCATGTGAAAATATCCATAGGTGGCCACGTTCAGTAACATTACCAAGACAACTGCCAAATGCAGGGATTCTCAGCTGTTGGATCATCTAACTGCACAAAAGATAACACTGTCTGGTTAGGAAATGGATGGTTATTTCCCATTCTATGTAATATTGCAGATCACAGGAAGTAAATACTTATGGTGTTTAATAGACAACATACAAGGCAAGTTGGACAATCACTAAAAGGCCCCATTTACACCTGAGCGTTTAGTAGCTTGAAGCTCCAAATTACTCTGGGGGGGAAAAAAAAAAAAACTATGGTGGTGGTTCACATATCCACTCAAGCACCTAAAGTCAAACTCTTGAGGCTCAAAAAATAAATAAAATAAGTTATGTAGCCAAAATCAGAAAGAACAGCATCAAATGTAACAGATAAATAGTGCTCAATTGGCCAATACAAAAACGTGTATATTGAACAGATTTAAAAAAACAAAAAAATAAAAAGAAAGTAGCAAAAGAATTTGTCAGTACAAGCACTTTAAAAGAAAGCATTCATCCCATAGTTTAACATTTCTAATCTGTGTTAAAAAAAAAAAAAAAACGAACACCACTCGGGGTGTATTTTTTGCCATTATAACAGCTAAAAGCAACACTGTTCCAGATGGAACTGTGAAGTTTCAAATTTCATTTACTGCCAGTAGTGCAGGATTGCAGCCTCTGCCATTTAGATTTCCAAACTGACATGCATCAGTTCCAGCAGAAGAGAAAATAATATGGGAGCTTGCACTGTCCACATTCCATGTTTGCGGCCCAATTGGAAGAACCCTTCTCTTTATCCACTTCAGCCCCGGACCAATTGTCAGCTTAAGGACCAGAGGTCTTTTTTCAATTTCGCACTGCACTACTTTAACTGGTAATTGTGCGGTCATGCAATTTTCTAACGAAACGAAATTTGCGTCCTTTTCTTCCCACAAATAGAGCTTTCTTTTGATGGTATTTGATTGCCTCTGTGATTTTTATTTTTTGCGATATAAACGGAAAAAGAGCGAAAATTTTGAAAAAAAAAGAGATTTTCTACTTTTTGTTATAAAAAAAATCTAATAAACTCAATTTTAGTCAAACATTTGGGCCAAAATGTATTCAGCCACATGTCTTTAGTAAAAAAAAATGCCAATAAGCGTATATTTATTGGTTGCGCAAAAGTTATAGCGTCTACAAACTAGAGTACATTTTCTGGAATTTACACCGCTTTTAATTTATGACTGCCTATTTCATTTCTTGAGGTGCTAAAATGGCAGAGAAGTACAAAACCCCCCCAATGACCCCATTTTGGAAAGTAGACACCCCAAGCTATTTGCTGAGAGGCATGTTGAGCCCATTGAATATTTTTTTTTTTTAGTCCCAAGTGATTGAATAAAGACAAAAATAAAAAATAATTTTTTTTTCTTCAAAAAGTTGTCACTAAATGATATATTGCTCACACATGCCATAGTTATATGTGGAATTGCACCCCAAAATACATTTTGCTGCTTCTCCTGAGTATGGGGATACCACATGTGTGGGACTTTTTGGGAGCCTAGCCGCGTACGGGGCCCCGAAACCCAAGCACCGCCTTCAGGATTTCTAAGGGTGCAAATTTTTGATTTCACTCCTCACTACCTATCACAGTTTCGAAGGCCATAAAATGCCAAAATAGCACAAAACCCCCCCAAATGACCCCATTTTGGAAAGTAGACACCCCAAGCTATTTGTTGAGAGGCATGGTGAGTATTTTACAGCTCTCATTTGTTTTTGAAAATGAAGAAAGTAAAGAAAAAAAAATTTTTTTTTTTCTTTTTTCAATTTTCAAAACTTTGTGACAAAAAAGCGACATCTGCAAAATACTCACAATACCTCTCAGCAAATAGCTTGGGGTGTCTACTTTCCAAATGGGTCATTTTGGGGGGTTTTATGCCATCTGGGCATTCCATGGCCTCCGAAACTGTGATTGGCAGTGAGAAGTGAAATAAAAAAATTACTCCCTTAGAAAGCCTGAAGGCGGTGCTTGGTTTTTGGGGTTCCGTACGCAGCTAGGCTCCCAAAAAGTCCCACACATGTGGTATCCCCGTACTCAGGAGAAGCAACAGAATGTATTTTGGGGTGTATTTCCACATATGCCCATGACATGTTTGAGCAATATATCATTTAGTGACAACTTTTTGTAAAAAAAATATATATATTTTTTTTTTTTCATTATTCAATCTCTTGGGACAAAAAAAAAAAAATATTTAATGGGCTCAACATTGCTCTCAGCAAATAGCTTGGGGTGTCTACTTTCCAAAATGGGGTCATTTGGGGGGGGTTTGAACTGTCCTGGCATTTTATGCACAACATTTAGAAGCCTATGTCACACGTCACCCACTCTTTTAACCACTTGAAGACAAAGCCCTTTCTGACACTTTTTGTTTACATGAAAACAATATTTTTTTTTTGCAAGAAAATTACGTTGAACCCCAAACTATATATATATTGTTAAAGCAAAGGCCCTACAGATTAAAATGGTGGGTGTTGCATTTTTTTTTTCCACACAGTATTTGCGCAGCGATTTTTCAAACGCATTTTTTGTGGAAAAAAATACACTTTTTTTTATTTTAATGCACTAAAACACACTATATTGCTCAAATTTTTGATGAAATAAAAAATATGATCTTAGGCCGAGTACATGGATACCAAAACACGACATGCTTTAAAATTGCGCACAAACACGCAGTGGCGACAAACTACATACATTTTTAAAAGCCTTTAAAAGCCTTTACATGATATCACATTAGATTCACGGAGGAGGTCTACTGCTAAAATTACTGCCTCGATCTGACCTTCGCGGTGATACCTCACATGCATGCTGCAATTGCTGTTTACATATGACGCCAGACCAACGCTTGTGTACGCCTTTGCGCAAGAGAAGGGGGGGCAGGGGTGCTTTTTTTTTTTTTTTTTTTTTTAGTTTTTTTTTTATTTATTTAGCTTTTTTTTTATTCTATTTTTAAACTGTTCCTTCCATTTTTTTCTTTGTTATGATTTTTATTGTTATCTCAGGGAATGTAAAATATCCCCTATGATAGCAATAGGCAGTGACAGGTACTTTTTTTTGAAAAAATTGGGGTCTATTAGACCCTAGATCTTTCCTCTGCCCTCAAAGCATCTGACCACACCAAGATTGGTGTGATAAAATGCTTTCCCAATTTCCCAATGGCGCGGTTTATATCCGGGAGGGGGGACATTCCCTCCTACTGCTTGTAAAAGCAGTCTAGAGGCTAATTACCCGCTAGACTTGCTTTTACATGAAAGCCGATCACTGGCTGAAAAGAATGATACCAAGATGATACCTAAACCTGCAGGCATCATTCTGGTAACCATTCAAAGTCCAGCAACATAGTGGACATATATTGTAATCTTTTTTTTTTTCATGCAGCCTCTTGGCTGAACGAAAAAAAAAAGAGATTGATTGGTGGGTATGCCCACCATTAGAATACTCCCTTCATCCACCCACTTCTAATGATGGGCATACATGCACCATTTATATATGCCGATGCATGGGGGCATCCTCCCGCAAAAGTTATGCCGTGTACACACGGTCGGAATTTCGACCGTATGTACGTGGCATTAGGAGCCAATCGCTCCTCCCCCCCCCCTGCTGCCCCCATGCTTCGGCATATATGCTCTTTTTTTTAACTGTGGTGGTGAAATCACCTCCTACAGCGTTGGAGTCGCGGCTTTATGTATCGTGGGAGCAAACGCTGTTGCTGTCAAGATAAATAAATCCGCGCTGCAACTGAATGGCGCACCTGAAAACAAAAAAATGCTTAACACTAAAACACAGTAAACAAAATTACATACCTGAAAAGCAAGCATGATAAAACATGATAAAACATAATAAAACATTGCAGAATAGAATGGAGTAAAAAAAGAGCAACAATAGAGAGAGAGAGAGAGAACAATAAAACGACAACTATTTTTGTTTTTTTTATTTTTTTGAGATTCACAGGTAAAAAAGCTCCTGACTGTTAGCGACTGAATCAAAACGCTACCACAAAAAAAATGTTAGCGATCGCAGGGATCAGGCCTGACTCTGCGAACACTGCAGTTATGTGTGCTTAGTGTTTTGTAAGTGACAGTGATCGATCGATACTGCACTTGGGTGGGCGGGGCGGGGCGGAGGCGGAAAACGCAGGTGCTAGCAGGTATCTGGGCTGATCCCGCTAACAATGCGTTTTTTTGGAACCCTAAACTGCTGGGACGCTAGTATAGATCTGATCAGATCAGATATTGATCTGTTCAGATACTATACCACTAAGGGAGGTGTATGCTTTGCGCGTGGGTGTTTGGGTGTTTGCGGTACTGGCACTAACCTGGGGCGACGCAGACCTTATTTGACCTAAAACCTAATTGATATCACCGCCGGGCGATCAGGGGGTTAAACCGTTATTGGGTAATAAATGGCGGGTGCCCTGACAGTATAAAAAACAAGCTAACTAACCAGCGTCACCCGTAACAGTAATACAAAAAAAAACTGGTTACCTAGCGACACTAATGCAGGGATCAGAAAAACGATCGCTTAGTGACACTGGCAAAAGGGGGTGAAAGGGTTAACTAGGGGCAATCAGGGGGTTAAACCTTTATTAGGTAATATCCAAAAGGTGTCAAGAGACTCCTGATGCCTCTCCTCTAAACCTTTATTTAGGTTGTAATATGGGGGGACCTGACCTATAAACCTATTTATGAACCTATATAAACATGGCGGTTAACCTAAAAAAAAACTGGTTACCTAGCGACACTAATGCAGCGATCAGAAAAACGATCGCTTAGTGACACTGCAAAAGGGGGTGAAAGGGTTAACTAGGGGCAATCAGGGGGTTAAACCTTTATTAGGTAATATATGGGGGTACCTGACGCTATATAAAAACCTGACGGGGAACCTAAATAACGAAATAACTAACTGGCTAACCAGCGTCACCAGTGACAGTTATACGGTGATTACTGGTGAAAGGGTTAACTCTAGGGGCAATCAGGGGGTTTAAAACCTTTATTTAGGTTGTAATATGGGGGTACCTGACC
This sequence comes from Lithobates sylvaticus, assembly GCA_028564925.1. NCBI lineage: Eukaryota > Metazoa > Chordata > Amphibia > Anura > Ranidae > Lithobates > Lithobates sylvaticus. The sequence continues at coordinate 308,397,770 of CM053026.1, read as the reverse complement.
TATAAAACTATTTATGAACCTATATAAAACATGGCGGTTAAAATAAAAAAAAAATATAAAACATGGCGGTTAAAATAAAAAAAAAAATGGTTACCTAGCGACACAACTGCAGCGATCAGTAAATAAATGATCACTGCAATTGGTGACACTGTGACTGGGGGGTGATCTGGGGGGGGGGGGTGACAGGGGGGTGTTTTGTGTGCCTAACTGTACTGGTGTCAGTGTAGTGTTGTGCACTAACCTTAACATGTTCGCCGATCGGCGTCTCCGGTCACATAGACCGGCGCACCGAGCGTGACATCACTTCCGCCTTCCTGTCTATACAATAGACAGGAAGGGGAAGCTTTTCATTCGCCAGGAGCGATCGCGAGGGGGTGGCCAGAAACCACTGGCCGTCCCCTCGTCCCGGATCGCTCCTGAAGCGATGCCGACCGTCCCCGCCGGCGGAGGGGGGTCCGATCGGACCCCCCCAACCGCCTAAAGAATGGCACGTACAGGTACGTGGTTCTGCCTGTACGTGCCATTCTGCCGACGTATATCTACATGGGGCGGTCGGCAAGTGGTTAATAGGTACTGGCCCAGCAAACGTGCATCACCTATCCAAAAGGTGTCAAGAGACTCCTGATGCCTCTCCTCTAAACCCAAAGAGGTGAAGCATGAACCTGCTTCTACCTGGCATAACCAACCCACCCCCCCCCCCCCAAAAAAAAAAAATAAAAAAAATAAAAAAAAAAAACTTAGGGGATGCTGGTGGCTATGGTTCATTCATACCAAATCAGCAGCATACATCAAGGGTTCAGCTGGCCACTGGGGGCTCCACCCTACACCTCCTGAGGGAACATAGGAGAGGACTTTAAGTCTAAATCAAATGTGTGTAAGGGAGGGGATCCACTAGAGCAGGGATATGCAATTAGCAGACCTCCAGCTGTTGCAAAATGACAAGTCTCATCATGCCTCGGTGTCATACTTGTGGGTGTTAAGAGTCTTGCTATGCCTCATGGTACTTGTAGTTTTGCAACAGCTGGAGGTCCGCTAATTGCATATCCTTGCACTAGAGCCTCTCCACCCACATGGCTAGTTGCTTTGCCACTGGTTGAGAAGGTGATGGGGGTCCCAAAACTAGGATGCTAACAAAAGTATTTAACTTAAATAAGCCTGTCTGTACTGTTCGCAGTTCATAATCATCTGTAAACTAGATTTGAAAACTGTCCCAACAAATGGTTAAATATTTAGAAACTATCCACCTGCACTCTATGTTCTAGCAGACCTTCAGTCTCACTCTGTACCAGCAAAACCCTCCTCCGCCATTATTGTTCATGTGCAGATGCATCTAAGAGCTCTGCCCAGCCTTCAGCTCATGGAAGAGCCCCTCAGCAAGCATGAAGGCGATTTTTCGTGCATGCGCAAAGACAGGGAAGGTTTTGGACTTCCCTGATAGCTGTATTTGCACTTGCTCAGGAAACCAATGTGTGCGTAGCTGTGCCGCAGGACTTGCTTGGGACCAAGAGCCCTGCAGAAGGGGGAAAGATAAAAAATTACAAATTCTCACCTCGAAGGGAAACAAAAGTGATGCTTTACAGCCCAAAATTACATTTGGAGAAAAAAAAAAAAAAAACACGTGTGACTATAAGGGGGGGGGGGGGGGGTGGTGAGGAATAGGGCTTATAAGGGAGGGCAACATTTTATGACCTCTAGGGTGAAGGTCCTCTTTAATGAGGTAAAGCTCAGTCTGTGTGACGAGGAATGGCCAGAAATTCTCAGACCATGACAGGTCCTCATTAGAAACCTCTAAAAAGGGTAAACAATTATTTTTTTTTTTTTTTTTAAAAGAGTGGTTAGGTATGCTGTGTAAATGGGAAAAGACATAGTGGCGTATAAATAGCATGGATGGAGGAAGTCTTCCCCGCTGGCTATTTTATTCTGACAGCCAGCACCCAGCTGGGTGGTGCTGACAGGACCAGCCGTGAAACAAATGTTGACCGATTCAGCAGGAATCGGCTGAAATTTCAATCAATCAGTGTATGGTTAGATTTAGAAGCATGTGCATATTTAAAAAAAAAAAAAAAAAAATTTATATAATAATGTAAAATATATATATATTTACATAGGACTGGTAAAGAAAAATACCATGTCAAACGGTACATAAGTAAATGAGATACTAAGCAGGCAAGCTGCTGAATATAAAGAGGTTTCCCCAATGTGAAACATGCAGATAATGGTTTGTGCTTTATTTCACCCAATCCTTGTTTGCATGCAGTCTAAAATGCTCTCTATGTGATTGAAATAAGGACGTACTCCACCCAAAACTGGGCGGGCATCAGTCAGTTGAACCACCTGCCAGTTGCTTACACTCCTGAGTGCAAAATGGGAGATTTTCCAATAAATGGTATTTCAGCAACTTTAACAAGGGCCAAACTAATGGATAGATGACATCACCAATGCTGCAGCTCTTACAGGATGTTCCTGGCTTGCAATGGACACCTACGAAAAGTGGTCAAACGCAAGAAAACCAGCGACAGGATCATGGGCAGCCAAAGCTCATTGATGCACATGAAGGCTGGCCCATGTAATCCAATAGAAAAGCTTCTGTAGCTCAAGTTGCATAGAAAAGGGAATGCTAGTGCCAAAAGAAAGGTGTGAGAACATAGTTCATCACAGTTTGTTGCATACGGGGCAGAGTAGCTGCAGACCGGTCAAGGTGCCTATGCTGACCCGGGTCCACAGCCAAAAGCACTTACAATGGGTACAAGAGCAAAGAAAGGAGATGGTCTGGTCTGACTAATTCAAGAATGGGTTGAGGAACACAACAAAAAGTTTGTTTACCTGGCCTCAATTCTCCAGCTCTCAATCCACAATTGAGCATGTGGTATGTACTGGAAAAACAAGTCCAATCCATGGAGACCCCACCTCGCAACTTACAGGACTTAAGGGATCCGCTACAAGCGGCTTGGTGCCAGATATCACAGCATACCTTTAGAGGTTTAGTAGAGTCCATGCCTCAGTGGGTTATGGTAGGTGGTCATGTTATGGCTGATCAGTGTATGTCACAGCTGGAATCTATGGCTTATGTGTTCTACAATGTGGAAAATCCACTGAGGCAACACAATCATTTGGCTGTAAGGGAACTCCTGGTGGGGAGCCTCACCACTGGGAGTTCCCAGAGCCAGAAGGTACAAGACAAGCATGTGAACCAGCTTGCCAGCAACCAAAGCTAAAATAAGACTGAAAAAGCTATTGGATTCTCAATGTGTAAACTTTTAAAAAGGGAGGTGGCACTGTAGCAAGGATTCACAAGAGGACCTACACAAACCTTCAGGTGTAGCTACCATTTAATATACACAGGTCACAGCTCACTCAACAGCTGCTGAAACCCTTGTTAATAGGGATCAGTCATTAAAATTTACATTTCATACAAAACTAAGCATATCAGAATTGTCCATTCGTACGGTTATAGTTAAAAAACAAAACAGAGGGTGCAAGAAGGATGTGCTCAGCTCCCAGCAGAAGACCCATTGTTAATATGCTGTGACAAAAGACATCAATAGGGGCTTTGCCCATGCAGGGCAAACCATGCTGCCAATCGATGGATTGAAAGCTAGGCCGGTTCAGCAGAAATTGGTGCAAATTCTGATCCATCTACTAGCAGGTTGGTTATACAGCAGTCAATCTCAATTAACTGCTGTATTACCAGGCTGTTTTTTGCTCAGTCAATGCCGCTGACTATAGCTGGCAACACTAACCTGGTACATTTTTCGTTCAACCCGCTGATTAAAAAGAAGGTGGTGACATTAACTTTGTGTAAGCTTTGATGCAATCCAACAAGGAGCTTACAAAAGGACCACAGAGCAAAGGAAATGCAGGGAAGTACACGGAGGACAAATGGACACTACACTAAATGGGTAAGGTTCAACGCAAGTAGTTCTTTCATAATATTACACACACACACACAAACACAAACACACACACTGTGTGCAGCCTGGCTTTCTAAAGACGAAAATGACATTACTGCCAGCTCCCCATAACCTGCCAAGATAGAAAACGCATTCCCCATGAGGTTTTAATCACAGGACATTGTGCATGTGCGTCAGCTCAACATCAAAAAGCCATTTGCAAGAAACCCAGAAAAAAAGTGCCCGGTCTTGATGCCCTAAACAAGGATGCAGAACCCGGCCTGTGGCTATGATGCAGCAGAACAATGCTGAATGTGTGAGCATTTTGAAAATAACCTGGGAAACCCAGGTAAAGAGGAATGGAAAATGAATCAGGGGTGAAGTTACCCTAGAATAAATCAGTACTAGCTGTATTTAAAAATCTCCAGAGCTTGTTGACAGAAGGAGAGTAAGCAAAGTGATTCCATGTGTGTGCTGCTGTTCCTTCATTGTCTAGTCAGCAGTAAAGATGAGCTCATAATTGTTTGGACAAGTCCAAACCCACCTGAACTATCCCATCCAAAAGCCATCAAAGCCGACAGCCAACCAGGGGCATTCCGAATTGCGCTATGACTGGCTGACAGCTTCCTGGCGGGATAGCCCAGGTGGGTTCAGACTCATGTGGACACACCTGAGCTCACCCCTGGTCAGCAGGCTGAGAGATGGCTGATGACCAATCTGTACTGTTCAAGGTCAATAACCTGACTCATCTGGCAGAAGTGCACCCCCCCCCCCCCATTTTGAATCATAAAACTGGCTAATATGAATTCAGGCTGACAGTACTAGCAATTAAAACGTTTGTAGAAGTAGCACAAAACCATTGATGCCAACTTAAAATTATTCAATGATAATCAGAATTTTATTTTTTAATAAACTGCACACAAGCCTAAACAACCCATCTCCTCTTCCCAGTAACCAACTTTCCATTGGGAGGGGGATGGAGTGACTCAAAAAATAGTTTGTAAATTGTAAACCTGTAAAATAGTTTTTAAATTGTAAATATGTAATATGAACTGTAAAGCGAACACTGCATTGACAAATTGTGTTATAAAAAGGACTATAATAAAGTACTACTAAGCTGTACAACACAACTGCAATATACCAGCAGCCAATGAAGATCACAACATAATGCCAACTTTTAGGCTGCCATGTACACACCCAGCACCTACCAGGACAGCTGAAGCAACACAAGACAAATTATTTACTAACACTTGTGAGAGATAACAGGGAACAAAAACAGCTGTTACCTATAATGACCTCTATAATTAAAAAAAATAAAAAAAAAAAAAGTTTATCCTTAAAGTCCCTGGAACAATAAATCAAGACTCAAAAGGATAAAACTTGTAATTTGCTCCCATTAGAATTTTAAATAGTTCCAAAATAAGCAGTAGAGTGGACGTACCACAGCACTTGCTGCTAACAAGGACTCATGCCATGAAGCAGGTAAAAAAAAGGCGACCACAAACACCCTTTACTACTCAACCTCATTTAATGAACAGTCTGTTGAAATTGGGATAAGCAGCCCCCAATATGTGCCATTCTATTCAATACTGAAAAAAACAGCTAAGACTGCATATTGAAGGTAGTATCAGCTGTTTTCTGATCCTTTAGAAAGTTTTAGGAAAAAATATTTCATATCCAACACAATCTCTAAATCTGCATCCAGAAAAGCATGACAATACTGGTTTTGTGTTGAGAGGGAGAACACGTCACCCAAAGTTACAGAAAACCAATACCTAATCTGCTTTTATAGTGAAGTAATAAAGGCTCCTCCTTCAAAGATGGCACTCTGCATGAACTGCTGACTCAGATAAACATGTTTACAGTCTCAATGTTAGTTAAATGGTAAAACTCTACGTATAAAACAGGCCTCTGCTGCTTACCTGGAAACAATGAGAAAGATAAAAGACAAGTACATCAGAGAAGACGTTTGTATAATAACTTTCCTATCCGTCAGTCTGCAATGATTGTATTCTTCACAAGAAAGGTGGGAAATCTTTCAATCTACAACCTTATTACGAATAGCTTTTCCATTTTAACAAAAAAGATGCCCCAGTTCTGTTTATAGGCATAATTACCCAAGAAGGCAACCGTTTAGAACCTACGTTGTTTGCCCCCTCCCCCACAGTTAAAAGCAGTTTTCAATAACATGCGCCCTCCTTGATTTAATATTTCTCCGAAGCTTAGGTCACGTGGGTTGGTACACTGGCTTCCGTCTGTCACAAGGCTGCAATGTGACAGGCTGATCTGCAGGCTCAGACACAAAACCTAGTCAACAGGGGCCTCTGAAATCAGCTGCTATTTATATCGCATTTGCTGCCAACTCCTACACGGCAAAGAGAAGTAACTACTTACTGTACTATACACTGCTAACAGAGGTCACCTGTATTTTCAATAGTGGAATAATAAGAAAAACAGACATCAAAAAGAAATAAAAAATGCCCTTACCCTGAAAGCATGCTTTGAGAATACACGTGTGGTAGAAAACCAAGAAACTCCAATGCCAAGACATGCCACTAACCCAGTATTTAATACAGCACCACCATTCAGTACAAACTATTCCATTTCATTATTCTAAAGGGTCATGAAAACCAAGAAGTTGTTTTGCGTGCAAGTACCAATTTATTGTGTAACAGATACCTGAATAAATGACACAGAAAAAGCACCTTTGTTTTGCTGCTGACTGACGTCACCCATTTCTGGGACAACCTCTGACTTCCCAAGAACTTGCAGAACAAGTTACAAAATAAGGACATGGACGGCATCAAGCCAACCTTGTTTAGAACTTGATTAGTCTAGAAAGATAAAAATAAAACTTTCCAAGGGAGTTTTCTTCATAGGATTACGCTGCACTTCCCTGGGTGGGAGCTGGCAAGGTTACACCAGTCGCCTAAGGACAAGAGATTTCCAAGAGTTGCACTGTTCACTATACCGCGTGTACTATAAAACACCAACGGAGCCGGAGTGTATCACAAAGTGTAAATGTGTGTGGGGGAAAACGGATCAGACTGGCCCTAATCACATCAAATGTGTACTTCTAGAAGTGGATTGTCACATGGCAGCTCCAGGTTACATCATACAGAGCTGTGTGTATGCAGCCTATACGCTAAAAGTTCATGCAAGCCTTAACTGGGTGGCATTTGGTTTGTCAAAACTCTATAGGAAGAGTTTGCCAGGTCAGGAACAGCTTCTTGGGCTGCCCTTTGGAAATGAAATTTAGAAGCCCATTGGCTGCCATGCACTCCAGAGTCTGCCTGCTCTAGATATAGTAATGATTCCCCTTTCTGTCTCAAACAATTAAAAGGTTTTCTAAAAAAAATAAAACCACACACTCCCCCGCCCCCCCCCCCCACACACTGTTGCCTCAGTGCTGCTGATCTCCTTCAGCCTCTTTACAGCCACTTGGCTACATGCACACCAGCAACATATTGCTCAGAGCAGGCTTCCTAATGGGGACAATGCTTGCATATTAACCATTAGCTCGCCAACATATAGCCTCTACAGAAACATCTTATTACGCAATTAGGTGGCTAAGAATGCCTACAGCAATTGTCAGTAGCTACTTTGGGTCAGAAATTGATAATCAAGGGGGGGCGCAAAGACCACCAGTCTAAGGATCATTCTTCCTACTGGCGACCCTGTTTACAAACCATGAGCTGTTGATCTATTACTTTTTGGCAGAAGTTCTGAGGCCAGAGTTATATTAAGGGTCCATAGAACCACCATTAGCTTCTGCCCTCATCACTGACACCAATAATCACTTCAGCCATGTGTACATATAAATAAAATCCCCCCCCCCCCCCCCCAATGACCAGTCTAAAAGAACATTCTGCCCACCCCATGTACAAACTATGAGCTGTCGATATAGTACTAATAAGCAGGCGTCTCTCCACCCCAAAGAACTACATTAAGGGGCAATCAATACATATTTGACTCACATAAGTACCCCCTGACACCAATTGTTTCACCTAATAGGCAGGGCAATGACCAACCAGTCTTAGGAGCATTCGTCCCACTGCTCACCCTGTTTACGAACCACAAGCTGTTGATCTAGTATTTATTGGAAGGGTTCCCTGAGGCCAGAAAGTTCCCTCAAGGGTTCCTAGAGCAACTACATTTCTGACTTTCATAAATAACCACTGACACCAATCATATCTGTAAGGGAGGGGGAACCACCAGTCCTAGGAGCACTCTTCCTACTGGCCACCCTATTTCCAAACCATGAGCAGTCTATATGGTACTTATTGGCAAGGGTTCCCTGATGCCAGAAAGTTCCCTCAAGGGTCCCTAGAGCAACTACATTTCCGACGTACAATTATGATTGGTGTCAGTGGTTATTTATGAAAGGGAGGGGGATCACTCTTCCTACTGGCCACCCCATTTCCAAACCATGAGCTGTCTATATGGTACTTATTGGCAAGGGTTCCCTGAGGCCAGAAAGTTCCCTCAAGGGTCCCTAGAGCAACTACGTTTCTTTTTTTTTTTTAAAGTAGCAACTACATTTCTGACTTACAGATATGATTGGTGTCAGTGGTTATTTATGAAAGGGAGGGTGACCACCAGTCCTAGAAGTACTCTTCCTACTGGCCACCCTATTTCCAAACCATGAACTGTCTATATGGTACTTATTGGCAGGGGTTCCCTGAGGCAAGAGAGTTCCTCCAAGGGTTCCTAAAGCAATTCTCAATTTCTGACTCTCATAAGTAACCAACTATCATTTCCTTGTATGTGTAAGGAAGGGGGAAGACAATGAGCATTCTTCCCACTGACCACCCTATGTACAAACCATGATCTGGTGATATATTAACGGCTCCCTGAGACCACTTGGTGGGAAAGGCTGCTTTACGCAACAGGGTGACTACACAGCCAACTAGTAGAAGTTGTCACCCCATTAGGACCTTCATAGCACAAGCACTAAGTATTGCAAAGCTGACCATAATACAATTTTTCTTTAGCGTCACCATCAACTATGTATGCAAGATTACATACAAGTTAAAAGTTTGACATTATGTGGTTTTAGCAAGTGTAAAAATAAAATTGTATAGACAGCCTTACGAAAGCTATGAAAAGCACAAACAAGGATTGATAAAAGGACATATCTCTTGCTGGGTTGCCAGTGACCATGGAGAATCCAGGCAGAGGAGGGGGGGGGGGGGTGAATGGCCAGCCATGGGAAACGAAGGAGATTAGAGGGCCTAGGACACGTCCTGAAGGAGCAGGATCTGGACACAAAGAGGAGGAGGAGCCTGGGAGCTGGAGACAAAGGAGGCAGAGCCACCATGGAGACAGGAAACCCGGGCCACACAAATAACACGGGGGGCTAGGAGGGCAGCAAAGCGACAAGCCCTACTCCTCCCCCTCAGCAGCCATGAGGCTCTCAAGTCCTGAGTCATTGAAAGACAGGAAGCCAGCCCCGTGCTCCCCCATGACACATCAGCTCTTTGTTCTGTCCCTGGCCCCCTCTTCCTTCATTTCCCTCACACAGCGCCGCCATTCTCTCCCCTCCTTCCCCCTCAGTCCCAGCTGTGTCACCATATAAGGAACTCCTCGGGCAGCCCTGTAACCCTTCCGCTGCCGGCCAACTCTCCTCACACAACAAAGTCCGGCCCTTACGTTTTTAGTGTTGGAAGCCACAGGAGGCCGACGGAAAGCTGTCCTCGCTCTAATCCCACCGTTGTTTGGAAGTGACGATAAAGAAACGAGGGTTCCCACCGCTGAACGACGTCTATCCCGGACCTGTAGGCCTAAGCCAGGACCAAATAATAAAAAAAAAAAAGCAGCCCGCTCGTCGATAGGTGCGTTCCCTTCGGCCCCCTGAGTATGTCTCCTGTGCGTGAGAAAGAGCGTTGTGTCTATACACCAGCAGGGGGCGGAGCCGAGCCTTAACGGAGGAGGAACTCCCACCCACCCCTAGCTTGTCCCGCGTCACGTGGCGCGTCTGCTCCAATAAGAGGCACGCTGAGTGTACGCTGACTGTTGTACCCCCCGGGCGCAGCGGCCTCACATAGCACGTTTTGTGTGTCACAACATGGCAGCGTCACGGCTTAGTCATGGTGGCCGGGAAGATGTCTGTGTTCACTGATACTCTTCCTCTGTCTGGTTTCAGCGTGAGCAGAACTTCCTGATACTCCCTCCCTGATAACTGTGCCTTTTATCACACACAGAATAATGGAGTCTTATCTCATACAAGGAACACTTCATACAAAGTCATCTCGGGCACTAGAAAAGTTGCTTGGCAGAGCTGGATTGTGTGTCCGAGCTGTGATCTGTGCCATGTCAGCATTTCTGCCTTAAAGTAGTATTAAACCCTCAAAACAATTTAAAAAAAAAACACTCCCCAGTAAACAAATTCTTTACAATTCTTATTCTAGCACAGCACTTTACGTTTTTAATACAATCGATGTGTCATGCTAGTCGGTAAACAACAGAATTGCCATAACTTCCCTTCCAAGCAATTTCCACTCAAATTAAAGTGGATTTAGTCAAACTGTGGGAACTTTATTCGCTTAGTGACTGCCCCACACATACACCACAGGGCTGGCCCCTATAGTACGTGAGCTGACACTTCTGGGGCTGGGGCACGTGCACACGCCACCGGCGACCCGCTCCCACTGTGAGTGGACACAGCAGGAGCCAATTGGCAGGTCCGGCGGGCGCAATGTCCACTAGAACCCGCTGATCGTACAGGGGAAAGGCAGAATGGCAGTCTGCCTATGTAAACAAGGCAGACCGCCGTTCTGCGAGAGGGGAATGTACTGATCCTGCATTCCTGCTAAGCAGGGATACGGATCTTTACATCCCCCCACAGTTAGTAAGCACTTCCTAGGAACACATTTAACCCTTTGATTGCCCTTGTTAACCCCCTTCTCTGCCAGTGTCACTAGTACAGTGACAGTGCAAAAAAAAAAATAAAAAAAAAATATATATAAAATAAAAAATTATATACATATACACACACACACACACACAGTATCTCACAAAAGTGATTACACCCCCTCACATTTTTTTTTAAATATTTTATTATATCTTTTCATGTGACAACACTGAAGAAATGACACTTTGCTACAATGTAAAGTAGTGAGTGTACAGTTTGTATAACAGTGTACATTAACACCCAAAGTGTCAATAATTTGTGTGGCCACCATTATTTTCCAGCACTGCCTTAACCCTCTTGGGCATGGAGTTCACCAGAGCTTCACAGGTTGCCACTAGAGTCCTCTTCCACTCCTCCACGACAGCATCACAGAGCTGGTGGATGTTAGAGACATTGCGCTCCTCCATCTTCTGTTTGAGGATGCCCCACAGATGCTCAAAAGGGTTTAGGTCTGGAGACATGCTTGGCCAGTCCATCACCTTTTCCCTCGGCTTCTTTAGCAAGGCAGTGGTTGTCTTGGAGGTGTGTTTGGGGTCGTTATGTTGGAATACTGCCCTATGGCCCAAATCCTGAAGGGAGGGTATCATGCTCTGCTTCAGTATGTCACTGTACATGTTGGCATTCATGGTTCCCTCAATGAACTGTAGCTCTCCAGTGGCGGCAGTACTCATCCAGCCCCAGACCATGACACTCCCACCACCATGCTTGACTGTAGGGAAGACACACTTGTCTCTGTACTCCACACCCTTGACACCATCTGAACCTAATAAAGTTTATCTTGGTCTCATCAGACCACAGGATATGGTTCCAGTAATCCATGTCCTTAGTCTTCTTTTTTTTTAGCAAACTGTTTGCGTGCTTTCTTGTGCATTATCTTTAGAAGAGGTTTCCTTCTGGGACGACAGCCATGCAGACCAATTTGATGCAGTGCGAGGTGTATGGTCTGAGCACTGACAGACTGACCCCCCCCCCCTCTTTCAACCTCTGCAGCAATGCTGGCATCACCCATATGTCTTTCCCAAAGACAACCTCTGGATATGACGCTGAGCACTTGCACTCAACTTCTTTGGTCGACCATGATGAGGCCTGTTCTGAGTAGAACCTGTCCTGTTAAACCATTGTATAGTCTTAACCACCGTGCTGCAGCTCAGTTTCAGGGTCTTTGCAATCTTCTTATAGCCTAGGCCATCTTTATGTAAAGCAACAATTCTTTTTTTCAGATCCTCTGAGCTCTTGCCATGAGGTGCCATATTGAACTTACAGTGAACAGTATGAGCAGTGAAAGTGATAACACCAAATTAAACACACCTGCTCCCCATTCACACCTGAGACCTTGTAACACTAACGAGTCACATGACATTAGGGGGAGGGAAAATGGCTAATTGGGACATTTTCACTTTGGGGTGTACTCACTTTTGTTGCCAGCGGTTTAGACATTAATGGTTGTGTGTTGAGTTATTTTAAGGGGACAGCTAATCTACACTGTTATACAAGCTGTACACTCACTACTTTACATTGAAGAAATGACACTTTGCTACAGTGTTGTCAGATGAAAAGGTATAATAAAATATTTACAAAAATGTAAGGTGTGTGTGTGTGTGTGCGCGCGCGCGTGTGTGTGTGTGTGTGCGCGTGTGTGTGTGTGTGTGTGTGTGTGTGCGTGTGTGTGTGTGTGTGTAGCATAGTTCATAGAGCAGTGGTTCTCAACTCCTGTCCTCAGGACCCACCAACAAGCCAAGTTTGCAAGATGCAAAGAAAAGAAAGCAAACCAAGCAGGTTTGTAAAGGGGCTTCAATATGGAACTCACAGCGGCATAGATACAAAGTTTATTAATAGAAAAGAGACAATTCCAAAAATGTATGGCTATTAGCCACAATAACATTAAAACCTTCACCAATATTAAAAAATCATGAGAACGTTGTCACAATAAAAAAGTGAAAAACATAGCAGCCCGGGCTCACTTGCACACAGACAGACACTCAGCACACTTGCGGGGGAGGGGTGGATATTAGACTCATGCTGGCCATACATTATTTGAAAATTCGGCCAAACCCAGTTTCGAAAAACAAACGTTCGGCCATGAGCGCAAACGATGATGCCATCATGTAATGACCGATAAATTGCTCAGTGGACATAAATACATTTTATGTTAGGTTTTTTTACATATACCTAGTGCAGACAGGTCGGACGGGAAACACATTAACCTTTCAATTTATTGTTCGTTCGGCAGAAAATTTCCAAACTTGCCCCTCGTTTTTTCGGCTCAAAAACACCCCAACGATTATAGATTTTGTGCCCATTAACTGGCCGAAAAAACGAACGTTCTAATGACCGAAATTTCGGCCGATTTTTCGTATAGTGTATGGCCAGCATCAGTGTTGAAAGTCTAAAATCAGCCTCCAGTGACAACAGGTATGGATATACCACAAAAGTAGGAATCTCCTGAGTAGAGGAAGTAGTGGTGTCACGGTAGGAAAAACGGAAATGTCAGTCCTGAAAATCAGTGAGATAATACAGTCAGCTGTGAAGAGGATAATCCAGCATATAGTTCAAAGTTACTGACATATGTATGGATAAGCTTCAAAATATGATGGGCATCTAGACTTGGCTATAATGGAGCATATAATATAGATCTTTGGTCCCTGGTGCAGGAAGCCGCCACAGCTAGATGGCATGGGATTGAGCATATACAATGCATGGAGAAAAGGTTTAAATGACGGGACTGCAACGTCCCTGACACAATCTCACCCACCGTGCTGCTTGCTTCCTTAGGCTGCTTTCAGACGAGCGGTGGGGGCGCTGGCGGTAAAGCGGCGCTATATTTAGCGCCGCTTTACCGGCGTTTTAGCGGCGCATTGCGGCCGCTCGCGGGGGGTTTTTACCCCCGCGAGCGGCCGAAAAAGGGTCAATACCGCCCGCAAACCGCCGCTGCAGCAGCGTTTTGCGGGCGGGTTCGGCGCGCGCCCCCATTGTTTTCAATGGGACCGGGCGCTATAGGAGCGGTAAATATACCGCTCCTATAGCGAGCCAAAGATGCGGCTTGCAGGACATTTTTGAGCGTCCTGCAAGCGCACCGCTTCAGTGTGAAAGCCCTCGGGCTTTCACACTGAAGGAACAGCAACAGCTGTTTCGGGTCGGTTTGCAGGCGCTATTCTTAGCGCAATAACGCCTGCAAACCGCCCCAGTGTGAAAGCAGCCTTAGTCCGGTACGGATTGACTCCTCAGATGTAAAAAAAAAAAAAAAGCCAGTGCCGGGGATGGTTCAGGAGGTGTTGCCACCTCATCCCTTTAAAACCAAACACATATTAATTATACAGGTTCTCCGGCTGATTAAGGAGGTAATTAAACTCACTTGGTGCCTCATCTGCATTAAATTAGCCACAGAACCTGTGTACTTCATATGTGTTCGGGATTAAAGGGATGAGGTGGCAACCCTAGAGGTAGTGGAAGCAGTCATCCTTTGCCTGGCTGTAGATGTAGACTGATTCTCAGTAGTGGCTTTTGTGGGGTGATGAGTGGAGCGAATATACGCTACATGTGTGGCTCCAAGACCGGGCCGCTAAACACTGTGGTGTTTATGCATTTCGCTCAGCTGTTGGAGCTTCCTCAGAACGATGCAATGGACTGGTCAGTGGGCTTTTAATGGGAATACTCCTCCCTTTTCAAAATTATGCCCTTAAAGGGCCACTGCCTGTTTAGGTGTTTCAATCTTACAAAAAAAAAAAAAAAAATGTCAAAACAGTGCGGTTACATTTCAAGGGGCTAAGAAGAAGAATAATGATATAATACATTTTTAGTGTAGTTTAGTTGATAAATAAAAAACATTCATTCCAAACACACCCATCATTAAGTGATGAGGTGGCAACCCTTAAACAAAAAAAACAAAAAAAAAAAAAATGTAAAAGTCAGCAGCTACAAATACTGCAGCTGCTGACTTTTAATAATCAGACACTTACCTGTCCCAGGGTCCAGCGATGCGAAGCCCCGCTCATTTCCCGCTCCGCTTGGCGGTGCCGGCATTCTCACTGTGGGCACCCGGCTGTGGCTTCACAGCCGGGCACCCACAGAGCATACGCGAGTGGCGCCGCGTGCCGTGATACGCCGTGCAGTCATCTGGGACCTGTCACGTGTCCCAGATGACTTACTGCAACGAGCGGAAGTGATGTCACCAGCCCGGGCACTGAAGGAGGCAGACTACGAGGAACCCCCTAGAAACAGGCATTTAGAGGGGAGTAAAAAAATTAATTTTTTTATTTGTATTTTAAGCTATTTTTTATTTTTTTTTGGTGGAAACACCACTTTAAGTATAATGTAATATAGATTTGAAAATAGATGGACATTTTTAGAAGCAGAGAGAGGTAATATAATCATAAACATTATTTTTAATGGATTAGGATAAAGTATATATGTCATAGTGGGTACTAAAATGCAGATTGATCAAGTACCAGCACACCTATGATAATATGGGAGAATAGAAAATAATATACTTCTCCTAAGCAAGAACAGAAGATCATAGTTATGGTTCAAGAAAAGGTTGCAAGCTAAATTCAGTATTTAACCCCTTCAGGATCATATTTCGTAAACAAAATATCCATTCCTTTTCTTTTCGCAGAAGGATAGTGTCGTAATCGCCTCTGCTTTTAGGTAAAGATAGGGCAAAAAAGCCTTTTTACTTTTAATGCCTCGATAGAGGATTTATGAAACCTCTCAAAGTGCTGTGCTATGGGGGCCACATTTTGGATTATCTTTACCCTTACTTTTTTTAATGTTTCTAATGCTACAAAAGGTGTTCCCCCATACCTGTACGTAGCCATCGCTTCGTTTTGCCCACATAGAGCTTTTGACAGGGGCATTCCAGGATGTATAAAACTTTTTCTGTGCCACAGTTAATGAACCTTTTAATCTGGTAAATTCTTTCACTGTCCATGTCAGTAATTTACGCTCAACATGGCGGCAAATGTTGCCACGACCACATGGAAACATACCCTTAGGCCAAGGTTTTTTCATCAGCCAACTCTTGGATGGAGTGCGTGTAAACTCAGAATGTACTAGATTATCTTTGAGGTTCCTGGCTCTCCTGGATACTAGTAGGGGTTTTGGGCCTATGATATTAGAGAGGCCAGGAGACCTTGTCAGAATGGACCAATGTTTGGTCAAAATTTACCGAACTTCCTCCCATTGGACCTCATAGCGAGTGATTATACGTACAGGAGAAGGTTGGGATATTGTGATTTGGGAATGAGAGTCTTGTATCTGTTTAGGCACAAGGAGGTCCCTATATTCAGTTGAAGAGGCTCGTCTGCGTGCATATTTAATGTTTTTGTGGGAGTAGCCTTGTTGCCTAAATCTGTTATATAATTCATTTGACTCAAATTGATATGCAGTTTCGCTTGAACAGTTCCTTCGAATTCAAAGGAACTACCCTATTGGGATCCCTTTAATGAGCAAAGGTGGATGGTGACTGGAGGCTTGAAGGGTATTGGCTGCAGTGATCTTCCTATACGTTTTAGTCTCCAATCTACCACCTACGATGGTAATCAAAAGATCGAGGAAAGGCAAGGAGTTGGGATCATAGGTGTAGGTGAGCCTGGTATTTTTATCATTAGTATTGGGTTCAGACAGAAATTCCTGCAGCCCCTGTACCCCACCGTTCAAAATCATCAAAATATTGTCGATGTACCTTAGCCACAAGAAGGCGTGGCCAAGGTACATCGACGAATGTTAGACAACGGACTGTTCCCACCATCCAAGATGGAGACACGCATATGCGGGTGCCCAAGTTGCCCCCATCAAAGTTACTTTTGTTTGCTGGTAATTTGCCCCCAAAAACTGGAAACAGTTATGTGTGATGGAAAATTTAAACAGCTCTAGAATTAATTAATTCTATGATTACATAAGGGGGTAAATTGGCCACCGCCTCTAACCCCTGGTGATGGGGGATGGAGGTGTAGAGGGACTCAACATCAATGCTGACAAGAATTGCTTCCCTCCATCCCATCTAATCTTGCAAGGACATCACGTCTGTCCCAAACATAGGAAGGTAACTCCTTGATCAGGGCATCTAGATATTTCCAGACTCATTCCAGGGGTCCCCCAATGGCCGAAATTATGGGTGTCCAGGTGGATTGATGATACTTTTATGGACTTTGGGGATAATATATATAGTGGGAACATTAAAGTCAACCACACTAATATACTCAAATTCTTTCTTAGTAAGGAGAGATGCCTTAATTTTTATTTTTATTTTGGACATCTGAGGAGTCAATCGGTACCGGACTAAGGAAGCAAGCAGCACGGTGGGTGAGATTGTGTCAGGGACGCTGCAGTCCTGTCATGTAAACATTTCTCCATGCATTGTATATGCTAAATCCCATGCCATCTGGCTGTGGCGGCTTCCTGCACCAGGGACCAAAGATCTATATTATACGCTCCCTTATAGCCAAGTCTAGATGCCCATCATATTTTGAAGCTTATCCATACATATGTATACATGTCAGTAACTTTGAACTATATGCTGGATTATCCTCTTCACAGCTGACTGTATTATCTCACTGATTTTCAGGACTGACATTTCCGTTTTTCCTACTGTGACACCACTACTTCCTCTACTCAGGAGATTCCTACTTTTGTGGTATATCCATACCTGTTGTCACTGGAGGCTGATTTTAGACTTTCAACACTGAGTCTAATACCCACCCCTCCCCCGCAAGTGTGCTGAGTGTCTGTCTGTGTGCAAGTGAGCCCGGGCTGCTATGTTTTTCACTTTTATTGTGACCATGTTGTCATGATTTTTTAATATTGGTGAAGGTTTTACTGTTATTGTGGCTAATAGCCATACATACATATTGGAATTGTGTCTCTTTTCTATTAATGAACTTTGTATCTATGCCGCTGTGAGTTCCATATTGAAGCCCCTTTACAAACCTGCTTGGTTTGCTTTCTTTTCTTTGCATATTCTGTGTGGTTTTGGGAACCCCAACCTACTAAGTTGAGTCCAATCTAAACTTTAAGTGTTGATATTTTCCCTATTTTATCATGCAAGTTTGCAAGATAACTAAAACATCACAGGTAATATCAATTACTGTTCAGTGATTGAAGTAGAGTTGCCACCTCATCCCTTTAAACCCGAACACCTTTGAATTACACAGGTTCTGAGGCTAATTAAATGCAGATAAGGTACCAAGTCAGTTTAATTACCACCTTAATCAGTCACAGAACCTGTGTAATTAATAAGTGTTCGGGTTTGAAGGGATGAGGTGGCAACCCTAGATTGAAGTTTTTTAGTCTGCATCTCCCCAAGGTAATACTTAAAGTGGAGTTCCATCCTCAAAACTATTTTCACATTTTCCCAGCCTTTTATTAATAATAAAAAACATTTCCAGTGAAATGTTTTTTTTTTAAACTTACCCGAAGTGTCCTGTTGCTAGGTGGTGGCTCCTAAATCTGCCACTTCCGTCTTTGCGGCACTCCGCATCACTTCCTCCCTCGCCTGTGCTCCTGGGAAATGTGAGTTATTTCCCAGGAGTCAGTGGGCAGGACTGTGAAAAAAATGGCGTTATTTCCTCCGTT
The DNA here is from genome assembly GCA_028564925.1 of Lithobates sylvaticus. Taxonomy (NCBI): domain Eukaryota; kingdom Metazoa; phylum Chordata; class Amphibia; order Anura; family Ranidae; genus Lithobates; species Lithobates sylvaticus. Next base: position 308,379,398 of record CM053026.1, on the reverse strand, counting down.
GCCGCCCGTTGTTATGGCAACTTGCTAAACAATCGGCAATACAGCTGCCGGAGCATCACACATGCGCGAGATCGAAAGGGGGCATGCTGGTTACCCAGCATGCACCTCTCAATCGGTTATCCAGGAAGAGGTTGCGATTGGGCTTCATATGCCTACACTCATTATGGCAACGGCCAGAAGAGGATCATCTAAATCGTAAGAATAAAAAAAAAAAAAAAAAAATATATAGGATTACTATCCACTAGCAAATATACATATCATTTATGTGTGTTATTACTGCAGTGTGAGGAAATGCCTGACAAAAATAAGTAAAAAAATTCTGTGGCCAGAACTCCGCTTTAAAATATGGCCTGTTAGTGGGTCCTGAGGACAGGAGTTGAGAACCACTTGTAGATGCTATAACTTTTGCGCAAACCAATCAATATACATGTATTGGGATTTAATTTTTTTTTTACCAAAAACATGTAACAGAATACACATTGGCCTAAATATATGAAGAAATTCAATTTTTAAAAAAAAATTTATTGGGTAGGTTTTATAGCAGAAAGTAAAAAAATTATTTTTTTTTTTTTCAAAATGTTTGGTCTTTTTTGTATATAATGCAAAAAAAAAAACGAAGAGGTGATCAAATACCACCAAAAGAAAGCCCTATTTGTGGGAAAAAAAAAGACATCAATTTTATTTGGGTACAGTGTCGCACGCCAATGGTCAGTTAAAGGAACGCATTGCCTTATCGCAAAAAATGGCCTGGTCATTAAGGGGGTAAACCTTCTGTAGCTGAAGTGGTTATCTTCATAGCCACACACCAAACAAGGCTTGAAGACAACCTGAACGTTATGGAGGTTAAGCAACAGATAATGGGCACCATGGAACACAATTTTTTTTTACATCTACTGAATGATAGTAGATTCCTGAAAACACGGTCTCCTCGGCTGGAATATAACCGAAATCTCAGCCACGATAGATCTTTACTTTCCCTTACATGCGCAAGATAATTTGTGAAGTAGATGCACCCTGCCGAGCCTCCCCCCCCATCCTTCACCCTCTTTTTTCTTACCCCTTACTACATTCTTTACCCTCTCCTAATCTCTTACCTCCTTCTAGTTTCCTCACCCCTTGTCCCTCCCCCTTCTGATATAGACCCCCTAATATTAGGATCCTTAACACCTAAATCAGGGTTCTCCAAACTACGGGCCACATCCGCCCCCCTTCAAGATTTTATCTGGCCCATAGGGTCAGTGGTGTATCCTCAATGTGCACAGACTGAGGATTAAGGTCAGTAGAGGTTGTGTATGGTCTCCGCTTCAAACCCACAAACCCCGCCCCCCCCGGACTATGTAAGAGGGAGCCTCTGATGGGAATCCTGATGTAATAGCCACTATGATGGAGACCCTGATGTAAGAAGGGACCTTGAAATAAGGTGGGATGTAAGGGAGGACCCTGATGTAAAACAGGCTCTGATGGGGTCTCTTGATATAAGGGGCACTATGATGGGGAGGTAAGGAGGTACTCTGTGGATCCCCCGATGTAAGGGGGGGATGCTAATGGGATCTGATGTAAGGGGGAGCTCTGATAGGAGCTCTGATGTAATGGGGACCCTGATGTAAGGAGCCCTGTTGTAAGAGGGGGTCTGATGGGAGCCCTGATGTATGGGGGAGCTCTAATGGGAGCCCTGATGTAAGAGGGGGGGCTCTGATGAGAGCACTGATGTAATAGGGGGGGCTCTGATGGGAGTCATGATGTAAGGGGAGATCTGATGGAAGCCCTGATGTAAGGGGGGGCTCTGATGGGAACCCTGATGTAAGGGGGGGTCTGGTGGGAGCCCTGACCTAAGGGGGAGCTCTAATGGGAGCCCTGATATAAAGGGGGGCTCTGATGGGAGCACTGATGTAAGGGGGGTCTGGTGGGAGCCCTGACCTAACGGGGAGCTCTAATGGGAGCCCTGATATAAAGGGGGGCTCTGATGGGAGCACTGATGTAAGGGGGGTCTGGTGGGAGCCCTGACCTAAGGGGGAGCTCTGATATAAAGGGGGGCTCTGATGGGAGCACTGATGTAAGGGGGGTCTGGTGGGAGCCCTGACCTAAGGGGGAGCTCTGATATAAAGGGGGGCTCTGATGGGAGCACTGATGTAAGGGGGGTCTGGTGGGAGCCCTGACCTAAGGGGGAGCTCTAATGGGAGCCCTGATATAAAGGGGGGCTCTGATGGGAGCATTGATGTAAGGGAGGGGAGGGGCTCTGATGGGAGCCATGATGCAAGGGGGGCTCTGATGGGAGCCCTGATGCAAGGGGGGGGGGCTTTGATAGGAGCACTGATATGGGGGGGGCTTCGTACAGGGATTTATTTTTATTTTTTGCCCAACACATATTTGCAAAATATACAATGTGGCACTCATACTGAAAAGTTTGGAGACCCCTGACCTAAATCAACATAAAGATAAGATCAACTTTATCCCTCCCCCAACCTCCTACCTATCATCAGAATCACCATATCAGCAAGCAGTGAGCTGGTTACAGTTATTATTGCAGAAGTATCTCAGTTTATATTCAGTGTATTTTGTACCAAATACAATTACCCCCATTCTTTAATCAATACAAACTAAATAGGCTCCTACTGTAGCCATTTCTTGAACATTTTAATAAAACTTTTCTAATACCGATTGCATCAAACTGAGTCGATCAGCCATTTGTCATCGATCAGCAGCACTGAGATAATTTGTTCATGAATATGATCATATTGCATTCCATCAGACTATGAGATGACATAACTTACAATCATAAATGACGATTGTATCCTAACTATTGCTCAGGATCTACTTCCCCATATGCTGCATATGGATGGAGTGAGTTGTCACCATTGCCATCATTAGCTTGAAGGAAGGTGGTGAGGGGAGGAGCTGCAAGAGAAAGGGAGCTTACCTGAAACAGGAGACCTGGAGCAGCAGTCCTTGCACCAGCTTAAACTGGAACATAGGTAAGGATTAAAACAGGGGTAGGCAACCTTTAAGAGGTGGAGATCTACCCAAACAACAGCAGTGGATGGTGTCAGTAGTTTTGTATTATTTTAGTTTCTCAATTTTTTTTTTTTAGGAGCCCCATTGGGGGCCTTTGGTAAAATATCAGGGGTCTACTTTAGTGGAACCGATGGCTGTATTTTCCTCCTTGCAACAGCTGAAGGCCAGCAGGAGGGAGAGGCCATTTGACAGGCGGCGATAAGTTGTTAGATTGCCTTTACACTGCCTGTTTAACCTCTAAAAGCCTGCAGCACCACACTAGAACCGTGTACGTTGCACACAGTTGCGGGGCATTTGCGTCTCGACCATATTAATGTATAAAGGTTTGTAAACACGCCAGTGGGGATAATGTTTGCTGCTCTATGATACAAAGCATTTTACCCTTGGCACATGTGTACTCTGCACAGCTTTCTTTGTAGCTTATGGGGTTGTGGTTGGGAGGAGGTAAAAGGTAAAAATGCAGCGCAACTGCTTGTTTTACTGCCCCCCAACTTATAATGTAAACTAAACCTAAAGCCTCGTACACACGATCGGATTTTCGGCAGGGAATTGTGCGACGACAGACTGTTTGCCTAACCGTTAGTACGCTCCATCAGACAATTGTTGTCCAACTTTCTGCCAACAAAATGTTGGATGGCAGGCTAGTAAATTTTCGGCGGACTACGGTCTGTTGTCACAGCGCTAATCACAGGCAGCGAGACATTGTCCAGATCCGCGGCTGCAGAGATCGGGAAATGTCTCACTGCCTGTAATTAGCAATGTGCAGTGCCGAATTCCTGGCGGGTTCTACATGTGCGGTTTGCGAACACGCCTGAGCTCATATATAGGTCTTGATGACCACTGGAGAAGAGGCTGAAAACTGGTCTAACAGTGTAGAGCAGTGGTTCTCAAGTTCCCCCAACAGGCCATGTTTGCAGGTTTTCCTTTGTCTTGCACAGGTGCTTTAAATAAGAGTCATTGGCTTGGTATTTTGTACAGCTATTTTATCTAAGAGAAATTCCCAAAACATAGCCTGTTCGGGGTACTTGAGGACAGGGTTGAGAACCACTGGTGTAGAGGAGCCTGCAAGTCAGCACAAGGTACATGACTTATTATCAATCCAATGTGTCCCCTCTATTCATATGCACTATAGCATATGATTTATGAATGGAGGAGGCTAACTTTTCAATCATACATTTGTCCTCCATTCATAGATTTTTTTTTTTTTCCATTTAAGCTGGATGAAATCATCAAACCCTGAAGAAGACTGGAAGAAGATGACCATCTTGAATAGAAAACAAAGGAGGTCATGGCCGTCACAGCATTGTCCATATTTGCACATTATAGCAAAACCCCTGTGTAGCCTGTGTAGCGCCTGTAAAGAGCCTCTCCTGTGTCTCCAGTGTGAAAGCCCTCTGGCTTTCACACTGGAGCGCTGCGCTTGCAGGACGGTCAAAAAAGTCCTGCAAGCTGCATCTTTGCAGCGCTATAGAAGCGGTGTATTCACCACTCCTAAAGCGCCCCTTCCCATTGAAAACAATAGGGCACCCTTTTTCAGCCATTAACGGGGGGTTAAAACATATAAATAGTGCCGCTTTACCGCCGGCGCCTGCCCGCCCCAGTGTTAAAGTAGCCTAATATGCTTTATTCCGCCCCACTTAGCACTAATGCCAGTTAACACCTTCCTGCCCGACCACTATAGGTATATAGTGAAATGATGGCCAGGTGGGAGCACTATTGTTCATACGACATCCTCCCAGAACGTGCCTCTCACATGTCTGTGGGGCTGCTCAGCGATGGGATCTCTTACCAGCTGTGTCCGATGACTGATCACTGCACCGACCAGCTGCCAGTGTCATATGATCGCTATGACCAATAAGCAGATCACATGTCAATTCTAAAGCCAGCCATACATGGATTGAAATTCGGCTGGTCCAGCACTTTGATCAACTTGTGCACAATCAGCCTGTTGGGTTTTTCCTTAACAATTAGTGCTATAATCTGGCTACACCAATTATTGTATTCTACTGGTCCCCCTGCTGCGGGAGGTATTCCCCCATCAACACCGACCGTGTTGGTGGGAGAATCAAGCAATTTTCTGTGGTTGAAGGAAAGGAAATTACATAATGTATGGCCTGCTTTAGCTACTAATCATTTGTAGAATCTTGTCAAGTATCTGAACAACAATGATTTGAATTTACAATTTTCATATGAGTGGAGTGAAAAGCAGATGCATTTTTTAGGCTGGGTTCACACTTATGGAATGCGGGAACCACCTTGATTCCTATGTGGGTTCCCGCATCGCATCTGACTCGCAGGCAGTTCACGGTACTCTATGAACCGATGTGACAGTCAATGTAAAGTTAATGACATACCCAAATCGGTTTGCAGAATGTGGTACGTACTGTAAAATCGGATCGCATGGGTCTGAATGCGATGCAATTTCAGCGATACAAACTGTGTAGCTGAATTGGCATCACACAGCAATGGTGTGCAAATCACATGCGATGTCTGGCATCGATAAGTGTGAACCCAGTCTTAAATGTAACATTGTAAGGTCATATGGAAACAGATGATATAATGTATTTACTAGAACCTTTTGGTAAATCATGTGCAGGCAATTCTACATTATTGTCTCAAAGCTGTCACCCTGCCTATACTAAAAAAATCAATACTGTAGGGTGAATTCATTCAAGCTAGGACAAACTGTTCTACAGATAATTTATTTGATGAAGAGTGTACAAATATAAAAAGAAAAAAAAAAAATTAGAGAGCCTACCTGTTCCTTCTGGTAGAACTTGAGAGCCTTCTTAATTGCAGGAAACATATTGTCACAAATTGAAATGAGCTACAGATACTTTTGTAACAACGCATTCAGCAGTATCAGGAAATGGTAAAATTATTAAGAAAAATTTACCTGTTTTTTTTTCTGATACAGTTAAATACCGATCAGCCATAACTTTGGCTCAGAGCTAGTATATATATATATATATATATATATATATATATATATATATATATATATATATATATATATATATATATATATATATATATATAAAAACAAATGGCACTTCATGCTGCATGGACTCATGTGAACAAACACTATGGAAGGGCTATTTCACACCAGAATGCGGAGCTGGAAACCCGCATTGTGTTCAAATCGCACTGCACTTGCGATCTGCAGCGGGTGTCCGTGCAGTGCTAACGACACCCCAAACGCAGGTTGCATGCACCGGATTGCATGGTACAGAAGGTACCATGTGATTCAGTTGCTCTGCTTTTTGTTAAGTAGTGCATGCACTACTTTTGGTGCAGTCCAGCGCAATTTCAGCCCATTCAAATAATGGGCGAACTCTCACTGCACTCAGATCGCACAATGTGTTCCTGTGCGATTCATGGTGGCAACTGTTAGTGAAAAGAACATTCAATATAACTGACCAATATACAGTATACTTATAGGTTTGAAACACACAAGTTTTGAGATCAGTAATTTAGCAACAGCTCAGTACAGTGGTGGGGTGCCCACCCAAAACAATTCATTCATATGATATCTATCTAGGTATAACCACATTGCATAGTGAATTATGGTTTTGACTTATCTAAATCTATGCGTGATATTTTTACAGTTTTTACAGCGCATCAGTAATTTTACATGCTGCAGCACTGTAATTTAACGAGTTTACGAACATAAAAAATCTGGAATAGGGATGAAGGGCACTGCTTGTTAAAGTGTACCTGAAGTTAGAACTTGGCTTAAAGTCCAACAAGTAAAAAATATATATACAGCAGACACCCTACAAATTTACCGTACTGTAGAAAAATGGGCTTAAATCTTGGTACCACATCCGATAAGGATTAAATGTCTAGAGGTATGAGAATCTTGGGACTTCTAGGGTACCCACTTAATTTCATAACTCTTAAGCCCCATACACACGGTCGGATTTTCGCATGGATTCTGTCCGATCGGACAATGTTGTTGAAAAATCAGACCGTGTGTATGCACCATCGGACAGTGTACGTCATATTGTCCGACGGACAAAGTCCTATTTCCTGCTGGATAGATTTTCCGACAACAGGGTCCGATCACACCAAATCCGATCGTGTGTATGGTAGTCCGACCGGACAAAGTGCTACGCATGCTCAGATCACATTACAAGACCAAAGCTATTGGCTACTAGCCTCTACGTAGTCCCGTCGTAGGCAACAAACGTCACCACGTTCAGAATGATCAGATTTTCCGACAACTTTGTCCGACCGTGTGTACGCAAAACCAACATCAGACAAAGTATGACGGACATGGTCTGACGGACCTGGTCCTCGGATAATCCGCGCGTGTGTATGGGGCTTAAGCATGCTACAATTTTTTTTATATAATGTTGCTTATACTATATGTCAAGGCTGAGATGGAATCCAGTATGAGAAGGCACTGATAAGCTGCACTGCCCAGGGTGAGACAACCTTACCTCTTCCTCACATAGACCTCAACCTCAGCTGTAGTCAAGCAGCAGAATGTCAATGAGGCGGCATATGGTTGGATCCAGAAAGAACCTGCTCCAGAACATAGGTAAGTATATGGGAGGGAGGGGGGTCTATTAACTTTTCATGGCAGCGTCCAAGGGGAATGTGGGCCTAAAAATCTATTTTGGACTGTAAGGGCTCATTCACACCATACGTGCATGAAAACCGATGGGAAAACCACACAGATTTCACTTGCAGAGACATCAGTTTCACATTAGTGTACATCAGTTTTTATCCACGTTGATATCAGTTTTTATGCATGTGTACATCAGTTTTTATGCACATCAGTTTTTATGCACGTGTACGTCAGTTTTTATGCACGTGTACGTCAGTTTTTGTGTACGTTGACGTCAGTTTTTATGCACGTTGACGTCAGTTTTCATGCGCGTCAGTTATGTGCCCTGTTTACACCAATGTTGATGTCATATCTGTTTTATCCCATGCAGAAAACTGCATACACATTGCAGACTTTGCACAGAAAAAATTGGGGTGTGACACCACCAGTGTTGTGATGTGAACACATTTATATAGAGTACAATTGTTTTATTTGTGCCCTGGCAGAACGCATGTAGAAAAACTGATGTCTCTGCACTAGGGTTGCCACCTCATCCCTTTAAACCCAAACACATATTAATTGCACAGGTTCTGTGGCTGATTAAGGTAGTAATTAAACTCACTTGGTGCCTTATGTGCATTTAATTAGCCTCAAAACCTGTGTAATTCAGATGTGTTCGGGTTTAAAGGGATGAGGTGGCAACCCTACTCTGCACCATGGTGTGAATGAGGCCCAAGCCTGCTTTATGCTGGCTATACAATTGCAGTTTTATTGCGCACTTTAAGAGATACATTTAGAAAGCAGCGTGGACATTCTGTGAAAAAAATAAAAAGCTTTGGACTTTTTAAAAAGCACAGTGATGTACTTTTATAAATGTGCTTTGTGTTCCACTTGCTTTGGGAACCTAGGAGCACTCATTGGGAATGGCACCTGGACACAGCTTCAAAATGCACATGGCTATTCATCTTGAATAGGCTGTTTAACCCAGCGCACTGCACCACACATCAACACATGACTGCGCACGTATTGTTCTGATGTGAATCATGGCCCAATAGGCTATTCTAATATACATAGAATTTTCTCAACTTCTTTACCCTGTAGGAACCCTCCTAAAATAATAAAACCTTGGGGAACCTCTGAGATAATTTTCAGAACTACAGCTCATGGGGGGGGTTATTTACGAAAGGCAAATCCACTTTGCACTGAAAGTGCACTTGGAAGTGCAGTCGCTCTAAATCTAAGGGGTAGATCCAGGGCTCGAGTCCTGGGGGAACGCGTGGGAACGGCGTCCCTGCACTTTTTTCACAGCAGGAACGCTGTTCCCTTTGCAGGACTAGAGCCGCCCAAGCCGAATGAGATGCATGCAGAGTAGCGCAGGAAGCGTCTGTCTGTAATACGTTTTCTCTCATGTCACTCAGCGCTGCTCGCTCCCCGGCGGCCCCTCCTCTCTTCTCGTCTATCCCCATTGGCTTGAGATATCATCTGGGATAGACGAGAAGAGAGGCCGCCGGGGAGCGAGCAGCGCTGAGTGACATGAGAGAAAACGTATTACACACAGACGCTTCCTGCGCTACTCTGCATGCTGGCAAGTAAGATCCCCAGATGTGCCCCCTGATGTGCCCTATGCCCTAATGTGCCCCATGCCCTGATGTGCTATGTGCCCCATGCCCTGATGTGCTATGTGCCCCATGCCCTATAATGTGCCCTGATGTGCTATGTGCCCCATAATGTGCCCTGATGTGCTATCTGCCCCATAATGTGCTATGTGCCCCATAATGTGCCCTGATGTGCTATGTGCCCCATAATGTGCTATGTGCCCTATAATGTTCCCTGACGTGCTATCTGCCCTATAATGTTCTCTGATGTGCTATCTGCCCCATAATGTGCTATGTGCCCCATAATGTGCCCTGATGTGCTATGTGCCCCATAATGTGCTATGTGCCCTATAATGTGCCCTGATGTGCTCGTGCCCTGATGTGCTATGTGCCCTGATGTGCCATAATGTGCCCTGATGTGCCATGTGCCCCGTGCCCTAATGTGCCCCATGCCCTAATGTGCTATATGTCCCGTGCACTGATGTGCTATGTGCCCCATAATGTGCCCTGATGTGCTATATGTCCCGTGCACTGATGTGCTATGTGCCCCATAATGTGCCCTGATGTGCTATATGCCCCATAATGTGCCCTGATGTGCTATGTGCCCCATAATGTGCTATGTGCCCCGTGCCCTGATGTGCCATGTGCCCTGATGTGCTATGTGCCCCATGCCCTGATGTGCCATGTGGCCTGATGTGCCCTGAGGTGCCCCATGCCCTCATTGCCCTGTGCCCTTATGTGCCCCATAATGTGCCCTGATGTGCCATGTGCCCCGTGCCCTGATGTGCCCCGTGCCCTGATGTGCCATGTGGCCTGATGTGCCCCATGCTCTGAGGTGCCATGTGCCCCGATGTCCTATTTTTTTTTTTGGTGGGGTAGTGGATCTTGGGTGGGAGTTCCCACACTTTTTTCCCCAGGACTTGACCCCTGGGTAGATCTGAAATGAGTGTAAGCTCTGCTGATTTCATCATCCAATCATGTGCAAGCTAAAATGCTGTTTTTTATTTTCCTTGCATGTCCCCCTCAGATCTACAGCGACTTTACTTCCAAGTGCACTTGCAGTGCAAAGTGGATTTTTCTTTAGTAAATAACCCCCATGGAACCTTAATGTGATCAGTGATCTGTAGATATAATTGTAGCGCACCCCCACAGGAGCCACCAGTTTGGGTATTTATTTTACTGAACTGAATAGTATAATACCTCAACCATTCTGACACACCTATTACACAAAGAAACCACACTAGTATAAAATGACCTTGAGTGTATTGAAGGTGAGTCAACAAAAGGTTATACAACTATAATCACAATCTTGTAATAATTTACTACTATGCAATGCAATCACAAAACAGAGGGGAGATGTTTATAAATTGACCTGTGACCGAACCACCAGAGTCCAAACAGAGTATCTAAAAGAAAGTGTATATATATATACAATATCTCACAAAAGTGAGTACACCCCTCACATTTTTGGAAATATTTTATTATACCTTTTCATGTCACGTGACAACACTGAAGAAATGACACTTTGCTACAATGTAAAGTAGTGAGTGTATAACAGTGTAAAATTGCTGTCCCCTCAAAATAACTCAAGACACATCCATTAACCACTTTCAGACCGGACCATTTTGCTGGCTTAAGACCAGACCACTTTTTGCGATTCAGCACTGCGTCGATTTAACTGACAAGAAAAAAAAAAAAAAAGCGATTATTGATTGGTTTGCGCAAAAGTTATAGCATTTACAAAATAGGGGATAAATTTATAGCATTTTTATTAATAATTTTTTTTTTTTACTAGTAATGGCGGCGATCAGCGATTTTTATTGTGACTGCGACATTATGGCGGACACATCAGACATTTTTGGGACCATTATCATTTATACAGCAATCAGTGCTATTTAAATGCACTGATTCCTGTGTAAATGACACTGGCAGTGAATGGGTTAACCAGGGGGTGGCAGTGTAGGGGTTAAGTGTTCCTAGGGGCGTGTTACTAACTGTGGGTGGCGTGGCTGTGTTTTAGTGAACACTGATCTCTGCTCCAATCACAGGGAGCAGAGATCAGTGTCACTAGTTGCTAGGCAGAACGGGGAGATGCTGTTTACTTCCACATCTCCCCGTGAGACAATCCTGGGTATCCCCGTGGCCATTGAGTCTGCGGGACCCGCGACCGAACTCACGGGGGTCCTGACCGGCGCGCAATTCTGCCGACATACATTGTCGTGCGCCGGTCGGGAAGTGGTTAATGTCTAAACCGCTGGCAACAAAAGTGAGTACACCCCTGTGTCCAAATTGGGCCCAATGTGTGAATATTTTGTGTGGCCACCATTATTTTCCAGTACTGCCTTGACCCTCTTGGGCATGGAGTTCACCAGAGCTTCACAGGTTGCCACTGGATTCCTCTTTCACTCCTCCATGAAGACATCACAGAGCTGGTGGATGTTAGAGACCTTCCATTTGAGGATGCCCCACAGATGCTCAGTAGGGTTTAGGTCTGGAGACATGCTTGGCCAGTCCATCACCTTTACCCTCAGCTTCTTTAGTAAGGCAGTGGTCGTCTTAGAGGTGTGTTTGGGGTCGTTATGTTGGAATACTGCCCTGTGGCCCAGTCTCTGAAGGAAGGGGATCATACTCTGCTTCAGTATGTCACAGTACATGTTGGCATTCATGGTTCCCTCAATGAACTGTAGCTCCCCAGTGCCGGCAGTACTCATACAGCCCCAGACCATGACACTCCCACCACCATTCTTGACTGTAGGCAAGACACACTTGTCTTTGTACTCCACACCTGGTTGCCACCACACACGCTTGACACCATCTGAACCAAAATAAGTTTATCTTGGTCTCATCAGACCACAGGACATGGTTCCAGTAATCCATGTCCTTTGTCTGCTTGTCTTCAGCAAACTGTTTGCAGGTTTTCTTGTGCATCATCTTTAGAAGAGGCTTCCTTCTGGGATGACGCCCATGCAGACCAATTTGATGCAGGGTGCGGCGTATGATCTGAGCACTGACAGGCTGACCCCCCACCCTTCAACCTCTGCAGCAATGCTGGCAGCACTCATATGTCTATTTCCCAAAGACAACCTCTGGATATGACGCTGAGCACATGCACTCAACTTCTTTGGTCAACCATGGCGAGGCCTGTTCTGAGTGGAACCTGTCCTGTTAAAGCGCTGTATGGTCTTGGCCATAATGCTGCAGCTCAGTTTCAGGGTCTTAGCAATCTTTTATAGCCTAGGCCATCTTTTTGTAGAGAATTTTTTTTTCCAGATCCTCAGAGAGTTCTTTGCCATGTTGAACTTCCAGTGACCAGTATGAGAGAATGAGAGCGATAGCACTAAATTTAACACACCTGCTCCCCATTCACACCTGAGACCTTGTAACACTAACGAGTCACATAACATCGGGGAAGGAAAATGGCTAATTGTACCCAATTTGGACATTTTCACTTAAGGGTGTACTCACTTTTGTTGCCAGCGGGTTTAGACATTAAAGCGGTTGTATACCCATTTTTAGTCTGTTTTTTTTTTTTTAACTACCTGCAAGACAAAGTCATAATGAGCTAGTATGACTAGCATTTACCTTAGATCGGGGCCCCCGACGCCGTGCTCTTCTCCCCCTCCAGCTGCATCCATCTCTCCACAGAAACCCTTCCGGGTATCGCCGCTGTGATTGGCCAGAGCGGTGAGGACGTCGCTCCGCGCATGCGCCCAGGACACTTCAACTGCGGTGAGCCGTAGTTGTAAATGGGGATTAACCCTGTAAATGCACCGTTGTCTACAGCGCGCATGCGCCCTAGACAACGTTGTAAAACGTTATTTGCAAATATCTCCTAAACCGTGCAGGTTTAGGAGATATTTCTTGTACCTACAGGTAAGCCTTAATCTAGGCTTACCTGTAGGTGCAAGTTGAATTTAAGGGTATACAACTGCTTTAATGGCTGTGTGTTGAGTTATTTTGAGGGGACAGCAAATTTACACTGTTATACAAGCTGTACACTCACTACTTTACACTTTAGCAAAGTGTAATTTCTTCAGTGTTGTCACATGAAAAGATAGAATTAAAAATTTACCAAAATATGAGGGGTGTACTCACTTTTGTGTTGTGAGATACTGTATATCATAGTTTGTGGACTCTATAGCTTTCACACAGACTATATATTTTACACTGATTTGGGTTATTTGTTTACCAAAATTTATGAAGAAAGATGATTTATTAGCAAAATTTTATAACAAAAACAAAGAAAAATACACCTTTTTTTCTCCCAAAATTTTCTGTCTTCTTTCATTTATTTACCTAACAATAAAAAAACCCAGTGGTAAATAAATACCACCAAAAGAAAGCTCTATCTGTTTTAATAAAAAATGATACCATTTTCTTTTGGGTACAGTGTTGCATGACTAAGCAATTGTTATACAGGGTATGGTCATACTGAACGTGGGTTTGAAATCATGTGAGTTCAGCTGAACTGGCACAATTTCAAACCCGCATTTCAGTGCAAGTTCGGGGGGTGATTTGAAAGACATCTGTGCGGGTTCATGCACAGATGTCTATTGAAGTTGCTCCCGAAGTCACCAAAAGTAGTGCAGGAACGACTTTGGGAAATTGGTGTGGCGCCGCACCGATTGGCACAGTGCTGTTGCTGGCAATAGAATGTGATTTGACATGACAAATCGCACCAATGTGAACAGGGGCTCAAAGTGTGACAGTGCTGTAAGCTGAAAATTGGCCTGGGCAGGAAGGGGGTAAAAGTGTCTGGTACTGTATACTGTTTTATCTGGCAAAAGAATGTTTTGCTTGGTCACTTGTTATTTACACCTTTGCTATGGTGCGTTGCTATGCTCCACTTTACTGTTTGCCTTTAAGCTACAACTGCTGTCTGTGCATGGGTGAATCTTTAGCAAGTGAGAGAGTTAACCACTTGCTGGCAGTAGCCTCACTAGGATAGAGCTACACAATTCTCAGACCACAGTTGACCACCTGGATGAAGAAAATGTAATTCAATTGGCAGGACATTATTGATTCCTCAGGATGAAAATGGTGCTGGGGGTGACTATCACAACCACACCGTTTTAATGTGTGCAACTCCAGACAAAACTTCATTTTTTTTTTTTTTTTTTTTTAAGTTTTTAAAAAAAAAAAATTTAAAGTTCCAGCAAGGTTTGGGGAACACTAGATACATTTGGATACTAAATCTGAAACCCCGTAAAATCAATGAGATCTTAAATCAATCATGAATGAGATCTGTAAAATCAATAATAGACATTTTATTGGATATTAAGATAAGAATTGTCAAACAAATGGCTTTGGGGGCTGGATACTGACATATGGGACTAATACATATGTACTAATACAGAAAAGAAAAAAAAAATGTAATTAAATTTGTCCAGGAGCAGAGATATTAAGAATGCTCAAAGTTCAGCATGCCTAATTCCTTTAAATAACCTGGCTAGAGGGTGCCCTAAACCTGCCTATAAAGTTGTGCATCTCTTGGATGTTTATAACCTACTACAGCATCACTGACAGGTACAAGGAAAAAAAATGCCAGTAAATGACAGCTATTTGCCAGTTTTATTTTTTTTGTAAAATATGATATGGAACCCTCCAAAATACATAGCAAATCCTTAAGGATATGGAGGGGTCCCATTTAGTGGCGGAATTATCAGGGTCGCAACAGTCGCACTTGCCCTGTCCATTCTTGCTGTGCCACTGAGGCCCGTCTGTCTGTTCAGCCGCGCGCGCGCGTGGGGGGAGGGGGGTCGACCGCTGAGGGGAGAGAAGACAGAGCTGAGACTCTGGACCGCCCTGCTTATCCAGAGAGAATGTAATGAGGTGGGGGCAAACACTGAAAAAGAAAGCCAACTGACACCAATCGAGTAAAGGGGGAGGAGCTCTCCCCTTTGCCACTGCGAGGAATCCCCATGAGGCAAAGGCATCCCTGTAGGCACAAAGAAATTCTGAGGTGGAATCGATTGATTGACCTAAGTAAGTGACAAATTGCCAGTGCAATCGATCCCAACCGCCACCACCTCTGCCTCTTGCTGATCCTACCCTACCACCACTGCAGATCTTATCCCTACCCCCCCATCACCTCTACAACAGAGGTGATGGGGGGCGGGGATAGGGATGAGATCGGTGGAGTAGGATCAGCAAGAGGAAAAAGGTGGTGGTGGGAGAGGATGGCACCACCGCTGCCACTGATGCCAACCCCCCCCTCAACACCACCACTGCCACTGATGCCAACCCCCCCTCAACACCACCGCTGCCACTGATGCCAACCCCCCCTCAACACCACCACTGATGCCAACCCTCCTCAACACCACCGCTGCCACTGATGCCAACCCCCCTCAACACCACCACTTTACAACATGATGGCAGACAGTACAGTTACAATACCATTCAATACAGGAGGAATCAGATGAAGGTGTTGTTTTTTTTGTAAATTTCACTTTTGCTGTAGTACGACCTACAGCAAGAATAACAAAAAATAAATAAAAATGTTCAACATGGAGGGTTGCCTTTCCATGAGGGCCCCCCCTGGCAAAGCACCTTGTCCCCATGTTTATGGAGGACAAGGGCCTCTTCCCCACAACCCCAGCTAGATGGTTGTGGCAGTCTATTCTATGGACGGGGGGGCTTATTGAAATCTTGAAGTCCCCTTTAACAGTAATGTCTCTTTCAGACAGGCGGTCGGGGAGAGGTGGGTTCCAAGAAAATGTGGCTTTATTGCCCCCTGGCCACCCACCTGAACTGTAAAATAAAAGCCAGATGGGGCTGTTCACATGTACTGGATTGTGAAATGGTAGAGTTCAGAGTTACAGAGGAGGTCTGGTGTTAGAATTATTGCTCTCACTTACACCCCTTTCACACTGCCAGCGTTTTTCAGGTGCTACAGCGCTAAAAAATAGCACCTGGAAAAAGCGGCCCCTTGCACTTGAGGGCTTCAACAGTGAATCTTCATTCGCTGTTGTAACACACCTGGGTGGAATCGGAGCGCATTCTCTGCGACCTAAGCCCACCCGATTTTGAAGCCTATTAGAGCTTCTGCCTCTAATTAGGTGCTTAAAAAAAATAAAAAACCTGCCCTCTGTGATTCATGCACCCAGTGCCCTGAAAGGGGTCGGGTGCATGAATAGGTCGTGGCCGCAGAGGCACAGCATGAATCTATCCATTGCATATAGGGGGTGGCCTGGAGAGAGGGGCAGGGCCCCGCTAGGAACAATTCCAAGCATTTTTCTACATTTTCAAACACTGCAAAAATGTTTGGACACGCGCATTTACATTGTTTTCAGTTGTTGCTGTACATAGTAGGGCACAATGATTATAGGTGTTTTAAAAACCTTTTGCAATTAGCATTGGGTAATACATTTTGCCACTTTTTACTTATTTTGCTAACAAGCAGGAAATTCATTTTTACTGATGGTTAGTTTTAAAACAAAAACAGACAAGCCATTTTTTCTAAACTTATTTTTTTTTTGTCCACAGCAATTGTTCCCACTTTACTAACAAATATGAAAAATGTGAAAGAGCAACTATGATAATATATACAGTACAACGGTTAAACTGATAACAGATTGGAATCTCCCAGATGCAGATGAACCACGTTGGCGCATGCCTCTGGCAGACCTTTAAAGAAGTAAATTCAGTGTGGGGAAGTGGGATAAGAGAGTGGCTGTCACACACAAATACAACGCTGGGACAGAAATAACCTTTGCAAGCACGAAGATCCATGTTTGCTGTCATTATCCAATTCCCTACTGGCCATTTTCCACAGCATTACTTAAAGGTAATTAAAAACAAAAATAAAAATGGAAGATCAGTCACCAGTGATTCCGTGGACCACCCAACACTAAGACAATGAAGAGGTATCATTTTTAAATATATGGACATGATTTTTTTTGATTAGCCAAAATCTGCACTTTTTTACAGCATGTCTGGGACTATACAGACACAAAACACTTGTAAAATACTAATAGCACAAGCTTCTAGGAATGTTTTAACGCTAGTTTACTCCTATTTTCATGGGCTGTTGGCTAAAGTGATTTACAAATATGTAATGTTTTCAGCAGACTGCGGGCTGACGTCACAGTGTCGCATCAAAATCGGACCAGAGTAGTACAGGGACTACTTTGAATTCACACAGATATGAACGGTACTCATAGGAAATAATCACTTGTCATGTGACTTTGCAGTCCCAAGTTGCAGGACAAGTCGCACAGATGTCAATAGGGCCTTAGAGCCAGTGGGGGACAGATGCGGCAAAACTGCCACTCAACCACCTGCTTTTACCACTCCCTGGCTACCTGTTTGTTTGAGCCCTAATTGAAACAGTGTAGCAAGCTTTTCTAACTTAGGGGTTTGCATTGAGAACTGCACCACAATTTCTGCACCAAAGCAGACACAACCAGTTATTGATGCAAATTTCATTTTTTTTCTAAACCAAGGAAATCACATGAAAAAAATTCTCACATTTCAATATTTTCTTATTTGCATACCACATTTATACAGTACTGGACCTGCCAAGAGGAACATTACATTTATGTAAAAAAACTGCAAACATGGAATCGTCTTCTCTTTTCTAAGGGCTCTTTCTCATGGAGTTACTCCGCTCTGGTCAGCAGAGGATCTGTGAATGGGATGGATGTCAGTTTTTTTTTTTACATCTGTGCCCATTCAGTTTCAGTCGGCATTTACACAGTGGATAGGGGTAGACCCATGATAGCTCTATGGCAGCCTTTCTCAACCTTTTTACCCCAGAGGAACCCTTTCATTCCTGTTCAGGTCTCAGGGGGACCCTTGCTAAAGTCAATTCATTTGTGGTCAGTAAAAAAAGAAAAAAAAAGAAAAGAAAAAAAGATCCTTACATTGATGGTCAGTAGAAAGAATGCAACCCTTAAAGTGGTGGTCAGAATGCAACCCCTACAGCCAGCTAAAGGACTATGCAGGCACCATCAAATGGTAAGTCAATCAGCCACAGCTCAAGGAACCCCTAGCAACCTCTGGAGGAACCCTGGGGTTCCACAGAACTCTGGTTGAGAATGGCTGCTCTATGGGCAGCAGGATGTAAATGGACTTGTGTGATCACATCAAGCTACCTCCAATCTATTATGTTTAGATCCAGCAAAAAGGAAAAGAAAATCCCCCTGCACAGTGCAGCTTCCCTTGAAAATTTAACAGCCTTTAGTAAAACAACCCCATAACTCCCAACTGTCCTTGATTTCGAGGGACTGTCCCTGATTTGGAACAAAGCCCCTCTGTCCTTCTTTCCTTCACTGTGTCCCTCATGTTGGTTTGATTAAGACCCCTTTCACACTGGGGCCACGGCTGCATTCGTGGTAGAACACTGCTCGTTTTAGCGACGCTTTACCGTTGTGTAAGTGGTGCTTTTGCAATGATTTTTGACCGCTAGCGGGGCGCTTTTAACCCCAAAAAAGGGGTTAAAAACACCCATTTAGCATCTCTTTGAAAGCGCTGCCCATTCATTCCAATGGGCAGGGGCGTTTTGGAAACACTGTATACAGCACTCTCAACCTACCCCAAAGATGCTGCTTGCAGGACTTTTTTTCCCGTCCCGCAAGCGCACCGCCCCTGTGTGAAAAGGCACACTGGAATGAATAAGAGGTGCTTTCTCTAGTCATCTTCCAGGACGGCACACCTGAGAGATGAGAGGCTCCTCCCTACAGGAAACACAATCAAGCGACAGCTGTTTTAAGTCCCCACCCTTCCCCTTGATCCTCAGTTTTTGATTGTGTTTCTCCCTACACAGCGAAACTGTTTGTTTTTTTCCAAATGACCTGAAGCCTAGGGCTGGTGGTCTCCCCCTGGGAGCCGGACCACAAGCTTTTGAAGCCTCTGGGTCTTGTAGGATATTATTATCCTTCCTGGGGGGTTCCCCTATCTTTTCCTCAGGGGGGGCAGCAGAAATTGGAAGAGCCCCCCTGAGAGCTGAAGGACCCTGGATACAGTGGTGTACCCAGAACTTCAGGGGCCATTATCCTGTCTCCCCTCCTTACCTGTCCAGGCGTCTGTTCAGACGGAGGGCTGGTCATCGATTCTTTCCAGGGGGAAGCACGTCCCCCGACTCCTGGGCCCCCGGTAGTTCGCGTGGGCTGCTGGGGAGGGCACGGTGACAAGCACCCGTGTCATTTTCAAACTTTGGGAAAATGGCGGCGGCGTTCTTACCCAGGAGGGAAGGCTGAGAGTCAGCAGGAGCAGGCGCCCACATCCTCCTTTCGCAAGAGCGAGGAGGCACCGGTTCACTACGGTGGATGTCTGCCTAAACCACCTCAGATGGGAATGAGGAACGTAAGGCATTGCACCCCCCCCCCATGTGTATATACTGACTGGTACAGTGCAGGACACAGCCTAACCTTGCAGCTCCCTATGGGGACAGCAGTTGGGGGGGGGCACTTTGGCGGCTATCCTCCTTGCGTGTGGACCATAAGGATGGAAAAGCAAGCCCGGTGGCTGTGGCAAAAGGGGAAGACGACAACGGTGAGTACTTTCCTTTGCCTTGGGAATTTAGCTGCAAAGTCCCCAATTCCAGCCAGATGGTTTCTGGGCAGTTGAGATAACCTCCCCTGGGGTCTGGATTCATTTAGCCCAGAAGCTTCTGCTAAAAATACCAGCTGCAGCTCCCTCTTACATCAGACGCTGTATGGTGGATAAGTGGTGCAGCGGAACAAGTGTGCTTAAACCACCTCAGATGGGAAAGAGGTAGGGAAGGCGTGCAGTGACGTCATTACGTTCAAACGCTCCTGAAGGAGGAAGGGTCCGTTTCCATTACATGCCGGCCGGCGTTCTGTGTTACTCCATGTGGAGTTTATATGCGCTTCTTTACCCTGTGCTTATGTGAGTACGTTTTACCAATAAATTACTCATTGTCGTTTTAAAAAACGTATTATGCTATGGTCTGCCTTTTTTGTTTTTCTTGATCATATTTGGATGCACCGCCGAGTGCTAGCCTGGATTTGATTATCCATTGGGTCTGGTCTGAGGTCCTGGTTCCGGTGTGATTGGCAGATGCTGGGAGTTCTTTCTGATTTGAAGTCCGATCGTTCCTTTCTGAAGTCAGGATCTTTCTATGGGCTCACTTTGAAAGGCTTAACCTTGCCTATCATCTGGTAAGGGTAATATATATTGGTGGTGGCACTTCCGTGTGGTGTGGAGCACAGCGGTGTGACAGGATATTTAGTCTGATGTACCCAGCCTAAGAAACTTATCCTAGGACAATATTCACTCCGTGAACTGTTCACATTTTCACACGGATCCATACATGTATGGTCCTCAGTTTGACTACAATCCAGGACTCTTTTTTGGTTATATGTTGCTACTGCCAACTACTTTATTACCCATTATCATTATTTCCGAGTATTATTATCTGTGTGTTTTTTATCCATTAGTTATGTTCTAACAGTCTTTGATCGGATTGTTCTTATTAGGGTATAGACTTTTTAGCTTATTTACCTGGCGCAGTTTTTTCTTTTTCATATTGTATTGTGTTTATCCCACTATCCTGCAGCCGGGTTAGGTACTACTTATTATTATTTTATATTTTTTATTATTATTTTTATCATTTATTATTTTTATTTGCCCCCTTTCCTTAACCCCTTTCCCCTTCCCCTCCCCCTCCAGCTCTATTTTGGTGAGCGCGTTTTTTTCTGTTAACGTAGGTAAGGCATTGCTCCCCCTTCCCCGTGTATATACTGACTGGTGCAGTGCAGAACCTGGGGTCGGGATACAATTAGCCCAGAAGCTACTGCTAAAACCACCAGCCACAGCTCCCTCTGTGGCTGAGACACTGTGGTTATCGCAACAGTAGGTTGCCAGCCTCTCCCTACATGCCCAGTTGTGGTACATTAGTAGGGGTGAATATAGCGAACAGGGGGGACCTGACAGGTATACCACTGAACTAGTTATTAATTGTGCAGTGGTTGGTGGATTCAGAAGCTCCCCTGGTCAGCAGGTGCACTAGGTTACCGGCCCTATTAGCCCAGCTGCTAGGAATCTGAAGTTGTTCCAAGATGTGTAGCGTAATGTTGGGCAGGGACCAAGCGTCTGTGTGGCACAGTACGGGGTTCCTTTGTGACAGATACTCCTTTTGGGGGTTTCTTGCTATAGGTAATTTTTTTCATAAGCTCCAACCTCCCACTCCACTTTTACACTGTGGTTATAATATAGTGCAGGAGGTAAGAAAAACCTTGTTGGTTTGGGCTACAGTCCACTCAGTGGCAGATCTAGAGGCGATTTTACCATAAATTGCTTCCTACATCCTTTTGAGGATTTTCTGTGCAAACCTATGCAAGAGCTACATGATTGCTTGTTTAAAGCCTGCAGGTAACTATTTACCTCCAGGCTAAATTGGTAACCACCTCTTCTAGGGGCTGTCCTAAATTGGTCTCTAGGGCTGGGCTCATTGAGACTTTAGTTGCTGATCAGCCCCACCTGGGTATGATCTGGATAGCATTTACTCAGTCTATGGAGGTAAGGTAGGACAACAACTACTATAGTAAGGTGTCCAACCATTTTAGGATTTGTTCCTTCACTGGTGAAGGGTTAGTATCTACTGCCCAGGCTATGCCTATGAAATTGCCCCTGTTGGTTATTTCATAAAGGGATACCCCATGACTCCTTGGCTGCACACCAGTAGACCTCCAGTAGTGAAGGTTTGTCCTTGCTGGGATATTTTGTGGCACAACAGAAATACACATTGAGATTTGTGACATCTCTGCTCATAAGGGGTATATTGCTGTACATCAGAAATGCACTGCACTGAAGCTTGTTTGGTGTCCTTTATATCCTAAAGGTACTACTTTGTTTGGCTGCAGATCAGAAAAATGGAACAGTGAAGGTGGTCTGTACTTTCTGGTTTTGTGCCGCACAGCAGAAATGCACATCGTTGAGTCTGGTGACATCTCTGCTCATAATTGTTATTGCTGCACATCAGACATACAAAAGATTGAGGTCTGTCTGTGGGGATATGTGTCATGTATTACTGCCTTATTGGTTGCTTATCAGAAATGCAGCAGTGAAGAATGATGGTCCTGATTTGTTGGGCTGCATAGCAGAAAAAACAAATTGAACCTGGTCTAGGGGTAGTACATATACTGCCTTTGGTAATCAGGCCAATTTTAGGCATGCGATTTGACATGTTGAGTCGCATGTCAAATCACTTCAATATGGATGTGCTATTCAGTGCTCTATTCAGAATTGTTTTATTTTGTTGCACATCAGACGTATACAAGATTGAAGGTTGTCTGTCCTTTATGTCTTGTATATACTGCCTTATGGGCTGCATATCAGAAAGGACATAGCAGTGAAGGTTGTTTGTCTTTTTCTGCTTTTTGTTTTTGCTGCTCAGCTTAGACACATTAAGGATGATGGCATCTCTGCTCAGTATTGGTATATTGCTACACATCAGACATACACAAGGATTGTTTGTACTGTATGTCCTATATTTACTGCCTTATCGTCTGTCTATCAGGCACAGCAGTGAGCAGTGTTTCTCATCTACCTTACTGCTTCTCTAGGGATACACAGCAGGGGGTTGTTACTGCATTCCTCCAGGGAGTCGCAGCATTGGGGACCCCTCACTTGTTCGACCTGAAAATTGCTATTTTGTTGACCTGTGGATCCTGGAATCGGGGACTGCTGGAGTCGCACACACGAATGGTACCCTTTGGAAGCCATAGTGTATAACTTCTCTTGCGTCTTGCAGTCGCAGGTTGGGTCGCACAGGTGTGGGAGCCCTAAGCTTATCTGTCCCTTCTGGTTAAGGTTTTGCTATGCAGCAAGAATACTCATCATGGAGTTATTGTCTTAATTTGCAGCAGAAAGATTGCAGCTGTAAAGGCTGTCTGTTTTTTTCTTAGTGTCTCTGTTTTTTATGTTGCACAGCAGAAATACTCAAGATTGAAGCTTGTTGGTGCTTTCTGTTTCATGTTGCCTTACCTTACTGCTCTTCAGAAAAACACAATGCTGCAGGTTGCTTGTGTCTTGTCTCAGTGGTGGTTCTATCTGACTACAGAACTGAATAACAGAAATGAATTGTCTTGTGTTCCATATTATTTTACCCTGTGGCACAGCAGAAATGCACAACACGGGAGTTGGTGTTCATATTGATCTGATAACTGTATTTGGTGGTTTGTCAGAAATACGCAACATAGAGGTTTGGGTCTTTCTGTCTTATATTTATAGACTTGTTTTGCTGTACATCAGTAAAACACCACAGTAAAGGGGGTTCCCATCCTTTCTGTATTTATATATCAGTTATGACTTTGCTAGCTGCACTTCAGAAATACGCAGCATTTAGGGTTTGCTTGTGTCTTAATGTTTTTACATCTTGGCAGCACATTAGAAAACCAGACTGTGAGGACTGTCTACATTGAGGTTCAGATTTGGGTCTCTTCCCATATTTGATGTATCGGTTTAGCTAGTCACACTCAGATACACAACATTGTTGTCTATGCTTGTGTCATTCTCTGTCTAAATCTATTGTGCCATGCCCACAATCTATGATCTTTTTATTTGTGATATTAATAATACATGTATCACCTTTTTGTATTTCAGCCTTCTTTTCCGTGGAGGGGCCAGGAGTTCTGGCTGCAGACGTCATATGTCAGAAAGCCTTGACCCCTTACTTTCTGGGATGCCAGTACCATTTCCAAGGGGTTTAAGCACAGTAGGGTTATGGGGCACTGGCGAAAGGGGATAATGAATCGCCCTGTTTAGTAAGAACTTAGGAAGTTCTGTTCAGAGGAGTGTTCTGGTCTGACGATGAAATATAAAGATGTATACCCGACCGAATAGGTTACGGCTCGGTGCTTGGCCTTCATTTCGCCCTTGTAGCAAAACTAGATGTAGAAATATGGGTGTTCTACTCCTGCTATGGACTTTAATCTCCTGAAGTAGGCTCTCAGGCTTAAGTAAAGCCATAGATTGGGCATGCCTTAAACCCAGGGATCAAGCTTTTGTTAATCTATTACCCTTAAGTAGGCTTCCCTTTAGTCTTTGCTGACGTAAAGATAAAAAGGAACAAAAAAGGTCTGTCAGGGCCCCCCCCCCCCCCTTTTTTGCAGTTTTATTTCCCTGAATAGGGTAGTGTTAAGACGGGCCCTCTTATTGATCAATGTAGTGTCCTTGTCTTACAACACAGGTATCTGATTAATCTTTTTAGTGGTTCTAAGTAGCACCTACAGGTACAATAGGCCATGTTGTTGGATGTGTGAGACAGGCAACATTGCTAACCTACAAGTTTAACATGTTTTCTGATTCTATCTTTAAGAGCCCACTCCACCTAGATCCTGCATCCGAAGCAGGAAAGGCAGGGACATCTGTGGAGCAGACCTGCAGATCAGCAGCATGATCCAGCTAAGATACCTTCATCAAGCATATGGAGTGGAGGTAAAGCTCACTGCAGAACCAAGGTTCGCCAAGAGGGTCTTGCAGTGGTCCCACCCTAAGGTAGGCCTGAGGTGCTTGTTTATCCTCTCAGGTGTGCCGTCCTGGAAGATGACTAGAGAAAATTGACAGTTACTTACCGGTAACTGCTTTTCTAGGAAATCTTCCAGGACGGCAGGCCTACTTCCCGCCCGTTGGAGGAGGGAAAATTGTACAACACTAGAAGGTGAGTATCTATGAGGAATGATTTCCCTTGTGAACCGGGTTCAGGAGTTACTTCTCTACAAACTGAGGATCAAGGGGAAGGGTGGGGACTTAAAACAGCTGTCGCTTGATTGTGTTTCCTGTAGGGAGGAGCCTCTCATCTCTCAGGTGTGCCGTCCTGGAAGATTTCCTAGAAAAGCAGTTACCGGTAAGTAACTGTCAATTTTTCAGGCACTTAGCAGAGGCTATCTCTAGTGCTAAAGCGCCTGGAAACCACCCTAGTGTGAAAGGGGTCTTATATAACTGTATATAAAATGCAGATTTTTATCTTTCAAAATCTGTTTCACAGTGCTGAACCTTTCATCCAATTTCTAAATTACTGCATTTATAAATGTCAAAAGCCAGTAAAAGGGAATAGCAGTGGTAAAAAAAAAACATTTGTGGGTTTAACTAATATTTTTTTTTGTACAATTCTCGCATGACAGGGGTTGTGTCCTATACCTACATACTTTTGATAATAGGTGTCCCTCATTCTCATCTCAAAAAGTTGGGAGATATGAAACCCCCTAATGTCTGTATGTGAAATATAATAGTAGGGTCCATGGAAAAAAAACATATGGTTCACGCATTAAAGCGGAGTTCCACTCGTTTTTCAGTTTATTAAAAGTCAGCAGATCTACAAAAACTGTAGCTGCTGACTCTTAATAAACAGCCACTCACCTATCCCGCGGTCCAGCGATGCCCCCCCCCCCTAGAAGCCTCGTTCCTCTCCCCCCTCCTCTACGCCGGCATCACTAGTGTGTGCACCCGGCTGTGACAGCTTGCGGCTTCACACTTTTGGGTGGAACTCCACTTTAAGCTATGAAAATGAGGCACTCATGTATTTGTAAAACTGACGATTTATAAACACTCACAGTTGAAAGTCCACTTGCTGATTCTGACTTTCACAAAATGTTTTGAACATTTATCATGAACAGCGTTTTTTTTTAACAAAAGCAGACTGCTGATTCAGCTACTTCCAGTCACCATAGCCAAGGGGGCCTTGCCTAGCACAAGATAGGATATGCTAAACTTCAAGGAATTTTAGCCTTTCATGTGTCACTTTGCTTTAAAACATTTAACGCCAACCACATAGCACCGTCTCATAGAAAAATACACATGTAATTGGGCCACTGTCTGCTAGTGTTATATTATTCGTCTTACCATACAGTATATTCTACTAACGCAGTATATAATGGCAACTTGTTGATCAGAACATATATACATTTTGTTTTGTTCTAATAGCATGTCTTACTTACTATATACTTAAAGTAAACCTGTGCATACTGATAACAGTAATACCAGCTGTAAAGTTCTAAAGTGACCCAAGGCTGCTTGTAAATACCTTCTAGTGTCTTCAATGGAGCCTTTTGGTAGTCAGGAGGTTATGCTACATAGAAACGTTCACACTGGAACCGGCTGCGGATTGCACAGGAATGCTGTGCGTCCCCGCTCTCAGTTTCAGGGACAAATCTGTGCCTGAATTCGGCCCTGAAACGGAGCTAAAGACGCATAGCGTTTCTGTGCAGTGCGCTTCGCAGCCGCAACGGAGATATGTGAACTGGTGTTCTAAAAAAAAAAAAATCTCGACTTATGCATAGCTCCCAACTGTCCCTGATATTGAGGTACTGTCCCTGATTTGGAAAAATGTCCCTCTTCCCTCCTCATTTGTCCCTCATTTTGGCCTGATCTATATAGTTGTATATAAAATGCACTTTTTATCTTTCAAAAAGTGTTTCCCAGTGCTAAACCTTTCATCCGATTTCTAAATGGCTGGATTTGTCAATACCAAAAGCCAATATAGTGGTAAAAGTAGAGGTAAAAAGCACTTGTGGGTTCAACCAATCATTTTTTTATTTATACAATTCTCCTTTAAGGGGGGCGTGGCAGGGGGTGTGTCCTATGCCTACATACTTTTGCTAATAGGTGTCCCTCATTCCCATTTCAGAAAGTTGGGAGGTATGCTTATGAAAATCCTCAACCTCGTCACTTCCGGTGCGGCTACGTCAGTAAACAGCTGTTACCGCGCATGCGCAGATGCTATTTTCTGGGTCCAGAAAAATGATAACACCGGCTCCATAGAGAGCCGGTCACATTTTTCTGCTATGGGAATTGGATGCAGGGAAACCCACATCCAATTCGCAGTAGTGTTAACCCAGCCTCAGGGTAGATTAGTATCTAGCACACATTATTTAATGTTATATGCTATATTTATGGATGATGGCATGCAAACTGTTCTCACAGTTACACTGAAAATATCATTCACATAAAAGCAAGACAGGAAAATATTTAAATGCTTAGCTCTGGTATTTAGCACACAATATCTGAAACTATATCTTTGGTGCTAATGACCCCTTGTTGTCTGCCTCAACGATTCTCACTAATGAAAGAGTAGAATGAAGCTGATTTTAAGAAGGTTTATGAAAGCGGTTAAAAACTGTTAGAAAAGAAATCCTTCAGTTTAGAGACTTTTAGTTTGGCCATAGCACAGCTAAATATCTACCCTTCTATTGATCAAAACAGAAATATTCGTCCATCCATTGATAACATTCTGTAAGTAAAGGCAGATATTTCTGTCTATGGCAATGTAATCATAATTTAATAACATTGTTATGTGTGTCATTAACCACTTGCCTTCCCCTTCCTGCCCAGACCAATTTGCATAGTGGGGCAGTGGGCGTGATTTCCTCTTCTCTCAAGACACGTCCCGGCTCCCAGACCCCGGTGTTCTGTAAAATTCTCCTACCCGCAGCACACAAGGCTGCAGATCACTTTGCCACTGGCCAGGCACCTCAGTGCCTGTGGGCGGCAGAGGCTGGAGCGATAAGCTGGGTATCGGCAGATGCGGGCGCCGCGTGTGTACACTGATTGGACTTGAACTTGGGGACTCGGGAGTACGGGGGGGGGGGGGGGCAAAGTGCCGCCCTGAGAGCCAGAAGGGGGATGTTACTGGTCCCCAAAAAAGTGTCAAAAGTGTCTGCAATGTTGCAGCCCCACTAAAAATCGCTGATCACCGCCATTACAAGAAAAAAAAAAAGTATTAATAAAAATTCCATAAATCTATCCCCTATTTTAGTAGACGCTAAAACTTTTGCGCAAACCAATCAATATATACTAATTGTGATTTTTTTTTATTTTACCAGAAATATGTAGAAGAATACATATTGGCCTAAACTAATGAAGAAATTCGTTTTTTTTTTATTTATTTATTATATCAAAAAGTAAAAAAATTATGTTTTTTTTTTTTTTTTTTTTTTTTTTTTTCAAAATTGTTGGATTTTCTTAATAAACACCACAGAGGTAATCAAATACCACCAAAAGAAAGCTCTATTTGTGGGAAAAAAGGACGTCAATTTTGTTTGGGTAATTGTCAGTTAAAGCGACACAGTGCCGCATTGCAAAAAATGGCCTGGTCATTTAGGGGGAAAATCTTCCAGTCCTTAAGTGGTTAAGGACAACTGTCATTGGAGAACTGGATGTATCCTACCATTGTTGACCCATCCTTCTAGAAACATTAGTTGACTGGTTGTTTCTGGCTAGAATGCTTTGTAAATCATTGAGCTGAAACAAGTAGACAGCATAGAACTCCTATATTGCATATTTGTTCTCAATGGCTTAGTAAGTATTGAAGCCAGAGGATAAGCATGACAAGGCAACTACCAACTGCCAAATTATTTAAGTAGCAGTTTAAGAATGGCATACTACAGTTTATATACTTTCTTTAAAGTGATTGTAAAGGCACAGGTTTTATTTTTTTAAAGTAACAAACATGTTATACTTGCCTCAGTGCAATAGTTTAGCATAAAGCCATCCTGATCCTCCTCTTCTTGGGTCCCCCACCGGGGCTCCAGGCCCCTCCCCCTTGCTGAAAGCCCCCATAGCAAGCCGTTTGCGCATGCTCACTCCTGAGCTGTGTTTCCATAAGACTCCCTCGTCACTAGCTTTCCTTGACAGCAGCAGGAGCTAATGGCTTCTACTGCTTTGTCTGAGTCAATGGGGAGGGAGAGATCCAGCCTCTGCTCTCATGCACATCGTCGGATCGAGATCGGGTTCAGGCAAGTATTTATGGGGGCTTGGAGGAATAGATGGCAGAAGGTTTTTTTTTTTTTTTTTTTTTTTTTTTTAACCTTAATGCACAGAATGCATTACGGTAAAAATCCTAATGCCTTTTTGAACCACTTTAACTGTTTGCCGCCCGCCCACCGTCAAATGATGGCGGGATGGTGCGGCTCTAGTTTTGGGACGACGTCATTTGATGGCATCCCAGAAAGGCGCCCGCGGAAGTGCGCAGCGCGGCGATCGCGTCGTGTTGCTAGGACACGGCGCGTCCCAGATCTCTGGAAAGAGCCGCGTCCTCAGCTGTGCCCAATCACAGCTGGTCACATGTAAACAAGGAAGTGCCGGTAATCAATGCTCCCCGCCTCACACTGACAGAGTGTGTGATGAGGAGAGCCGATCAGCGGCATCTCCACGCAGGGGGACATCTAGGAATGTAATCAGGGCACTGATCATCAATGCCCTGATTATAATATTGTAAAACAGTGTCACAAATCATTGCCCACCAATGCCAGCTGTCAGTGGTAGCAATCAGTGCCCACAAGTGCCCCCACTGCCCACAATTAGTGATGCCAGTCAGTGCTGTCAATCAGTGCCACTTATCAGTGCTGCCCATTAATTCCCATCACTGCTGTCAATCAATGCCCATCAGTGTCGCCCATCAGTGCCACCCATCAGTGCCCATCAGTAGTGCCTATCCGTGCTGCCTATTAGTGCCCACCAGTGCTGCCTATCAGTGCCGCCTGTTAGTGCCCATCAGTGCGGCATATTAGTGCTTCCTCATCAGTGCCACCTAATCAGTGCCCATAAGTGCCACCTCATCAATGCCCACCAGTTCAGCCTATCAAAATTTTTGGTCTTTTTTTTTTTTGTAAAAAAATAAAAAAATCAGCAGTGATTAAATACCACCAAAATAAAGCTCTATTTGTTTGAAGAAAATTATAAAAAATTTGTTTATGTACAGTGTAGCATTACCGCACCATTTTCATTCAAAGTGCGAAAGCGCTGAAAGCTGAAAAATGGCCTGGGCAGGAAGGAGGTGTAAGTGTCCGGTAGGCAAGTGGTTAATATTATAGTAAATACAAAGACAGACAGATAGTGAGTCACAAATGGTGAGCAGTGGTCAATGGAACTGACTAACAGCTGTTGTTTTTATTTATTTTATTACAATCACAGGTTATGTACTATGAAGGGGATTACTGAGAATTTCAACAACAACAGTGTTAACTAAGTAGGATAAAGGGCACAGAGTAAGCCTCATTTGGTTGCAGGACAGGAGAGGCGGGGAACATACTATGACATATTTTTAGATACAAGCTTCAACACAGTCAGCTCCCTGTTTGCTCTGGTGTCTTGCAACAAAGTGCAGAGTATAAGGTTTTAATGAGTTCATGCTAAAAAAAATAAACATCAGAATTTCCTGACCTGAAGAGCACTCAAGTCCTATCTAATAATACATTTATATTTGTAAGCAAATGGTCAGCAAAGTCTGTAGTACACAACATACAAGCTATGTTATGAATAAAAAAAAACATAAGGCTGGGATGTTCTTTTCTTTTCTGGAAATGTGTTCTTTGTTTGTCTTGTTGCAGTTTAGGATTATCTCACTAAACATCAAGGCGAAGGAAACAAAAAATTCCTTTATCACAACTTGTACTGAATAAAGACTCTAGTATTTATTCTTATCTCTACAAATTTCCATATACTCAGGATGCTTATAAACCATTAAAGGTCATAATCAGGTGAATAACCAGGATCATCTGGCAAAGATCACACGTCCAGGCACCAAAGTGATGAATAAGGATGAGCTCTGGCGTGTTCGGACAGCCTAAGTGCAGAGCCCGCCAGGAAGTCGGCACTGTGTTGCGCTGATCACAGGCGGTGAGACATTTCCCGATCTCTGCAGCTGCGCATCGGGACAATGTCTCACTGCCTGTGATCAGTGCATCACAGTGCCGACTTCCTGGCGGGCTCTGCACACGGGCTGTGCGAACACGCCAGAGCTCATCCTTAGTGATGAAACATAAGCTTTAAGGCTGGGTTCACACTGGTACGACACGACAGTCGTACAACTGTGGATCTGACTTTGACCTGCGACTTGAAATCTGACATCAGTCCGACTTCAATGAACGTGGATCCGACTTTGATCCCGACAATGCAGGCACTTTGTGTCTGGTATGAATCTTTAGGGTGAAATCCACGCCAAATAAAAAAAACAAAACGGCATGGGTTTCCCCTCCAAGAGCATACCAGGCCCTTCGGTCTGGTATGGATTTTAAGGGGAACCCCAACACCGAAAAAAACGGCATGGGGTCCCCCACAAAATCCATACTAGACCCTTATCTGCAGCCTGGGCGGTGATGTCATAAAGGGGAAGGGCCCCCTGGATGATGTCACGGTGACCCCGCCCCATGTCAATATAAGTAGTGGCAAACCGCGCACCCAGCATTAGAGCGGGAGAGATCGTCGAGTCAACATTGGAAGAAGAACAGAGGGAGAAGACAGCGGAGAAGACTCAGCCGAGGCAGAAGACAGAGGGAGAAGAACCAGGGAGGACTAGAAGACCTCAGCGGAGAAGACCCGGGCAGGGGAGAAGAACAAACAGAGGCAGAAGACATCAGCAGAGGAGGCAGAACAGCCGGAGAGGGGAGAAGAGATCGGAAGCAACGCCGGAGCTCAACATGGGGACAAGGCACTTTGGGGTGGGGGGGGGCGCAAGACATCCCTGCCCCAAAGCACCTACCCCCCCCATGTTGAGGGCATGCGACCTTAAAATCCATACTAGACCTGGTATGCTCTTGGAGGGGGAACCCGTGCAGTTCTTTTTATTTTTTTTATTATTTGGCGTGAAGTTACCCTTCAAGATCATTAGAGCACAAGTCGCATGCCAAAGTCAGATCAATTAAGACGGCGATCCGACTTTGACCAACTTCAGTGATATTCAATGGGCTGAAGTAGGATCAAAGTTGGACCAAAGTAGTGCAGGGAGCATTTTCAAAGTCTGACCGACTTGTGTCGGACCAGTTAAGATGGCTCTCATAGGGAAACATTGATTTTCACATGTCATGCGACCTAAGCTTCCAATGTCGGAGCGTTTGTCGTACCAGTGTGAAGCCAGCCTAAAAAGCAACAGGATTTTGGAACTTTTTAAAGGACACCTTCACCATCAACAATTCCTCAACCCTCCCTCTTTAGTTCCCAAACCCAATATAAACTAGAGCCTCCTAATCAAGTTGGGTTTTATCTCTTCCTGTTGGTGACGGTCTTCTTCAAAGTTTACAGGTTTCTGCTTTCCTCTAGTGCAGCCTGTGCCGTAATTCCCGCATTCATACTTTTGGAACCCCTTCTGTGGGAAAACCCCTTTCCAATCTATGGAGGGTCACTATTCGGACAGCACTTGAGAAGTTTTCAGGCACAAGACTGCCACCAATTGATTAGACTGCTTAGGTGGGATTAACTTCCTCAGCTCTAACATTACTGTTAGCAGCAACTATAAATACTGTAGCTTCGCCCCCCACGCATCCATCCATCCATCCAATGCCCTTCCCATTATCCATCTCCCCTCTATCGCCTCCCCCATCCTCCCCTTATCGCAGCGAACCACATCCCCTCCACTCCCCCCCCCAAACAAAAAATACTTCCTCCCACCCCCATCCCCTTATCCGATTCCATTATCCATTCCGTATCCCCCATCATCTATCCCCTCTTATCTCCCATCTTATCTCATCCATCCCCATCCATCCCCTTATCCCCATCCCGCTCCTATCCCCCTTCCCCCCCTCCATCCATCCTCCAATTAATATCTCCTGATCCATAGATCCCATCCCTTCCATCCATTCACTATTCCATCCATGCCATCACCATTACCCCCCTCCCCTATCCATCACAACCATCCCCCCCGCCATCCCCCTCCATCCCCATCCATCCTTATCCCCATTCCTTATCTCCTCATCCCCTATCCATTATCCATCCATCCCCCCCAGTCCACCACCTATTATCCCCATCCATCCTCCGCCTTAATTCCCCGTATATCCCCCCATTCGCATCTATATCCATCATCATTTCATTGCCCCAATCCATCACCCATCTCCTCCCCCTTATCCCCCCATCCCATATCCTCAATCCCTATCCCCATCTGCCCCCTTTATCCATCCATCCCCTCGATTCCATTTGATTTCCTCCACCATCCCCCCTTATATCCCCCTCCCATCCCCCAATAGCCCTATCCTATCCATCCCCCATCTCATTATCAATCCCCCCCACCGGAATCTTATCCATGCCCATCCATCCCCATCGCGCCCCGGCCGTCGCCTCCCAACCCCCATCCATACCTCATTCATCCGTCCCCCCCCTATCCTCATTCTTATCACCCCATCATCCTCCATCCATGCCGTTCCTTCCGTCCTATCGCCTTATCATCCCCCCCCATCCCC
The DNA here is from genome assembly GCA_028564925.1 of Lithobates sylvaticus. Taxonomy (NCBI): domain Eukaryota; kingdom Metazoa; phylum Chordata; class Amphibia; order Anura; family Ranidae; genus Lithobates; species Lithobates sylvaticus. Next base: position 308,346,105 of record CM053026.1, on the reverse strand, counting down.
CTATCCAACCCTTACCGATCATATCCCCATCCCGCCCCCATCGCATCAATCGCGATCCTTATCATCCCCTTCATTTAATCCTTATCCTTATCCATCCTCCTCCCCCGTCCATCCCATACCTATCATCCGCCATCCTCTTATCCATCCATCATCCGATCCGCCCCCAGTCTATTCCCCCATCCCTCCCCTCGTTAATATCCCATCCAATACATCCTCCTTATCCCCATCCCATCTCCTTAGCCTCATTCCATACACTCCCATCCCTCATCCGTCCCCCCCCTATCCCCCCATCCTTATATATCCACAACACTCGGCATCCCCTAATCCCGCATAGCCGCTACCCTCCTATATCGACTACCTAAATCCCACTCCCTTATCCCCTCCCTTCTATATCCATCCTCCAAACAGCCCGATCCCTATCCTTCCGAATCCGTTTATCCATTCCCTTATCCTCCCCATCCTTATATCCCATCCCCTTACCTTCCATCCCTCGAACTCCCACGATCCCGCCTCCCATCCAACCCCCCATCCCATCCTCCTCCACATCCCCCCCCCGATCCCATCCACCAGCCTTGCCCATCTCCCGTCTTCCCTATCCCATCCATTCCATCATCCATCCCCACCATTTATCCATCCTTACCTCATCCCCCCACAACCCAAATCCCCCCATCCTTATCTCCCCCCCGCCCACGCCCCTCCCCCCATCTCTTATCCCTCTTATCCATCCATCCCCTCCTCCCTTATCCCCACCCATCCCCTCGCCTTTCCTATCATACCTAATCCCCCATCCATTATTAAATCCCCCCCCATCATCATTTTTCATCCATCTCCCCCCATTATCTCCTATCCTACCCTTATCCTGCATTCCCTCCCCATCCCCTCCATCCCCTGCCCCTATCTCCCTCCCCTTTCCCTATCCCCCTATCTCCCTCATATCGTATCCCCCCGATATCCTCCCATCCGAAATCCCCCCTCCCCCTTACGTCCATCCATCCTCCCGCCCTAGCGCCCCCCCCCCTCCATCCCATCCCCCATCCAATCCATTCCCATCCCCTCATCTCCCATCCCCCTTATCATCCCAATCCCATCTTATCCTTATCCCCCTTCCTATACCTCCTCCCCCTATCCACCTATCCCCTCCCCTCCCATCGTCCCTCCCGTCTCCATCTTATCCCCCCCCCCCCTCCCCCCATTTTCATCCCCTATTCCATCCAACCATCCCCCTATCCCCCTGCAATCCCCATTTATCCCCCCCCTCCATCCCCATCCATCTCCCCCTTATCCTTATCCACATCCCAATCCTATCCCCCCATCCCTCCATCCCCTTTCCCTCATTCCCCTCATCCATCCAACCTCCCTCCTATCACCCCCATCCCCCCAATTCCCCCCATATCCAACCCCGCCCATCCCGATATCCCATTCTATCCTCCCCAATCCCATCCTCCTGCCCATTCTCTTACTCCCCCCCATCCCCCCCTCCCTCCCCCATCTCCAGCCTATCCCCCAATCCTCACCATCCCCCAATCCTCCGATTCCTCATCCATCCACCCATCATATCCATATCATCCCCATCCCCTCCCATCCTCCACGCCCCCCCATCCCCCCATATCCCCATCCGCATCCCATCCCATTCAATCCATCCCCCTCCCTTACCCGCCCTCCCGATCCCCCTCCCCCCCCCTATCCCATCCTTATTCCAGTCCTGATCCGTCCCCCATTCCCATTCCCATCCCGTCCCTCCAGCCCATCCCCATCCATCCATTCCCCATCCCCTCCCCGTCCACCCCATCCACCCCCTCCCACCGCCCTTATCCATCCTCTATACCGATCCATCCATACATACCCCACCCCCAAAATCCTTGCAAATCATATCCTCCCATCCTCCCTATCTGTCCCCCAATCATCCCACAAAATTCTCATCTCCTATCCATCCCATTCCCCATCCCCCAACACCTCCAATCCCCTATCCCTTATCCCATCCCCATCCCAATCCATCCACATCCCCCCATCGTCCCCCCCATATCCCCATAAATCTCACATCCACCATCCGACCCATTCTTCCTCCATCCCAGCACCCCTTATCCCCCAGCCCATATTCCCCCATCGCAATCCTCCTATCCCGATATATCTCCCGATCTCCATCCGTCCCCTTATCCCTCCCCCCTCTTCGCCCCATCATATCCATCCTTATCATCTTCCCCCCCTCCCCTAATCCCATCATCCATATTAGCCCATATCCCCTATCTATACATCTCCCTATCTCCACAATCCCCCCTTTTCTCATCATCATCCTACTCCCATCCCCTATCCCAAACTTACTCCCCTCCTACATCCCATATCCATCCATATCCCTCGCTTATCCTATCCCCCCATCATCCAATTCCATCATCCCCATCATATCCCCCACCCCCGCCTCCTTATCCCCATCGCCATCCTCCACACCGCCCCTTATGCCATACCCCGCCTCCCCTCCCATCCCCCATCCACCCGCCAGTCCCCCATCCCGGCCTCATCGCTCCTCGCCATCCTTAACCCTCCATCCTTCCCCCAAATCCTTAGTCCCGCTCCCATCCCTATTCCGAATCTCCGCATTCGCTCCCATCCATCCAGACCCTCCATCCCCCATTTCCATCCCCATCGCCGATCTCCTCCTATCTTATCCCCCTATCACCTTCCCTCATTATCCCCCTTATCGCTCCCATCCACCCGAATCCCGGTATCCTAAATCCCTCAACCCCCATTACATTCCAATATCTTATCCAATCCTCTCTTAATCCCATCCTCCATCACTCCGCATCCTATCCTCCTCCTCCCTTATCCGCTATCCCCATCCATCTCCCATCCGCCCAACGGCGCATCCCCCTATCCTCCTCCATCCATCCATCTTAAATCCATATCATCCAAATATTCCCCCCACCCATCATCCATTATCCATACCCACCCAACTCTCCGATTCCCATCTCAGCCATTTCCGCTCTCCCCTATCCCCATCCATCCCATCCTCCTCCCTTATCCAATCCCCAAATCCTTCCCACATCCCTTCATCCACACATCCCATCTTACCCACATCCGCTATCTCCATCCTCCCCTCCATCCATCCCACCCTATCCCCCATCCTCCCCATCCATCCATTCCACTCGCCCTCATCCTCCCCATTCCCCCCCCCGATCTTATCCTCCTTAACAATCCCTCCCCTTACTGTTAGCAGCGATTTTCTCCAAGAGATATCCCTGTAATTTCCTTTACTGTTTCTTCCACCATTTGCCAGTACTCTCTAATTTTGTCACAGTCCCAGAAAATATGTAGCATTGTGCCCTCTGATTTTCCACAACGCCAGCATACATTTGGTATCTGTGGGAATATACCGTGTAGCATACTTGGGGTCTTATACCATCTGGTGAGGATCTTATATCCCCCTTCCTGATATCTGCATGCTATTGATGTTTTATGAGTAGATCTCAAAATATTTTCTTTTTGCTTTTGGGAGAATGTAACCTTCAGTTCTTCTTCCCAGGCACGTATAAAACCTAGATTTTCAGGGGCCTCTAGCCCTGTAATCAATTCATAAAAGTATGACATGGAGTGTCTCAGGTTCTCCCCGTCCAAGCATATCTGTTCGAACTCCGATAGCCCCTTAATTTCCAGATATTTTTCATTTTTTGAGCGGATATAGGCTCCCAGCTGCATTGCTCTTAAATAGTCTAGCTCTGGGTTGTATTCGTTTTCTATCTCCCCTCTTGTCATTAATCTTCCCTCTTTTGAGAAGTGTATTAACCTACTTTTCCCCCTGCGTCTTAAAACAGAGAATTTCTGATCCAGAATACCTGGCTTAAAGTCAGGTGTACCTAATATAGGTAACATAGGGCTAGGTTCAGTTGATATCTTATTTTTTTTGAAGATTCTTTTGCTTATGTTTAGGGTTGCCCCTATCAGAGGGTGTTTTTTTACTGCCATTGAAATATCCTTTCCAGCCATCCATGCCAACCCCTCCAGGGGGACTTCACTCGATATTTGTTCCATCATTACCCATGGCTTCTTTTTTTTAGCACACCATTCCATTATTCTAACTAGATGTGAGGCCTCCTGGTATTTACATGGATCTGGAAACCCAATACCTCCTTTTCCTTTAGGGAGGACCAAAATTGATCTCCTTACTCTTGACTTTTAATATAAGGATGCTTACCTGCCCCTGGATCCAGTGACTTAATCGACTTCAGGTGTAGCATCTTTACTAAGGGAAACCTTTGTAGTGTCACAGCTGTCAAAATCAGGTAGCCACTCCCCCGCCCCCCAAAAAACTATAAAGGAGGACGGGGGGTAGGAAGAAGAGTGTAACTTTCCCTTTTGGGCAACTTTCCTCTTTAACCGCTTAAGGACCGCCTCACGCTGATATACGTCGGCAGAATGGCATGGCTGGGCACAATCACGTACCTGTACGTGTCTCTTTAAGAGCCCAGCCGTGGGTTGCGCACGCGACCCGGTCCTGAGCTCCGTGACCGTGGCCGCGGGACCAGCGGACCCGATCGCTACTGGTGTCCCGCGATCGGGTCACAGAGCTGAAGAACGGGGAGAGGTATGTGTAAACAAACCTCTCCCCGTGCTTCCTAGTGCGACTGACACTGATCGGCTGTTCCCTGTAATCGGAAAGCCAATCAGTGATGTCGAATGTCAAGCCACACCCCCCCTACAGTAAAAAAAAACACACACACACGTCACACTTAACCCCTCCCCGCCCCCTAGTGGTTAACTCCTTCACTGCCAGTGTCATTTACACAGGAATCAGTGCATTTAAATAGCACTGATTGCTGTATAAATGACAATGGTCCGAAAAATGTGTCAAAAATGTCCGATGTGTCCGCCATAATGTCGCAGTCACAATAAAAATCGTTGATCGCCGCCATTACTAGTAAAAAAAAAAAATATTAATAAAAATGCTATAAAACTATCCCCAATTTTGTAAACGCTATAACTTTTGCGCAAACCAATCAATAATCGCTAATTGCCATTTTTTTTTTTACCAAAAATATGTATAAGAATAAGTATCGGCCTAAACTGAGGAAAAAAAATTTTTTTTATATATTTTTGGGGGATATTTATTATAGCAAAAAGTAAAAAAATATTGCATTTTTTTCAAAATTGTCTCTCTATTTTTGCTTATAGCGCAAAAAATAAAAACCGCAGAGGTGATCAAATACCACCAAAAGAAAGCTCTATTTGTGGGAAAAAAAGGATGCCAATTTTGTTTGGGAGCCACGTCGCACGACCGCGCAATTGTCAGTTAAAACGACGCAGTGCCGAATCGCAAAAAGGGGCCTGGTCCTTTGGCTGCAAATTGGTCCGGGGCTTAAGTGGTTAAACAAGTCTCGATGGCCAGACTGTCCTTTCCTCTAGTCAAAAAAGTCCTATCCTTGTATTATTTTCACAGAATGCCACATGTTATATGAATAGGAAAGAGGTAGAGAGAGATGATATGACAGGATCATTGACAGCAGGTAAGATTTTTACACTATGGAACTGCTGTTAGCAGACGTGCAGGGGTGCCATTGCACTGGAAACCTCAGTGTGTTTTCCTGTGCTAGGAACTGCATATCACTATACAGTTTCCTTGCTGCTGCGATTTTAGAAAAGGTGCAGGGACCTTTTCCATGCAGTTTTTCATAGGTACATCAGCCCATCCAAATGAATGGGCTGCTGTGCCCATGCAAAAGTAGCCACAGGGAAACCAGCATAGTATGAATCTTAGGCTTCATATACACAGGATGTTTTTACAACCTCTCCTGAACGATTTAACTTGACAGATTGTAACCGACGTTTAAAACCTCAGTTTTACCACGTTAACATGCCGCGTTTTGCTGCGTTTGCGTTTAGAAAAAAAAAAGTATCTTTATTTTTTATTTTTTTCAAAGTAGCCAAAAATTAAAAACGTCTGTAAACGAAACACAGCTAAATGCAAGTTACAGCCTTTAGCCATGTTTAATAGCGCTTGGCGCTTGGAATGCCTGTAGACTCAGCTTCTAAATGCATATTTTTTGCATTCCCAAAAATGCCTCTAAACTCAACTGCCTAGAAACTACTATAAATGAGCCTGTGTACATGGACAGATAAGATAACAGAGGAGAGTTCAGGGGCAGCTGAATAAACTCCCAACTGCTCCTAAACATCCGTTTACCAGCAGCTGTGTACATGAGGCCTAATGGTGGCTTCACACTGCCCCACTGTGTTTTGGCTAAAGTGCAGCTGATCTGCAGTTTTTATGCAGGTTAGCTCCGCTTTCCCACAGACGTCTATGGAGACCTCTGGTTTTGGTGCAGTTTCAGAAAGCACACCAAAATTCCTGCATGCTGCATCATTGGTGTGCTATCTGAAATTGCATCAAAACTGCTGGACCTCATAGAAGTCTATGGGAAAGCACAGCTAACCTGCATGAAAAATAGCATGCCAATACTAAACTAATAAAGATACTTTTTTTTTTTTTCTAAACGCAAACGCAGCAAAACGCGGCATGTGAACGTGGTAAAACTGAGGTTTTAAACGTCGGTTACAATCTGTCAAGTTAAATCGTTCAGGAGAGGTTGTAAAAACATCCCGTGTATATGAAGCCTAAGATTCATACTATGCTGGTTTCCCTGTGGCTACTTTTGCATGGGCACAGCAGCCCATTCATTTGGATGGGCTGATGTACCTATGAAAAACTGCATGGAAAAGGTCCCTGCACCTTTTCTAAAATCGCAGCAGCAAGGAAACTGTATAGTGATATGCAGTTCCTAGCACAGGAAAACACACTGAGGTTTCCAGTGCAATGGCACCCCTGCACGTCTGCTAACAGCAGTTCCATAGTGTAAAAATCTTACCTGCTGTCAATGATCCTGTCATATCATCTCTCTCTACCTCTTTCCTATTCATATAACATGTGGCATTCTGTGAAAATAATACAAGGATAGGACTTTTTTGACTAGAGGAAAGGACAGTCTGGCCATCGAGACTTGTTTAACCACTTAAGCCCCGGACCAATTTGCAGCCAAAGGACCAGGCCCCTTTTTGCGATTCGGCACTGCGTCGCTTTAACTGACAATTGCGCGGTCGTGCGACGTGGCTCCCAAACAAAATTGGCATCCTTTTTTTCCCACAAATAGAGCTTTCTTTTGGTGGTATTTGATCACCTCTGCGGTTTTTATTTTTTGCGCTATAAACAAAAATAGAGAGACAATTTTGAAAAAAATTCAATATTTTTTTACTTTTTGCTATAATAAATATCCCCCAAAAATATATAAAAAAAATTTTTTTTCCTCAGTTTAGGCCGATACTTATTCTTATACATATTTTTGGTAAAAAAAAAAAATGGCAATTAGCGATTATTGATTGGTTTGCGCAAAAGTTATAGCGTTTACAAAATTGGGGATAGTTTTATAGCATTTTTATTAATATTTTTTTTTTTACTAGTAATGGCGGCGATCAACGATTTTTATTGTGACTGCGACATTATGGCGGACACATCGGACATTTTTGACACATTTTTCGGACCATTGTCATTTATACAGCAATCAGTGCTATTTAAAAATGACACTGGCAGTGATGGAGTTAACCACTAGGGGGTGGGGAGGGGTTAAGTGTGACGTGTGTGTTTTTTTTACTGTAGGGGGGGTGTGGCTTGACATTCGACATCACTGATTGGCTTTCCGATTACAGGGAACAGCCGATCAGTGTCAGTCGCACTAGGAAGCACAGGGAGACATTTGTTTACACATACCTCTCCCCGTTCTTCAGCTCTGTGACCCAATCGCGGGACACCAGTAGCGATCGGGTCCGCTGGTCCCGCGGCCACGGAGCTCAGGACCGGGTCGCGTGCGCAACCCACGGCTGGGCTCTTAAAGAGACACGTACAGGTACGTGATAGACATGTGCAATTCGTTTCGTTTTTTTCGTTATTTTCGTTCGTTTTTCGTACGAATGAACGAATCATTCGAATCGTACGAATACGAATAACGAATCGTAACGAATCGTTCGAATCGTACGAATCCGAATAACGAATCATTTGAATCCGAAAAACAACGAAAATCCGAAAAAACGAATTAGAAACAACGAATGTACTAATGAAGAAAATCCGAAAAACGAAAACGAACGAAAATTCGTAACTTTTTTTTTCGTTGAATTGGTCATTTTCCGTGTCCCTTACAATGGTGCTGCTAAACGTGCTTCGAATGGATTGAACAAAAAAATTTGTACATTCGTAACTTTTTTTTCGATTCGTAACTTTTTTTTTTTTTTTTTTTTCGATTTGTAATTTTCCGTGTCTCTATTGAACCAAAAAATTCGTACATTCGTAACTTATTTTTTCGATTCGTAACTTTTTTTTTCTATTCGTAACTTTTTTTTCAATTCGTAACTTTTTTTTTCGATTCGTAAATTATTAAAATATAATAATAGCATACACATTACATCAAATTATGAATTATGCTCCGATTACGAATCTACGAATGTTACGAATGTACGAATGAATACGAATGTGTCTGAAAATTAAACTAACGAAAAAACTAATCAACGAAAAAATAACTCTTACGAATGTACGAATCGTTACGAATACGAACAACGACGAGTTACGAATCCGAACAATGACGACTTACGAATGTACGAATCGTTACGAATCGACTGAAACGAAAAAAACGAAACGAAAAAAAACAAATTTTTTGGTTGTGCACATGTCTAGTACGTGATTGTGCCCAGCCATGCCATTCTGCCGACGTATATCAGCGTGAGGCGGTCCTTAAGCGGTTAAAGAGGAAAGTCGCCCAAAAGGGAAAGTTACAACACTCTTCTTCCTACCCCCCGTCCTCCTTTATAGTTTTTTGGGGGGCGGGGGAGTGGCTACCTGATTTTGACAGCTGTGACACTACAAGGTTTCCCTTAGTAAAGATGCTACACCTGAAGTCGATTAAGTCACTGGATCCAGGGGCAGGTAAGCATCCTTATATTAAAAGTCAGAAGCTACAGTATTTATAGTTGCTGCTAACAGTAATTATGATTCGGAGATTAGGAGGCTCTAGTTTATATTGGGTTTGGGAACTAAAGAGGGAGGGTTGAGGAATTGTTGATGGTGAAGGTGTCCTTTAAAAAGTTCCAAAATCCTGTTGCTTTTTAGGCTGGCTTCACACTGGTACGACAAACGCTCCGACATTGGGAGCTTAGGTCGCATGACATGTGAAAATCAATGTTTCCCTATGAGAGCCATCTTAACTGGTCCGACACAAGTCGGTCAGACTTTGAAAATGCTCCCTGCACTACTTTGGTCCAACTTTGATCCTACTTCAGCCCATTGAATATCACTGAAGACGGTCAAAGTCGGATCGCCGTCTTAATTGATCTGACTTTGGCATGCGACTTGTGCTCTAATGATCTTGAAGGGTAACTTCACGCCAAATAATAAAAAAAATAAAAAAACTGCACGGGTTCCCCCTCCAAGAGCATACCAGGTCTAGTATGGATTTTAAGAGGAACCTCCATGTCCAAAATCCATACCAGACCCTTATCCAAGCAGGCAGCCCGACAGGTCAGGAAAGGGCATGGGGATGAGCGAGCGCCCCGCCTCCTGAACCGTACCAGGTCGCATGCCCTCAACATGGGGGGGTAGGTGCTTTGGGGCAGGGATGTCTTGCGCCCCCCCACCCCAAAGTGCCTTGTCCCCATGTTGAGCTCCGGCGTTGCTTCCGATCTCTTCTCCCCTCTCCGGCTGTTCTGCCTCCTCTGCTGATGTCTTCTGCCTCTGTTTGTTCTTCTCCCCTGCCCGGGTCTTCTCCGCTGAGGTCTTCTAGTCCTCCCTGGTTCTTCTCCCTCTGTCTTCTGCCTCGGCTGAGTCTTCTCCGCTGTCTTCTCCCTCTGTTCTTCTTCCAATGTTGACTCGACGATCTCTCCCGCTCTAATGCTGGGTGTGCGGTTTGCCACTACTTATATTGACATGGGGCGGGGTCACCGTGACATCATCCAGGGGGCCCTTCCCCTTTATGACATCACCGCCCGGGCTGCAGATAAGGGTCTAGTATGGATTTTGTGGGGGACCCCATGCCGTTTTTTTCGGTGTGGGGGTTCCCCTTAAAATCCATACCAGACCGAAGGGCCTGGTATGCTCTTGGAGGGGAAACCCATGCCGTTTTGTTTTTTTTTATTTGGCGTGGATTTCACCCTAAAGATTCATACCAGACACAAAGTGCCTGCATTGTCGGGATCAAAGTCGGATCCACGTTCATTGTCAGATTTCAAGTCGCAGGTCAAAGTCAGATCCACAGTTGTACGACTGTCGTGTCGTACCAGTGTGAACCCAGCCTTAAAGCTTATGTTTCATCACTAAGGATGAGCTCTGGTGTGTTCGCACAGCCCGTGTGCAGAGCCCGCCAGGAAGTCGGCACTGTGATGCGCTGATCACAGGCAGTGAGACATTGTCCCGATGCGCAGCTGCAGAGATCGGGAAATGTCTCACCGCCTGTGATCAGCGCAACACAGTGCCGACTTCTTTTCTGGAAATGTGTTCTTTGTTTGTCTTGTTGCAGTTTAGGATTATCTCATCTGCATGAAAAATAGCATGCCAATACTAAACTACTAAACTACTAATAATCTAATGTAAGGTCAATGAAAGCTGGCTTTAGCTCAGATTGGTTTCACCCACATTGGGCATATTTATAGAGGACTGGGATACTAAAGCAGCCCATGCATGCAATTTCTTTCCTGCAGCCACAGTCAGTGTTGAAAGGGGACCAAGCAATTTCCTGGAGAAGATGGTGATTATTGCTAGCAGCTATAGAAACTAGCGGTTATTTGCCTAATAGCAACAATTGCATGCGAAATCTGGCAGGCTGGTTGTACCCCAGTTGATCGATCGGCATTCCCATACATGGTTGGAATCAGCAACATGATTGGTTCAGCAAGGACCAGCTGAGATTCAAATCAGTAAATAGTAATTTCCTCTAATTTAAAATTTGGACACTCTCCGATAGCTAGTCACTTGACTAATGTTGAGGCATTGGTAGGGTTGCCACCTGTCCGGGATTTACCCAGACAGTTCGGGTTTGGGATCATGCGTTCGGGTTTCAGACCTCCTGAAACCCAGACACATTATTCAGACCAGACTATGGGGTCGCAGTTGTGTAAGCCGAGAGTGTCTGTTACACTCTCTTTCACACTGCCCAATAAGGATGAGCTCTGGCGTGTTCGCACACTCCACGTGCAGAGCCCGCCAGGAAGTCGGCACGGCGCTAATCACAGGCAGTGAGACATTTTCCCAATGTGCGGCTGCAGAGATCCGGAAGTGTCTCACTGCCTGTGATTAGTGCTCCGCAGTGCCGACTTCCTGGCGGGCTCTACACGTGGCGTGTGCGAACACGCCCAAGCTCAGCCTTACTACCCAAAGCCAGCACAAAAAAATACCCCTCCTCCCACACAGATGGGAGAGGAGACAGGGCTTGATCTGCTCCTCTTCCTCCCGCCCTTACCGCTCTGTGTCTGCCCACACTCTAGCAGCCTCAGCTACATCTGGATGCTGACTGCCGAGGGGTGAGTGAGCTCACAATCCATCCCTGTCTGTGACTGAAGTCTCCCCCTTTTTTTCCTGCCTCTGAGTGAGTACACAAAGGTAAATCAGGGTTCTTAGAGTTCCCCCTTACATCAGAGTCCTCTCCGTACATCAGAGTTCCCAATGTTCCCCTTTAGATCAGGGTTCCCAGAGCATCCCTTATGTCAGAGTCCCCAGAGTTCTCCCTCAGAAGTAAAAGGGGAACTCTGTGAACTCTGATGTAAAGGGGGACTCTTGTGATTAACTTCATTTGATTATGTTATTTAATTGCAAAATATATGTGTGACGGAACGTCCCTACACTCCGCTTGAGGGCTTCCGTCAGTATACTGCTTCCTAAGTCCTGGAACACGGGTCCAATGGATCTAGCTATAGGGACCCCCAAGAACCAGACAACACCAGTCTTGGAGTACATCAGGAATAGTATTTTATTTGAGATCTCACACAAATATATACAGCAGGATGACTAAAAGCTAACCTAATTAGCACGAGCTAATTATCTAATCATTGACCCAGACTAGTTGACTGAGAAATAAGACTTTTCAGGGTAAGACTTAACGGCTCCTAGCTCACTAACTAACTATTCAATACACATTACCATAAACATCAACACAGGGTTAAGTAGCACAAACAACAATGTGTGGAATACTCTTACAAGGCAGACTAGACTCATTTACAAACCGGACATGTGGCTGGAGTTCATGACTTTAGCATCTGACAGTTTGTGTCCCAACAGTGTGATTCAGTCTATTGCTATGGCATATACATATCCAGAGTCTGTGTGTCTTGGGGGGGGGGGGGGACAAGGACCTGAATCCAAGTAACACCACCTCAAGGGTACCCAGGCATACATCTCACAAAGAGCACTGTTCCCCCAAATGCCAGGGCCCATAATCGCAAGCAAGAGGCTTGCATTCAGTCCCCTCCAAAAGCCTCGGTCCCGACTAGGTCTGTCACAGTTCATACTATATAGTTATAGTTCATACTATAAAAACGGATTGCTGTGCACCGCTAAAGTGTTCGGGTTTGACTTGAAGAAAAGGTGGCAACCCTAGGCATTGGTCACATGGTATCTGCCATAGGGCCTGTGAGATTAATGCTGTGTAGCTTTGAGCTATCTTTTCTTAGCCAAAGGTAATAGCTAATATGTAATTTTTATGTTTTATCCTTTTAATGAAAGTGGAGTTGTCCTTAAAAAATGTGTTGAATGCTGTTTGAAAATATAGGTGGTAAAACAATGTATGCTGTAGAAAAAAAATTGTTGATAATACCATTTAGAAACTTTTATCTTTGCTTTTAACATGGCAACATGGCATGATTACTTGCTATAGGCAAGAAGTAGTATTTGTTTAGCACAATTTTAATGTAAGACCAAAATTAGCTTAAATTAGAACAAAAGGCCTGTGTTCAATTAACTCCCCACAATCAGTTAAACCAGTTTTTCTCAACCTTTTTCCAGTAACGGCACACTTGAAAAGTATTTTCAGTCTTGAGGCACCCCAGTCTAAAGCCTCGTACACACGATCAGATTTTCGGAGGACCGTTTGTCCGTTTTCATGTCGAAAGTGAAGAGGTCACTCACCATATAAAAGTTCTCGTACAACAGAATACAACTTCAGAAGTGACTAAATGTGTTGACTAGTTTTGTATGTATTCTTTTGTTTCTGAGCATGCGTAGTCTTCTTGCTCTTACTAATTAACCATTTCAGCCCTGGAAGATTTGGCTGCTCAATTACCAGGCCATTTTTTGCGATATGGCACTGCGTCGCTTTAACTGTGCGATGCTGTACCCAAACAACATTTACGTCCTTTCTTTCCCACAAATAGAGCTTTCTTTTGGAGGTATTTGATCACCTCTGCGTTTTTTTTTTTTTTTTTTGCGCTATAAACAAAAGAAGACTGACAATTTAAAAAAAAAAAAAACTATCTTTTACTTTTTGCTATAATAAATATTACAAAAAAAAAAAATTATATATATGTTTTTCCTAATTTTAGGCCCGATATGTATTCTTCTACATATTTTTGGTAAAAAAAATTGCAATAACCGCATATTGATTTGCGCAAAAGTTATAGCGTCTACAAAATAGAGAATAGATCCCTGTTCTCACTCTGTCACGGCGGTCGGAGCGTCAGCTCCTTCTACAGGCCTGTAGAAAGAGCTGATGCTCCGAGCGCGTAGCCTCGTTCATCCAGCCGTTCTCCCATGGTGTTTCTCTGCTCCTTGTGACGTCATTTCCTTATGCTCCACGGCGGCCGAGACCGACTTCCTGGTAGCCACAGAACATTTTGCAGCGTCTTCACATCTCTGCCATATCCGTGGACGCTCGTTTTGGATGCCAGACCACACCACCCCATACAGATGAGCTTGCTTTTAATTTAGTTTTTTGTAAGTGCATTACCTACCTTGCCAATAAATTATATTTAATATACTACACTCAGGTGGCGCTTCCTGTGTCTCCCCCTTCTCATATCTGTTTACAGAGCTGGCTTTTCTCTGAGGACAGCTGCTGCTTGCCATCCTACCTTAAGAACTGTTACTGTATGGACTGATGAGTGCTTTACTGCTCACACACTGCCTGTTATATTTCTACATGTACACAATTGTTTGCGCTTACAGCTTTTTTCTTTATCCTCACTGCCACCATCCAGACCATGGACCCTACAGCATCCTCTAGATGAACAGCATCCCAACAGCGCAAAAGCTCAGGAAGACGCTCACAGTGCCCTTCCATGGATCCCCCACTGAGCATGCACCCTATGCCCAATGCGGTCAAAATGGCCATGGGAATATTGCTCACAGTGCCCTCCCATGGAACCCCAACATGGCCAAATGAGCCATTTCATTTTATTTTTATTATTATTAATTTTATTTGATATTTTTGTAGTTGGTGCTCTTTTTACATACGTGTGTTTGGAGTTTTCGCTTTTTTTATTATTCAATATAAAAGTCCATTGGATTTCTCCTGTGGAAGAGCAAGTTTTGAAACACATGGGGCATGATATAATTGGTTGCAAAAATACTGCATGCCTCTTGAAACTGGGGTTATTTAGAATCTACTGCCCATGTTGCCCATGGAGTTTTGCATGGATTTTTGATCCTATTTAGAATGTGACAGTTAAGAATTCTTGGTATATATGTAGGGTTTTAACTTTGTAACAATAAAGTTTTGTATCAATTTTTATTAACAAGTTGTGTTAAGTGATTTGGTGCCCTAAAATCAGTTACATATTACAAAAGCTAAAGTAAGGTCTAGGTCAGCCTTTTTCAACTGGAGTGCCTTCAGGTTTCTTCAGGGGTGCCTTGGCAAAGTGCCTAAAAATTTCCCAAAAACGATATACAATCCAGCAGGTGGCTAAAGCCTGGGGTCATATTAGCTGAGTTAGGACAGGAAACTAAGGGAGAAGAGAAATATTGAAATCCTAGTCAGTATCAATCTGCCAAGGTGTATTTGCTTTAAAAGAATAAATCACTAAACGTTGGGTGTCCTACGAGTGTGGATGTTGATGGGTAATGTTTAGTTTAGTTTTCCATATTTTAGAATGGGGTGCCTCGAGATTGTGCAACAGGTGCCTTGATTAAAAAAAGGTTGAGAACACTGGTCTAGGTGACTTGTATTGCAGAACTCTGGACAAAGCACATATTGACATTCCTCTTGTATCTTTCCACACTCCATACCAGTACAGTAAAACCTTGGATTGAGAGTAACTTGGTTTAAGAGCGATTGCAAGACAAACAAAATTTTTTAATACATTTTGACTTGATAAACAAGTGATGTCTTGATATATAAGTAGTGTCACGTCACAACCGAGTATAAAAGAGAAGAGCGGTGCCTCTAAGTGTAGCAATATAGTTACATTTAATGAAGGTACAACATTTAGCAACTCGCATGATTGACGATTAAAAAGAGGCACATCTAAGTATGCAGGCATCCGGGGTAAAGCTGTCCACATAGACTATCCTCCGAGCTGCCATCGATGCACTCCTTCCACGCTGCACTCCACGAGCGTTTGAAGCATCATTTTCAGAATAGTCTTCCTGGTCACGTTTGACTGACAGCGGTGATAGCTGGCGGTGCGGAGGATGGTCTATATGGACAGCTTTACCCCGGATGCCTGCATACTTAGAAACATCAGTGTTTTTGGGTATTATTAGCGCCGGCAGTTGCCTACTAATATTATTTATGAAAGCTGGCAAGTTAGCAGTTATTTATTTATCGGATGTATGTGACTTTAAATGATAAATGAATATATAAAATATATATTTTATATATTCTAACTAAAGTAGAATATATAAAATAGTTAATTTTATAATGCCATTTTTTTAGTGCAATCCTTGATTTCATAAATATTCCAATTTGTCCAACTCATTCCCTGCTGTCTTTATTCTAATTAAACAAGAGCTGCCTCTACATGTGTCAGAATATCTTCTACAAAGTGTATGCAAATGCCTACCTTTTCCTCGGAGTAACCTGCCCACACCATAACATGTCCTAACAAACCACAGGTTTCCAGTACCTAACTCCAGTAATCCATTCCAGTAACTCCAGTAATCCAGTACATTTAGCCCTTTGATGACATTGCATCTAAAGCAACATTAGGATCTGTGCATCACTTAATACCACTTTAAAGGCCGCTAAGGCCTTCTTTTGCCATCATAAAGAGATTTTTTTTTTCTCTCCTGTTTATAATTAAATTACTTGAAATGCTGAAAGTTCCAACATTGTTCTGCAATCAAGCACTTTTAGGCAATAAGAGATGACCAATAACAACCAGTGCCAGGACAAGATTATTCAGGGCACAGGGCAAAGATGGTAAAATGCACCCCCCCCCCTAATAACGGCACAGTAGTGCTCTGCAGAACATTTTAAAATCAGGGGCTTAGAGTAGCAAAGAAAAATAGCTAAGAGGAATCAGGGTGCTGCATTAGTGTTAGTGGGGAAGAACTGCCGCTGCATCACTGGTGTTAGTCTTAGGGGGAACATTGTTGGGATTAAGAAGGGGAGGTGGGATTTGAGGGGTGCATAGAACTATAGGGATGTAGGGAGGCTCTGATGGGGGATAGGAGACTGAAAGGGCTCCAAGGGCTCATACAGATGTGCAACTTTGATTTCCTGCCGCTCTGAAAAATGATCCGTGGCAGATCAATTTTCAGAGAGCATTTGATAGGCATTGAGGAGGTGATATTTTACCTCCCCGCTGCCTGTTTTAACCCCACTGACCCACTGTGCTGTAGCTGAGTGCATTGCATGCAATTGCAGTCTGACCCCGTTCCAATCATTTTTTGCCATAGCTGTGAAAGAAACCATCAGGGCATAGCATGTGTACAGCCCTGAGCAGCTGCATCTCCTTGTACAGGTGGGTGGTCGGAAGGCGGAGAAAATTGGGCTAAACTGCTTGCTTTTTCCACCCTCCGTCTGCCCATGTGAATGAACCCTAATGCCTTGTGTACACTTGCTCTTCAGGGGGGATTGGTGGTAAAAACAGGAGGCTGAC
This sequence comes from Lithobates sylvaticus, assembly GCA_028564925.1. NCBI lineage: Eukaryota > Metazoa > Chordata > Amphibia > Anura > Ranidae > Lithobates > Lithobates sylvaticus. The sequence goes on along the minus strand of CM053026.1, from coordinate 308,329,056 downwards.
TTGTGTTTTTACTACCTCCCCTTCCTGAGCTGCAAAGGAAGCTGTGTGGGGAAATATACATGGGTGGCAAAAATGATCCCCTCATCGCGTTTGACAGGCAGTACTGTCCACTGAACACGACCCATGTAAGTGAAAGGGTCTGAGCTGCAACAGCATCCAATGCATGGCGTTTTGGGGCAATGGTGCCGGATTTTAGGGGTTAAAACAACAGTGAACAGGAGACCTAATGGGGTTGATTTACTAAAGGCAAATAGACCGTGCACTTTGCACAGTGCAGTTGCACTCTGCAAGAGCAGTTGCTCCAGTGCTTAGTAAATTAGGGGAAGCTCTGCTAACTTCCATCATCCAATCATGTGCAAACAAAAATGCTGTCTTTTATTTTCCTTGCATGTGATTGGGTATTCTTTGCAAAGTGAAGCTATACCTCATGTACTAAGCTCTGGAGCAACTGCAATTGCAGAGTGCACAGTCTATTTGCCTTTAATAAATCAACCCCAATCTCATACCTCCTAAAGCCCCATACACACGGTCGGAATATCCGACCACCAAATCCATCGGATTTGGTCCGACGGATTTAGTCCGACACTGGTGTTGCATACACACGGACAAAGTTGTCGGAAAATCCGATCATTCTGAACGTGGTGACGTTTGTTGCCTGCGACGGGACTATGTAGAGGCTAGTAGCCAATAGCTTTGGTCTTGTAATGTGATCTGAGCATGCGTAGCACTTTGTCCGTCGGACTACGCTACACACGATCGGAATTGGTATGATCGGACTTTGTTGTCGGAATATTTATAGAGCAGGAGATAGAACTTTGTCCGTCCGTCGTTGAAACTGTCCGATGGTGCCTACACACGGTCGGAATTTCCGACAACATTGTCCGATAGGACAGAATCCATCGGAAAATCCGACCGTGTGTATGGGGCTTTACTGTCCCTGAATGGGCGGGATTGTCCTGCAAAGGGAAGGCTGTCCCGCTATCCCATATATGCAGGCAGAATCCCGCAGGCGGAGGCCGATTTTCTCACTGTGTGCGAAAACCTTCTTTGATTGGACCTCCTGGCTGCTTTTCATATGGTGATTGGCTGCAGCTCATAGCAATCACCCTGTACTGGCCACTCACTCTGTGCTGTAGGGGGAAGGGGCAGTTGCCAATCTGTGCTGAAGACAAGGAGGCACTTTCCAATGGGGGAGAGCAGGTAGTGTGTGTGCCTTATAGAAAAGTTGCTGCAGTTAAACTGTTGCAGATGACAGATGGATTTCTGGTGAAGCCTGTGCCCAGAATCTTATCAGATCAATGGAAGATAGAAGCTGGGCTCAGGCTGCAGACACAGTGCACTACTTGTTCTGTCTGCTTCATCTGTACAGGACTCTGCAGCAGGAGATAAGGGCAGTGAGTGTGCTGAGAAGGGGGGAAGTGATATGTGTCTCAATCTGAATTGCATCTGAATTGCACTGTTGTATGTGTAGCACTACCCCTGTAGGAGCTGCTGATGTATGTATAATCCTGTACCCTGCCTACCAACCCCGATGGCAGTCTCAACCCCTCTGGCACACCTATGTGATAATATTAGTGTAAAACCCAGTGGTAAAGAGAAACACAATAATGGTACATTACATAGTATATTTACCTTAACCTTGGAACCAGTCACTTCACCAGTTGTAGTAATGAATAGAGTCTCACACAAGTTGTCAATTAACCACTTAGGAAATTTACTAAGAAGATGCTTAGCATGATAAACACTGTGGTAACTCAGATATAAAGAATGACAATAGAAAACAATCAATGTGTACATGAAACAATAATTCAATGATTGTCATGGAGGGTATGTGCAGACAGGTGCCCAGTGTGGAGGCGATCGGGACCTATCCGTGGTTGGGTATGGAGACAAGTGAGGGGAAGATGGCCACCCATCTCCATACTATAGCAGGGCGGAAGCGACTTCAAAACATCACTTCCGCCCATACGTCTTAAAGGGACATTTTTTTTTTTCTAATTGCATTTGAGTCCAAATCTGAGATCTGAGGTCTTTTTGACCCCAGATATCATATTTAGAAGTACAAAGAGAAAATTGCGCTGGACAAAAAAACTAAAAATAAAATAAAAACTAAAGCTGCAACCGGAATGTGATAAGCATATACAAAGTAAGATTAAAAAGGCTGCGCTACATTATATCTAAGAAAAACGACACTAATTAATGCCAAAACCTTGGTATCAGTGTCAGTGCATACACCTCACTCGTTAAGAGTGAGAGGTGACTAGTGAAAATAGATAGGATTACTAAGTACCCATAGCGGTTATAGCAATCAAATACAGCAAAATTCTGTGAACCTAGTCTCAAACATATAAATGGTGTACAATACAAGATTATTATTCAAATGGGCTATATGGTAACCCAACAAACATTAGTGAGTGATGGAAATATTAATCCAACAAATTCTCGGATTAACTTATACCGTGCATTAATAGATGTCAGAGTAGACTGGTATAATAACCCAAAGAAATATATATAAAAAGTAAAAAACAAAAATTGAAAAATATAAACAGTAGAAAACAAAGTCCAAAAACGACTGCAGGATCAATCTAGTCCAGCAGTGGATGGCTTCCACGTGTTGAGAGAGGGTGACTTTGTGTAGATTCAGATTTAAAGTGACAAGTGCTTGTGAAAATCCCTCCACCAGAAAGATTGCAGGCTTACCAGACTGTGGAGAAAAACTCGCATGTGGCTAATACCCAGCCAGGGCCTTGACTTCCACTGCAGCTCACCTACGCCCCTCGCGGTATCCAGAAAGGCTGTTAGCTTCAAATGCAGGAAAACTCGGGGCTCACCACTAATGATAGTGGGTCGTAGCCTGTGGGTAGCATAAGCTAATTGTATGGATCGGATAGCAAGACGGATGGTCTAAGCACGCTCATATAAAGATCACTGGATCTCAAAAAGATCTTCAATGTATTACTCAGACTTTGGCTCTAGTCCCAACATAAGGGAATACTCTCCTTCGTTCTTATAAATGATACTCTCCATTTCTGTCACAGTAAACTTGACAAGCTGGACACCACCTTTTTAATCTTACATCATATTTAGAAGGACCATCTCATGCTTTTTTTCTATTACAAGGGATGTTTACATCCCTTGTAATAGGAATAAAAGTGACCCAATTATTTTTTTTTTTAAAACAGTGAAAAAATAACTAAAATCAAGTAAAATTAATAAGAAAAAAAAAAAAAAAAAGTCCCCCGTCCCGACAAGCGCAGAAGTGAACGCATACATGAGTAGCGCCCACATATGAAAACGGTGGTCAAACCACACATGTGAGATATATCATTGCAATCGTTGGAGCGAGAGTAATAATTCTAGCCCTAGACCTCCTCTGTAACTCAAAACATGTAACCTGTAGAATTTTTTAAACGTCGCCTATGGAGATTTTTAAGGGTAAAAGTTTGACGCCATTCCACGAGCGGGCGCAATTTTGAAGCGTGACATGTTGGGTATCAATTTACTCAGCGTAACATTATCTTTCACAATATAAAAAAAATTGGGCTAACTTTACTGTTGTCTTATTTTTTTATTCAAAAAAGTGAATTTTTTTTCCCAAAAAAGTAAGCTTTTTAGACCACTGCGCAAATACGGTGTGACAAAAAGTACTGCAATGACCGCCATTTTATTCTCTAGGGTGTTAGAAAAAAATGTATAATGTTTGGGGGTTCTTGTAACTTTTAACTTGTAAACACAGAGTCTGAAAAAGAGGCCTGGTCTTTAAGTGGTTAAATATTCACTGTGAGATTTACATAGTGTAGTAAGAATTTTACAGCATTTGGCTATATCCTATGTACCTATCATTTGTAAAGAGGATTTGCCCATCAGCATACAACATAATGGAGAGATTGCAATCAAAAACAAGATTCAACCCTTATATTTACATTTAAACATGATTTGATCATCAGCATTCAATATAATAAAAATATTCCATTACCAAAGATCTCCCCAACACAATTAAAATTAAACAGGATTTCCCAGTCACAATTAAAATCAATAAAAAATTGCACATCAGCTGCCACATTACACATGGAGGGGACTCCTGTGCCAGGGGGCTAGAAGGAAGGAGCCATAGAGGAAGAGAGAGAGCAGCAGAGGAAGCCTCACACCCTTTCAGCCTCAGCCTCAGGAGACCTGTCCAGCAGGAGGCCTATTCAGCAGTCACCACATGAGCTACAGGATCTTTCAAAAGCACTGAGTAGCTTCAAGTACCACAAACCCATAGCCTACAAAGGAGAAGCAGCCAGGTGCAATACCCAGCTAGCTATCCACAGGGGGACAGCTTAGAGCCATCCAGAGTAGTACAACTACCCTATACCTTTTGCTTGGGGATTCCAAAGAGAAACCAGGTGCCGTGGCAAATTCCACAGAAGTAAAGCATCTGCAATTAGTGTTGTCAAACTCAATTTCTTTACCTGTCAAGCTGATCTGTACATCCTACAGGAGGACAGCTTTGTGATTTTTGATAGCAAGATCTTCACGTCTTCAAGTTACATCCAACTATAGTTCTGGACAATCCATATCTTCCCATCGCCATCCAGGTTTATTCCCCAATAAACTAAAAACCAAACAAAACACCCTGGACTGTTTTTTGACTACTAAGTGAATACCTGAAAATTCCTACTGCCTTGCTCTGTTTGGAAAGGGGAACCCAAAAATCCATTGGCCCTTACGGGGATAGCGCTACATAAGTAAACCACAAGCAGGATGCGGCACCAACCAAACCCTACTGCCCCATACACACGCTCGGATTATCCGAGGACCAGGTCCGTCGGATCATGTCTGTCGTACTTTGTCCGATGTTGGTTTTGCGTACACCCGGTCGGACAAAGTTGTCGGAAAATCCGATCATTCTGAACGTGGTGACGTTTGTTGCCTACGACGGGACTACATAGAGGCTAGTAGCCAATAGCTTTGGTCTTGTAATGTGATCTGAGCATGCGTGGCACTTTGTCCGGTCGGAATTCGCTACACACGATCGGAATTGGTATGATCGGACTTTGTTGTCGGAAAATCTATCCAGCAGGAGATAGGACTTTGTCCGTCGGACAATCCGATGGAAACTGTCCGATGGTGCCTACACACGGTCGGAATTTCCGACAACATTGTCCGATAGGACAGAATCCATCGGAAAATCCGACCGTGTGTATGGGGCTTAACTCTTCACTTTACAAAATTAAAGGCATGTACTTATCCTCTTACTACAGCTGTTCTGCAGAGTGTGGCCAATGTCGGTGGAGGAATATATATAGTTATAGTAGATTATAAATAATATCTACAAATGGTTGACCACATAATAAAACTATGCAAAACCTGTCATGCTTTGCTACACATTAACTATCATAATCATTGTGAATGTCATGCTCTTCTAGATGTTACTGCATGCAGACATTGTTAATAAACAGCCACAAAACATTCCCAGCATCTTATGAGATTAATCACTGCATTGCAGGGGACTCGCAGGTAATGAGAAGTATGCATACAATAACAATTCACACAGTATACATGTATCAGATGAAACCAGGAGCATCATTGACCTGGGTTTTTGGGGCACAAATCCTGGGTTTTCTCCTTGGTGCCCCAGGTCAGCAACACCTACAAATTTGGGAAATTTAAAAACTGTATTAGTTCTCATTTATGAAAAATGTCTGATAATAGTGATGTCTCACTCATAGCAACCAATGATCTTCTGATTGTTATTTTTAAAGATTTTGGTACAAAATAATTGACAAAGCTAGTCAGATGCTAAGAGCAAAACAAGCAGTTTTCATTTTGGAACATTTGATTTATGAAGCCTAAAAGCATCCTGTTTTGATGTTGGAGCATTCTGCCACCAGGAGTGAATTTAGCTGAAAAGAGTATCCACCATCGATAACATCCACTCTTCAGCACAGTCCCTAATACCCACACCACAAACAGAATGTGCCATCAACAAAACCCTGCCTCTTCTCTTATGTATTGCCATGTGACGCAAGTGGATTGCAGAATTTATTCCCAATGATATTTGTTGTTTTATGGAGGACCAACAAATGTCAGATCTTTCACTGTGCGATTCCCACCTGAGCCGGATCCAAAAACGCACATTGGCTGCCCTGCACAGGTGTGAACCGTATCTATTGAAAGCCAATCACATTCACATGTTATGCGAATTGGATAAGGTTAAAAACACATCCAATTTACATATATGTGAACCCAGCTTTATTCATATCCAATGTGTAAGGGGTTTCTTGCCTTGATGACTGCTGTTCTAAATAACCACAAGGATCCAGCACATTTTAAGACGTTAGCATGGATGATACTCTTCTGTGTTTTACTGTTGGTCTGCTGCATGTTTACATCCTGTCCTCATCTACACAACCTTGCCTCATTAGTCTATCATAATATTTTGGGAATGTTCTCCATTTAATGGTAGTTAGCACATGGGTGTGTATTCAGTTTGATATTAACTGCATGAGTGCATGACCAGTGTAGATAAGATGTCCCAACCTTCCTATGACTGCTAAACTATTGTCATACTCCAACCCCAAATATCAGTCGCTCCACCTGGCACTTACCAACTTAGCTATGTTCCACTTCTACACTGCTGGTCTTTTTACGTACTAGGCCTCCAGCCGTGGCACACCAGCTTGGAGACAACCCATTACCGGCAGTGCAACCATTACCATCTTCCAGCTAAATCATGTTAACTGGAATACACCAGTGGGCACATACCACCGATGAGTCCCCCACACTTCCATCTCGTAGGTTTTCTTGCCACCAACAAAGACCACCACTGCCAATTCTCTGCTGCCATGACATGTCCTGCTCGCACTGCACCTGAAAATAAAGAAAACTGAACACAAAAAAACAGGGAGGGTGGAAAACTGCTCCTGTCCACAGCTCCCCCTGAAATTAACTAAACCCCCCTCTCGTTCCTTTTCCTCCAATCCCACTTCACCCCCCCCACTTATACCTTATTCTCCTTTACCCCTTGTTGTCTCCCTTATCACTCCTGTCATGCCGGCCCTCTGCTAGCTCCTCTTCTCTTCTCTCGCTCCGGGCCTCACTTTCTCAAAACACTAAAGGCCATTACTTTTTTTATGTGATTTATGTTAGGAGAGGGCAATGAGTTTTTTTCTGTAGCTGCTGGAGAGGATATTTTTGAGATAGATAACACACATAAATGACTATGTATTTTGTGTTTCTGTTCTTGAGTCCCAGTGGCGGCCGCTCCATACGGAGCGCAGGGGCGCCACCCCACTAATCCATGCACCTGGCCCCTAATCTGCATGCAGGCTGCCGGACGCATAGATTCCAATGAGGTTTTTTTTTTAAGCATGTGCTTAGAGCCTAAGGCTCTAGTTGGCTTTGAAAAGAGGTGGGCTCGTGCCCACCCAGTTGTGTGACAATAGCGAATTAATATTCACTATTGTCTTCCTGTTTCTCCTCCCAGCCAATCAGAAAAGTGGGAGGAGCGTGATTGTCCGAGAGGAGAAGCGATCATATTGGACGGTACCGAAGGCTGGGAGGATGTACGGGGAGACCACCATCATCGGAGCACCAGAGCGATCTCTCTGCTCTGCATCGCCTCCTGACCACATGAGTACCACCCACTGGGGGGGTCGGGTACCAGCCCCCTGACTGGAGCACCAGCCGCCACTGTTGAGTTCTGTGCTGTGGCCCTTTAGATCCCAAGGGGTCTGGTCAGGACCCATATGAATGACAAACAAAAATGGGGGGGCATTTATGTATGTGTGTGCTATAATCTTTTGTTCTGTTTGTATGGTCTTATAGCAGCACCATCTTTAATGTAATGCATAGTTACGGTGTGCCCCCCCAAGTATTTGTTTGTCTGTTATATTGGTGTGCCCCCCCAAGTATTTGTTTGTCTGTTATATTGGTGCTGATCAGACCTCTTGGGATGGAGCACTTCATCATCCCCCACCAGTACTTCTAATCAGGGTCCACCTGAGTCCTTTTAGTTCTCCCATAAAGAGGAGTGTCTTTCTCCCATGGTTGGGAAGTGGGATCTTTCATTCTATGAATAGTGTAGGACCCACTGAAAATGGGGTACTTTGACACAGTAGTGGGCTTAAAGGGGTTGTAAAGGTTCCCGTTTTTTCACCTTAATGCATCCTATGCATTAAGGTGAAAAACCATCCAATGCTTACTGGCCCCCCAGCCCCCCTGTTTACTTTCCTGAGCCCTCAAAGTCCTGCGTCGAGAACGCGCTGGATTCTCGGCTCTTCTCGGCCCGGTCTTCTCGGCTTTTCATTGGCTCATGCTGCTGTCAATCAAATCCAAATGACGCAGCCGGATTGAGACGTACACTCTGTGTCTATGGATGCAGAGTGTATGAGACGGGAGCGCGCCCGCAAGGTTAGCTATTGCGTGGAGGAGCCGAGACAGCCGCCATGGGACCCTAGAACAGGAGGATTGGGCCACTCTGTGCAAAACGAGCTGCACAGTGAAGGTAAGTATGACATGTTTGTTATTTAAAAAAATTAAAAATGAACCTTTACAACCACTTTAAGCAGTGTATGGCCATATGGTGTGACCAAATCTCAGCTAAGCACACCCTCCTGCCTGCATGCCCGAGCTAAGGGCATTTTACTAGATTAATCTGCCCTTACTCAAGAGGGACCTAGCTAGAAATACTGAGGGGTGTTTTTCAAAATGATTTCTTAAAAAAAAAAAAGCATTGAGACATGGATGGAAGGGTGAGTTTTCTTTGGATAGTAAAACTGTATTTCGTTTTAGTTTGCAGTCAGTGGCGGCTGGTGCTCAAAATTTTTGGGGGGGCGCAAACAAACAGCCTCACTGTGCCACAAACGCTGCCACTGTGCCATTAAACGCTGCCACTGTGCCCATCCGCTGCCACTGTGCCCATCAAACGCTGCCACTGTGCCCATCAAACGCTGCCACTGTGCCCCAAGTTCTGCCACTGTGCCCCTTAAGTGCTGCCATTGTGCCCCAAGTTCTGCCATTGTGCCCCTTAAGTGCTGCCATTGTGCCCCTTAAGTGCTGCCACTGTGCCCCTTAAGTGCTGCCATTGTGCCCCTTATGTGCTGCCATTGTGCCCCTAGTTCTGCCATTGTGCCCCTTAAGTGCTGCCATTGTGCCCCTTAAGTGCTGCCAATGTGCCCCTTAAGTGCTGCCATTGTGCCCCTTAAGTTCTGCCACTGTGCCCCTTGTGCCCCAAGTTCTGCCATTGTGCCCCAAGTGCTGCCATTGTGCCCCTTAAGTGCTGCCATTGTGCCCCTTAAGTTCTGCCATTGTGCCCCTTAAGTGCTGCCACTGTGCCCCTTAAGTGCTGCCATTGTGCCCCTTAAGTGCTGCTATTGTGCCCCTTAAGAGCTGCCATTGTGCCCCAAGGCCATTTTGCCCCAATTTCTGCCATTGTGCCCCTTAAGTGCTGCCACTGGGCCCCCTGCCTGCCCTCTGCACTTACCTTGTCCCGGTTTGCAGCTGGTGACGGCGTCAGGCGACGAGCGGTGTCTCCGTCGGATGTCTCCGTCGGATGTCTTCTCCCGCGCTCCTCCTGTCTTCTTCTGCTGTGATTGGACGCTAGGTGATTGGACGCCTAGCGTCCAATCACAGCGCCTGTGACTTCAGCCAATCAGGTGACAGGTAACAGACCTGGCAACCTGATTGGCTGAGAGGCGGGTCTGTGTTAGGGAAGCGATGTATTCGCTTCTCTAACACAATACTGTGTAATCAGCGAACGCACGGCCGTGCGCCCGCTGTTTACACTTAGGGAAGCCTATTAGAGCACACCGCTCTAATAGGGTCCCCTATTAGAGCTTACAGCTCTAATAGGGGCGCTTCCCGCAACACCCCCCCCCACTGTAATTCAGATGCCCGGCGCCCGATCAGGGCCGGACACCTGAATAGGGGGCGGCAGAGGTGACCAATAGATAGATTCATGCATTGCATGAATCTATCTATTGGTGATAGAGCGGTGCATACTGCACTGTGCGCCCTTAAAGGGACATGGCGCCCTTAAAGGGACATGTTTAAATACATTTTATTTATTTTTTTGAACTTTTTTTTTTATTTTTTTAATTTTTTTTTTTAACTGCAAGGAGGGGGGGGGGGGGGGGGGGGCGGCGCCCGGGGGCCCCCTATGGACGGGCCGCCACTGTTTGCAGTGCTCAGGAACTTCGTTTCGTTTAGTTCAGCTTTAAAAGCACACCGATACAATTTGGGAAGGTCACATTTAGTAAACTTTTGATACTTTAACCCAGTCAAATATGTAAATATGTAAGCTATAACCAATATAGGTCTATGCAGTATATATAATTTACCATAGTTTAAAGATATTGTAGATTATGCAATGTTCCTGTTAAAGGCATACATTTCTTAGATGACCGTGACAAATAATCAGAGGCAGGTAAAAAAGCTTACAAAACAGAATGTATTTGTGCCATCTGAATGAATCATCAGCTTCCGAGGCAAGAAGAAGTGATGAAAGGGACACAGTTGATAAGGTCATTTAACATCCTTGACTTGAGAATAATATATGCATCATGATTTTAAATTGGATGGTGATTTAAAAGAGTAGAGAAATAAAGCATGCCAGATTTTCCTGTGCATTTTCTAATAATTTATCAAACATGTGGTTAATAAAGATTTTTCTTGTATGCACTCTACTGCACTAAAGATTTGATATTGTCCACGGTACTTTTGTAAATCGCTATTGCTTGGCCTCTCATTTACATGCTTGGGGCATATTTCATTCATTATAATCAGTGACAGCTGATGGCGCATGGCGCTCGCAGGTCACCTTTTTTGACGCCTATTAGAGCCTATGGCTTTAATCAGGTGCTCCAAAAACACCCCCGCCGCTGTAATTCTGGTGCCCTGCACCCAAAAAGGGGCCGGGCGCCTGAATAGGGGGTGGCAGCGGCAGCCATAGATAGATTCATGCAATGCATGAATCTATCAATTGGTGATAGAGGGGGTGGCAGGAGAGAGGGGGTGGCGCCTGTGCGCCCTTAATGCACGGGCCGCCACTGATTATAATATAGTGTATACCAGGCACATCAAACCCAAGTCCAAGATTGGGCTTCAAAGGCAGTTGCACCTTCATTTATGGACCGCACTTTGACAGATATGGATAGTAATTGGGAATTTTACAATACAAACTTTTATCTACTCAAATTCCCTGCCCAGTTGCATCTTTTTAAGCTCAATTTCACTACAAAGCACCCTCTTAAAGTGACAGTAAACCGCAACTATATAAAAAAAATAAATAAATAAAAAACATCCCCTGCAAGGCAATGTCAAAATGTTCTAGTATGCATTGCATGCTAGCACATAATGAGAGACATATCTTAAACACTTTCCGACCAGCGCACGCCGATATACATCGGCAGAATGGCGCTAGTGGACAAAAGGGCATACAGGTACATCCCATTTAAGAAGCGGCGCTGCGGGCACGTGCGCCGCCGCGTTCTCCGTGACCGCGGGTCCTGCGGACTCAATGTCCGCCGGGTGCCCGTGATTGTGTCACAGAGAGGTAGAACGGGGAGATGCTATTGTAAACAAAGCCTTTCCCCGTTATGCCTAGTGACAGGACAGAGATCACTGCTCTGTCATCGAGAGCAGTGATCACTGTCATGTGTGCTGTAGCCCCTCCCCCCACAGTTAGAATCACACCTAGGACACACTTAACCCCTTCATCGCCCCTAGTGGTTAACCCCTTCACTGCCAGTGTCATTTACACAGTAATCAATGCATTTTTTATAGCACTGATCACTGTATAAATGACAATGGTCCCAAAATAGTGTTTTTAAAAAAAGTAAATATTGCTTTTCTTTCAAAATTGTCGCTCTATTTTTGTTTATAGCGCAAAAAAAAAAAAATGCAGAGGTGATCAAATACCACCAAAAGAAAGCTCTATTTGTGGGAAAAAAAAGGACGTCAATTACGGGGCTGAAGTGGTTAAGATAGCTCACATTTCAACTGATTCCTACAGAATTGGCTGAAGTTTGAATTGTGGGTGTCCCTGTCAGCACCACCTACTTTGAAAAAGTTGATTAATAAAAATAACTGATCCAGGTGGAAAATTATAGGGCAAACTGCAACTCTGTCCTATCAGATGCAGTGACTGTTTGGGTGTCATGGCTGCTTGAATGCAAAAGCCAGTTTAGTGTTTAGTGTGGATGGGGGAATTGACGTGCCGTACCTGGATAACTGCAATTAAAATTCACAGACAGAATTATTAGTCTTTACAGAGAGCCTTTGTATTGACATGCTTCAGCCGTAGCACCTTTTGCATGTACAGATACTCCTCGTTTACCGACTTACCTGTTTAACGACCACTCTGACTTACATTGGTTGGCCGGAGCGGCGATACCCGGAAGGGTATCTGTGGAGAGATGGCTGCGGCTGGAGGGGGAGAAGAGGACGGCGTTGGGGGCCCCCGATCTAAGGTGATGCATAATGAGCTAGTATGCTAGACATACTAGCTCATTATGACTTTGTCTTGCAGGTAGTTTTAAAAAAAACCCCCACCAAAAACGGGTATACAACTGCTTTAAGTGAGGAGTACCAGTATATGTACACTGTGTTGATTGTAACTAGTGTCACTGTGCATGCCAGTACCACAGTGACGAGCCTATCTGCCCACCACCGGCAGTCTGCCTCATTGAATAGTGATAGGTGGTGGGTGTACAGAGCAGGTATGACAGACAAATGGTGGGTGGGTTTTATACTCCATTATATAACACCACCAGCTTTTTACACCAAGGGGCACCTCCTGCATCCTCCTGAAGGTATAAGCAGAGATATTCTAAGCTGGTTGCAAGAAAGGTGCCCACAGCAGGCCACTTATTGCACGCTCTTGGTGTATACTGTCATGAAACATGTATAAAGATGCTCAAAGTGGAATAATAAAGGGTACAGACAGACCAAAAACATATACTTTTTGTTCATACAGTTTCATAGCTCCCAACTGTCCCTGATTTTGAGGGACTGTCCCTGATTTGGAACAAAGTCCTCCAGTCCCTCTTCCCTCCTTATTTTTCCCTCGTTTTGGTCCAATCTACAGTATATAGTTGTAAATAAAATGCACTATTTATCTTTCAAAAAGTGTTTCCCAGTGCTAAACCTTTCATCCAATTTCTAAATTGCTGCATGTGTACATTTCAAAAGTCAATATAAAGGAATAGTAGAGGTAAAAAAAAAAAAAAACACTTGTGGGTTTATATATCAATAATTTTTTGTATCATTCTCCTTAAAAGGGGGTGTGGCAGGGGGCGTGTCCTACACCTACATACTTTTGCTAATAGGTGTCCCTCGTTCCCATCTCAGAAAGTTGGGAGGTGTGCAGTTTTACTGGGATCACTGTTGAACTTTAGCAGTCTGGTGATCTTACAGGAAATAAAGGGAGGCTCAGAGTTAAGATGGAGCTACTAAATGCCTGACTTTGCCTAAAAATCACTTCCCTGAACTTCTTGAGCTGATATGACATGACCAGTACACCAACATTTTGATGAAGATGAAGAATTGGGATGAAGATTTTAGAAACTCCAAAATTAGGTATACACTTTATTGTCAAAAGTAATGGGACGCCTACCTTTACACGCTCATGAACTGCATCCAAGTCTTAGTCCGTAGGGTTCAATATTGAGTTGGCCCACTCTCTGCAGCTATAACAGCTTTAACTCTTCTGGGGAGGCTGTCCACAAGGTTTAGGAGTAATTCTATGGGAATGTTTGACCATTCTTCCAGAAGTGCATTTCTGAGGTCAGGCACTGATGTTGGGCGAGAAGACCTGGCTCGCAGTCTCCGGTCTAATTTATTCAAAAGGTTATTCTATCGGGTTGAGGTCAGGACTCTATGCAGGCAAGTCAAGTTCCTCCACCCCAAACTCGTTCATCCATATCTTTATGGACCTTGCTTTGTGAACTGGATGCCATTAAAATTCATGTTCGTGTAAAATCAGGGGTTCCAATACTCTTGACAATATAGTGTATGTTTTTTAACTATTTGTAGTTTTTATGCTTATGATTATCTAATTTTTGATGATGCAGCTATACTCTATCTATAACCCATTCACAATAAACATTTAGTTTGTGGCATGTATAAATATCTGTGGTCCAAAACCTCAACCCCACTGCAAACATCATGAGTGTTTGCAACAAGGCTGATGAATGCTGGACTCTGGGGGACCTTGCTTTGGAAGACAGGTAAATATTTTTTTGGTCTAACTGCTATTTTTTAAAGGCAGCAGCATAGGCTGTGGATGTAAAGTAATTTTTTTTTTGCAATCAGGATACTATTGGGATTATATATTTCGTTTTTAGTTTTAGGATGATTGACAGGCATTGAAGAAGCTAGAGTAAAGACTATTCAAAGCCTGTCAAGTGTTCCAAAAAGATCTTGCAAATCTGCTACCTTTAAAAACAGTTCATAAATTTTTCTGTCTAGCAAAATCTTGACAACTTTATATGAGTGAATAGGTATACAGAAAATAAAATACCAAGCAATTTTATTTTTTAGAGTGTGCTACAATCTCTACAGATTAACAGTTTCCAAAATTAACAGATTCCCTTATCTGTATAATAAAATGTCTTTACAGTGTTACATAATATTACGGTAGCCACAAAAAGCTTAACTAAGGTATAGAATACTGAAATAGAAACTATTGAGTATTATACACTCGTATTCTTTCACATTGAATTTACTTCACGTTGAATTTGAAATGCTGTTTTATAGGACAAGTACACTTTTGAAAAATAGATAGAGGGGACTCTATCCTCCTCTTGTGCTGTCTTAACAGTAATAGTACAGACTAGTGTTTATGTCTTCTGATGCTTCAGTGTCTTCTTAAACTGTAGCACATGGGTTAGGCACGACTATAGAAAATAATGCCCATTCCAGCAGATGCTTTGATCGTAAAGCAGAATGTCACTCAAAATGTGAACTCCTGATTCACTCCCTCTTCCAACCTGTAACTGACTTGCTTTTATGTTTTTTTTTGTTGGTGGGGAGGTTGGGTGGTTTTAGCGCATACCATTTTTTTTTTTTTTACAATCCACAATCCTCACCTGGAAAAGCAGATTGTCCCTTGCCTTGACCCCTCTCCTCCTGCAGCTTCCTGAAGCACGTCACAAGTCCTGAGAGGCAGGACCCTCAAAATAACTCAACACACAGCCATTAATGTCTAAACCGCTGGCAACAAAAGTGAGTGCACCCCTAAGTGAAAATGTCCAAATTGGGCCAGATTAGCCATTTTCCTTCCCCGCTGTCCTGCGACTCATTAGTGTTACAAGCTCTCAGGTGAAAATGGGGAGCAGGTGTGTTAAATCTCTTAACTGGTCACTGGAAGTTAAACATGGCACCTCATGGCAAAAAGCTCTCTGAGGATCTGAAAAAAAAAATTGTTGCTCTAGGTTAAGATGGCCTAGGCTATAAGAAGATTGCCAAGACCCTGAAACTGAGCTGCAGCATGGTGGCCAAGACCATACAGCGGTTTAACAGGACAGGTTCCACTCAGAACAGGCCTCGCCATTGTCAACTGAAAAAATTGAGTGCACGTGCTCAGCATCATATCCAAAGGTTATTATTGGGAAATAGACGTATGAGTGCTGCCAGCATTACTGCAAAGGTTGAAGGGGTGGGGGGTCAGTGCTCAGACTATATGCTGCACACTGCATCAAATTGGTCTGCATGGCTGTCATTCCAGAGGGAAGCCTCTTCTAAAGATGATGCACAAGAAAGCTCGCAAACAGTTTTCTGAAGACAAGCAGACTAAGGACATGGATTACTGGAACCATTTCCTGTGGTCTGATGAGACCAAGATACACTTATTTGGTTCAGATGGCGTCAAGTGTGTGTGGCGGCAACCAGGTGAGGAGTACAAAGACAAGTGTGTCTTGCCTACAGTCAAGCATGGTGGTGGGAGTGTCATGATCTGGGACTGCATGAGTGATGCCGGCACTGGGGAGCTACAGTTAATTGAGGTAACCATGAATGCCAACATGTACTGTGACATACTAAAGCAGAGCATGATCCCCTCCCATTGGACACTGGGCCACAGGGCAGTATTCCAACATGATAACGACCCTAAACACACCTCCAATATGACCACTGCCTTGCTAAAGAAGCTGAGGGTAAAGGTGATGGACTGACCAAGCATGTCCCCAGACCTAAACCCTATTGAGCATCTGTGGGGCATCCTCAAAGGGAAGGTGGAGGAGCGCAAGATTTCTAACATCCACCAGCTCCCTGATGTCTTCATGGAGGAGTGGAAGAGGACTCCAGTGGCAAACTGTTAAGCTCTGGTGAACTCCATGCCCAAGAGGGTTAAGGCAGTGCTGGAAAATAATGGTGGTCACACAAAATATTGACACTTTGAGCCCAATTTTGACATTTTCACCTAGGGGTGTACTCACTTTTATTGCTAGCGGTTTAGACATTAATGGCTGTGTGTTGAGTTATTTTGAGGGGACAGCAAATGTACACTGTTATACAAACTGTACACGTACTACTTTACATTGTAGCAAAGTGTAATTTCTTCAGTGTTGTCACTTAAAAGGATATAATAAAATATTTTCAAAAATGTGAGGGGTGTACTCACTTTTTTGAGATACTGTATATATTGTGGACCACAATACTCTACTCATCCGCCTCACAGAAGTAGCAGGAGTCACTGGCTCAGATCTGCAATGGTTTGCATCCTTCCTAGGAAATCGACAGTCAACAGTGAAACAGTGAAAGTAGACAGTGAAACTAGGAGGTTTCACCTCTGAAACCCGGGCAATCTCCTGTGGAGTCCCTCAAGGATCACCCTTGTCGCCAGTCCTCTTCAATATATACACTCGCCCACTCCTCAAAATCATCAGAAGATCAGACCTCTGCTTCCACTCATACGCCGACGACACTC
Organism: Lithobates sylvaticus; assembly: GCA_028564925.1. Classification (NCBI taxonomy): domain Eukaryota; kingdom Metazoa; phylum Chordata; class Amphibia; order Anura; family Ranidae; genus Lithobates; species Lithobates sylvaticus. The sequence continues at coordinate 308,312,144 of CM053026.1, read as the reverse complement.
AATTATATTTTCGTATCACCGGACAAAAAGACCATCATCAGCAATTAGGAAAATGCCTCACTATGATAGACGACTGGATGACTGCCAGCTCCCTCAAACTTAATGAATCAAAAACAGAACTTCTTATTCTACATGCAAATCATAACCCCCGAACCAAGATCCCTTGGACACCTCCTACCATCTTTGGACAGACCATCGCCCCAAGGACCAAGGCTAAGAGTCTCGGAGTCATTTTTGACTCAGAAATGTCAATGGATGCCCAAATAGGAGCAGTGGTCAGTGGTTCTCACCATCTGCTCCGCCTGCTACGCAGACTCCTCCCCTTCATTCCAAAAGAGGACAAAGCAGTGGTAGTTGGAACGATCATCAATTCTCGACTCGACTATGCTAACTCCCTCTACATAGGGTTACCCCAATATCAACTTGCGCGCTTACAACTTATCCAAAACACAGCGGCAAGGCTGATAACAGGAAAAAAACCCTGGGAATCCATCTCCCCTTCCCTGAGGAACCTACATTGGCTAAATGTAAGGAGTCGGGTCGCATTCAAGACCCTCTGCCTCACCCACAAATGCGCACATGGAAACGCCCCGCAATACCTTCGCGAGAAAATAAAACACTACATACCGAATCGCAGTCTTCGATCGGCTAATCAAAATCTTCTCCTCATTCCCAAATCCCGCTACAAATCAAAGGGGGAACGGAGATTCGCTGTCCAAGGTCCACGGCTATGGAACGCTCTACCAACCGACATTCGCATGGAAGAAAACCATCAGGCCTTCAGGAAGAAACTCAAGACCCACCTCTTCTAGAAGCTCGACAACCAAATGCCAATACAGCGCCTTGAGGCGATTCAGTTCGCATTGTAGCGCTATACAAGTTATTCATTCATTCATTCATTCATTCATTCATATATAGTGAAACATTAAAAGCTGAGCCTCACATTTATAGTTAGTTACATGCGTTGTCCTCTATCTGGTTCTTCTGCCTTATACTTATATAGTCTTTATTTAAGCAATATACCAACAAACCAAAAAGAAAAAGGGAATTAAGTACACATAGGAGAAGAAAAAAGAAAGACAAGGAACAAATAACACAAGAAAACTACAACCAAACTATTGACAGCAATTACAGAGCTGTGTAGTACAAATCATGGGATGTCTAGCTCCTTATATTTCTCTCTGGATTGAAAATGAACGCAAACCACTTAGATAGCACAGAAGGTATCATACTGATTTCTCATAATGTATGTTCACCTCTCAAAAGGCTTAAAGGCTTTAAAAAAACAAACAAACATGCCATACTCACCTGCTCTGTGCAGTGGTTTTGCACAAAGCAGCTCTGATCCTTCTCTTCACGAGTCCCTCACTGGTGCTCTTGGACCCTCCCCCCAAGTAGCTTCCAATGGGGGCACCCAAGCAGGCTTGTACCCGAGCCACGGCTCTGTGAGTCTACCCACACACACAGAGCTATCGCTCAGCCCCACCCCCTCCCTCCTCAGTGGCTCACTGGTTGTGATTGACCAGCCAATGAAGAGGGAGAGTCCCTGGAGAGCCGAGGCTCTCATGCACATCACTTGATCACAATGAGGCTCAGGTAAGTATTAGGGGGGCCTGGGGGACTGCTGCACATGGTGGTTATAAAGGCTCAAGGTATTTTACCTTCATGCATTCTATGCACATTAAAGTGGTTATAAAGGCTCAAGATTTTTACCTTCATGCATTGTATGCACAATAAAGTGGTTCTAAAGGCTCAAGGTTTTTTACCTTCATACATTCTATGCATGAAGATAAAAAAACCTTGAGCCTTTAGAACCACTTTAATAGAGGTGGGTGTCTCCAAATGATTAAAGGGGGCCATAAGCCAAAAGGATGTACCATGATCTCATGTCCCTTCTCTCAGAGGGGTTTAAAATTGGTGCATCCCTCCCTAACGGCTCGGTGAAACACAGGATACATCACTGTCAATCTGGCTGGGACTTTTTATAAGGGACCAATTCAAAAGTTTATTATGAATTTCTTTGTTTTTATGTCCTTTGTTTGCATTTAAGGTGCTGAGGAAACTATATTGCCTTTTCTTTCCAGCTGTCCAAATTTATACAACATTACATGCCCCAATTATTAGAGGATTTATTTATCTTATGAGAAAATGAGAGGTTGAAGATTAATTAAAAGGTGTTTTCAAGCATGTTGGAAGATCAATAGTAGCTATGTCTCTCCAAATGTGCCTCTTTTCTCTTATCTTCAGCTCCCATATGCTCAAGAGCATATCCCCGATCTGCTGTGCCACTTGGCGAGTAGAAATGAATGGGTCTCAACCAATGATGCCTTCACCAATGATGCCTTCACCAATGTAAAACCAGCTTTAATATATTAAATTCACATTCGCATTCACAACAAATATTTCCTCCTGTCCAACTCCTGCTCCAACGTGTTTTACCCCTCATGGACCATGATTAAACCCTTTATGGGGTGAAATGTATTGGAGCTGGAGAGGTGAAACTATATATTGTAAATCCTCTATTTATTATATTAAAATACAAAAATGTGAATTCTGTGGGGACCAATTCAGAAGTTTATTATGAATTTATTTGTTTTCATTTTCTTTAAAGGAGTTGAAGGATGTCTTGTTGCACGCCCCCACTGGAGGACACAACACTCCTCTATTGCTGTCTAAAGCCAGCTTACAACCATGTCACTACTAATGTAAGGCCCTTTTCTTACTACTCTCACACTGAAACACCTGGATTCAAATATGGTTTCTAGGTGCAGGATTGAGTCTACGAGGCCTCAGTGCCACCTGGTTCTCCTGTGTTGGGTGGAGCGCTCTCTTTGGTGCTCCTCTCCACTACTGACTTTTTCATTTAGGACAATATACGCTACTTCAAAGGTTGGGCGGAAAAGCAGAAATCTCTGAAACTCTGTTTTTAAATGAAACATGAAATGTTCATCTATAACACCATTTGATTTATCACCAATGATACCTCTTACACCCCTGATGAAGGAGATGCATAATCTCTGAAATGCGTCAGCTGGAGGAAACCTGACTTTATTATCATTTATATCTCAGTTGGTGTATTTTTAGCCATTCATACCATGGACACTTGTTTATCTGTTTCTTTTATTCAGTGATGCATTAATAAAACGTGTGTGTGTATAAATTCTACTTGCTATATAATTGAAGTGCCTAAAAAGTCCCACAATAGGGGAATTCCAATTTTTGTATTTATGTTCTAGGGATGTGGCACACCACAGAGTTAGGTCACCTATATCCCTACTATGTATTATATTAAAGCTGATTTTACATTGGTGACAGCATTAATGTGAGACTCGTTTATTTCTACTTAACATGTTGAAAAAAATCTGTTGTTTGACACTGTGCTGTTGTAAAGGACCTATATATTGTAAGTCTGCAGAAGTAAGAAATAAGATAAGTATTTCTTCTTATTCCCTTACCCTCTAGTGGTCTATAAAAGCATTTAACCCTTGCTGTGCAGGGAAAGCATGGACTAAGAAGAATAACTGTCCTGCAGCTGCCTAAACACACAAAAAAGATTTCAGCTTCTGACAGTGCTTTAATATTCCTTTCTCCCTATCATTTTTCTGGGTAAAAATCTACTTTAGCATTGCCACTTCTCCGGTTTTCAAACAGACCGTTGAGTTTTCACAACTGCTAACCAGTTCTTTTACATTGGAGTGCTGTATCTAGTTTAAAGGTGCCTGCAGGCCTATTCACATATGTTGTATTGCATCCAAGAAATCTCAAAACTTGACACGTCTATGTTGTGCAACTCTCAGTCCACTCCTGTGGTCAAGAGCTTTGCTTGCCCCCTTCCGTGCCTTCATCTCCAGAATGGCACATTATTTTGTCTGTTATATCTAATAGACATGAGCTAATCGGCCTGGGTTTAGGTGATTCATTGAAGTCCAAATGTAAACTTAAAGTCTATGTGAGGAGAGTCTTGAAAATCTATTCTGGCAATTTTAAATGCTAATAGGGAAGGGATTGTCAAACAAAGAGCACGGGGAACGGGGTACTGGCATTGGGACAAGTACCAATACAAAAAAACAAAACAAAAACTGTAAAGTATAAAGAAAGCTCTGTTTTTTTTACATGGTTTCAAAGTCATTTCAAATACTTGGGAGTTAATTTTAAAGAGGATATTCACCCTAGAAACAAAGAATTAAAAGTCAGCAGCTACAAGTACTGTAGCTGCTGACTTTTAATAATAGGACACTTATCTGTCTAGGGATCCAAAGTTGGCTCTTTGGACATCTTTGGGTCCGGGCGCCGGCATGTTTACTTTGGGAAACTGGCTTTGACTGTTTGTGGCTTCACAGCTGGCTTCCCAGATGTGTGAGCCATGCTGCACTTTGTGAATGGTCCTGCAGCCTTCTAAAACATGTGACATGTCCTGAAATGCTGCGGGGGGAAAAAGGGGGAGCGAAATTCTGCTCGGATCACCGTGGGGATCCAACCAAAAGAGGGAGCAGGTACCTGTCAAAACTGGGTAAACACCCCCCCCCCCCCCCCCCACCAAAAGAAAAAAAAAGTGCCAAAACTTAGAGGAGGGGGGAGGAGGCAAACAAGTGAAACGTCCCTTTCTGAGTGAAGTTCTGCTTTAAGCTGTATATAGTGTTATGTAACAGTACAACTCTCATTGACAGTGTCAGCGATACCATATTTTGGCATCACATATTTTGCATGTGTAATTTAAAAAAAAAAAAACGTATTCCTTGGCCCAATAAAGCAGCACCCCAATCTAATTTATTACGACTTTTAAAAAGTATTTTTAGCGATAGTTTGTCTGCAAAATTCGATTTTTTTATTCAACAGGCCTGAATTAGGAAGTGAATATAGGAGCCATAATAGATATAAAAGTTATAGGAAAATGTACTCTCTCAATAATCTGTCAAAACAGAGTGCACAAAAACACTTTGAAATGACAAACCTTCTTGTATTAGGAGAGGTATGGACTCCAGAGAGAGAGATATAATTTTGCCCCTGTTCAAATCATTAGTAAGACCTCATCTGGAATATGCAGTTTTGGGCACCAGTTCTCAAAAAGGATATCGGGGAACTGGAGAAAGTGCAGAGAAGGGCAACCAGACTGATAAGAGGCATGGAGGAGCTCAGCTATGAGGAAAGATTAGAGGAACTGAATTTATTCTCTCTTGAGAAGAGGAGATTAAGGGGGGATATGATCAACATGTACAAATATATAAGGGGTCCATATAGTGAACTTGGTGTTGAGTTATTCAGTTTACAGTCAACACAGAGGACAAGGGGGCACTCTTTACGTCTAGAGGAAAAGACATTTCATCTCCAAATACGGAAAGGTTTCTTCACAGTAAGAGCTGTGAAAATGTGGAATAGACTCCCTCCAGATGGGGTTCTGGCCAGCTCAGTAGATTGCTTTAAGAAAGGCCTGGACTAACATTTATAGGTAAAGTTGATCCAGGCAAAATCCGATTGCCTCTCGGGGGATCAGGAAGGAATTTTTTCCCCTGCTGTAGCAAATTGGAGCATGCTCTGCTGGGGTTTTTTGCCTTCCTCTGGATCAACTGTGGGTAAAGAATTGGGTATATTGGATTGTACGATATTTTTATTTTATTTATAAATTTTTTTATGGTTGAACTGGAAGGACTTGTGTCTTTTTTCAACCTGACTAACTATGTAACCTATAGTCCCTTAAACCTCCTCCCATCCCCAATTGTTCCTAAATACTCATTTAAATTTAGACTTCAGTTATGTATTTGGTAGAAGTTGGGCAGTGTCAGAACAGTATGTGAGCTCTTGAATAGGCATCAAATAGAAAGAGCTCTGCAGTGTAGGATTGTATTAATGTATTAGTTATCAACATCATCTTTGTGGTCTGCACCCTCTGCTTGCAGCATATCAGCTGTGGTAAAAGTAACAGCCGTTTGGTTGTCACATGCATGAGGAAATACATGACTCTGCACCACAGAGCTTGGTAGGAGTTGCAGCTAAATGAGACAAGTTGGCAGAATAACCAGCCAGATTTGCTAATGCAACATTTTCCTCTTCTTTATCCTGAAAGACACTTAGCAGCAACTTTCTTTTGAAATGCTGCTATTGCATTCTTTCCCTTCCTGTCCCCCTCAAGGGAACAAAACAGACATATTATTTTGAGAATCACAAATGTGAGATCTAATTTGGGATCTACTGTCACTGTCCAAGAGTGGGCCCAAAAGAACCCTGCCTAAGAGGTAACTGTTTACTGCATTTCCTAATGGTGTCTAGATCCAATGCACCAATAGGCATATCTGCAAGGGGAAACCTAAGGGCATAGACTGGCCACCCTCCAACAAGGTTGCTTTGGCTTGACACTTGCACAGCAATTTTTTTTATACATAGATTTTGCTAATGTAGCGGCCATAACCCTCAGAGGGGCGGCCTTGACTTTTGGGCTTACTGGTTGCCTCCGCTTGGCTTGTCCGTGAATGTTCAGGAGTTCCCAGGGTTTGTACCCAACAACTTTGGATGCTGACACAATAAAAGTCCCTTTGAATGTTTTTATTTCTGCAGTGGTAACATCCAACATAACACAGTTTTAGATAGGAATAGAAGGCAAGGGTGAAGAAACTCATGCACCTTGAACTGCTGACATCCACTGAATGTCTCTAATCAAACCCAGAGAGTAGCCACTCACAACTGGGCACTTCAATGCCGGACAGACCTCTAGCCAGAGTATGGCAGCCAGCAATGTGATCCGGAAACTTGCAAAAAAGTCTCTGACACAGAATAAACTTGAAACAGAAGGTGAATAGGAACCTTTTCCCGATACCTGGAACTTTCTCTGTCTCCTTGGCGGTATCGTGGAAGTGTGGATTCTTTAGTGTCCATACAACTCAGCTTCCAGGCTCTTACTGAGATGCCAGCTTAATGGCCCTCCTCTGAAAAGTCCTCTCCCGGCCACTTGTATGAGCTGTGATGCCCCTCCAAGACTGAGAGCACACCAGGATGCCTTGAATCCTCCTTCAGTTACTGGGCCTCGGGCTAATCGGCTCCGAGACTCTGGAACAGATGGATCCTTGCCCCAAACCATGCGGGTCTATGGGGCTAGTCAAACTGACCATGTTTGCGGGATGGCTAGTGCTCCGCTCCCAGGCCCGGGACCCCTCGCGAGGCGACCCCGGTCCAGAACCAGGAAACAGGACTGCGGCCGAACCCCTGAACACGTGACTTCAGCACCTTAAGTACCCTTACCAAGACTACACAGCAAGGCCAGACGCGCCCACTGATTGGCTCCGGGGAAGACTGATACCCAAAACGTCCAACCAGGCCTGGTTCTAGGCCCGTCATGGGTACCTCAATGCACCCATGACCAGGCAGAACCCTAGTACAGCCCAGCCAAACTGATGCCAAAGTTAACCTGTACAATTAACCCTCAGAACCCCATTACTGTTCTGAGGGAAAAACTAAATTTCCACATATAGCACACACTCGTTAAAGTGTGACCGCTACACTAATAAATAACATTTCTAATCATATGAAGTTAATAACAAGAGTCCCCCTTTACATGAGAGTCCAGAGAGTTCCCCTTTTACATCTGAACTCGCAGAGTTCCCTTTCACTGTAAGGGGGGGGGGGGGACTCTGCAGACTCTGATGTAAGGGAGAGCTCAGGGGACTCTAACATAAGGGATGCTCTGGGAAGCCTGATTTAAGTTGGAACACCGAGAACTCTGATGTATGGAAAGAACTCTGATGTAAGGGGGAACACTGGGGCCTCTGGTGTAAAGGGGAACTCTGATGTAAGGGGTGCTCTGAGAACCCTGATTTACCTTTGTGTACTCACTCGGAGGCAGGAGAGAGAAGGGGGGAGAATTCAGTCACAGACAGATGGATGGATGGTGAGCTCACTCACCCCTTGGCAGTCAACACCTCTCATCCAGATGTATCTTAGGCTGCTGGACTTCAAATGTCCAGGCCCCCACTTTCCTTTTATGAGGCACAGCCCTGGGGATTGGAGTGTGGGCAGACACAGAGGAGTGGGGGGGAGGAAGAGGTGCAGATCGAGCCATCTCTCCTCTCCCGTCTGTGTGTGTTGGGGGGGGGGGGGTTGTTAGTGCTGGCTTTGGGCCAGTGTGAAAGAGAGTGTAACAGACACTCTCAGCTTAGACAACTGCAGCCAGCAACCCTGCTGGGAAGCCATAGTCCAGTCTGAATAATGTGTACAGGTTTCAGGCAGTCTGAAACCCAGACGCAGGATTCCAAACCCGAACTGTCTGGGTGAATCCCGGACAGGTGGCAACCCTATAGTGCGCCCCCCTTTTTACCCCCATTTGCTGAACTGCTATTACAATTAATCAGAGGTAATTAAGGTATTTTTTTAGCTCAAAAAATGGCTTTGTAGAAGTGATGGCTACAGGCAATCCCACCTTGCATGTGAGAGTAAAGAGAGGAATGTCTCTAATGTTAAAATAGACATGGTAAAAGCAGGTAAAAATGTTGCACAATAAGTGCTCTGGGTCCTGGGGCTACTAGGGAGCTGTACAAGGTATGGCTCCACACACAAAGACAAATCTAAATGGAGAGCATTTCATTAAACACTTTAGGCTAGCTTTTGCTTTTTGGCAGAAGCTGACTGGGTGGAGTCTGCATAAGTTGGCGATTGGTCGGGGGGGCCAAGGGTGGAGGTAGTGGGGGCAGGATTTGGATGTAGCATGCGTAACCTTGAGGGATTCAGCATATTAACATACTCGTCACAGTATTGGTGGGGCATACTGTCTACTTGTAAAGGGTGGGTACTGGTGATAAAGTGGATATGGGGGGGGGGGTGCATATATGCTGAGGATGTTGTTGGCTCCTCACCCACAAAGGATTAAGCAGTTGGCATCAAAGCCATCCTGAGCGCATATTTTTTCTCTCGGGGGACCTGTTTACATATACCTAAAATTACAGTGAGCAGTGCTGTGCTCTTCACCCTGGTTATCGGCCATTTTAGTGGACATCTCACTGACCACATGTAAGATTTGATCCATGGGTTTCCCAGCCCTAGCACTTCCCCTTGTAGATCTTTGCAAAGGCCTAGAGACTTTGCTAGGCCCTGGTTCAGCCTCCTCCTCATTAATGGAGTTTGTTGTTGCCCTTCTTTCATCTACGAACAGTTCCTGGTCAACAGTGTCTTGGAATTGTTCTTCCACCTCTGCAGCAGCAGCATCCTCTGACGTATCTTCCGGTGGCAAACCCTGTGTGCTGTCTTCCCAGCTTGCTTGGGTTTTGAAATACGAATAACAAATTGTTAAAGGAAGCATTCCAGTTTTATATGTCAAATATCTTGAAATATGCCTGCTCCATGATCCCCTTCGACTTGGTGAAAGCGAAGTTGTCGTGGATCATGATCAATGAACGCCTCTCAGTGATATTTTTGGATAAACAATCAGTCTTTGATAGGGTCTGGGAACCATGGTTAAAATATCTGTCTGAAGGTTTATGAGCCGTTAGTAGAGCTAAGTAGAGAACAACAGGGGTGCACCCCCCCCTCCTCCTTCTTATTTATTCCTCTTCTCTCCTTTTCTTTCTTCTTCCTTCCTTTCCTTTGTATGTTTTTTCACCTAGAATCTTATACAAGAGATCAGTAAGCGGTAAGAGGCCTCATGGTCACATGGTGAGGAGTGAGGTGGCTGGGGTCCCCCCATCCACAGCGTGTTCCCATAGGGGGTGGCTGGTGGGACTCTTGCCTATCCTTTTCTCTCTTGCATGCAAATAAGTACTGTTGTGACAATCCCAGGAGCAATATATACCTGAACAGTTATAATTCCAAGCTATAATTTTCTCAATAATGCCTAACCATGTATGGGTTGGGTTCAGTCAAAGTGGGATGTAGTCACTTAAGCACCCATGGTACACTAACTATTGTGATTCTGGAGTCGACATTATATTTTCGTAATGCCTCGTAGGCCGTGTTGGCCAAGATATGTTTCTATTTTCAGTGTTTTTAAAATGTATCTTGTATTTTCTACCTGTTAAAACCAATAAATACTATTGAAAGAGAAATATGCCTGCTAATAACTTACTCCTGCATTTCCAACACTGGTTTTAACAATTCAAGATCCCTGGCATGGGTATATGAGGCTAATCTTTTAGAGCTGGAACCACTTCTTCCTTCTTTTAATTTTCGTAGGTACAGGTTGTAACAGTCTTTGAGACTTCTCCATCGACTTTGTAACGAGTGCACTGCAAAACATAAAGACAATACCAAGTTCAAAAACCACAAGCTATATTATCCATGACACCTGCAGAATAATCTGTGATGTGCTGAAGGATGTGGTCAGGGCCATCTTTAATATTGTTTGGACCCTGGGCAAATATTATTTGGGGGCCCCCCCACACACACAGACAGAGCTAGTTTCTTTCCTGCAGCCACAAGTTGCAGGAAAGAAACTAGCTAAATTCCCCCATCAACACTGACAGTGTTTGACAAGGGGTTTCCCTCCTGCAAAACCATTGTGATCTCCCAGCTGGGGAAGCAGTCCCCACCAAGAGAACACAGTACACATTATTACCACACACCCATTGGTTGCTAGAGGTTACTGCACACTATTACTACACACTCATTGGTTGCTAGAGGTTACTGCATATTATTACCACACACCCATTGGTTGCTAGAGGTAACTGCACATTATTACCACACACCCATTAGTAGCTAGAGGTTACTGCACATTATTACTATTCACCGGTTGCCAGCAACTGACCCTATGTCCTCCTTTGCAAGCTGCTTTGGTCCTGCCCCTGTTACAGGAATAAACAGGTGCAAGCTGCAAAGTGATAAGCAGCATATATCAACCGCTTACTTTTTCCATGACCGTTCTGTAGCTAATAAAGAGTCCCAGGTTTCATAATATACTGTATGCGAGCCACTTCCAACCATGCTCTGTCCTTCTTTACATGATCTTCGTAACATTGATCTCTGAGGTCATATATTGCCGGACATTGTCTGACAAGCCAAATTATTTCTTCATTGTCATGAACTTGTCGCTTGTCCTTTCTAGGGCATGCCTCTTGCTGTCTTCCACACTCACGTACATATAGGAAGTGATGATGACTTTGGGAGGAGCACAGATCATGTGCTGCCGCAGTCTTCCGTCAAAGTCGCAACAATGTTGCGGTGACATACATGTACATGCAACTTCATTGCAACCTAAATACTTTCTATAAAGGGAACGAGTCGCACCGAAGTCAGAACAAAGTAGTGAAAAAAACTTTTTTTGAGTTGAGTCACACCAATTAAAACGGGGACCATTGAAATACATGGATTTTGACTTGTCATGTGACTTAACATGTGTCAAGTCGCACAACAACTTGCAGTAGTGGAAAGGTTATAAACAAGTCATTACAAACTAAAAATGGCCATAGAGGGATAAGAATTCATCCAGTTCATCAGGAAGCAGATGCATTTCGATCAGTGTGTAACAGTTAATGCTCAATGGAATTTGATCGTTTTACCGGCTTCTATCAAAAAGGAATGTTGTAAAATTTTTATCGATCAGCTGCTGATCAGTGTATTTTGACAGGTGTGGGTGCAGTAATAAGCGATTGTGTCACCATTCATTTAGAGTAATACGATTTAGGAGTGGCCTCTAATCCTAATATCCTAAAATATGTTAACATTCCGGTTTAATGATAATGTTTTCTCATTTCAGAATACATTTAGGGTGACTCTTTCTGTAATGTCATTATAATGCTGTCATTAAAGGTGAAAAATGCTAACTATCTTCATTTCTACATTAATATCCCACATTTTTACATTAATATGTGCTAGTACATGAGTTTAAACGGACCATTTAACTGTTTTCTGTGAATGCATACCTCTAACAGACAAACATATGTGAAAGAATTAAAATAATTCGAAGTCACTCCTCCTTCTCAGCATGTGGAGGTTGTCTGTGGTCGGAACAAAAACACAGACACAGCATGACTTTCATAGGCAATCATGTTAAGGCAAGCAAGTACAGAGATAAAAATATCTCTGGCTGACTGGCTTAGGTGGTTAGTTATCTTTTCATATTAGCGGCCATACCAGACAAATGATTAATTAACCCCTTGGTTACTGGGCACCTAAACCCCTCTCCTGCCCAGACCAATTTTCAGCTTTTAGCGCTGTCACAATTTGAACGACAATTGCGTGGTCATACAACACTGTACCCAAATTAAATTTTTATCATTTTTTTTCCATAAATAGAGCTTTCTTTTGGTGGCATTTGATCACCTCTGGGTTTTTTATTTTTTGTTAACAAAATGAAAAAAGACCGAAATTAAAAAAAATAAAAAATACAAAACCGTTTTATATTTTGTTAATACATTTTTCTCCTTCATTGATGTACGCTGATGAGGCTGCACTGATGGGAACTGATAGGCTGCACTGATGGACACCAATAGGCTGCATTGATGGGCACTGATAAGGCAGCACTGATAGGTGGCACTGATGGGCACTAATAGGCGACACTGGTGGGCACTGATGAGGTGGCACTGGTGGGCACTGATAGGTGGCATTGGTGGGCATTGATAGGTGGCAACGATAGGTAAAACTGATAGCTGGTACTGATGGGCACTGATAGGTGACAGTGATGGGCACTGATGGGCATCGGTAGGTGACACTGATAGGCAGCACTGCTAGGTGGCACTGATGAGGCATTGATAGGTGGCACTCATGGGCATTGATAGGTGGCACTGATTGCTGGCACTTATGCAGATTCGTGGCACTGTGTGGGCACTGGCAGGTGGCACTGGAAGGCAGTATTGATGTCCCTTGCACTGGAGCCTGTGATCGGCTTTTTTTTCTCCTCGCGCTGTCATCATGTGATCAGCTGTCATTGGCTGACAGCTGATCATGTGGTAAGGGGCCAGGGTCAACCCCTTACTCCGATCTGTGATCACGACTCTTCTTGAGTCGGTTATCACAGCGCGCGCCCCGCATGCCCTGCAGGGGGTGCGCGGGGAATGCGCAAAGGGGAGGACATCTATTGATGGCCACCCGGGAAAGTAGACCCGCGCTGTAGCCATCATTCGGCTATAGCGCGGATCTGAAGGAGTTAAGGTTACACTTAGAAATCTGTTCAGCTCTGTCATTAGGAATTTTACTTTTATGTTTATTTCCAAAGGATATAGTGATAATTATCTAGCACCTTATGGTACCTCCTATAGAGGGGGAACTAAAGCTGGCCATACACATAACAATAGAAAGTACTTAATTCCCCCCTTCCACGCTAAACTGTGTGGATAGAGGTACCTGCAATGCCAGGTTAGATGAATGGTTGAATCTACTGTGCACCCGTGGCTGTCAGACTACCCAAACAGTGCCTGCATCTGATTGGATGAAGATAACTTTTCTGTCTGGCTCATTTGACAAAAGTGGATTGAATACATGACCTTTTTCAAGCCTGGTAGTGCCAACAAGGCCACCAACAAAACAAATTTCAGCCAATTCGGCGGAATTTAATCCTTGGCCAGCTTTAGGTTAGCAGCTTTATGCAAACTACTGGATCACTTTATGTTAAAAAGGATAGACAAATTTAAAGTGTATAGGCAAAACATTTTATTTTGTTTTGGATAGAATAGGAAAGGGTTGGATCCCCTGTTAAGATTTTGTTGCTTTTTTAGTCCACACTAGGTGGTAAACATTGTGAAATTAAAAGGTATTGGAAATCAAAATTTAACACCTAGAACCAGAACAAGAGGTGAAAGTAAATATCCACGTGTTACCACCTGTTACAGTGATAAGGGTCTAAGAGGAAACTTTTTTAGAGATTTCCTCTCACTTCCCATTGAATCTCCTTGAGAATGGGTAAGGGGGAAGCTCCTCTATAACAGATGGCAAAAAAAAAGAAAGCTGACGGGGGTGTAACCCCACGCTACGCTATCCAGTACTTCAAAAAAGTTTTGGCTTTACCAACACTTTTTTATTTTTTTACTTGTAGTACAACCTCTGATTGGGCCGATGATTGATGATGATAATAACACCAATAACGATAGTGACCAGGGTTCTTTCCCACTGGCACAGAGGCTGCCAACACACCAGATCACCAATTCTATGCTCAATGACACAAGAAAGCAGTCTAGGGGAATCTATTTTTAGTGATTTATTGCTAATAACTTGAACAGTGGGAGAGGGTGCAAGGTATGGGATACTCCAGGCTTAGAGTATCAAAAGCAAGAGGACACTCTTCTCTGAACAAAGCTTCTCTGGGACGATTTCTCTGCTGAGCTTCAGTATACAGTTCCACTCGAGAGAATACGGGAAGGCCAGAAACAGCGATCCTATGCGAGCAGTCCCCCTGAGAGATTTACACTAGCAGTAATACCCCTATATTACACAGCCACCAGGATCTTGTATTACAGTTAGTATCCATGAGTCCATAGATCAGCTGCATAGCTTCCTCCAGGGGGCCTTTTAGTGAGATTGTTTGGACTAAATCCATCAGGTGAAATCTCAGAGTGTCTGCGATGATCCAGGTATAGGCTCCCCAGGTCTGCCACAAGCTGTAAACTAGATAACTATTAGCTTGAATTAGTAGAAATTCCTGATGGGGGGAAAGGGGGTCGACCCCATCCCCCCCCACTCAGGCTGGTGGAATCCCTGAAGAAGGAAGCTGTCCTAAAGCTCACGCTAGTTATTACCCCCCAGCCACCTGCAGGGCATACTAACCAGGAATTGGCTGGAGCTCATTAAGGCTACCTATTTGTCTCTCCCCACCCTATGTCCTGGAAACACCCAGAAAGCAGGAGGGAGCAATCAAACCTGCAGCCTGTGAACTCTAGAGCAGCCCAAAGTAATTGAAGGTGAATTCACTGATTAGAGTAAGACAAGAAAAAAAACTAAATTTACCTAGCAGTCTACCTAGGAAGCTGCTACATCCTTGTAAGAAAAAGTTTTGCATTCACCTCCAAAAGAGCAGCTGAACTGTATTAAGTTTGTTCTGCCTTGCACCTGTGATGATACGCCCTTACCTGGACCTGAGAATACAGACAACTTAAATAATTCAAATGGGATTTATTTAAAGGCAAAGTTCTAAAAAGGAATGGGTTAGTTAGACACCAGTTTACAATATCACAGCAATGAAGGTTACTTGGTAAGCAACACACTTCACAGATTATCACAGATCATTCAATGCGTCCACCTGGGAAGCAACTGTAGAAAACTACAAATTACTTTTGCAATAGCAATGCAGCCTACCTGCTGAAGAGATGTCCTCCAACTACTGGCTAGTGGGATGATTTAAAGAGTCAGTGATGGGGCCCTTACATTGGAGCGCCCAAAAAAATAAAGATGGTGGCTGGAGGCCTCTCACAATGATGACTCTGTTCTGGTTCCTCAGTGGATGGCAAAAGGGTCCTCCCTCTCAAGCCAGCTCTTTGCATCTGTAGCAGGCAGTGGTACCTGGAACACGTGTCACTCTGGGTAATTGGAACAATGAAACACAGAAAACGTATGGAACACTCTGGAAAAACAGTGTAGCACATAAAGTATGTGGTCCCCTCTCTACAGACACCCCCCTGAGGCAACACACATCTCCCAGGCTCACTCCTCCACCAGTGAAAACAGCAACCACCTCTGTACACAATACAACAGTACTCACAGTGGCCAGCCCCTCGCTCTGACTGACCTTTAGGTAGCAAATTTCTCTTGCAGTTCCATAGCTCCCAACTGTCCCTGATTTCGAGGGACTGTCCCTGATTTGGAGCAATGTCCCCCTGTCCCTTATTCTTCCTCATTTGTCCCTCGTTTTGGTCTGATCTCTATAGATTTATATAAAATGCACTTTTAGCTATCAAAAAGTGTTTTCCAGCACTAAGCCTTTCATCTGATTTCTAAATTGCTGCATTTGTAAATTCCAAAAGAAAATATAAAGGAATAGTAGTGGTAAAAAAAAAACTTGTGGGTTTAACCAATTTTGTTTTTTATACAATTCTCCTTTAAAGTGGAAGTAAACCCTCCTATCGTTTTCAGCCAAGGAAGCTGCCATCTTTGCCTCTGTTTAATCTTCAGCTGCCACAGTGCTGCACATGTGATCCGTTATGACACCAGCCATTGGATGGTTTGACTGTTTGGTTGAGAGCACAGCCAATGTGCAGTTAGCATTCACGGCATGCCTTTTTTTTTTTAGACTGTTAAATCGATGGGTTTTATTCCGCTTTAAGGGGGTGTGGTAAGGGGTGTGTTCTATGCCTGCATACTTTTGCTGATAGGTGTCCCTCATTCCCATCTCAAAAAGTTGGGAGGTATGCAGTTCAGTAGCAAAGAGTCTTCCACCCCAGAGCCCTATACAGAAACTCTCAGGCTTGTAGTAGTCTGCATGTGGTCCTGACCTCACTAGTACATAGCCCAGGCAACTGCCCAGTCCAGCTCTTTTCTGTAACAAGTAGAAAGGAAAGCTCTCACCAGGTTCTGTGCATCAGTAGTGTCTCAGCCACTTCGTAAAATATGAGGTGCATGCCATCTTGTGGATGTATCTCTTTTATATACATCTGACAGTTTTATTGAGCCCTGTGAGTACAGTTATTGCTACATTCCCAGCACTTTAACAAGTGAGACACTGCCTTTTCATACAGCAGCATCTCTGCCTACCCCTCTCCTCTGCTGTCCATTTACAGAAGGTTTTTTATTTTATGAATGGGTTTGTATATTACCAAGTTCTCTGTGATTGGGCAGAAGGATGGAAGGAGCAGACAGAGATGCTCTTCAGCTGCAGGAGCTGGAGAGGTCCAGTGTTGGAAGTATAGTGATAGTTATGCTTCCAAAGCTCAATAAAATATAAACATTGTAAACTAAAGAGATAAGGCATGAATTCCTGGAGTTCAGCTTTAAGTCACACAAATGTATTTTTTAAATACTGTTAAATCATAATCCCAGACACAGGCCTGCACACATTTTGGTGCCTTAAATGTTAGACCAGTTCTTGGGTATATTTGACCTGCTTATTCAAAATATTGCACCAATTTTTCCCTATCAGCTCCAGTTTTTGAGATACAGCATAAATGCCATATACCACTCTTCACTCTGGTTGCCCGTCAAAAATCAGGATATAAATATAGCAAAATACGTCAGAATAATTTAGACAGCACGGCCATGAATTAGCCATAACCTGTACGCCGCTCGATCTACAAAAATGTAACTATATGAGTGGCAATATAACCACACCTCCTATACGATCATAACTATGTAGCACACTCTAGCTTAGTGTGCTAGATGTATATAGATTTTTTTGTAAGCTGTAGTGTAGGTAAATTTGGCCTGGCTGTGAGCCAGGCCTGGGTTGAATCGGGGATGAGTGACTCAGGGAGCCTGGATGTCTCATCAAGCAGCACCTCTAGCAACTCCCCCTGCTTTCTGGAACCTTGGAAAAGCTTCCAGAGGTAGAGGGTGAAGACTAAAGCCCCATACACACGGTCGGACAATCCGCGGACAAGGTCCGTCGGATCATGTCCGTCGTACTTTGTCCGATGTTGGTTTTGCGTACACACGGTCGGACAAAGTTGTCGGAAAATCCGATCATTCTGAACGTGGTGACGTTTGTTGCCTACGACGGGACAACGTAGAGGCTAGTAGCCAATAGCTTTGGTCTTGTAATGTGATCTGAGCATGCGTAGCACTTTGTCCGGTCGGACAACCGTACACACGATCGGGTTTGGTGTGATCGGACCGGGTTGACGGCAAATCTTTCCAGCAGGAGATAAGACTTTGTCCGTCGGACAAACCGACGAACACTGTCCGATGGTGCATACACACGGTCTGATTTTTCAACAACCTTGTCCGATCGGACAGAATCCATGAAAAAGTCCGACCGTGTGTATGGGGCTTTAGAGGTGCTGCTTGGAGTATTGAGGAGGACCCCAGCCAATCCCTAGCAAGTGGGCTGGCAGGGGGAGGGGCAGCTCTTAAATACTCTTGGGTCATGCCAGCAAGGGCAGTCGGTGGAATATGGAGAAGGAGTGCTTAGAAGGCTGTTGGTGGCACTTAAGGGTGCCCCCTAGTCTGATGTGGGTGACCTCAGGCCTGAGGCTCAGGTGCTGGAGGGATCCTCTACAATACATGGAGGAATCCTGTCCTGGATGCACGGGAGCAAGAGTGAGGACAGCGGGAGAGAGTCAGTAGGTCCACGAGTTCTCCAGGAGAAGACAGCTGGGTGGGCTGGTGAGTCCGCAGTCTGGGAGGAGTGAAGAGAGTAGCCAGGAGGGCCAGCAGTGCCCGAACAGGTGGTGCTGGGATCAGTAGCCACAGGAATGTAAACTGGACACTGACTTTACTGCACATTTAAAGGGGCCTGCCTATAACGGGCTGTTGCTTCTAGATCTGACTGAGTGCTGTGTCAGGATCATTTTTGTCAAGTGTGCCAGTGAAGTTCTGCAAGCAAGTGTGCTGGAAGAGCAGAAGCGTGTATATAGACTGTATATAGGAAAGTTGTCCCTGAAGTTTTCCTGAAAGTTCTCTAAAGTCAAGTGGGCATTCCATAATACCCAAACTCCCTATCCAAGTTTTATCCGCTCAATAAAAATACAAAAACAAGCACTGGACTGGTTTCTTGACTCTGGGAGCCTGTGAAAATTTGATGTGCCGGCTGTGCAGGATGGGGGTTCCCTTTTCACCAGTGGCTCCTATGTGGGGTGCGCTACAACTATAATACAGTTAAAGTAGTTGTAAACCCACAGAAAAAATAAAACCTGCAAGACAAGGGCATAATGAGCTAGTATATATACTAGCTCATTATGAAATACTCACTTTAGATCGAAGCTCCTGCTGTGGTCCCCACACACGACATCGCTACCGGAGTTACATCCGGGTATTGCAGGCTCCGGCGCTGTGATTGGCCGGAGCCACGATGATGTCTCTCCCGCGCATGCGTGTGGGAGCCACCGGTAACAGCACACAAGCTAAAGCAAAGGGACGAACGTGCCATTGCTTCAGTGCACATGTGCCAATGACATCAGCACATGCTGATACAGGGATATCTCCTAAACTGTGCAGGTATAGGAGATATCCGGGGTAGTTACAAGTAAGCCTTATTATAGGCTTACCTGTAGTCAAAAGTGGATTGTAAGGGTTTTTACAACCACTTTAATAACTTACACTATAGTATCCATTGTTTCCATTGTAAAATTACAGTTGAAAGTATGTTAACACTCTCACCATATCAGCTAACTTGAATGTAAAAACATGAACTAGGTAACAGAAGAAAAAGTTGATCAGCAAGATCTTTTCAAAAACTGACTAAAATGATATAAATTCGACCATATCTAAGAAACTAGAGATGATGCAGTCTAGCCAATGCAATTTTCTGAATCGGTGCCCCAAATAACTCCAAAAGTGTTTTTTGGTTGGTCTGTATAATCATTACTGATTGAGGTTTGACTATATACAGTAGCTCTTAAAGAGGGACATTGTGGTATGTTTATCTGGTTACAAAACATTCTAGTGACAGGTTGTAAAAACCGAGGCAGTGACCGAAACTTTGGGGGAGAGTGGACAAAGGTTGTTCTAAATATGTAAGTGATAATTAAAGTGGTTGTAAAGGCTCAAGGTTTTTTACCTTCATGCATTTTATGCATGAAGGTTAAAAACCTTCTGTGTTCAGCAGCGCCCCCAGGCCCTCTTAAACATACCTGAGGCTCATCCCAATCCAGCGGTGTGCACGAGAGTCAAGCCTCTCCTGGGTCTCTCCTTCCTCATTGGCTGAGACAGCAGTGGTAGCCATTGGCTCCCACTACTGTCAATCACAGCCAGTGAGCCAATGGGGAGAGAGAGTGACAGAGGCCGAGCTATGCTCTGTGTGTCCATTCACGGGAGAAAGCCTGCTTGGGTTCCCCCTGTGGGGACATCAGGCAGGAGGGAGGGGCCAAGAAAGCTGCTGGGTGACCCGAGAAGAGGAGGATCGGGTCTGCTCTGTGCAAAACAAATAACATGTTAATTAAAAAAAAAACAAAAAAAACAAGCCTTTAATATCACTTTAAGGTTTATTTTTTTCCCTTCTGATATCATGTATTGGAGAAGAGTTCAATAGTCTCAAATGTATACAATTTTTGATTGGCTAATGTTGTCATTTACTGTCTGTACTCTTGCTGTGATACTATTCTATTCTAGAACTATCTCTGTACATGACACCTATCTTTTTATTCAGGGAAGTACAGAAATTGGTAAATAGAACCATTTCTTTCACAAGTTATCAGCATACAGCGAATGACTCATCTATATACAAACTTGCTTGATTTTTTTCCCAGCTGTTTTTATTGTATGTTTCTGGAACAGAATGTTACATCAGTACAAGAATTACCTTTAGTGCTGCATTTTTTTTCCTTGTGTATTCAGGGAGGACTTTCTGAAAGAAAAATGGGTCCGTTCCTACGATGTGTTTTTACTGTCTCCGCTTCAAGGTTCTTTTAAGTTTAATAGTTGCATAACAACCACAACAACTGCTGATATATGAATTACGCCTCCTGACAAACTGCTAATGAGTGATAAAAGTCAAACAGGAATAAACCATACCTGTTGGCTATGGTAGAAAATAATAATATTTACAGGTACATTTGAAGATTATGGTTACAATAAAAAATTGTCTATAGAATTAAAAACTTCATCAGTGGTCCAATCAAGTTGAAGAGCCCCATGACCTTGATCAATAACATATTATCCCTGTTAAGTTATTCGTCAGACAACACCCTTTGTGGTCCATTCAGGCTATTGTGTTGTATGCGCAAGTTCAATGCCATGGTTTTAATTTCTTAATGACACCCAACGCACCTTGCCAATGGTCATGCGTTGTGGTGAGCTGTGCATCCATAAGCAGTACATGTAGCTTTTTTGGTGCGTTAGGCAGCCCATTCAGATTTGGTAGACAGCACCCTTAAGCCAATTCACACTATTTTTTTATATGCCTTGGTGTGATATGGTTTCATTAATCCTTAATGTCACCCCATAGCAACTTGCCGTTGTGGTGTGCTGAGCTTCCAAAAATCCTACCTGCAACTTCTTTGATGCTTAAAGTGATTGTAAAGTCTCATTTAAAAAACAAAACATGTCATACTTACCTTCTCTGTGCAGTTGGTTTTACACAGAGCAGCCTGGATCCTCCTCTTGTCGGGTCCCTCTTCGCTGCTCCTGGCCCCTCCCTCCTGTCGTGTGCCCCCACAGCAAGCAGCTTGTTATGGGGGCACCCAAGCTGAGCCACAGCTCCCTGTGTTCATTCAGATACAGAGCCCCAACCTGGGCCCGCCCCCTCTCTTTCTGATTGGCTAATTGACTTTGACAGCCGCAGGAGCCAATGGCACCGCTGCTGTGACTCAGCCAATCAGGAGGAGAGTCCTGGACTGCTTAGACACTTGTGGACATTGCTGGAGAGAGATGGGGCTCAGGTAAGTATTAAGGGTGCTGGGAAGGCTGCTACACACAGAAGGTTTTTTATCTTAATGAATAGACTGCATTAAGATAAAAAACCTTCTGTCTTTGCAACTCCTTTAAGGCAGCCTATTAAAATGAATAGGCTGACTTAAAGCCACTGTAAAGGCTTAATTTTTTTCTCCAAAATAATAAACCTGGTACAGTATACTTACCTGCTCTATGCAATGGTATTGCCCTGATTGGCCCCTTACCTGATCTTCTGGATTCCCTCGCCAGCTCTCTAATTTTCATCTGTATGTGTCCCCATAGTAAGCCATTTGCTATGGGGACACATGTTCCAGCGCACTCCTGTGCCCGCTGTGTATGTCCACAGACCTGCTGTGTGTGTCCATAGACACACACAGCACGGCTTGGCTCTGCCACTGCTCCCTCCTCACAGGATTTGATTGGGAGCAGCAGGAGCCAATGGCTCCTTCTGCTGCCTCTGTGTCGTGTGAGCAGAGGAGCAGAGACCAGCACCACTGCAAACAGGCACAGCGCTGGATCAAGATAGGACTCTACATTTTTAATTACCACCAGGGACTGTACTTACATGAATAATGAGTGACCAGTGTGCTGGTGGCTGCTTTATTTCTTCCTTCCTTTACCCCCGCAGGTGTGATCTCCTTGTGCTGTGGGGGTTATTACGAGCATCTCCACCTGTCACAGACACTCATCAAAAGTGCTAACTATGCCTAAAATCCCCCCCCCCCCCACCATTTATAGAAGCCGTTCCCACACTGAAAAGCGCTCTACAAATGAAGGATGGGCAGACAAATGAAAAGGTCCACCTCCTCCAGTCATAGAGCTCTTTTCATTGTTGTAACTGATAGTACAACTTATATTTTCTTTAATAAACCATTGGCATTGTCATAATAATGTGCCCCGTAGTGGCTTTTCTGGTGCCTTTTAAACAATGCACAAGTGCAGTGCGTCCTCTATTGGCTCCAGATGGGTTTACAAGGCCATTCGAACTGTGTGCATGTGAAGTGTGCAGTCTCCTTCTCTAGTTGAGCTATCTGTATACTGGGCAATTTTTTCAAATACATAAATATCTCCCAAATGTTTCTCTTTTAAAGGAACATTCTCTATTTTTGAATCAAATTCTCCTTTACCTCTTTTCTCCTTAGTTTTGATATAGATCAGCCTTTCTCAACTGTTATGCCTCAGAGAAACCCTTAAAATAATTTCAGGACTCAGGGAACCCTTGCTAAAACAAATTCATAAGGGGACTTGGGCAAAAATGCCCCTTACATTGGTGGTCAGTAGAAACAATGCAACCCTTACAGATAGCTAAAAAGATAATTGAGTCATGCTGGTGGCTTTGCCCAGTGGTTTTGGCCCTGGAACTAGGCAGACAGCCAGACACTATCAGGTCAATCAGCCACAGCTCAAGGAACCCCTTGAAACCTCTTGGGAACCCTGGTTGAGAATGCTTGATATAGATTATCTGAAGGTATATTTATCCTTGAAGTAAACAAAACATATGCTTATTATTTTAGTCCTAGGAGTCATTGTGCAAAAACGTGGCACCTTACTTTAGTGTTTCATAGCGAAATGAAATAGTTGTCCCAAAAATATAAAATAATATATGCAAAATAATTTATTAATATATGTGTCATATTGTATTGACACTGCATTATTCATGTGAGAGCACATCATGTAGATGGAATGTATACCTATTAAAATTCGGAACCCTATTTTTATGCTGCTTTCTATTTGGAAATACATATTGTGTAATGGAAACATTAATGTGTGTTCTTGTGATGTACGTTGCGAAACCAGTGACTTTCTCTTGAAGTGCATAACACCTGTCTGTCTTCACATAAGTAATATGCTAGATGAGCTGGGACACTGACCCTGGGGCTTCTCTTCCCATGAAAAAAATACTTTTGAATAAACAGACTGTAACGTAACGATCGACATTCCATCACTCTGAGCAATCCTTACATTTGCATTTCTGTATTTGCAGTTTGCTAAACTCCAGCCAATACCAATTATTGCTGATATTAATTTGTAGATCTTTAACTTCCATAGCAGTGTACAAAGTGAGGATATACAGAGACTATATCAATGAGATTATAACATACATTTAACCAGGAATAGGCTTCCTGTAAAAAAGTATTTACAGACATAATGCACTGTGTAATTTCAGTCTGCATATATTGTGTAGTTAACTTAAACTGGCCATAGTGGATTTTTGAACGGAAATAGAAAAATTCTTAGTACTTTCAATGAATTGACTTCAAAATGACATTTGCTTTTAACATTTGATTCTCGAAAAAATGTAATTTTCCAAACATGCATACAATATGTTTGTTTGCGAAAAAATTCCCATTCTGCGCCTTCATATTTTTTAGTTACTGCAGTCCAAAGCAAACATCGATTTGAGCCCACTAATGATTAAAAAATCCAAAGAGAGTTCTTGAAATAAAAATAAAAGAACATTTCAATTAAATTCTACTATTGTATGGCCAGCTTTAGTATTTACATTAAAGCAGAGTTCCACCCAAAATGGGACTTCTGCTTTAAGTACTCCTCGACCCCTTACATGCCACAATTGGCATGTCATTTTTTTTTTGCGGGGGGGGGGGGGGGGGGGGGCTGGGTGCCTGGTTTGGAGTGGGACTTCCTGTCCCACTTTCTTCTTCCTCCTTCTGGCTGCCGAGGTGACTCCTCCTCACCCCCTAGGTGGACCCTCTCTCCTGGCAATCTTCTGGTACACGTCACAAGTCACAGAAGATTGCCTGGCCATTGACAGGGCGCAGAACAACTCGGGCAAGGACAGTGCGCGCCCGACTCTGGAGCTGCAAACTGTCACAGCCGGGCGCCCACAGTTACAATGTCAGCACTGCAAAGAGGAGGGGGAGAGAATGGAGGCTTCGGGCGGCTGCATCGCTGGACCGTGGGACAGGTGAGTGTCTGTTTAATAAAAGTCAGCAGCTTTAGTTTTTGTAGCTGCTGACTTATATAAACTCTACAACCAGTGGAACTCCGCTTTAAGGTAACTCTGCCATTTCAAGCAGTGATAATGCAGTTATCAGGTATAAAGTAAGTAAAGCAGATTATATTGCTTTCTGTACACCTAAATGCTGGGCCTTTCTGAATAGGTAAAGCAATGACATTTTTGGGTACAGCCGAAATGTTTCCACTTTCTCCAGCTTCCCCACATTCCTGCTGGCCGACCATTGTGATGGGCTGCCTCGGCT
The DNA here is from genome assembly GCA_028564925.1 of Lithobates sylvaticus. NCBI lineage: Eukaryota > Metazoa > Chordata > Amphibia > Anura > Ranidae > Lithobates > Lithobates sylvaticus. The sequence continues at coordinate 308,287,542 of CM053026.1, read as the reverse complement.
CAATTACCAATAGAAGTGCATGGGAAGGGGCTGACAAGCTTTGCTACAACAAAAAAGCATTGGAGCTTTGCCAGTTGCGAAAGGCCCAGCATTTGTGCAGTTAGGGATCAATTAAAGTGCTATGTAATACTGTAAAGCCATTGTGAAAACCTGAATTACATAAGACCAGTAGGTAATGCAGCGAAAAGAGAAAACTGATGCTCGTATAACCATATTTTTATCATCATCATCACAAGTAGAATCTAGATCTAGCCATCTGTTCCAAATTTTGTGAAATTTAGCTGGGCACCCTCTGTGAATATATATTACTTTCTTTGATGGCAGCGTAAGATTAACAACCCGTTCCTGGACTGTTGGTGGTAGGGCCCTGAGCTACACCCGAGCAATTGGCATTCTAGCCATAAAGAGGGTTCCTTGCAAGAAAATATGGAGATATTTGTAACTATCTGAGCTGGGAAGAAGACCCAGGAGATATTGCTTAGGGAAAAGCGTTAGTGGGGAACCCATTCAACTGTGTAGAAACCGGACCACCTGAGACCAGTAACCCTGAATAATGGGGCATTACCATATCCAGTGATAGAAGGAACCGCTGGTCTCACCACATCCAGGACAGAGAGGACTGTAATGTATCTGGTATCTAGACTGGCGAACAGGGGTTAAGTAGGCTCTGTGCAAAAAAATACAGATGGATAAGACCGTCAGACAGTTTTGGGGAGAGCAGCTTCATTTTTTTTAAGTGACTTTAACGTAACTTTTATTGTGATTTTCACAATTTTATATAATTGCCTGTTCATATTTTTACTGTGTTAAATGTAGATATTTGTTTTAATTTATTATACTCGTGTAGCGGCACCCCCGAAGGAGGCGCTAGTGATTTTTGGGTCCTCTGTTGTTGCCTCAACTTCAAGAATAATATCAACCCCTCTGGCACACCTGGTTAGCTAAAATTAGACATGTGCACTGCCAAAAAATCTGTTCGTTTTTGTTTCATTCGTTTTTGTTTTATTTTTAGTTTTGTGGGTCATTCGTTATGATCGCAATTCGTAAATTCATAGATTTGTAAATTCGAAAATAAGAAAGAAAATCCCCAAATTCTAAAGAATAACTAACTAACCAATCATAACTAACTATTAAACTATAGGAATTGGAATTTCCTTTCAAATTTGGCTGTTAGTGAATGTAACAAATACAAATTTATCCAAAGTTACGAATTATCCGAAATAACGAATGCCGCATCTAAACAAAAAAATAAATAATAATAATAATAAAATGTTTTTATTATTATTATTTATTATTATTAATTTGTTACGTTCCATTCGTTTAGATACGGCATTCGTTATTTTGAATAATTCGTAACTTCGGATAAATTCGTATTGGTTACTTTTACTAACAGACAAATTTACAAGGAAATTCCAATACTTATAATTTAATAGTTAGTAATAGTTAAGTTATTATTAAATTAGTTATTATTTCAGATTTTTACATTTTTGGTGATTTCTGATTTTTTTCCAATTGATTTATTAAAATCCAATGCAAAATACAGCTATCTTCATAAAAATCACAGATACAAATCCAAAAATACGGCGGTTCGTAGCATGCTTATGGCATCACCTTATGCATTTCAGCCAATAGATGTGAACAGCTGATGCAAGCATGCAGTTAAATATACATAGGTCAGAACTGTCATTACCGGTCATGTGATGCCCAAAACCACATGGGCCAATAGATAGACAGCCAAACAGGAAGAAGGAAGAATTCCTACACTCCACAGGCCGATCATGTGATGCCCAAAATCACATGGGCCAATAGATAGATGACCAAACAGGAAGAAGGAAGAATTCCTACATTCCACAGGCCGATCATGTGATGCCCAAAATCACATGGGCCAATAGATAGACAGACAAACAGGAAGAAGGAAGAATTCCTACACTCCACAGGCCGATCATGTAACACCCAAAATCATATGGGCCAATAGATAGATGGCCAAACAGGAAGAAGGAAGAATTCCTACATTCCACAGGCCGATCATATAATGCCCAAAAATCACATGGGCCAATAGATAGATGGCCAAACAGGAAGGAGGAGGAATTCCTGTGTTCCACAGGCCAGCAACATGAGAATGGATATTTAGAAAATGAATTCCAATATCCGGGAAGGAGAGTTCCAATTATCAAGGGCTTCTATAGTTAAAAAATAGCATACACACATACCTATATTAATAATCTAATATAAACTTAGAACACAGCTGTTTATAATAGATGGTAGTCATCAGCATCAGACAAACCCAAAGGAATGTCTCCATCTAGTGGTCAAGTGCTCAAATTAACAACCTCAAAAGAACTAATGTTCAAACACATATACAGAAAAATTACCAGAAAAAATGCACATCAACTATTATTTTCAGTTGATCAATATCCTTCAGCACTAAATCTTTAAATACTGAAATTGATGGAGCCACACTACCTGGTGGATCGTAAAGGGAGGCATTAGCCAACCCAGAATGTCTAATCCCCCTTCTGCCACATTAGTTAAACTAGGCGATTTTTCTAATATATTTCTGCATGTCGATAAACACACTAAATGTATTCAGTTTTATCTGGGGCAAATTTGAGGCCATGGTTCAGCACAAATTTTTCTTTATCACTAAGTGCACCTTTACTAAGATTGAAAATCCCTACTTCTTTTATACTCTTCTCCTCTTTTTGTCTGTGCCTCCTCCCCCCTCTGGTCCCTCTTGGGGTTCCCCACCTCTTGTTTTTTTGGGGGCCTTTGGGGAAAAAAAAGATTGTTGTGGACCATTAGTAGGTTGGCGAAACCTTCCTGAGAGTGGGTGGGCTAATCTACCCCATTGGGATGAACTTTGCTCAGAACGATAGCATCATGCATATCACACTTCAAGACCCTGAGTAATATACCTGTTATCTGGATCCTGTCATGAATATGCAGTAATACTTTCATTCCCTGTCTGTCTGCTTACCTCTGGTCTGTGTATCAGCCTTAGGGCCTGCACTTTCACACCTGAATGGTTAAAGTAATCTTCCCTCAGAGTGGCTCCACCCTAGCCTCAACAGGAACTACTATTTAATACTGTGTTCTCCAAGCCTGCCTTGCCGAGCAATATTATGTGTTTGGTTTCCTGTGTGCTTCTTGCGTGTGCTCTACGTCTGTTTCTGTTTACTGATCTTGGCTTGTTCTTTGACTATCCCTGCCTGCTTGATACCCTGACCTTTGGCGTGTTCTCTGTCTATCCTTGTCTGCTAGTTGCCCTAACCTTTGGCTTATCTCCTGACTATCCCTTGTTGTCCTGGACTGCTGCTTTCTCTCTATCTTCCAGTAGCTTACCGTGAGCGTGAGCTGGGTGACCCTGGGAGCCGTGACCTGTTCTCCTTAAGCTGGCCAAAGACAGTTCAAATCTCGGCCGGTTCAGCAGGGACTGTATGTATGGGCAGGCTGAATCCATCCATGTCCCAGCCACTAGCAGTAATCATTGTGTTCCCCTTGGGGGGAACAGCTGCCCCCAACCTCAGCAGGAGCAATGACTGTGTTGATGGGGAATCTAGGGATTTTATTTCTGCAACCAGTGGTTGCGGGAAAGAAAAACGTTACATCTATGGCCAGTATTAGCAGATTGGTGTTTATTGTGTGTTTATTGTGGAATGTACCTACTATAGGCACATTTCTTGGTAAAAAGATTTCTCAACACTTACTGGATCTTTTTTCTTTTACTATGCTTTTCCTTGTAACAGGAACCTTCAGTTATAAACATAAAAATCCCCTGAAATATCCTTCCTATTTACAACATGTAGTAACATGCCACACATTTACTGTAGAGGAAACCACACATTCACAATCATCTGTGGCTTTTTCACTAAACAGAAGTAATTGCTTTCTATTTTATGTCTTTTTGCATTGAGTTCATTTATTATTCCTTTCTGTAATCCTCTTTTTTTTAGGACTCATTTTACATATCTTATTGCCTTGCTTCCAGAATTAAAATACTGAAAAAAATACCGTATTTGCTGGCGTATAAGACGACCTTTTATAGTTAAAAAAACACCCCAAAAAATGGGGGTCGTCTTATACGCCGGGTATAAAATGCCACCGCTGGATGTCAGCCCGTCGGATGCCTGCTGGATGTGCAGTAATACTGTATGTAGCTTCGGCTACATACAGTATACACCGCTGAGCCAATCCCGGCGAGCGATGTATTCTATTGAATGCAGAGCCTGCTCAGATTGGAGTAATAACCTCTGCCAATCCGAGCAGGCTACATACAGTAGCCTGCTCGGATTGGCTTTGAGAGTCAGAGAGGCATGAGCTGATATTACAGCCTCTGCCTCTGCCAAACCGAGCAGGCTTTGTATTCTTTAATAGAATACATCGCTCGCCGGGATTGGCTCAGTGATCTATACTGTATGAAGCCGAAGCTACATCCAGCGTAACTGGACAGGACATAGTGGAAGTGGGCAACTATGTAGTAGGTGTCATGGAGAACAATGTTGATTGAGGAATTGGCTAGGACAATGCCGGTAAGTTCCCTGACTGTAAATAAGAATCCGAGGGCTCATAGTATTGGGACCTCTCATTTAATAATTCCCTGTGCATTGTGGTCAGTCAACTAAAGATTTTAACGCCTGTTGGAATAGCAAGGATTATTGTGGTGGATGTAAAGTATGCCCATGTGTCTACATTTAGGTCGGTGGTGAATATGTGGTTGAATCAATTTTTTTGAAAGGGTTTTTTTTATATGGTGTTGCCTCGGAAGCTGGGGTAGTATTATATGGCGAGTATAGCCCAAAACCTATTTTTTCCACTTGAAAAATAGGGAGTCGCCTTATACGCCGGCAAATACGGTAATTACATTACATTAACATCTTGGAGCTTATTGTATATGAGATGATAACGTCTCTCCTTTTTTTTTTGGCTTTCCAACATACTATTGTGTGTATTATATTTTTTTTAAAAAGATGCCAGATATCCTTTGAGATGATAGCGCCTATGCACAATAGAATGGTGGGGTTCTGTGGTCCTCTTTTGTTTGTGATATCCCAGTAGGGTGAATCAGTGTTGTCATCCTAGGACTGGAGGTGGGTTACTGGCAGCATAAGCAGGTAAAAATAAAAGAAAAAGTATGAAAAAAGAAAAAAAAAGCAGCCACCATGTAAACATCTTTGGGTTTCTTCCAGCTCCCGCCATGTTGGCAAGTGACACTGTCTCGCTTCTTCACTTCTACAGCCACTGCCCACTTCAAATGCAGGTTCCTTGCTAACAGGCTAAACCCTGGTGATATCAGGGGATTTAGGCCTCCACTCACCAATGGCATGTAGCCAAGTCCCTGAACCAGGGACCAGGCCTAATGATGACCTCCAGGGTTAGGGACAGCCGACATCCTTCTGTGTAGGGTGGGGTTACAAGGCATGGTGGGTGTAATGCAAGGTAGATTGATGGGCGCCAGACACTTCTTGAATGCAAAGAGATTTATTGTCTCTTAAACAGAACTGTGGAAGAGAGGTTTGGGGCCAGGATACCCTTAAGTAGATGCAATGTTACGGTAATTGGCAGACTCTGAGACTTCTATAGGCAGACAGCCATGCAGGGAAAGGTATCTAGCCAGACACCACATCTGCATGAGTAGGAACGCTATCTCCTATGGCAACAATCTTGTAACAGTTTCTAACAAAGGTTGCAACAAACTCCTTTATTTCTCCTACAATCTCCTATTGTAGAACTTCACTTCGCTGAGCTCCCAGTCTTTCACTAGACTAACAGATCCACTTGCCACTGGATCTTCTGAGCTCTTCCAATCTTCTCACTCAGTATTTTCCTCAAGCATCACCCCCGCATTCCTGCAGAGTCCCTAGCCTGGCACTCATAGATACTCCTCAAGAGTCACCCGCTGGTGCACAATAGTGCTCTGAAAGCGTCCCCTCCACTGGCTGGGTCCCTGGCTTGGCACCTGCTGAAGTTTCCCAATTCTTCACCGTCCCCGGCTGGTGAGAATACTGCTCAGGTACTTTCTTCAGCTACTCACAATGGTCTCCGGTAGCAAGGTGGATGGTCCCTTTGTGGCGAGAGCTTCCCTTCTAGCTCTGACCACAGCGGCCGGCAGAACCGTTGCTTCTGGTTGGACTGCAAGCCGCAGTCCCAATCTTATGCTGCTCTCTTGCTTCTGGATAGGCTCTCAGACAGCCTAGCAGCCAGATGTCCCTGGGGTAGGCCCAAGGCTTATGACCTAGCAGCCCGGGGCACTGCAACACACGTCCACCCAGACAGCCGTCCAGGTGGCACAGAACCCTGATCACCTGACTCCACCCAAATAAATAGCCTCTCCCAGCAGGCCAAGGGACCCAAAAAAATCACTGGCCATTGGCTGAGACACCCCATTCATTACAAATCTGTCCTTGCAATGCCCTTGTCTTATCTAATGTCACGAGATACCCAGCCATCTAGTGACAGAAGAGAGAAGTGCAGCAATTCCAAAATCAATTGACCTCCTATCACTTAAATAAATTTGATAGCAACCCTGCCTAAACATCAGGGTGCTACAGGCATAAGGGGCAGGGCTTGCAGGGCTTGGAGAGGTGGGATGTTATTTCTTTGCTTGCACTGCTGAACCAACTGAAATGGTCAAGGTACATAACATACACAGGGAGCCCCGAAAAAGAAAGCTTGGCAATCCCCATACCAGGTCCAGGGTGCCACCACCATTAACTGTCAGCAATTAGGGCACACAGGAATTATGGCCCCTACCACCCCCTCTACAGCCCAGCACTCCAGTAAGCACTGGAGGGGCAGCGCAGAGAGCTGATGACTGGCATTCACAACTGACAGTGAATGGGCTGCCCTATACAGCATGCAAAATTGTACTGTCAAAATTGCGTAGCGGAAATGTTCGTTCCCGCTACACAATGGTATGAACAGGGCCCTATAGACAATTTTTGAAATTATTGTAGCACCCTCCTCCTGGAGAAACTACTGTATAATTTTATAAAAATATTTTTGCATGCCTTTTTACCCTTGATTTTTAGCCAGTCATGTGACTTTCAGGGGTCTCTTTAACCTTCTCCCTGCAGTGATGGTGGATCCAGGCTCCAGGAAGCACCCTAGGATCAAATGAAGTAGGTGGAATGTTGATCTGTGTCATTCAGCCTAAAAGAGAACCCCTACAGGGTCACAGGGCAGTGAGAAGACAGGAGGTGAGGTCAGTGAAAGCTGCATTTTTTATTTTTTTTTTATCAAGTGATGGGTGGATATTTAAAAAAAAATGTAAACCTAAATTGGGCTTTGAATACTATTGAGCATTTAAAAGCTATAGCAACAGGACTTTGGAGGCATAGCAGACTTTTTATGGTATGAAACTATGTCTAATTCTGCTTAAGGAAGGAAAAAAGAGCTTTTCATGAAAACAAATGTATCTTTGGTCCAGTTACAAAGAGCAGCTGTTTTCCTTGTTTCTACTTCTGTTTTTCTAAAATGCTGATTAGGGTTAGAGACAGCTGGGTGAGTAATGTAACATATATGACTTTTTTAAAGGACAGGAACTGCAGTATACTGAAAAACAGTGTGCATAATAAGTTTTCTATTTTTACACAAAAGGTGAAAAGGGTCTACTGAATCTGTGCTTTTAATTTTTCGTTAACTTTTTATTTGCGATTATGGATGGGCCGAACGGACCCCTGTTCGGTTCACACCAGAACTTTCGAACACCACGAAAGTTTGGAACCAAATAATGAACCCTATTAAAGTCAATGGGACCCGAACGTCAAAAATCAAAAGTGCCCATTTTGAAGGCTTAAATGCAAGTAATTGGGCATGAATAGTTATAGGGGTCCGGGTCCTGCCCTGGGGGACATGTATCAATAAAAAAAAGTTTGTGAAAAACGTCATTTTTAAATGACAGGGGATTTTTTTGGTTTTTAAAACGAAAGCATAAAAATGAAAAATTCCTTCCTATATAGGGCCTAGGGGTCACCTCAGTCTACCTGTAAAGTGGTAGATTTTTACCATGTATAGAATCTGCTGCAGCAATAATTGCATTTATAAAGCCGAAAAAAATGAAATTTTCCCTGCAAGCTGCCTTTATTTTGCTCAGCAACAGCTGGGCAGCCAGTGTGTATGATGAGGCCACAATGTAGTGCACTGGGAACAAGATTAGAGTTTTTTTGCATACATTCTGCAGTCACTTTGACTTTGGATAGAAGTAACGGGTGCGTAAAAATTGGTCTTTGGGTGTTGGTAGCACCTTCCCACCGTAACCCTATGAAGGTAATCTTGATAAAAGCAAGAATTGCCCTTGCTGTAAAAAATTGCTATGATATGCACCTGTCAAACAGGTGCAGAAAAATTGGTCTTTGGGTGTTAATTGTGCCCATGAAACCTATACCAAAAACATTTTTCCAGATGAAATGATTGAACACCCTCAAAGCTAGGCCGCCTCGAAGTCCTGCAGAGATTCCACATCCCAAAAAGACGTAATCAGTGACATCGGCATCAGGGGCTTCATAGCTGGTAATCCAGGACTGATTCATTTTTATAAAAGTCAAATGGTCCACGGAGTCTGTGGACAGACGCGTTCTATGATCAGTAACGAAACCTCCTGCAGCACTGAATGCCCATTCTGAAAGCATGCTGGATGCAGGGCAGCCCAACAACTCAATAGCATACTGGGCAAGTTCTGGCCAGTGGTCTATTCTCATGACCCAGTAAGTCAGTGGATCGTCAGGTGGAAAGCTCTCCATCTCTGTTTTGGCCCAGAGATAATCGTCCACTGTGTGATGCAGACGCTGCCGATTGGCATGTGGAAGCTGACAGCCCTGGGCGGCGAGGACTAAAAAAAATTCCAAAATGCCTCACTTAGGTGGGCACCTTCTCCAACGCTCCTCTCTTGACCAACAGAAGACTCAAAACTACGTTTTCCACGACACTGTAACTTACCGGAGTCAGGAAAAACCTTCAATAAAATCCTCTTTAACGTGTCCTCAAGAGATTTTATCTTCTGCACTCTCTGTGGGGATGGGATGAGTTCTGAGACCTTACCCTTATAACGGTGGTCAAAGAAGGGTACCAACCAGTAATCATCCTTCTCCTTTATGCCACGTATTCTTGGGTCCTTTCTCAGGCTTTGAAGCATGAGGTTGCCCATGCGCCCTCAAATTTGCAGAGGCTTGAGAAGCAGACTCCTCTGGGTCAATCAGGATGACAGCATCTGTAACTTCCTCCTCCCAGCCATGTACTACTCCCAAGGGTCCTGGGGTTGGAAAGCCATCGCTTACAGATTGACGCATGTTTAGAGGTAAAGAGGTGTTTGGTGCACTTTAATTTGAGTACTCACACTACACAGACACACTCCACGGATACAATATAATATACTGCAATATAATGCGCCAAACGTACAGTGACGCATAAACCATATGGCGTTAAATTGTCTGTAACGCACACAGAACTATATGGTGTTAAACTGGCAGTATCGCACGCAAAACTACATGATGTTAAAGTGGGGTTCCAGTCAAAAAAAAAAAGGGGCTTAAAAATCATAAGAAAAAAAAAAAAAAATAATTGGAAAAAAAAAACAATTTTTACTCACCTCCAAATGCCTGTTGCTATGGGGTCCCTCGTAGTCTGCCACCTTCAGTGCCCGGGCTAAACGTCACTTCCCCCTCGGCGCCGCACAGTCATCTGGGACCTGTCACGTGTCCCAGATGACTGAGCGTCAAATCACGGCGCACGGTGCCGCTCGCGCATGCGCAGTGGGTGCCCGGCTGTGAAGCCACAGCCGGGTTCCCACATTAGGAATGCCGGCGCCGCGAGCGGCTCGTGGAACGAGGGGGGGTCACGTTCCCCCGCATCGCTGGACCCTGGGACAGGTAAGTGTCCGATTTTTAAAAGTCAGCAGCTGCAGTATTTGTAGCTGCTGACTTTTAAAAAAAAAATTTTTTTTTCCCCAGGACGGAGCTCCGCTTTAAACTGGTAGTAAGGCACACAGAAGTAAATCAAAATGGGGGGATAAAACCGCGCTTCCCCTGGTGATAAGCAGCCGACACAACAATCTGGCTAATTGTATAATAGAATAAGGAAAAAATGTGTAGCACTAAAATTGTATCTAATTCACACCGGTATAACAGAATGAGAGTCTGAATACAGTGTGTGTATACAAATATATATCATCCAGTGAGGATGTAGTGTATGTCAGTGAGAGGGTAAACCCGTGTATCTACCCATGTGTGGACAAATTACATGTGCATATGCATTGAAGCATCCAAACAGTGAATAACTGATATATCACAAATCTAAAATAATAAATGAAGTGAAGTTAGTCAAAATCTATCACCAAAGGTATAGCTATTTAGCATATATTGTCTATGTTAATGGAAAAAATAAGTTGATATGGTTTAACATGTATAAAAATATTCCCTCTGGATCGCTGTATGATTTTCAAATATCAGGTCATCATTCAACATGTTGCCATCATGTACATAGAAATGGAGGTAAAATGGGGTACCCTTACCGACAGTGATGGACTCACAAGCCAGTAGCTGTGAGTCGGACAGGCTTTACTCCAACATGCGGTATGCACGGATCCAACTCTCAGGAGATGGAATACTTTGGACTGTGAATATGCACCAGTCAGTACTCACCAGGCCGATGTATGTTGGCAACACAGGAATTGGGTACCTTGAATTGTCGCTGCGATCCTCTCAAAAGCAGTAAGGATTTCCAAAATATGTAGTAAAAGAAAAAAAGAATCTCCTCATGGTGTAAAACCCAAAAAATGTATTTCAAAAATGTTTCAACATCCCAAACAATCTTTTCTCAATAAAATTGGGTTCAATAAAACTTGAAATGCGCAGTATAGAAAGTGTCACAGCTGGCGTAATTACCCTACGTGTTTCGTCCTCATAAACTTCTGCTGGGGTATATATAGTCTGAGAATGTACCAAATTGCTTGATTAGGGACATTACATTTACTAATGAGGCAGAAGTATCTCCCAGGTACAGGAGAGTATCATCCGCGTACAATGAAATTTTATCCACTGCGGTGCCCCTTATGAATCCGGCTATCAATGGCGACTCTCTCACCGTCTCCACTAGTGGCTCCAGAGCCAGAGCAAATAGCAGGGGCGACAATGGGCACCCCTGCCGAGTGCCTCTATAGAGACGGAAAGGGTCAGAGAGATCCCCATTCACGCGCTGCCTAGCAGTGAGGTTCGAGTACAATAGTTGGACCCATTTAATAAAATTCTCTCTCAGGCCAAATCTCTCCAGAACCCCCCACAGGTACGGCCACTCAACGCTGTCGAACGCTTTGGCAGCTTCGAGAGACAACACCGCCCTATTACCCAGGTTGTCTACTGAAATCTGCATATTAAGAAACAGGCGCCTTATGTTCATAGCCGTTGATCTGGATGGGATAAACCCTGACTGATCCAGGTGGACACGTTTTTGGATGACCGATGCCAGCCGAGTGGCTAGCACTCTGGTCAATAGTTTTATGTCCGTTGTTAGTAGGGATATGGGCCTATAAGAGTCTGGGAGAAGGGGATCTTTGCCTGGCTTAAGTATCAGGATAATAGTGGCCTCCGTCATGGATGGAGGTAGCTGACCTAGTTCTAGGGGTTCTGTTAATGTCTGTTTTAATTGTGGTAACATGGTGTCTGCATATTTTTTATATACCTCTGCTGGGAGTCCGTCTGCACCTGGAGACTTAACCAAAGGTGAAAGGGCTAGTGCCTCTGAGAGTTCCTCAGTCATGAGGGGGGCATTCAGCATGTCTCTATCAGACTGTTCAAGGCACAGCAAATTGCACCCCTCAAGGAAGTCTCGAATCTCAGTGGGAGCAGAGGAAACCTTGGATGAATAAACCTCTTCATAAAATGTTCGGAACGTCGTGACGACTTCCATGTGAGATTTTACTATCTGGCCGATGGGACCTGGGACTGCCGCTATGTATAAGGGGTCTCTACCTGCCTTAGCCATCATGGCGAACATATGTCCAGTGTTCTCTCCTTCCTCAAAGTATTTCTGTTGTAAAAAGAAACGTTTATTTTCTGCTTTTGATGTTGTCATAGCATTGGCCAACTTCTGTATCAGTGCACTGTTTAAGTGGCTGTTCACACCAAAACACACTTTGCGTAATGTACATTGACATGCACTTTAAATGCTCTTTCGACTGACTTGAATTGTGGATTACAAGGCAATACGAAAAAAAAAATCTGCATAAATACTTTTCTCAATGCAATTAGATTAAATGCATTCACGGACACTGTCACCATTGAAAACTTGTGTATTTTTCCAGCAAAAATGTACATTAAAATGTAAAATACAACAAGATAAAAATGAATAGCCCATTGAAGACAGAATAAAAAAAACAGCTTTTGCTACAATATTCACCTTCAACGCCCAGATTTGCCCTGCAGTCATTTTTTTCTGCAGATAGATGCCCTCAATGGGCAGGATCATTCAACTTACTTCCTCTGAGCCCAAGTTTTCCTGGACCAGCCCCAGCCTATGGCTGGACAGTGGAATGGGAAGCAGCACAGTGATCATTGTCAATCAGTATGTTTATTGCCAGTACATGAACTCAATGGCAACGTGTTCATCTTCTTCCTCTCATATGCCAGCTCCAGCTATACAAACTTTAAAGGGGTTGTATACCCTCAATTACAACTTGCACCTACAGGTAAGCCTAGATTAAGGCTTACCTGTAGGTACAAGAAATATCTCCTAAACCTGCACGGTTTAGGAGATATGCGCGGAGCGACGTCTTCGCTGCTCTGGCCAATCACAGCGCCGCTGCGGCGCTGTGATTGGCCGGAGCGGCGATACCCGGAAGAGAGATGGCTGCGGCTGGAGGGGGAGAAGAGGACGGCGTCGGGGCCCCCGATCTAAGGTAAGTGATGCATAATGAGCTAGTATGCTAGTCATACTAGCTCATTATGACTTTGTCTTGCAGGTAGTTAAAAAAAAAAAAAATTGTAAAAACGGGTATACAACCGCTTTAACCACCTCAATACAGTGCACTTACACCCCCTTCCTGACCAGACCAATTTTCAGCTTTCAGTGCTCTCTCACTTTGAATGACAATTACTCAGTCATGCAACACTGTACCCATATAAAATTTGCGTCCTTTTTTTCACACAAATAGAGCTTTCTTTTGGTGGTATTTAATCACTAGTGGGTTTTTTATTTTTTGTGCTATAAATTAAAAATACCATAAATTTTGTTTAAAAAATGCATTTTTCTTTATTTCTGTCATAAAATTTTGCAAATTAGTAATTTTTCTTCATAAATTTTGGCCAAAATTTATACTGCTACATATCTTTGGTAAAAATAACCCAAATTAGTGTAAATTATTTGGTCTTTGTGAAAGTTATAGAGTCTACAAACTATGGTGCCAATCACTGAAAATTGATCACATCTGATCAAGCCTTCAGTATATCGGGTGTATCTCATATCTTGAGACACTAACAAGTCAGGAAAGTACAAATACCCCACAAATGACCCCTTTTTAGAAAGTAGACATCCCAAGGTATTAAGTAAGTAGCATGGTGAATTTTTTTAAGTTGTAATTTTTTCCCACAATTCTTTGCAAAATGAATATTTTTTTTATTTATTATTTTTTTTTTACAAAATTCTCATATTAACAGGTTATTTCTCTCACAGAGCATATGCATACAACAGATTACACCCCAAAATACATTCTACTACTCCTCCTGAGTACGGCGATACCACATGTGTGGGACTTTTACACAGCCTGGCCACATACAAAGGCCCAGCATTGAAGTAGCACCTTCAGGCGTTCTACGATCAGGGCCGGACTGGCCTACCGGGATACCGGGATATTTCCCGGTAGGCTGCCTGCCCTGGGGCCGTTTTGCGGCTACAGTGCTCCCCTGTCCCCACTCTCATGCGCCTGTAATCTCGGAGCTGGCCGGGTCAGTGTTCTGCGGCCGCGCACCGCGCTGTAACATGGTCCCGCCCCCTAGAACGGCTCGTGTGATAGTATCTAGAATCAGTGTTCCACCTATCACACAGCCGGTCTGGGGGGGGCGGGACCATGTTACAGCGCGGTGCGCGGCCGCAGAACACTGACCCGGCCAGCTCCGAGATCACAGGAGGAGAGATGGCTGTGAGTACTACTCAGTACAGCCCTAACTGTGTGCCTGGATAGGGGGGTCAGCGGGGGGGGGGGGGCCTATAGAGGAGATTAGCTTTCTATATTCCTCCATGCAGCCGCTGAATGCTTGGAGGAGGGAGAGGAGGAGAATAAAGCATTCAGCGGCTGCATGGAGGAATAATAGAAAGCTAATTTCCTCTATATGCCGCCCCCTGCTGATCCCCCTATCCAAATTATTTTACTGCCCCCCCCCCAGTTCTCCTTGTGCTCCCCCCAGTGCTCTCCTCCCCCACCACACTCTCCCCTGCTCTCCAGGTCCTTGTCTAGCCCCCACCCCAGTGCTCTCCAGCCCCCCACCCCCCACAGTGCTGTCCAGCCCCCCCCCATGCTCCCCACCCCCCACAGTGGTCTCAAGCCCCCCACCCCCCACAGTGCTGTCCAGCCCCCCCCGTGCTCCCCACCCCCACAGTGCTGTCCAGCCCCCACCCCAGTGCTCCCCACCCCCCACAGTGCTGTCCAGCCCCCACCCCATTGCTCTCCACCCCCCACAGTGCTGTCCAGCCCCCCCCGTGCTCCCCACCCCCACAGTGCTGTCCAGCCCCCACCCCAGTGCTCCCCACCCCCCACCCCATTGCTCTCCACCCCCCACAGTGCTGTCCAGCCCCCCCCATGCTCCCCACCCCCCACAGTGGTCTCAAGCCCCCCACCCCCCACAGTGCTGTCCAGCCCCCCCCGTGCTCCCCACCCCCACAGTGCTGTCCAGCCCCCACCCCAGTGCTCCCCACCCCCCACAGTGCTGTCCAGCCCCCACCCCATTGCTCTCCACCCCCCACAGTGCTCTCCAGCCCCCCCACCCCTGTTCTTTCTACCCCCGATGCTCTCCAGCTCTCCCCATCATTCTCCAGCCCCCACCCCAGTGCTCTCCACCCCCACAGTGCTCTTCAGCCCCCCCATGCTCCCCAGCCCCCCCCGTGCTCCCCACCCCTGTTCTTTCTGCCCCCGGTGCTCTCCGACTCCAGCCCCTCCCCCCACAGTGCTGTCCAGCCCCCCGTGCTCCCCACCCCTGTTCTTTCTGCCCCCAGTGCTCTCCAGCTCTCCCCATTAGTCTCCAGCTCCCACCACAGTGCTCTCCACCCCCCACATTGCTCTCCAGCCCCCTGTGCTCCCCACCCCCACAGTGCTCTCTAGCCCCCCGTGCTCCCCAACCCTCACAGTGCTGTCCAGCCCCCTGTGCTCCCCACCCCTGTTCTGTCTGCCCCCATCAGTCTCCAGCTCTCCCCATCAGTCTCCAGCTCCCACCACAGTGCTCTCCACCCCCCACAGTGCTCTCCACCCCCCACAGTGCTCTCCAGCCCCCCCATGCTCCCCACCCCCACAGTGCTCTCCACACCCCACAGTGCTGTCCAGCCCCCACCCCGTGCTCCCCACCCCCACAGTGCTGTCCAGCCCCCCACCCCAGTGCTCCCCACCCCCCACAGTGCTGTCCAGCCCCCACCCCATTGCTCTCCACCCCCCACAGTGCTCTCCAGCCCCCCCACCCCTGTTCTTTCTACCCCTGGTGCTCTCCAGCTCTCCCCATCATTCTCCAGCCCCCACCCCAGTGCTCTCCACCCCCCACAGTGCTCTTCAGCCCCCCCATGCTCCCCAGCCCCCCCGTGCTCCCCACCCTTGTTCTTTCTGCCCCCGGTGCTCTCCGACTCCAGCCCCCCCCCACAGTGCTGTCCAGCCCCCGTGCTCCCCACCCCTGTTCTTTCTGCCCACAGTGCTCTCCAGCTCTCCCCATCAGTCTCTAGCTCCCACCACAGTGCTCCCCACCCCCACAGTGCTCTCTAGCCCCCTGTGCTCCCCACCCCTCACAGTGCTGTCCAGCCCCCCCGTGCTCCCCACCCCTCACAGTGCTGTCCAGCCCCCCGTGCTCCCCACCCCTGTTCTGTCTGCCCCCAGTGCTCTCCAGCTCTCCCCATCAGTCTCCAGATCCCACCACAGTGCTCTCCACCCCCCACAGTGCTCTCCAGCCCCCCCCCCCCGTGCTCCCCACCCCCACAGTGCTCTCCAGCCCCCACCCCAGTGCTCTTCAGCACCCCCGTGTATATATATATATATATATATATATATATATATGTATAAAGCCCTATGTGATTTCATATCTGTCTTTTCTGTATATAATACAGTCTTCAAATGTGCTTTAAAATGTGTGGTTTTCCCTTTCATGAACCCGAAAATAATGACGTTATGCTGTTGCGCTGGTATAATAATGCTGTGGGGCTGGTATGAAATTTTTTCCAGGGCTGAATTTTATTCCCAGTCCGGCCCTGTCTACGAGCATAAATGACACATCTCATTTCTCAACCACCTATTACACTTTTGAAGGCCCTGGAGCACCAGGACAATGGAATTGCCCCCAAAATGACCCCATTTTGGAACGCAAACACCACAACGTATAATCTATGAGGCATAATGAGTCTTTTGAGCGGTTCATTTTTTTCCAGAAGTTTTTGGAAAATGTGGAAAAAAAATGAAAACGCATTTTTTTTACACAAAGTTGTCCATTTATCAGATATTTCCAACATATAGCATGTGCATAACAAAGATGACACCCCAAAATACATTCTGCTACTCCTCCTGAGTATGGCGATACCACATGTGTGAGACTTTTACACAGCCTGGCCACATACAAAGGCCCAGCATTGAAGTAGCATCTTCAGGCGTTCTACGAGCATAAATGACACATCTCATTTCTCAACCACCTATTACACTTTTGAAGGCCCTGGAGCACCAGGACAATGGAATTGCCCCCAAAATGACCCCATTTTGGAAAGCAAACACCCCAACGTATAATCTATGAGGCATAATGAGTCTTTTGAGCGGTTCATTTTTTTCCAGAAGTTTTTGGAAAATGTGGAAAAAAAAATGAAAACGCATTTTTTTTTACACAAAGTTGTCCATTTATCAGATATTTCCAACATATAGCATGTGTATAGCAAAGATGACACCCCAAAATACATTCTGCTACTCCTCCTGAGTATGGCGATACCACATGTGTGAGACTTTTACACAGCCTGGCCACATACAGAGGCCCAGCATTGAAGTAGCATCTTTAGGCGTTCTACGAGCATAAATGACACATCTCATTTCTCAACCACCTATTACACTTTTGAAGGCCCTGGAGCACCAGGACAATGGAATTGCCCCCAAAATGACCCCATTTTGGAAAGCAAACACCCCAACGTATAATCTATGAGGCATAATGAGTCTTTTGAGCGGTTCATTTTTTTCCAGAAGTTTTTGGAAAATGTGGAAAAAAAATGAAAACGCATTTTTTTTACACAAAGTTGTCCATTTATCAGATATTTCCAACACATAGCATGTACACAGCAAAGATGACACCCCAAAATACATTCTTCTACTCCTCCCGAGTATGGCAACACCACATGTGTGAGACTTTAACACAGCCTGGCCACATACAAAGGCCCAACATCCAAGTAGCACCATCAGGTGTTCTAGGAGCATAAATGACATATATAATTTCCTGGCAACCTATCATTTTTGAAGGCCCTTCATATTTCTAACACATAGCATGTACATACCAAGAATTACAATTCAAAATAAATTTTATCGCGGAAAGGGTAAAAAAAAAAAAAAAGCATTACCTGTGCTTTTAGTAGTATCCACAGAGGAGAGAGCTGGTCCAGGCAGCAGGTAGGGATGTGCTTAGCGACAGCAATGGTAATTATCCAGGCAACAGGCAGGAATATTGTCTATAGTCAGCACAAGGATATTGTCAGCACAGCAGTCCATAGAAATTGTCCAGGCAGAGACAGCCAGCACAGCCATAATATTGGTCCTGGTACACTGTTACCTGCATACACTCATTGTACCGCTCTCCAGCCCTTCATAAACATACTGCCTCTTGCTACAGATAATTATTTGCATAGTCGAGGTAGCGGTGTGGTCTGTTCATGCGGCAGGCAGAGGCATGGTGGCAGTAAGTCAGCAGCAAGCTGAGGGCCGCAATCAGGTAAGACCTGTGCACAGGTGCACAGGGGTAGAGGCTTCGACCCACCCAAATCTCTATGAAGCCTCCGGGCTCCAGACCCTAATCCGAAAACCGGAGAAAACAAAAACAAATTGTTTTCTCCATCCGGAAAAACAATTCTGGAGCCCCTCACATATGTGAGACCCCTGTGTACTACAGTAGCAGGGCAATAGATCAGTCCAAGCGGTAGGCAAAAGCATAGTCCATAAAACAGGCCAGGGTCAGTTCACGTGCAAGCAGTCCAATCGGTAGGCAGTAGCGTAGTTAATAAAACAGGCCAGGGTCAGTTTTTGTGGAAGCAGTCCAAACGGTAGGCAGAGGCATAGTAAAAAAAACAGGCCAGGGTCAGTTCACGTGGAAGCAGTCCAAACAGTAGGCAGAGGCATAGTCAAAAAAACAGGCCAGGGTCAGTTCACGTGGAAGCAGTCCAAACAGTAGGCAGAGGCATAGTCAAAAAAACAGGCCAGGGTCAGTTCACGTGGAAGGCAGTGGCATGGTAATTTGGGGAAGCATGGAAAATGGTCAGCACTGAAAATGGGGAAATGGTTAATATTTTAGGGATGTATGATAAAGTTGGAAGCATTCACCGATGCAAAGGCCAGGTTGGGAGGGACACTGGGGACAATGGACGCTGGTATCTGTCCGAAACCCTCTTTTGGTGCACACGCGACATTTTTTTTGCCTTCTTCGGCCTGCTTCAGATGGTGGAATTTTGAAGGGGAAGTGGCGCTCATAAAGTCGGCAAACAGTCTCAGAGCGAAGGTCTTCTGGAGGGGGTCCTTGGTGATAGGTGAGGGACGTGACAATTTCTTCTATGAATTTTAGAAAGGGGGCGTGGCTTTCCATGGATTTGGTGTAGACTACATAGGAATTATAAATGGCCAAATGGAAGAGATAAATTGCTACCTTCTTATACCAGAATCGGGACCTCCTTATTGACAAATAGGGCTTGATCATTTGATCATTGAAATCCACCCCCCCCATGTAGAGATTATAGTCTTGGACACATTTTGGCTTTTCAATGGGACCTTGTCTTCTTTGAACCTCAATTGTAGTGTCCTCATGGATGGTGGACATCATGTGCACGTCCCTTTTATCCTTCCACCTCAAGGCCAGCACTTCATTGCATCTCAATGATGCTCTTTCCCCCCTTTGCAGCTTTTTATTCGCCAGTGATTGTGGGAAGCCCTTCCTATTTTTTCTGGAGGTTCCGCAGGCCAGGGTTTTTGCCAGGTACAAGTGTCTGAAAAGGGGCAGGCTGGTATAAAAGTTGTCAAGGTATAGATGATATCCTTTGTTCAGAAGTGAGTATGCCAGGTCCCATACAATCTTTCCAGTTGTGCCCATGTAGGCCGGGCATTCAGGGGGCTGGAGCTGGGAATCTCTTCCTTCATATATGCGGAACGCATACAAATATCCCGTGGCTCTCTTACACAGTTTGTATAATTTGACTCCGTATCTGGCCCTTTTGCTAGGAATATATTGCTTTATTCCTAGCCGGCCAGAAAAGGGTACCAGGGACTCATCGACACATATATTCTGCTCGGGGACATAAAGTTCTGCAAATTGTTTGGAAAGGAAATTTATCAGTGGGCGAAGTTTATATAACTTGTCGTAATTTGGATGATTGCGGGGAGGGCACTGGGTGTTGTCGCTGAAGTGAAGAAAGCGCATTATGATGTTGTATCGGGACCTGGACATTATGGCAGAATAAATGGGCATGGCGTGCATGGGTTGGGTGGACCAATAGGTATGTCCTTCATTTTTTTTTGTAACCCCCATGTTTAGGGTGAGGCCCATAAACACTTTGAACTCATTCAAATTCAGATCTCTCCACTGAAACGGACGGGCATGTGATGATCTGGGGTTATTGGCAATATGCTGCTGGGCGTATAAATTTGTCTAGTCCACAATAAATTGCAGAAAAGTGTCGGGCAAAAATAAATGAAAGAAATCCATCTCTGAAAAATGTTGGGTGTTGGCCTGCACACCTGGCTGTGCTGTGAAAGGGGGAATAATTGGTGAAGCCGAGTCGGAAGGCAGCCATGTTGGGTTGGCAAGACCATCTGGCATATATGTAGAGGCCCTGGCTCTTGGGGGATGTGACACTCCAGTATTTGGATTAGAATTTCCTGGGCTGGTACTCAGGCGTGATGTGGCAGCACTGGTTCTGGGTCTGGGCATTTGTTGGTGGGGCCCATCGCCGGCAGCAGTGATGGTACTGGGCATTTGTTCCTGGGGCCTAACGCTGGCGGCAGCGCTGGTACTGGGCCTGGATATTTGTTCTTGGGGCCTATTGCTGGCGGCAGCGCTTGTACTGGGCCTGGGGATACAATCCTGGTTTCCAGAGTGCCGTGCCCTTTTAGGAGGGACCCATTCTTCTTCCGAATCATTTGCCGATTCACTATTCGGTTCAAATGCAGATTCGGAATCGAGATTTGATTCGGAATCAGAATTTGATTCCGATGAGAACTCCCCGTTGCTCTCATCGGTCATGGAGAGGATCTGGAACGCCTCCTCACTATTGTAAAGCCTTTTGGACATGGCGCTGATGGCTGTGTGACAGGTGGCAGGTGACGGTCACTGATGGGCTGTGTGATGGGTAGCAGGTGACTTTCACTGATAGGTGATGACGGTGTGACAGGCGATGGTCACTGATGGGTGACAGGCCACGGACAGTGACAGGTAATGGTCACTGATGGCTGGCGGTCACTGATGGCTGGCGGTCACTGATGGGTGATGGCTGAAGACTGGCGGTGGCTGATGGCTGGCGGTCACTGATGGGTGACAGGTGATGGCTGATGGGTGACGGCTGGTGGTCACTGATGGGTGACGGCTGGCAGTCACTGATGGGTGATGGGTGACGGCTGGTGGTCACTGATGGGTGACGGCTGGTGGTCACTGATGGGTGACGGCTGGTGGTCACTGATGGGTGACGGATGACTGGTGGCGGTCACTGATGGGTGACTGGTGGCGGTCACTGATGGGTGACGGGTGACTGGTGGCGGTCACTGATGGGTGACGGGTGACAGCTGGCGGTCACTGATGGGTGACGGGTGACAGCTGCGGTCACTGATGGGTGACGGGTGACTGGTGGCGGTCGCTGATGGGTGACTGGTGGCGGTCACTGATGGGTGACGGGTGACAGCTGGCGGTCACTGATGGGTGACGGGTGACAGCTGGTGGTCACTGATGGGTGACGGGTGACTGGTGGCGGTCAGTGATGGGTGACGGGTAACAGGCGCACCGCTGACGGTCACTGATGGCAGTCTCCTATGTGACAGGTGAACTTTATGGGGTGACTGTTGGGTGACAGATGACAATGGGGGGGGGGGGCGATCTGACAAGTGTGGTGTTGGTGCAGACACTACAGAACACAGATCGGTAACTCACTGCTCCAGGCTCTTCTCTCCTCACACTAGAAACAGTGTGTGAGGAGAAAAGCGCTGTGTTTACATTTAGTGATCGGCTGTGAAAGGATCACAGCCGATCACGTGACTAAACAGCCAGCCAATGGCTGTTTACCGGCGTCGGTGACGAGCCGTGTTCCCGGGGAACACGCCGTCACCGACGTGCACGCGCAGCGCACTCGCGATCGCGCGCATGCGCCGTGCACATTGGGGGTGGAACCATTTGTGATCGGCCGTGACTTCATCACGGCCGATCACGTGGTAAACAGCCATGACGAATGGCTGTTCACCCTCTTCGGTGGCGAGCGGAGTCTCCGTGACACGCAGCCACCGAAGGAACGGGGATGCGCGCGCTCGATCGCGCGCATTCCCTGTTCAAAGGCGAGGACGTCATATGACGCCCTGCCGGAACAAGAGAAGCGCCGCCTGGCCGTCATTTGACGGCCGGCGGTCGGCAAGTGGTTAAATGAAAAATTTAGGGTGTGAAAATTGGTCGGCCAAACAATTACTGCATAGTAAAAGATGCAGTCATTGTTCGGGTACTGAGTCAAGATATGATATGAAGTTTTTTTACTACTTTGCCAGCTTTATGTTGCCCTGTCCCAACTTTTTTGAGACATGTTTCTGACATAAATTTCAAAATTGCCATTTTTGTTTTTCTTAAAATGGTTAATTTTATACATTTAAGCATTTAATATGTTTTTTTTTTTGTGAACAAAATATGGGTTTATGAGATTTGTAAATCCTTGCATTCTGTTTTTATGTAGATTTTGCACAGCATCCCAACTTGCACTATTTGGTGAGTGAGGAGTAACAAAGTTAATTGCAATTCGCAATTGCAGGCACTATATTCCAGTTAACCCTACAGCTGATAATTAGGTAACACACAGAGCAGTCATTAATAGCAATGTGTTTCAGCAGCAAATTACTTGACAATGACAAGTGTGGTATCAGTATTTCACTCAGTATGGCAGTAAGGCACTGTTCTAGGCTAGGCCTGCTTTACCCCAAGATGGCTTCTGCTTGAGAGGTGATGTACTATATGATGATGTGGTAGCACTTCTCTCTTGTTACATAAACTGTTCAGGTGACCAGAATGTTGGCTGGTCCATGCTAATGGCCTGCTTTACCCCAAGATGGCTTCTGCTTGAGAGGTGATGTACTATATGATGATGTGGTAGCACTTCTCTCTTGTTACATAAACTGTTCAGGTGACCAGAATGTTGGCTGGTCCATGCTAATGTCCATACATTGTCCCTCCACATACAGGAACCTCTCCCTGCGCTACTGTGTTTACCCAAAAGTAAGACCTACCCTGAAAATAAGACCTACTGTGATATTCAGGGAGGGCTGCAATATAAGGCCTACCCCGAAAATAAGCCCTAGTTTAAAGTGGTTGTAAAGTGCTAGAATCCTTTATTACAGTAGTATATAATGTAAAAGGTGTGTGTTTCTGTAATCGAATTGAATAAAATACAGCTGATCTCCCGCTGCTCTCTTCTCCCAGCTGTTAGCGGGAGATCTCGAGCCCCCCTCCCTCTGCAATGCTCGGAGCAGGGGAGAGGTCCGGCGGGTCACAGAAGCACTGAGCAACGCTGTAATGAGGGATTTTAACACAATTAATTTACAGAAAACACACGTTAAATGCTACTGTAAAAGAGAGAATTCTAGCATTTTACAACCACTTTTACTATGTTCAGACTGGGGATTCCTGACAGGCAGGGAGGGAGAGAAGACAGCACATTAAATCGCAAGCCCTACCCAGAAAATAAGCTCTACTAGTGTTTTTGGTTGCCAAAATGAATATAAGACCTGGGCTTATTTTTGGGGAAACACTGTATTACTCACCCTAACAAATGTGGTTTCTGCCCCTTACCTATCCACTCACTCCAGTTGCCTGAATGGCGCTGGCACCCTATTTATATAGTGTCCCACCACCAAAATGGCTGCTGGAGGTCTTTAGCAGTTGCAGCATCCAATCAGACAGCTGCAACCTCTGTGACAGCTACGGGATCTCTTAAGGAACAATCTTCCTCCAAAGATCCCACTCCAAGTGGCACGGTGCCAGCTACTGAATGGAAGGCAAGTTGCAGTTGTCTACACGTGAATGATGCAGCTTATTGAATACAATTGCTGGAAGCAGAGATTCCACTATGAGATTTCTCAGATTCAGCCTGCAGTTTGAATGAGAATAGTCTATGCATGTATATGAATGAATTAAAAATCTGCCCCTCTCCCCCTGCCCATTTATAAATTGTTGTGTATTGTGTGAATGGTTCACAGAATAGAAGGCATTCTGTGAATGGACAAGGGCAGGGGTGGTGGATGAACAGCACTAGTGCTTCCATGTAGGACAGTCGCAGTTCTCGCAGCAGCAGAAATACAGCAAAAGGCGAACCATCCAGCATAAATGAAAGGATGAAGTTAACACTACAATCCTGAACATGACATAAATGTCATTAGAGGTAACTTTTTTTTTTTTAACACCAGAAATGACAAAACCTCTCCGCCGGGAGTTCCATTTTAAATGTGATGCTTATGCAATCATTACTTTGCAGCTGTTGCTTTCACTTTCTGCTTCTGGCAACATTTTCTAAGCTTTACTTTAGAGCACCATCATCTGTTGATGTTCACAACCTCTGAGCTGGGATTTTAGAAGAATGTAACAGTTGACATACTGTCACCCCCTGCTTGTTGAAGTTAGCTAAGTATCAGCTGTCCATGAGTGAATGGGCCGGGGAATTTGGGACACAGGTGCATGCTCTCCACCGGTCATCTGGGAATTCCATTATTATTTTTTGTCAATGTCCTCTTGTTCTCTATGCTGTTTTAGAAGAACTCAAGTAAGCACTATTTGCATTTTAACTGGTCATATACTATTAGAAACTCTCCGCCTAGTTCCCCATGAATTTAAATTTAACATGGGAAGTTCTGATGTGGAAGTGAAAGGTTAAAATATGATGAAAAGTAGAAAGCCTGGGAAAAGATGCCACATTCAGCAATATATAAAGAAAGTATAGCATTGTTAAAGCAGAACTCCACTATGTAGCAATCTATATTCTTTGCCCCCCCCCCCCCCACACACACTTATACACTCTTGTCTTCCATGCAGCTTTTGGCCCTTTTTCTTTTTTAATCTATTCTAATCTTTTTGAAATCGCATAGATGCAAAGTACATCCAACATTCTTTTGTGCATACATTGGCATGGTGTACAGATATAATGGTTTATGTTTCCAACATGCTTTTGGCACTTTTTAACATTTATTTGAAACCCGAGAGCAAAAAGGGT
Source organism: Lithobates sylvaticus (assembly GCA_028564925.1). NCBI lineage: Eukaryota > Metazoa > Chordata > Amphibia > Anura > Ranidae > Lithobates > Lithobates sylvaticus. Next base: position 308,262,693 of record CM053026.1, on the reverse strand, counting down.
CTACATAACCATCCATTTCTTTTCATCCTGCTGTGCACTGGCTGGCGGAAGGGGTTAGGTGGAGCTACCACATCACTGCAGTAATGCTCCCAACAACGACTGACGTTTAACAGACATCATGCCCTTGATTTGTTTAAAATAACCAACATGTTATACTTACCTGCTCTGTGCAATGGTTTTGCACAGAGTAGCCCCGATCCTCCTTTTTACTGGTCCCCCTCTGACGCTCCTGGCTCCTTTCCTCAGCAGGTGCCGCTTGCTATGGGGGCACTTGTGTGGGTCACCAAGTGTCAGAATTCAACTCGGCCCTGCTCCTTCCTTACTGACTGTGATTGGTAGCAGCGGGAGCCAATAGCTCATGCTACTTTTTCTGAACCAGTGATGAGTGGGAAAGCTGAGAGAGATGCTGCTGTTGTGCTTTGGATTGAGAGTGGGCTCAGGTAAGTATAGGGGGGGGGCTGGGAGGGGGAGCTGTTTGCAGAAGATTTTTAACCTTAGTGTGAAGAATACATTAAAGTGGATGTAAACCTGAATTATTATTTTTTTTTTTTTTATGTCATAATGTAGAGTATAAGATTTCCTATCATTTGAGCCCAGTCTTGTCACAAAGTTAATCCAGCTCTGAGTAATCCTCTTTTATTGTTCAGTGAGATAAATCTTGACAAACAGAGAAAAACTTTGTCAAATCCTGCCCCTTACTGTGAGTGACAGGTGATTTACATATCTTGTGCACTAGCCTAAGAGACATGCATTATTTTTTAATTCCCTCCCACTCATTTCTTCTGCTGCTCTGCCAGGATTGGATGTTGCACACCTCAGCATAATTGGGCATGCTGAAGTCATGTGGTTACTTTCCTGTCTTTTCACTGGATGTTAGAGATCATAGCAGAATTTCAGTGTAATAAATACACAGGAGAAAATGCATATTAACAAGGGGAGTGTAGAGGTGGGCGGGGAGCCTACTGACATCAAGACTCCACCCACCGAGCTCCAGACAACAGAACCACCCACAGAATCTGCAGTTTTTCGGGTCTCATAACAGACAGAGGGGAGACATTTGACAGGTAAAGATACATGCAGGAAAAATGTATATACTTATAGATAACCCCTATGGCAGTAGTTTAGAAAGGATGACATTGGGTTTACATCCACTTTAAAGTAAAAAAAAAAAAACTTCTGCCTTTAGCATTACCAGAAAGAAGCCAACGACTGAGAGCCTGACCGGAGTGTTAGTACAGTGGCTCCTCCAGAGCTGTCAGGTTTTTTTTTTTGTTCAGCCCTGCTGGGTTAAACAAAAAAAAAAAAAACTACCAGGGTGTACCAGGCTTTAAGGCTTGTTTCCCCCTGCCTGGACACTAAAACAATTGGTTTTAGCATGCAGACTGGTGTCCATTGTGTACAGGCAGTAACCGGAAGGGCCTTTTCATTGGTACAGCGCAATGCACTGTTTACCTGTTGTTTTTCTTTTTATTCTATTACAGTGTCACTAACAGCATTTCATTCATTCATTCCAATAGACAGGTAAGCTGTGTTTTGCGGGAAAAAAATGCATGTGTAGCGCCGACACTTTTCTAAAGTGTGCGCTATAATGCAAATTTATTTTTTTCCAGAACTATAACGGAGTTCTGGGGGTTAATTGTATAGGTCTTTTACTTTGGCATCAGTTTGGCTAGGCTGTACTGGAGTTCTGCCTGGTCATAGGTGCAGTGAGGCACCTGTGACAGGCTGAGAACCAAGCCTGGTTGGACGTGTTAGGTACCATTCTTTCTCAGAGCCAATCAGTGGGCGTGTCTGGCCCCGCTGTGTAGTCTGGGAAGGGGTATTTAAGATGCTGAAGTCACGTGTTCAGAGTTCGGCTTGCTCTTTGATTCCTGGTTCCGGTCCAGACCAACCCCGTGAGGGGTCCCGGACCCAGGAGTGTCTGCCATCCCCGTGAGCAGCCCCAGAGGCCCTCATGGTCTGGGGTGGGGATCCGTCCATTCCCGAGCCTCGGAACTGACTAGTTCGAGGCCCAGTAACTGAAGGAGGATTCGGAGGTGTCCCGGTGTGCTCTCGGCATTGGAGAGACACAGCAACTCGTACAAGAGACCAGGGGAGGACTCTTCGGAGGAGGGCCAAGAAGCTGGCTGCTCGGTAAGAGCCTGGGAGCTGAAGTTGTATGGACACTAGTGAATCCGCATTTCTTACAGTATCGCCAAGGCGGCTGAAAGATCCAGGTACCGTGGGAAAAGTTCCTAATTTTTCTTCAATTACAACCTAGTCTGTGGCAGAGACTTTGAAAAATTCTGAGTCACAAGCTGGCTGCTAAATCTACAGTTAGAGGTTTTATTCAGCAGTGAAGCGTCCAGTTGCGAGGGACTAGTCTCTGGGCTTTCTAAAGAGACATTCAATTGATGTCAGCAGTTCCGACGTGCCTGAGTTTTATCACCTGTGCTCTCTGTTCCTAAATGAGAGACTGTGTTATAGTTGAATGTTACCCCTGCAAATAAAAAAATTCTTATAAGGACTTTTGAGTGTCAGCTTCTGAAGTATTGGGTACTAACCCTGGGAACACCTAGACAACGAACAACAAGCTACAAGGAGGAGGTAATTGGTAAGCCCAGCAAATTCATTGCCGCCCCAGGGGGTTATGGCCGCTACACATGTATGGATTTTTACGCAACACACTGCAACCCGCCTTAAGGCAGTGTTGTGGTATGAACAGGGCACACAGAAAACACTTGTTTTCTGTGTGCCCTAGTCTGCATTGATCTGTGCAGATTTACAGACCCCTAAAGTAAAGAAGGTACAATTTTTTTTAATGAATTATATTAGATTTTTTCAAATGCTCATTTTTTAAAGCAATCTCTTAAATTTTAGCTAGGCAAAAGCTTTCCTTGGACTTATTAAAGAGACTGCAATGCAAGTAACGCAAGAGCTTCTCATTTATGCTGCAGAAGATTATGTGTCAACTGTTTACAAGCTGTGTGTCTCACCAATGTCTTCACATTTGCAGAGTGTTCTAATTAAAACAGATAAAATAATTCCAGACTATTGATAACTGTGCCTGAAAATGTTGCTGATATTAGATTATAACTTGTGAAATTTCACTATTCCTGAATGTCTCACTTGGACATAAACCTTATTGCACATTGTATATCCTTATTTGTAGTTATAATCTATGTATATCCCTTTGTAAATAGACACAACCCTTAATATAAGATCTGGTTGTCTGTCATTAGAATCAGGGCGCCTCAAACACAGCACATTCTACAAATGGCAAATACAGGAGTGATGGACATATTGGAAAGTTGCATTCCACAGAGAAAAACTGGATACTGATTTTTAATGACGTGGTAAGACCTCAAGTGATCTTATCAGCTAAGTGTGTGTTTGAAGAGGTTCATAGATATTTCATGGCACTTGAACTGACCACTTGAAAAACATTTTTTCCTTTGGCACTAATAAAACGGAAAATTGTATCATACTTACCGTAATTTTCCTTTCCTGGTGCCAATCCATGGCAGCATACATGTGATAGAGCTCCGCCTCTACTCCGCCTTCAGGACTAGTGAATAGCATAAATTAAAGGGCATAGCCCCTCCCCCAACATTCTTCGTAATATAGAATACCGAGGGTGGGAGTTTATGCTGCCATGGATTGGCACCAGGAAAGGAAAATTACGGTAAGTATGATACAATTTTCCGTTTTCCTGGTGCCTCCATGGCAGCATACATGTGATAAATAACTAGCTCACATGGGTGGGTTTAATGCTTTAACAAAAAATAAACTTTAATCAAACACAGACATAGCAGCATGAAGCGCTTTACTCCCGAACTCTACGGTTGTAAGAGCCCCGGGATCAATACGATAATGTTTGAGGACCGTGTATCGGGAAGACCAAGCCTAATGCTTCAAGAGAAACATTTGCCCTCGCTGCCCAAGATGCCGATACTGCTCTTGTTGAAGGAGCATTCACCTGAGCCGAAACTTGCTGTGGCTTCCAAGTAGGCCCTGAGAACTTTGGATATGTCTAATTCATAACAGGAGTTTGATTCTGAGTCCATGAAAACTGGTAACGCCCATGGTTCCGATAGGTTTGCCATTGAGGTGACCTTGGGTGTGAAACCTCTGAGAGGGCGAAGTTCTACCCTATCTTGAAGAAAAGGGATATGTGATCATCCCCAATGCCCAGGGAGTGGATTTCCGAAATCCTCCTGTCGGATGTAATAGCCAACAGAAAAGTTGTTTTTAAAGTCAAGTTACAAATTGAGACCTCTTCAACCGGTACAAACGGATGAGTGGATAGGACTTCCAATATTAGAGGAGGATCCCACTTTGGAAAGGAACGTCTGGATGGGGGACACATCTTCAATACTCCCCTGAGGAACGTAACCACTAGAGGGTCTTCTGACCCCCTGGTGTTAGTTGCTGCAGAAGTTGCGGAAACTTGTACCTTGAGGGAACTCTGGCTGAGCCCCAAATCGAGACCAGTTTGCAGAAAACTCAGAACATCAGCAGTGGAAAGAGAGAGATAGGATCAAATCCTTTTCCTGGGGCATAGGATAAGAACTTGTCCCAAATTCTTGCATAGATTGTGTTGGTTGTAGGCTTTCTAGCTTTTAACAGGGTGGATATGACCTCTTGGGAACAGCCTAACGATTCAAACCTCCTCCTTTCCACTTCCATACACAAAGATCCAGCTTCTGTGGGTCTGGATGGTCCAGCCTGCCCTGGGTCAACAACTGCAGAAAGGGAGGAATTCTGATCGGATGATCCACACTGAGGTGCATGGCTAGTGGAGACCACGGTCTCTTCGACCAATAGGGTAGCACTTATAGCACTTTAACTGATTCGTTCAGGAGTCTGAGGAGAAACCTCGAAATGAGTGGGCGAGGAGGAGAGGTGTAAGCTGTCTTGAAGGTCCAAGGACAAGATAGCGCATCTACTCCTTCCGCCTGTGGATGTGGAAGGTGAGAGAAGAATCTCCTGATTTTGCAATTCTCATGCGTAGCAAAAGATCCACCAGTGGGGTCTGCCCTAGATTGGAGATTTGGATGAACACATGGGGATGTAGAGACCACTCGTTGTCCCCAAACCTCCTCGATAAGACATCTGCCTCTGTGTTCATCTTGCCTGGGAGATACATTGCCCTGAGGTCTACCAGGTTCCTCTCTGCCCAGAGCATTACAGGTTCCACTTCCCTCAGAAGTGTCTTGCTGTGGGTGCCCCCTTGTTTCTGAAGGTACGAGACCGCCACCTTGGTGTCCAAACATAGAAGTACTCTCTGTCCCTTGACCTGAGATGCAAAAGAGGTTAAGGCTAGAAATGCTGCCCTCATTTCTAGGACGTTGGACACTGTCCCTCTGGTGGGCAAGGACCATCTTCCCTGAATTCTCTGCAATGGGCACCCCACCCCTGGCCACTCGCATCTGACGTAATTGTGGACCATGAGTGGGAACCCAAATGATAGAGCCGGGAGAGATTCTCTGGATTCATCCACCAGTGTAATGACCACTGCTTATTAGCGTTGTTAAACGGATTGTCTGAGACAGATGTTGTCGTCTCCATTGCATTAAGAATCCCGTCTGGAAGTGTCTCAGATGCTAGTGAGACCATGGAACTAGAGGTATGCATGAGGACATCGTGCCAATAAGGCTCAGACACTGCAAGGCTGATAGCTGGGATCTCTATGACCTTGGATACCTTCTGAATGATGCCCTCCATCTTCATCTGGGGTAAAGAGACTGTGCCTAGGAGCGTACCGAACATTGCCCCTAAGTAAACCATCTGCTGTGTTGAAACTAATTGGCTCTTCCGATGGTTCACCAGCCACCCGAACTCCGACCACGACTGGAGAAGAATCTCCCTGTGGACTAAAAGGTGGCTCGAGTTTTTTTTTTTTTTTTGACAGCAAGAGGATATCGTCCAGGTAGTGATAAATTCTTAACCCCCTCTCTCTCTCATAGGGGCCAAGACAGATATCAACACTTTTGTGAACACCAGAGGGTAGGTGCATAGCTCTAAGGGCAGAGCTTGAAATTGCAGGTGGACATGACCCACTGCGAACCTTAAGTATTTTTGGAAGGATGGTAGAATAGGGATGTGGAGGTACGCATCCTGCAGGTCTATCGAGATTAATCAATCTCCTGGTTGTATGGTTTGTATGATCGTTTGGAGTGACTCCATCTTGAAGCTTTCGAGATGGATGTATTGATTTAGCTTTTTCAGATCTATTACAGGTCTCCAGTCACCTGTTTTTTTTCTGCACCAGGAAAAGGGTGGAAGAAAAACCTGTAAAATCGATCTGATGGGGGGACAGGTATTGCTGCCCCTTGACGCTGCAGGGACTCCAAAAAAAAAAAATTGGTTTAAGGCCAGTGCCTTCTGTGGGGAGGCTGGTAACTGTCTCTTTGAAGGACGTGTGAGGAGGCTGCTGAGAGAAAGTCCAGAAGTGACCGTACCGGATCGTTGCTAGGACCCATGGGTCTTGACATTTGGAGGCACAGATGGGGAAAACGTTTTTTTTTAACCGGGCTCCCACTGGGGGCGTTTCCTCCCCGCTGACGTCAAAAGGACTTTGTCCCCTCCTGGGGAGCAGTGAGGGACTTATACTTTCTGGCTCCCAGAAAAGAAGTCTGGGTGCCTCTCCACGATTTCTTGTTGTCCCTAAAGGGGCGAGACTGCCTGAAGTCTCTAGAATTTGATTGCCGGAATCGTGATAAATAGGCCTTTGTTCTCCGGACCTTCCTGTCCTGAGGAAGTAAGCCAGATTTGCCCCCTGTTACTCTGGAGATTACTTTGTCGAGTTTCTCAACAAACCAAGATTTTCCATCAAGGGAAATCTTGCATCAATTCTGCTTTGATGCTAGATCGGCTGTCCAAGGCTTTAGCCATAAGGCCCGCTTTGCCATAACAGAGTTGCAGCATTGAATTGGCTGAACACCGGATTGTGTCAATTGCAGCTTCTCCCACGAAATCCGCCAACTTAAGCTCCTCCAGAGCTTTGATTATGTCATCTTTGGGAACGTCTTGGTGCAGGGCTGTCTCAATATTTTCCGTCCAAGCCCTGGTGGCATTGGAAACAGATGTCAGCGCAATGGCTGGTCTGCAAGCCACCCCTAATTCTAGATAGATGTATTGATCTAGACCTCAAATGGAGCTATCTAGGGGATCCTTGAAAGACGTTGAATCCTCCATTGGCATTGTTACATTTTTTGCCAGACGCACTACAGCCGCATCAACCACAGTCATTGAACTGAGTATCTGAACTGAGTGCCAGTGGATACATTTTGCATAAACGTGCTACAGAAAACTCTATCAGTTTTGTTCCACTCATCCTCTATGATCTCCCCCATTAATGGGAAGAAGATTTGGTTTCTCTTGAGGAATGAGAAATAGTTTTTTGATTTTTGAGGAGGCCCTTCCGGGTCTTCCCAGGCAATGTCGCTCCTCACCGCTTGTACAAAGGGTTGAACCAGGGAGAAATTCTGTATCATCTGAGGACTCCTCGGATGAATCTACCGGTGGGATTTGTTTAGCTGTTTTTCCTGATGGAGGCAAAGGAGTACTAACAGCTGATGGGCCCGAAATGTCGGGGTCCAAATCCAACACCTGGGCAGCTTGTGAAACCGGGTGAGCTGGAATCATGGCCGTCAGTTCAGAAAGAGAGTCTCTCATGGTTTGCTTAAGCAGGTCAACCACCTGCTGGCCTTCTAATTCCCGGTTAGCTGCGTAGTCCCTGGGACAGTCTCTGCAGACGAGCTTATCAGGGAGTGGAACCGCGCCACAGGCCCAACATTTTTTCCTTGACGCCCACGGTGGAGGCGAAGGCGAATGACGACGTCTATAAGATCCTGATCTTCTGGAAGATTTATGATGAGAAGAGCGCGGTCTTCGCTCAGGACTATCGTCATTGTCATAGCGCCTTGAGGACTTTCTGGACCGCTTTGAAGGAACAGGGCTGAAACAAACAAAGTTTGTCAGTGGCGCACTCTTTTTTTTTTTTTTTTTTAAATACTCACGTACAGGTGGTCCACATACCTATTGGATATGAGAGGATCTTGGCTTTGTGACGAATGGCTCATGGTAAATAATGGGCAGGAGGATCAGCTGTAGTAAGGCGAAGTAAGAAGCAAAAAGAAATAGAGTCTATTTGCACACCAAATTTTTAAACGAAGTCAACGCAATAGGAGTGAGATAAAAGTATAAGGCTGGCCATACACTACCCAACCCCCGTCTATAGATCTCCCTCAGATCTATAAAAAAAAACATACAATATGTGGTCAAATCTAATCACCCCCAATTTGCATGCAATCAGGCAGGCCCCTGTACCACACAGTTGAAGGCAAACCTAATGGAAATCGAACAAGAAAATTGCATGGTGAATGGCCAGCTCCACACATACCTGTAATGCTGAAGTAATCTGGACTGCAGGGCATACACCTGATATGCAGAGCAGCCCTGAGTCCAATTTAGAGCCAACACTTTAAAGCTAAAAAGGGAGAGCAGCTTAATTAAAAAGGACCTACCTTATTACTGGCAAACAAAAAGAAACAAAACCAAGGCCACGGCAAGAGAGTGAGAACCCTGAAGGGTAGTACAAAAAAGCTAGAGAAAAAACCTCAGAAATAGCAAGGAAACGCCCGTTCTGCACATGTGCAGACCAGGAATAAATGTCTTAAAGGGGACATTTTTTTTTTTTTTTTTTTTAAACCTATAAGCTTTAACCACCAGGGCTCAAAAACAGTGCAGACATGGAAGCAAAAGGAAAACCTAACCTGACCAAGAAGGAAGAGAATCTGATCCTCCCGCCGTCATCACCAGCATTCGTTTTTCTGGAAATTCAGCAGACTGCGTTCCTATGAGGAAACTCTGCAAGACCCCAAAAGATCCTCAGAAGGGGTTCCCAGTCTTATCAGTGCATTGAGCGGACCCAAGAACAGGGACTGCGCACGGGAGAGGCTTAACCCTGCGGACGCTGCCGACTGCAGAGGTATGGACATACATACTGCTACTCTTCACCAGTCAAGAGGAATGAGGAAAAAAAGGAGAATGTTGGGGGAGGGGCTATGCCCTTTAATTTATGCTATTCACTAGTCCTGAAGGCGGAGTAGAGGCGGAGCTCTATCACATGTATGCTGCCATGGAGGCACCAGGAAAATACTTTGTTGTTTTCTGACATGCCCCACAACCTATTGCCTGACACTTTTGTGATCCTCTAGGCCAGGTAACTAGTTCTAGTTCTGGTTCTAGTGGCAAAATTGCTTTGGAGGACAAATACAGGCAGGTGGTATTATGACAGAAAAACTGTACAAGGTGTCAAAAAACCCTAAAGCCTGGTACACATTACTAGTTTTTTTTTTCATTCAAACCCAAACATTTCATCCAATGGGACATTATCAATGGTTCATGTGGTACTGATGTGCATATAAATTTATACCCATGTTGTTGTTATACCACCTCTTAAGGACTATGGGTCCTTTTTTAACATATAATTGTTTTATCTTTTTAAATACAGGTTTTTTTTTATGAGATGTTTTGGGCGTTTATGCTGCTGTGATGGCAGCTACTCACTTTAGTGAGTTTGCAATTCATCTATTAGCGGTGGGAGATCACTGAAGCACTTTTTGGAAGAACAGCATTATGAGCACTGGTGCTGGCATTCTCCTTTTTTACAATTATTGGACATCATTTTGGGATTATATTTTTGTACTTTGGATTTTACCTATTTTATGCACTGTATATTACATGTCACCGATTTTGTTTTGAATGGTTATTACTCATTGTATTTGAGGCGCTACACTTTGTTTTGCACATTTCAGAAAGCCACAGATATATTGCTTTTTGTTCAAGCAGCCTTGTTGCATCATTTTATCACAACGCGGATAACACTTTTTGTATCATTTTTTTAAATGGAGATGTGATGTTGATTGAACTCTGTGTACAGTAGTGCAGATCTTACTGGGGAGAAAATTGAAAATTTTATGTCAAGTATGTATTGCAATTTTCCTTTCCTGTTTAGTGCCTGGGAGCTGGTACTGCAAAAAGAAGACAAAAGCACACACTGTAATTTGACAGGCAGTAATTGAGTAAAGTAGGAATCCATAGGCGTCGCCTCCTCCACACCTTCTCTGTGAATGCTGGTCTTCTGAAGGGGTTGACATAATGGCAACATGGGCGTCCGCAGAACTTTTTTCAGGGGGGGGCATCAATTTAATGTCACCCATGCTCTGATCCTTTTCGACAATGTCATTATCACATTAGCATGGTCAGAGACTGCAGACGTAGTACAGGAGATAGTCAGAGACTGCGGACATGGCCCAAGAGACAGTCAGTGACTGCATACATGGCTCAAGAGACTGTAAGAGAATGTGGACATGGCCCAAGAGACTGTCAGAGACTGCATACATGGCTCAAGAGACTATAAGAGACTGCGGACATGGCACAAGAGACTCTAAGAGACTGCATACATGTAGGGGCTGATAGAGAGAGACGGGGTGACAGAGAGAGGGGGTGACAGAAAGAGACAGAGGGGATGACAGAAAGAGAAAAAGGGGGTGACAGAGAGACAGAGGGGGAGACAGAGAGAGACAGAAGAGTGTAACAGAGAGAGACAGAGGGGGGTGATGGGGGTCAGAGAGAGGGACCCCCTAGCCCTGTCTGCAGTCCCTCAAGTGCCCCTATGTCCCAGTGGTGTGTGTAATGCTCAGTACGATACCTTGCATGCCACTAGGATGCCCATGATGGCCAGCAGCTGGCAAGACCCGTTTTCATCCTGGGTGAGGAAAGGAGGTGCTCTGTTCCATCCATCGGATCTATTATGTGACATGGAGCGGTCCATGGCTGCTTGCATTTCCTGCCAGTCCTTGTTCTCTGAACCCCCGGTCAGTCTGTCCCCCAGGCCTGGGAGCAGTGATGAGGTTTAAGGAGTCCAGGGGTTCCAGGCTCTGGGAGGCGCCGGGGACGTTGTACCCACTGTTCCTGGCGTCTTGCTGCTCTCCTTTCCCATGGCTTCCGTCTCCTAGACCACTCGCTCGCACTATGTAGACTGGGTGATGTCATCCTGCCCACCCCTTGAGGCCTTCGCTGTCCCGCTCCTCGCACCAGCTGTCACTGGCCCTGCTAAACTGTGTACAGGTGCGCAGAGGCGTATCTAGTGAAAATGGCGCCTATGGCAAACACTGACACTGCGCCCCTGTCAAAACATTTGAAACCCATCTTTCAGATACTGTGGACAGGACACGGTTAGATGCTGTGGACATGGTAGTTTCCTTCTCTGTCCCCCCCTTCATACCATACCGTTTCACATCAGTCAGTGTCTGTCTTCTGTCCCGTTCACCTCTCCAGTCGGGCACTGTGCACATCAGTGTACTGTCTTCCTCTACCGGGCCGGCTCCCCCCCCCAGTAATGTCCTCCTGTGGCCTGTGTCTCCTCTCTGCACCGTTGCACCACTGCGTCACCGCCGAGAACGAGTGCCTTCCATTTAAAAATGGTGCCAGGCGGCGACATCACGTTACTGCACATGCGCTGCCTGGTCAAGCCTGTACGATCTTTCCTGAGCCCTGCAGGCTTTGGAATCATTGCATGTCCGGCCCACGGCTATCGCTGCCCGTAACAGGCTTTTACGGCAGAAAAGACCATACCTCCCAACTTTGAACTTCAGAATGAGGGACACATGAGGGAGGAAGCATCCGATGGCACGTGGCAAAAGTGGATGTGGTCAAACTCTTAACAGTGAGGGGGGGGGGGGGGCTTAATGGGCCTGGCTAAACAAAACCCAGGTTTCCTTGTACCTCTAAAATATGCTTTGATTGCTGTGCCACAAGATAAAGTCTCACGGACACATGCAAACCCCAGCACTGTAATAAAGAAAAATCTTCCATTACAAATGGTTTTGCATAAACTATGAAAGTGTGCATTACACAAAGTGTAGAAGGATTCAGGAATGCATTATGTACAGGGTAAGTGAAGTAAGGGAAAGTGGCGATCTGTGCGTGCAGGGTTACACAAGGCTGAAAACCCCCCCTGGGGAGGGGAACACACAATTGCTCCTGACACTTTCCATCTTTGTCCCAGCCAGCGATATATGTCAACTTCTGGCTGAATAGGACCTGCAGCAGTGTGAACATCCAGGGATTGGTGAGCAAGTTGGCTGGATGTGCACTGTGCAGCTCCAATCAGAGACTTCACCTGTCAGATCCAAGCTGTGATGTCATTTATGGGGGGGGGGGCTGCTACTCAGACCCGCCCCCTCTGTCAAACAACCAATATAATGAAAGAATTGCCCAGAGCTGTCAGTTTTTTTTTTCCATTCAGCCTGCTGGTTGAATGAGAAAAATTGAATAGTGTGTACCAAATTAAATTTTCGGGTAAATGTCAGCTTTAATGTGTCCCCACACCAGGGATGGGACTTGGCACAGAGCAAAGCATTCACCAGGTGCCTTACAGACAGACAGACAGATGGCAGTTGAGTGCAGGGAGGGTGTCAGCTATGGAGGCGCTCAGCTCTAGTATTTATCATTTACTTTGATCTGAATGGACGATGACAGGTTCTCTTTACTGCCAGACACCCCTCTCAGATCTCCTGTAGGGGGCCCTGAAGCCCACACACTGGACAGGTCCAATCTTCAGAGAGATATAGATCCCACCAATACATACTGAGAGCTGAGGGGGAGGCCAGCCTGACACATCATCCCCCCCAGCACACTGAGTGGATGGAACATCACACAGCATGTTTTACCCAGGAAGTGATGTCCTCAGCACTAGTGATGGCACAATCACAAACCTCCCCAGAAAGCAGCTGACATGCTGGGACCTGTAGTCCCTCCTGTGAATGTCTGATACCCCACTGTCCTATCAGAGCTCAGCCTCCTCTCACTATACACTCACCTTACATTCATGTGCAGTGTTGTCCCTGTGTATACTGACAGAAGCTGTTCATGCTGGAAAGGAGGGGGAGGGGCGGGGTTTAGATACAACGTTCTAGAGGGGAGGAGCTGCTGTGCTCTGTGAAAGGGAGGAATGGGGAAGTGTGGTGTGTGGGATGTGATAGGGAGGGGGAGGAGCAATACATGTAGTACCATGTGAGTTTGCTCTTTCATTACATTGGTTGTTTGACAGAGGGGCGGGTCTGAGTAGCAGTCCAGCTCATACCCGACATCACATCTTGAATATGACAGGTGAAGTCTTTCATTGGAGTTGCACAGTGAACATCCAGCAGGCTTGCTGGCCAATGCCTGGATGTGCTGGGTGTTCACACTGTTGCAGGTCCTATTCAGCCACAAGTTGGCACATAAGCAACATAATTATGCAGGACAAAACCTTGCTGGAACTCCTGATGTGATCCCTGATTCCAGGGGAGGGCACCCGCCCCCCCTTGCCCCTACCTGCGGACGCCCATGAATGGCAATGCTGTAGGGGGGTAAGCACACATCAGACAGGCAAAATCAAATCCTTTTCATCCGAGGAAGCCTCCTTACAGATTACAGTGTGTGCTTTTGTCTCATTTTTTCTATCCCAGCTCCTCGGGTCTCAGGCGCTGTTCCTAGGTATGCTGCCATAGAGCCATCATGGACACCATCATTTGTGGTGGGGTGGAATTTGTCTGGTGGAGCATGTTTTTTTTAACTAAATTCACCACTGGGTGTTAAGGACAACATTAAAGTCTAGGGTTGTGGGATAAACAAATATTGCAAATCTTTACAATTTTTTAAAAATACCATACGATTATAGGTTCTGCAAAAACAGATTATTAGTCCTAGAAATGTATGCTTTTAACTATGAATATGAAGCCAATGAAATATAATGCTATTTTGGAAAATACTCAATAAAGTTAATCACCATAACATTCTATTATGGAAATGCATAATATGTGAAAACACACATGTGATTTAATCAAAAATGTTGTAACTTGCCTGACCTCTATTATCTTATTCACACTTTAGCAGCAGGTGTGATGGGGGGTCGGTGTTTGCTGAAAGATTATGTTGTACGAATGAATCACTGGAGAATAGGGCTGAGGGTGCTGGACACTGAGTTGGTTTTAACAGCTGCCTACTCACATAACCGCTTTAAAAGAAGTGGCTTCTGTACAAACATTGTTTTTAGGAAAGTGATTGTGATTGGTTTCAAAGCTATACCCACCTGCTTATTATGTGATGAGATAAATTTACATTATTTAATACATAAATACATGCTAGGTCTGCATTATAAAAATCCAGTAGTGACATTTAACCACTTGTGGGTACACTGATAAAATGGCAGTGGCATTGTGCGCCTTTGTTGTATCATGTGCCTTGACTCTCCTAATGGTTTTAAAACTAGATACCCAGGTCTGGGCCACATACATGAGAATCCACTGAAGATTATTATCATCCATGGATAAATGTTTTCAATGCTGAGCTATAACAGAGAGAGAGAAAGTGAAAGTGGGCACAGCACAAGCATAGCTTTTGATAAGAACCCTGTGTCCAGGTTGCATGCCAGCATCTGGAGGATCTCACTGTTCTTGCTCTATCCAAAATCAGTCTTTCACGAACTGATGCACCTATGCCAGACGACAAGTCCACTCTCAAATACATGATGTTGGCTTGTGTCCCAGCTCCTGGTGGGAACAGTACCCCAAAGATTGAAGGGTCCCCAAAGGGTGCGACCAAATAAGACGTTGTACAATGAGTGATCTGCTGATAAATGTTGTATAGTTGTACTTTTAGACAACTGCAGCCACAGTCCAACACCTCCACTTCTTGTGGTCTAGACCCCTCAACATCTGGATCAGGGTGTGGTTAAACCTCTTGCACGTCTCTTTACCTTGTGGGTGAAGTGGCTCACCATGACCAGTACATGGTGATAGCCCTCTTCAGATGGGTCGAGTGTCAGGAAGTCAACAGTACTTCTAGTGTAGCTGAGGTGTCACAGGTCATGGGTGGCACTTGAGTGAGTTTCCACTCCTTTTGACCTTAAACAACATGGCTTGCCTCTGGAACAAGGCATTCGCCTTGTGAACACCCCAGTGTCTTCCACATGGATTCTCTCAACCATGGGGAGTGCCTGGACCCTCGAGAGAACAACTAACCCAGTTAACACTGAGTCATGAGGAACATCACCTTGTGGTACAGTGTGACATCTTTAAGGATGTTGGCCAGATTTCATGTGGAGAAAAATCTGGGCAACACCAGAGGGGCAAAGGAGCAAAGACACTAAGGTCTTCCAGACTATGCCTAGCTATGAATCCTCAGTGAAAACAGAAGATCCCATGATATAATTCATAATAGGTTGTTCATACCACCTGGTCAGTATGGCCAATAAAGTGCAAAAACTTAAAATGGTGGATTCTGACGCTAAATGCCAGTAGTGGACAACAGTATATGATTTGGGCATTCCTGGTAGTTGACCTCCATCACTTTCAGGCACCAAAAACATAAATTCTACTGCGCTGTTGTGTTGCTGATGATGTCAGTGCTTCCTGGGGACACAGGGAATGACTTATGTGAACCAAGAAGTCACCGGCATGCACAAAGTTCCCACATCCATGACACAAATGCAGCAGATGCAAATGAACATCAGTTAGAGAGCATAACAGACGTGGGACAAACACTCACCATCCCAAATTCAACCCAGATGGAAACAAGGGGCTCAACAGACGGAGGACAACCAGGCACAACTTAGCAGGCAAAAAAGCATGTAAAGTGAGCCCACCCATGCCGGGTGTCATCCCAAACCCTCCGATCGGAAAGAACACATGAAGGAGAAGGCCTTTGCCATTCCCTATGTCTAATGTGCTGACATCATCAGCGATGCCATAGTGCAGTGGAATTTACTTTTTTGTGCCCACTTTATTGGCCATATTGATAACGTGTAAATTTGCTGTACCTTCAAAATAACTCAACACACAGCCATTAATGTCTAAACCGCTGGTAGCAAAAGTGAGTACACCCCTAAGGGAAAATGTCCAAATTGAGCCCAAAGTATCAATATTTTGTGTGGTCACCATTATTTTCCAGCATTGCCTTAACATGGGCATGGAGTTCCCCAGAGCTTTACAGGTTGCCACTGGAGTCCTCTTCCACTCCTCCAGGGTGCTGGTGGATGTTAGAGTCCTTGCGCTCCTCCACTTTCCATTTAAGGACGCCCCACAGATGTTCAATAGGGTTTAGGTCTGGACACATGCTTGGCCAGTCCATCACCTTTATCCTCAGCTTCTTTAGTGAGGCAGTGGTCATCTTGGAGGTGTGCTTGCGGTCGTTATCATATTGGCATACTGCCCTGTGGCCCAGTCTCCAAAGGGAGGGGTCATGCTCTGCTTCAGTATGTCACAGTACATGTTGGCATTCATGGTTCCCTTAATCAACTGTAGATCCCCAGTGCCGGCAGCACTCATTCAGCCCCAGACCATGACACTCCCACCACCATGCTTGACTGTAGGCAAGACACACTTGTCTTTGTACTCCTCACCTGGTTGCCGCCACACACGCTTGACACCATTTGAACCAAATGAGTTTATCTTGGTCTCATCAGACCACAGGACATGGTTCCAGTAATCCATGTCCTTAGTCTGCTTGTCTTCAGCAAACTGTTTGTGGGCTTTCTTTCTGGGACAACAGCCATGCAGACCAATTTGATGCAGTGTGCGGCGTATGGTCTGAGCACTGACAGGCTGACCCCCCCACCCCTTCAACCTCTGCAGCAATGCTGGCAGCACTCATACATCTATTTCCCAAAGACAACCTCTGGATATGATGCTGAGCATGTGCACGCAACTTCTTTGGTCGACCATGGCGAGGCCTGTTCTGAGTGGAACCTGTCCTGTTTAACCGCTATATGGTCTTGGCCACCGTGCTGCAGCTTCAGGGTCTTGGCAACCTTCTTATAGCCTAGGCCAGTGATGGCGAACCTATGGCATGCGTGCCACAGCTGGCACGCCAAGCCCTTTCTGTGGTCACACCAGGGGAATCACCCAGCCAGGCAGTCACTTGCACTGACGGTGCAGGCACGGAGGAGCCGGCTCCCTTCGTTACATCAGTGCCAGTGACGTCAGCAGAGGGGTGGGCAGCCAGTTATCTTGTCCCATGTGCGATGTTTAGGGGGGTGTAAAATTCTTTCTCCACTGTCCCAATTGTGCAGCTCATTGCCTCCCCCGGACCCCTACACCTACGGTAAGGCATTCGGGCATTCCTTTCGGCAGGCACCTTATTCCAGGATGACTTTGATTCAGTCTGTCACTCTGGTGCAGCCTGTGAAACAGCGGAGGGGGGGTCGGTGCTCGGAGTCGGAGCAAATCATCCATTGCCATGGGGAGAGGTGCAGTGGCTGCTAGCTGATCTCCCGGCGGCAGGTATATCAAGGAGCGGCTGGGTGGCGGGGATTCCTACAATACTGCCTGGGGAGAGCTGGACGATGAGGCCATGGAAAGCGGTTTAATTCTGTGTTGGCACTTTGAAATAAATAAGTTGGTTTTGCGACGCGGTTTGGGCACTCGGGCTCAAAATGTTCGCCATCACTGGCCTAGGCAATCTTTATGTAGAGCAATAATTTTTTGACCAGTATGAAAGAGTGAGAACAATAACACCAAATTTAACACACCTACTCCCCATTCACACCTGAGACCTTGTAACACTAATGAGTCACATGACACTGGGGAGGGAAAATGGCTAATTGGGCCCAATTTGGAAATTTTCACTTAGGGGTGTACTCACTTTTGTTGCCAGCGGTTTAGACATTAATGGCTGTGTGTTGAGTTATTTTGAGGGGCAGAAAATTTACACTGTTATACAAGCTGTGCCCTCACTACTTTACATTGTAGCATAGTGTAATTTCTTCAGTGTTGTCACATGAAAAGATATAATAAAATATTTCCATAAATGTGAGGGGTGTACTCACTTTTGTGAGATACTGTATATGCTTCCTGTTGAACCTGTAATTGATAAGAATTTTGAGAGGAGTTATCTGTTTGGAACAGTTTGTGTATTAGTTTTGGGGGCTCCCAGAGGAGATATTATTTTTTTTTGACTGGGTAAGACCTTTATTTATTGAGTGATATGTTATGTTGATCGTATCTTTATACTGGTAGATTTATATGATATTTTGGTTGCTTTATAGTGGATTGTGGCACTGTTCCCTCTTACTATATTTGGAATTCTCCATGTTGTCCCATCACAAACATCTAGGTGAGATTGAAATACTTTGACACAGTATTATAATGTAATAAACCATAAACTCGTTGTCAGGGAACCTCCGCACCAAGCAGGTGAATCCCGGATCCAATATGCGCATTTGCGCATCTTTTTGCTAACATATTTGCGCATCGGCTCATCATATGTATAGATGTGCGCATTGGCGCACAGATATGTGCATTGGCACACAGATGTGCGCATCGGCACATTTTTGTGGAACGGACATGTGCACTGTGCACGTTCTTGTGCGCATGCGTGCACATCGGCGAATCACGGCGCCCTATTTAAATGAGCAGCCACTTAGCATCAGTGCTGGATTGTCTCAGCTTGTTCCTGCATACCTTGCTGTTGCCTTGTCTGACTATACCTGATCTTGAACACCCGGCTCTTCCTGACTACTCTCTTGGATCACCCCTGCAACCTTGTCTGCCTTGTTTACCTGCACCGACCCTGGCTTGAACCTCTGACTTCGGCTTTGTCTCCTGATTCTGTACTTCGCTGCCTGACCTGTTGCCAACCTCTGCCTGTCCCCGACCACGAGCCTGCCTGCCGTCTGTGTACCTCTCTGCCAGCCTGTTGTCAACTCCTGCTTGTTCCTGACCTGCTATCTACCTGCCTAAAGGCACCTGCACCCTTCCGCTGCCCTAGCAGTTCCTGTCTCCACCTCCAGGGGTGCTAGGACCAGGACCGTGCAAGAGGCCACCCTCGTCATTTTGGACTCCGCTGTAAGGTACGTGACACTCGTGCTGTGAAAAGTGAAGAAATAAAAAACCTGCAGCATCTGTCTGCAATGGTGCTACAACCTCAAAAACAGAATATATCTATATAATCACTGTAAGTGCTGTTTATATAAATATATACAGTATTATAAAGGGCCCTTTTTTAAAATATATTCTTGTTTTTTTTATATAATTTTTCATAAACTGCTGCTTACATTTTCTCACTATGGGGTGTTCTGTTCTGTTTACAGCAGATCCTGGGTTTAGACATTTTAAAGCCTTATATAATTTCCCCTTTTTTTTTTTTTTTGTGTACTTGGGCTGCTGACAGGGGGTACCACCGGTAGTCTTGTAGGAGGCCCGGGCACACAAGGGGGCCCGGACAGGGAGGGGATTGGTTTGGTGGGGTGGGGGTTAATTACAGTGACGATCGACAAGGAATTTCCCCCCCCAGAAGGGTGGGGTTTTTTGGCAGCACAGTATAGGATCCGTTGATACAACGTATGTCATGTTATACAACGTATGTCAAAAATAAAATGTATAAATGTTTATTATATTGACACAATTAAGACAACATGGATAAAAGACATGAGCCCCAATAGGAAGTACCACAGAAAAACCATAAAATACAATGCACAAAAATATCAGCAGACAAATACTTTCAAAACAGCACAGTTACTGAAAACATGTCGATGTTAGGAAAGTAACGATGTCCTGTGCCGCTCTCTGCAGCTGCTGAAAACTGGTTTCTCCCCTCTCACTCGCACTGGTTTTTAGCTACTGGAGGGAGAGACACAAAGGCATAGTCCCTATAATAGCCCCCCCATCCTGCCGTTCCTGTCCTGCCTACATCGGATTCCATGAGTGCCTAGGCCCCCCACCAAAGCTCTGCCAGCTTCCCTGTCTGACCAGTGACTGTGGGCACACAGGAACATCTGTCAGGATGGAGAGCAGTGGAAGGGGCCAGTAAATATGTGACTTTAGTGACTGAATGGACATAATGTGCTGTTAGTACTAATCGCTCCTGTGTCCATTGATAACTGAGCATAGTAAACAGTGTTTACTATGTTTCTGTTTATGAATGAACAGGAACCTTTGTCTCTTGTTCAATAATCTGCAGTGCAGCTGAGGCTACAGAGTAAGGAATTGAAGAATGCGTCCTCAATTCCTTTCCCTGTCTCAAAGGTGAGGTGTCAGGGGTCTGATTAGACCCCTGATATCTCACCAAAGACCCCCCCCCCCGCCCCAACAATGTGGTAAAAAAAAAAATGTGAAAAATAATTTTTTCAATGTAAAAAATACATTGTAAAAAATATTTTTAAACATTGTAAAAAAATAATTTTAAAAACAATGAACAAAAATAATAATTTTTTTTTTTTAAAAGTAATTAAAAAATGTAAGTGCTTATTCACACAGGTTCTCTGGCCTGTACAGTGTAAATGAGCAGTTTGCTGAAGCCGCCTGTTACTCTATGAGGATGAAGCGGCTGTATGAGCACAGCCATAGTTCCTAATTTCTCAGCTGAGCAGGTGTGGCTCTGAATGCACACTGTCTGCATCACCTGCATCCACACGCCTGTCAAATTAGGACCTGCAGCTGTGTTTGTACAGCCGATGCATCCCAATAGCGTATTATAGGCTGCGTGCACACAGCAATAGCCACAGTAAACAATAAATAAAAAAAAAACATTGATTTACACTGTACAGGCCACAGCACCTATGTGAAAGAGCATGAGGAGGACATGGGATGGGGGAGATAAGACTGGGAAAAAAAACTGTAGTGTGTACCCGGCTTAAGTCAGGTAAATCAAGTAGTAGTCAAATTTTGGGGTTTTAAAATCTTTCAGCTCTTTTGCCAACAGACTTGAAAGACTTTGACAAAAAAATATAGGGGTTATTTTTAAAATAGATTGGCATTAAATGTGAGATTAGTTTTTTGTGGCCTTTCTTCAGACACATTGCTTTATGTGGTTCCTTCAATGTGGTTAAACAAGACATTGGTAGACCTGGGATAAGTAATATATTCATACCATAGGAAATTGAAAAGGGCACAAATCTGGTGGTGGGGCCTTTTTTTCTGCTGCCACAGAGCATTGCCACTAAATAAAGTGTCAATGGGTTCACAAAGTATGTGAATTAAATCTAAGCATATTTATTATAATAATTAGCCACTAATGAGTGGAGAAGGACTTTATTTGTTAGATTGTGTATAATGCTCTCTGTGATTTAGGACAAGATAAGAAAAACTATCAATATGACTTATACCTACTACACACAATAAGGAAATCGGACAAAATATATGGCTTTCGGAACGATCGTCCTATGATCTGTTTGTTAGTACATAGCTTTTGAGAGCCGATCATGACAGTTCATGAGAAATTATCCAAAGGGACAAATGTGAAAACTTTGCTCGTACAATTACAGAACAGATGATTTTTATTTAATCAGTATAGTATTTGTCTGCAAAAAAATAAATAACCAAGACCGCGCATGCTCATAA
Source organism: Lithobates sylvaticus (assembly GCA_028564925.1). Classification (NCBI taxonomy): domain Eukaryota; kingdom Metazoa; phylum Chordata; class Amphibia; order Anura; family Ranidae; genus Lithobates; species Lithobates sylvaticus. The sequence goes on along the minus strand of CM053026.1, from coordinate 308,241,322 downwards.
ATTAAAGAATACATTACAATACAATACATTACATCATCGCGAGGAGTCGTATTCTGTCTTACGAGATTTTTCAGAACTCTACATTGGCATGCAAAAAAAAACGGACTATTATTCATCTGATATTCTCATCGTGTGTACCAGGCTTTACTCTATATTAACTAGTGTCCATCTAGAACAGTGTTCTAGGCCGTCTGCTCTTTGGAGTCGTTGGCAGCATTAGTGCAATTGATCACTGTCTATCAGGCTCATATCTGTCTTCACTGAGATCTTATAACATTCAGTTAGAGGTTCATATGAGCAGCATAGATAGGAACGCTCCTATGGCTAGACAGTGTACTGCTGACTGCAATGCAAAACACCTGCTGTCTACACACTGTTCATTTGTCAGGCCTTTAAAACCTCAGGCTCACATATCCACGTCACAATTACATAGTACAATGTGATGCTATCTGAAGGAATTTAGTTAAATATCCATTAGTCAGGTGCTCAAGAGTCTTCTATAAAATGATTTTGTGTACTGCTGATGCGACACCTCTAACAAACAGCAGCACCTTTCTCTGCTATACAAACAACTATCCCAAATTTTCTATAAGTATTCAATTTACAGGTTCATGATTCCCTTACTTTATTAATTGTCCCGCTTAACTTAACTTTCGGATTTCATCTTCTTGGGAGCCTGCAAAGTTAAGAAAACTTTTTACCCTTTTGACCTTAGCACCGCAATTCTAAGTGATAAACTAAACATTCATGAAATCTTAATGAGATGGGAGATTAGTCCTTTCTCATATTTCAAAGAGTGACATTACACCAGCATTCTCTCATTGGAAGATACCTGGCTTCTGGTGCAAGACGTCTATCCGAAAACTTTTTTTCCCATTTTTTGTCCTTGAAACTTGCTAACTAGGATCATCTGCCAGGAAGCAGAGAGGTGATGCCCAAACACCAAAAACTTGTGGCTTCTGAAAATGATGGTATGGAATCTAAGACTGGTATCTCTTCTAACTTCTCATTTACTGAACTGAATTGCTTTCTTGTGATCATGGAAAAATGTACATCTTAACTTCATTTACATTTTAATTCCAATGTAAATGGTTGTTTCTCATGTTTAAAATAAAGATTTTTGAACAGATATATTAATTTACTTTTATGCCAAAAAATTTGTTTAATTTATGTGTTTTATTTTTTACATTTATTTTATAATGATTGATATTTGCATAAAAAAAAATCCCTTGTGGATTTCTGCTCATGCATCATATGCTATCCGTTTATTGATGTGTACTGCAAAATGCTTGCTACCTACGATTTATCAGATAGGGGCTTTTCCATAACTTTTATAACTGCCAAGCAAAAAATTAATTGTCTTCAATTCAATTAAGTGTATTGTTCCTCCATCCCTTTCCTTTATTTTACTGTTTGACAGTGCTTCCTACAATTAGTCTCAAGAATGTGCCTTTAAACCATGTTTTGGTAATTAACTTAATTTGTATAGAATTCAACAACAACAAAGTCTTTTAGCTATTTTTCTTGGTAACTAATGTCTAGAAAAATATACCATATGTCTGTAATAAATACTATACACAGCATATTGTATTTCTACTGTCCTTTGCTTTTTGCTCTCTGTTCATTTCGTTTTATTTGAAGGAATTAAATATTGGATTAATATATTGTATGGCTTCCATTCTCCTTTTACTGTAGAGTAAATATGCTGATGGTAAATGCCATCATGCATAACATAGTGTCAGAATAGTTTATGATTTATTCCATCCCTCTGAATGCCTATACTAACTTCTGTCATTTTTTTTTTTTATCTTTGGCATCGATTAGAATAACTTTAGCTTGAGCAGTGTTTCCTTTTGTATGCCTAATTTAGTATACTACAATATGAACACTAGGGGTCGTTTTCCTACTTGCGCATACCAGTTTCTATATGTACATAATATTCTCTTTGAAAACTGAGTTTTCTCTGTGCTTAAAGAATACCGTAAAAATATCAGGTCTTTGAATAACCTGTTATGCATAGGAGAATTAAAAACAGGCTAAAAAACTGTATGTTACCCTGCCTTTACATAACATTTTCACAGTTCGCTGTCTTCAAAACCTGTGCTAGTGTGTGCATCTGTTTCAGCTTCAGGTTATTCATTACAGTTCCTTACCGTATTCCTATGCTTGCTTCCTGTTCATGTTACCCCAGGCAAAAGCTTTCTCAATATACACCTTTGCATCTTTGCTTCATGTGTTTCTTATTGAAATAAATGAAATTGCATCAAAACATGTTGGTGTGCTATATGGTGCGCATTGAGATTCAGTTCAAAGTGCATTACAATTAATAATAATTAATAATGTGTGACAAAAGATGTAAAACTCATCAGTGGCTGTGAATAGTCCCTCTACCTTTTCTAGACACCTGTGCCAAGGCTTACTCTGTTTGTGTGTTTAGGTGTTCATGCTGAGAAATGGTGCAGAGCTCTTTCTCTGATGTCATGGTTGGGAAAGCTATTTAAGCACAATTTCCCTTTGGCTGAGCAAGGGCCTCATTGATTTTCTGTTTCCATTCACATAACTTCTGTTTCAGGTTTGATACTCTATGTTTTTCTGATGGTCCCTGTTGGCTGTGTGTCCTGACCTCGTGCTTATTTGACAGTGATTCCATCTCTTGATTCTGTACCACATCTCATTATTGTGAGCTATTGCTAGTCCAGTTGTATGCAAGGGCTGTAACCTAGGAGCTGTCCACAGTAAATCCCATCAGCACTTGTGGGAATACCTAGGAACTTTCCACAATTGGTGAGCCTGAAATTGAGGTATGGTGATGGACTGCTCTGTCCATCACCATACCTCAATTTCAGGCTCACCAAGGGGAGGGGCTGATAGTGGCACGCAGAGTAGGCCACACTAAAATAAAGGCACGGGCCACATATATGCCACACAAAAGAAGAAAAACACTTACCTCAAACAACAGGTGAAAACAACAGGTGAAAGGATGAAATACATGCTGGCTGAGCAGGTGGTTGAAGGGCTGCGGAGAATGTGCAAGACTATGTGATAGTAAAGTAACAGTAGGAGAGGTACACATCTAAAGATGTGCAGTATCAACTATAATGAAAAAGAGAGTGACAGCCAAAGGATGAAGGGTAGTGGGATAATACTAAGACAGAAACTAGCACCAGAACTGTGTCAGGAGCGTGCAGCGTGCGCACTCTCGGCACAGCTGTATTGACAGCAATTCACGCAAATATGCAGCCTCTCTGCATCAAGGACCAGGCGCAGAGAAGCCACATTTGCGTGCAGCTGGCGCCAAGGGGTTAAGGCCTAACCTAGATAGTAAGGAAAACATGGAAAATATAATAAAACAAATGTTTCTGTTAAAATTTAGACTTACCTTAAAAGTGGACAGTGTAAGTCAGAAGAGCAGTTGACAGTGTCAGTCAGTAGGCAGTGGATGGTGTCAGTAGCACTCTGAGGACTCTGATGTAAGGGGGAATGCTGCAGACTCTGGTATAAAGGGAAACCCTGATGTGGGGGGGGGGGGTATATTCCAATCACTGCTGCACCCCCCATTCCACAACTCACCTCTGTGCCTACCCCTCCCCTATTCCAACACTCACCAGTCTGGAGGCATCTTCCCATCAGTGCAGGCGGGGGGGTGTACATTTTCCCCCTTCATGGACTTTTACTGCCCTCCCTTCACTTTGTCGCCCCCAATCTAACCCTAACAAAGTGTACGTAAGGAGACAAAATAATTATAAATGCCTCAAAACACCCAACTTGTCCTCATACAGTACAGCAGCTAGATTCCATTATCTCCCTCCTCTGTATTCTACTGCTCTCCCCACCATCAGTGTCTCCTCATCAGAGATTCTTGGCAGCATCCTCACTGTAGCTTCCCCATCAGTGTCCTCCTCACTGTATCTCCCCCATCAGTGTCCCCCTCACTGTAGTTCCCCCCTCACTGTAGTTTCCGCATCAGTGTCCCCCTCACTGTAGTTTCCCCATCAGTTCCCCCCTCAGTGTAGTTCCCCCATCAGTTCCCCCCTCGCTGTAGTTCCCCCATCAGTGTCCTCCTCACTGTAGCCCCCCCCCATCAAATCAATGTTCTCCTCACTGTAGCTCCCCCATCAGTGTCCCCCTCACTGTAAATCCCCTATCAGTGTACCCCTCATTAGAGGTACCTCCATTAGTGTCCCTCAACACTGACACCTGGGAACAGACAGACACAAACTAGTTCCCTTCTTCAGAGCTGTAAAGATTGGAGCTAATCTCCTGAAACGCATTAGTTTACCAATCAGATGGCCCAATGATGGGACATACCAGCCATTGCTGAAGTATTAATGTTAAATGCCTGCTGTTTTTATGCAGTTGTGAGTATTAATTTGTCTTTGGGGATTTAAAGCGGGACTGTACTGAAAATTTTTTTTTTAAAAGCCAGCAGCTACAAATACTGCAGCTGCTGACTTTTAAAAAATGGACACTTACCTGTCCCTGGTTCCAGCGGTGTCGGCAGCAGAGGCCGATCGCTCGCTCGGCTCTCTGCTGTAGCCGGCGCCATTCTCGGTGAGGGAATCAGGAAGTGGCTTCACTTCCCGATTCCCTACTGCGCATGCGCGAGTCGCGTGGCGCAATGAGAATCTTCAGCGATGTCTGCCGGGACACGTGTGTGTCCCAGCAGACAGCGCGCCGGGACAGGAACTTGCGTAAACTCCCACGGGAGTTTTTGCCGGAAGTGGGTGCAGATACCTGTCTTAGACAGGTATCTGCACCCCCCTCCCCCCTGAAAGGTGCCAAATGTGACACCGGAGGGGGGGAGGGTTCCGAAAAGCGGGAGTTCCACTTTAGGGTGGAATCCCGCTTTAATAAATTGGTAATGCACGAGGCGCTTGTGTGTGTTTTTAGTAAATTAACCCTTGTGATTCTCTTCAGGTGATATACAACTTTTGTTCAAAATAAATCCTCTCTAGGTCAGTTGTATATATTGCAAAGATTTTCAACATCATTACAGATTCTTACCCTGTCATTTTTTTCCGGAAAACATAACAGAGCATTGGACTAATTCCTCAAACAAACTGCCAAATGATAGGGGTTGCCTGCTATGATCAAACCGATCATACATCCTGGCAACCTTCTCTGTGCAGTACCTTTGGAAAGCAATTTTATCAAACATAAAAGGTTTGCTGTACCTAAAATAAGCATAAAGCGTGGTAAGTCAGGAATCTTCTAACATGTACAGAACATCCCCAGGGTTGCTATGGTTTCCTTGTTTTATTTTTTACAACAGTTTGTTTGCATTTTTCTTCGTAATTTGTAATGACATATTTGATATTTTTCTTTTATTAAAAGCACAATTTTGACAAAATATAGCAACTATAATAAATATCTATCTTGTACCCACAGTACGAATCGAAGTGGATGAAAATGCAGGTAAGAAAACATTTTTCCTTCTAATAGATGTAAACAGTAAGGATTGGTTGAAAGCTCTTATGATGACCCTTAGGTCAACGAGAGGGCTAACATATGTTCATGTTGTGGTGGACAAGAAGTAGATTTTGAGATATTATTTGGCATTGATTTCTTTATTGTTCTCTGGTACACTGGTAGTATTAAGCAGAAAGCTGCTGGTACAACAGGAGTCTGTCTTTTCTTTTTCCTAGGTCCAGGCAACTTATTAATACTTAAAGTGGTAGTAAACTCTGTTCTACCACTTGTACCTACAGGCACATCTATAATAAGGCTTACCTGTAGGTACTGCGAATATCTCCTAAACTTGCACAGTTTAGGAGATATTCAGAATGCATGCAGCCGATGACATTTCAGGAACATGTGCTCTGAAGGGTCAGCATACAGTGCCAGTGTTCTGTCAAAAAATGTCCACCTATCGAATAGTGTCCGGGCCGTACTGCGCAGGCGCAGCGCTTGTGCAGTACGGAGGACTAGGAGATTCGGAAAATCTCCGAAGATGAACGGCGCCTGCGCCGCGAGTCGAGGTTCAAGCCCCACCATCCAAGTGGACATAGGGCTGCACAAAGTTAGAGGGCCCCTCGCAGGCTCGCTTCGTTCGCCACGCTTCGCTTGCTACGCTCGCCGCGCTACGCTCGCCACGCTTCGGGCACGGCCTTGCTGCGCTCGGCTCTTTTTTATTCTAACTCTATGTCCACTTGGATGGTGGGGCTTGAACCTGGACTCACGGCGCAGGCGCCGTTAATCTTCAGAGATTTTCCAGATGTGACTGTCATCCGTACTGCGCATGCGCAGTACACAGCGGACAGTATCCGATAGGGGACACTATCCGACAGGACACCGGACCTTCAGAGCCCGTGCCATAAATGGCGGCTCCCACGCGCTTGCTGACTCCACTGACTCCAGTGGTGGGTCCACTGACTCCAATCCATCTCCTGATGGAAGTGAGCATTAGGGGACAAGCTGCACATGCTCAGTTTGGAGTGTATTGCTAGAAAGTGCATGTGATCAGCACAGGGCCAATCAGCAGTGTCCAGAAAGAGGATCAGGGGTCCTGCAGCCTTATAGGACAATCAAGGGAAAATTAAAACTCCTCCTACAAGCTTTAACCAGACACTGTAATGCCCCGTACACACGATCCGAATTTCCGACGGAAAATGTCCTATCGGACCATGTTGTCGGAAAATCCGACTGTGTGTGAGCGCCATCGGACTTTTTCCGTCGGAATTTCCGTCTGAAAAAAATTTGAGATCCTGCTCTCAAATTTTCCGACAACAAAGTCCGATCGGACGTTTTCCGATCGTGTGTAGCGAATTCCGACGGACAAAGTGCCACGCATGCTCAGATCAAATTACAAGACCAAAGCTATTGGCTACACGTAGTTCCTTCGTATGCAACGAACGTCACCACGTTCAGAATGATCGGATTTTCCGACAACTTTGTCCGACCGTGTGTATGCAACACCAGTGTCAGACAAAATCCGGCGGAAAAAATCCGACAGATTTTGTGGTCGGAATTTCCGACCGTGTGTACGGGGCATTAGAAATCACAAGACTGCTATATACTGCTGATTAAACAAGGTATTTAGCAGTTTATATTCACTAAAACTATTGCATTTCCGTGTTCTGTGTAATGTGGGAGACCAGATATAGTGAATGCAGGGTCCTGGGTTTAGTAACACTTTAACTTTAGCTAAAAATTATTTTTGTGTGTGTATATATATATATATATATATATATATATATATATGACAATAAAAAGTCCAGCATATTATTTTGTGTCCTTAAAATGTCAATACTATCACTAATAAAATAAATGGTTGCTGACGCATTTTGGAAAACTCTTACGTTCATTGAGCCTGTACAGTAAAGTAAGTACATAGAGGATAGCAGGTCACTTTCACTGCACCTCCTCTATTCAGAAAATGTCTTGCATTCTTCTCAACACAAAGTATTCTGTCATTGGAGGACTCACAGATTGCCTTGCACCCTGTGAAAACAGTTCAAGATAGTTTTCTGAATTGAGGAGGGTCAGAGTATCTGATCCGCGGTGATCTGTGTACTCTAGCCAAAAAAATTACTTCTCCATTCTCCACGTTGGGCATTTACTGTACTGTACGTGCTGAAGTGAGTTTTCTCAAACACAGCAGTAGCCACACATGGCAGACACCTAATTAGTCCTAGTTTATTTTTAGAGTGCAAATTTTCACAAATATTTTTTCTCTGCCTTTCAGCTTTAAAGAAGAATTCAACTAAATATTATTTAACTGTAAAATGACAGGATAACACCATTCTTAGAACGAGCAATAACTCTGTTTACATAAGTATTTAAATATTGAAAGGATCTTCATCCCTTTTCTGAAGTGCAAGGACATGAGATAGGAACTAAACCTAAGCATTCTTGCTTTAAAGTGGATTCAAAAATAGTACATCATGGAACAATTTATTAGCAATCGATTTCGACACATAATCGCCAAGCCAAATCGCAGGTTTTCCTTTGACAAAAACTTTATAACCTTCAGAAGCTATTTCAAGTCAATTGAACAAAAAATAAAAAAAAACACCTTCATTTCTCTTATGACAGGTTTTATATTCAGGTAGTTTGTGTATGTCGATGAAAACAAGACTCAATCACTGCTCGCCAATCTTTCTAATTAATGTTTGCATGCACCACTAGCTTTAGCAAAATCAAGCGCATCCATGTCACATACAGAGACTGCTTGATAAATGATTCTCTTTACTTTATATCAAAAAGCAAATTAAATAACCAAAACTGGAAGTTATTTTTCTGCTTAACTATTCTGTTTGAAAGGACAGAATATGAAATATTTCAGAAGTCATATTTTCTAAATATTAACCACTTGCCGACTGGCCCATAGCAGATTTACTGCAGTCAGGCTGTGCAGAATCATGTGTATATATAAGTGATTCTGCACTTCCGGGTAGGGGGCACGCACGTACGTCACTGGTGTGTCGCTTCTTAAATAGGTGTCTCATTTCTATCAGTGTCTTGAAAATTCTAAACAATAGCAAAATACTTCTATGTTTAAAGTGCCCCATCACCTGAAAGTAGGAACTCAACAGCTGGTTTGAACATGGTTACTTAAAGTGATTCTAAAGGCTGAAGGTTTTTTATATTTTTCTATGAATGCATTTCTATTCTAAAAAAATCTTCTCTGTGCAGCACCCCCCCCCCAGCCTCTCCTAATACTTATCTGAGCCCCATCTCGATCCAGCAATGTGCACAAGAGCCTCAACTCTCACTCATCATTGGCCAATGGCTCCTACTGCTGTCAATCACAGCCAGTGAGCCAGAGAGGAGAGAGGGGGGTGAGCCGCGGCTCGGGAATTAGACTGCTTGGTTCCTCTCATTACAAGCTGTTTGCTCTGGGGGCACTCGGCAGGAGGGAGGGTCAAGAGCGCCAGCGAGGGATCCTAGAAAATTGGATTGGGACTGCTCTGTGCATAACCACTGCACAGAGCAGGTGAGTATGACATGTTTGATATTTAAAAAAAATAAAAAGAACGCCTTAAATATCACTTTAACCACTTGCCGCCCGCCGGCTGTCATAAGACAGCCAGGCGGCGCAGCTCTCATTCTGGGAGGGCATCATGTGATGCCCTCGCCTTCTCAGCCCACCAGGGGGCATGCGCACGCCGCCTCCGGCAATCGCATGAGCCCACAATGTCACTGGGTACTCGATTTGCGTGCCCGGTGGCCGCGTTGTCCGCCGTAAACACACAGATCCATGTCCTGTCAGAGGAGAGGAGACCAAAGGTGTTTTCTCAGGAAGAGGAACACCGATCAGTCTCCTCCCCTTGTGAATCCCCTGCCCCCACAGTTATAATTACTCCCTAGGAACATAATTAATCCCTCGATCACCCCCTAGTGTTAACCCCTTCTCTGCCAGTCACATTTATACAGTAATCAATGAAATTTTATAGCACGGATCGCTGTATAAATGTCAATGGTCCCAAAAATGTGTCAAAAGTGTCCAATATGTCCAGCGCAATGTCGCAGTCATGATAAAAATAGCAGATCGCCGCCATTACTAGTAAAAAAATAATATAATAAAAATGCTATAAATCTATCCCCTATTTTGTAGACGCTATAACTTTTGCGCAAACCAATCAATATACGCTTATTGCGATTTTCTTTTTTTTTACCAAAAATATGTAGATGAATATATATTGGCCTAAACTGAGGAAACATTTTGTTTAAAAAAAAATTGGATATTTATTATAGAAAAAAGTAAAAAATATTTGTGTTTTTTTTCAAACTTGTTACTATTCTTTTGTTTATAGCGCAAAAAATAAAAAAAACGCAGAATTGATCAAATACCACCAAAAGAAAGCTCTATTTGTGGGGAAAAAAATTATAACAATTTCATCTGGGTACAACGTTGCATGACCGCGCAATTGTCATTCAAATTGTGACATCGCTGAAAGCTGAAAAATGGCTTGGGCAGGAAGGGGGTGAAAATGCACTGTATTGAGGTGGTTAAAACAGGATTCACGTCTAAAACGGTAGCAGAACATTTGGAAAAAATATGTCCCTACCTGACAATAAGATTCTATGGGTTCCTGGGATTATTTAGGTTATTTTATTACTCTATTAGCTACATCAAATACCGTGAGGTATTTTCCTATTTTCTTTTTTTTTATTGTAATATGATATTAACATATGGCCTCCTATTATATCATATGTGCTACACCTACAAAGTCCCACAAATTCAGTTGATCCTGACAGCAAAGTCCACCTAATACAGCTTCCTGTACTGGTTTGCCAACATTGCCAACAATGCTACAGTGCTCCTGAATTCTGAGCAGAGTTACTACTCTTACTTAGGCCATTTGTTCTTGCACTAGAGTGGGATAAAAAAAATTGCATTGGGTATGGATAACAGCACTGTCACTGATAATTGATAAGCCAGTAGCTTGTCAGTGAACACCTGGCCACACCTAGCCCTGCCCACTGCTTTCTGGATTGGCAGAACTGTTTATGCTGCTTAAACCCTCCCACTATGAGCTGCAGTATCTTAGAGGGAGAGCGTGTGAAGCACAAAAGGAGAATTTGGTTCACTTAGAGGAGTTAAAGGAATTGTTTCATTTACTTTATAAGGTTTGTGCATGTGTTGTGATTGATACAAAATAGAAAAATCATTCATATAATATATCAGACTGGAACAAGCTGTTTAGTAGTTTGTCTTGGAGACAGACATCGTGTTTGTTTAAGGGGATACTTAAATAAATTCTGTTGGATACAATGGGAACAGAACAATTAACTATTGTATTTCAGTTGACAGTTAGATGTTTTTATTACTCTATAACCTAGCAAAATAGCTTGGCTATTCTGACATATATACAGTTACAAAAAAAAGTATGTGAACCCTTTTGGAATGATATGGATTTCTGCACAAATTGGTCAAAAAATGTGATCTGATCTTCATCTAAGTCACAACAATAGACAATCACAGTCTGCTTAAACTAATAACACACAAATAATTAAATGTTACCATGTTTTTATTGAACACACCATGTAAACAGTCACAGTGCAGGTGGAAAAAGTATGTGAACCCCTAGACTAATGAGATCTCCAAGAGCTAATTGGAGTGAGGTGTCAGCCAACTGGAGTCCAATCAATGAGATGAGATTGGAGGTGTTGGTTACAGCTGCCCTGCCCTATAAAAAAAAACACACACCGGAGGGGGGCGTGGCCTAGGATGACGGAGTAGGAAGACACACTCTGGCTTGCTCCCTCCACCCTCCAGGCGTGCACATGTAGCCGGGCCGTTCTGTGCCCGGCGTTCTGAACCGAGTGATTTCCCCCAGTTGGCATACTGGCCGGAATGAGAAGAAGAGTGGAGAAAGAGCAGAGGAGACCTACCCAGCCGGAGATCCCGCAATATTTCCTCCGCACACGAATAGCGGTATCCAGGGGAACTGAACCAGGAGGGAGGTGGGCCGGAGAACGGTGTCTTTCAGAAGACATAGCAAGCCCCTCCCGTACGCTATTGACGCCGCAGCGGGAGACGCTGGAGACGCCTGACATGCAGAGAGAGGAGGCGGGAGCGGATGGGGGACGAGAGGAAATGCACACACAAGGAGAAGAGGCGGACCTCAGAGTGCTCCTACGGGCCCTTCCAATGAGGGCAGACCTACAGGCGCTTCCCACACGAGTGGATCTGGAGGGATGGATGTCCCGCATAGAGGAGATACATCGTAGGGACTTTGAGGAAGTGCGGTCAGAGGTGCAGCGGCTCTCAGAGAGACTGACGGTCAGAGAGGAGGAACAGGTATCCCTGACAGAGCGAGTTAAACGGCTGGAGCAGGTACAGTGCGTTCATGACCTACATGTTCCCGCAATACAGCTCCGCTTAGAGGAATTAGAAGACCGCAGCAGGAGGAAAAATTTAAGGTTCAGGGGGGTCCCGGAGACAGTAGGGAGAGAAGCACTACAGTCAACCATACAGGGAATATGTCAGAAACTTGACACTCAGATCCTAATGCAGGACCTAGAATTCGAAAGGTTGCATAGAGTGATGGGCCCCCCCTCTCCCAATCCTGAGAGACCACGAGATGTGATTTGTTGTTTCCACAGATATGTACATAAAGAACTAATAAGCCGGAAAGCATGGGAGGCAGGGGAAGTGATATATGAGGGAGTAAAGATAAAAATTCTGCCAGATTTATCTAGAGCCACTCTGCATCAGAGAACTCTGTATCAGAGAAGAAATCTGATACGTCCGTTGCTGGACAGAATAAAAAAGGCGGGGGGCTCATATCGGTGGGGTTACCCATTCTCCCTGAGAGTAAAGAAAGACTCTAGATCATTTGTCCTGCGGCAACCTGTGGACTTACCTGAGCTGTTTTCGTTCTTGGGAGAAGAGTTAGCAGAGACAGAGATACCAAATTGGTTACAACACCTGGGCAGGCAAAAAGAACAGGGGGGACAGGAGAGTTAGACCTTCAACTACTCCAAGAAATGAAATACAGAAGAACCCAGCTTTGTATCTATATTTTTTTTCTTCTTAGGAGAAATGGACAAATTTTTCCCTTTTTCTTTTTTATATATGGTACCCCTGGGGACTGAGTTCTATCAAAAAAAAAAAGTCACGGGTTCCCCTGTCGTCCCCTTTCCTGTCAACCCCCCCCCCCCTCGCTCCCCCCTTTTTTTTTCTCTCCCTTTCCCGGTTTCCCTCCGTCCTCCCCCTTCTCCCTCCTCCCTTTTTTTTTTTTTCTTGTTTGTGTTTTGGGGGGAGGTATAATACTACAGTACGGATATAGACATAGATATATAAGTATATATGAGTATAAGTGTGGAGACCCTTGGTTTCTTTTTTTTTTTTTTTTTTTGGGGGCGCCCGACCTTTTTAACGGCCATTAAGGTTCTTGTTTTTTTTTTCTTTTCCCTTTTTGACAGACTCAGGTAACAAGAGGGCCCTCCAGCTCCCCACCCATTTATTGTTTGGCACGTGGTATTGTAATGTGATGGAGAGGGGGGGGGAGTCGTACCCCCCTTCCTTTTCCTCTCTGACACTTTCTTTTTTAGAATATGTTTTTTTTTTTTCTGAGGTTGGACATTTTGGATATTGGATATTTGCGGGGGTTTTCACTTTAAAGGTATATATTATATCTCTTGCATTTTGTTTTTTGTTTTTCTTTTGTCTTTGCCGGACACATTAAAATATCCGGTGGTGTGGAGGCACATATGTACACGAGGAGGGGAAAGTGGTAATTAGAGTGTGGGTTTTATGTTTTTTTATAAAGAGTTCACAAGGTATATTGGTCACATAAATCATAATATGATGTATTTTCTTTGGGTAGCACTGTTATTATAGCACATGAGGGTCAGGGGAATGGGGGGAGAGGGGAGTGTTTGGCCCTCTCTCTTTCTCACCCTTGGCCCTTCCTTAAGGATGGGAGGCCGGGGGGGTCCATAATGTATCGTGTAGTACAGAGAGTCTGTATAAATCTTTACTGCTTTCCCCCGTTCCCTTCTTTTCTTTCCCCGCCCCCCTTATTACTGATGGGGATGAATAGATAGACCTTGACCCTCATAGAGCAATGAAAATGTTTGCGTATATATACACCGGTACATGAGTGAGGGGGGGCGGGGGGAGGGGGGGCGGGGGACGGGGAGAAAATACTCATAATTTAGTTCTGTGCTGTGGGGGGGGGAGGGAGATGGGTGAAGGGGGTGGATGAATGGGGACGGTTGTGGGGGTGGGGGGGGGGTGTTGGGGGGGGAGGTGGAGCCGGGGTGAGATTATATAGTGGTAAAAAAAGGGAGGGGCTAGGAGAAAGCAAGGACACAGAAGATAATAAGTAAGGTAATTCTCCAGGCACCTCTCTCGCCAGATTTCAGTCATGATTTGTACAGACCTGGCTGAGGCTATTATTTATTTATTTTTCTTTCTGTGGTTATTACCTTTCATAAAGGCTGAAGAAATAAGGCTACTTAAAGATGTATGGGAAATGATCTCAATTACTCATATAGGCGTGCCGAGGGAGGGAGGAGGGAGCAGAGCCCTACAGTCATTTTGGACCAATCCCCCAAATAGGATTGCACCCACTGAACCAGAGGTGGGGGGGGGGGTTCCTGGGGTGGGTGTTCCCCTTAGGGGTTAGATAGGAGGGAGGGAAGGGAGTAGGGAGGGGGGACAGTAGGAGGGAGGGGGGTGGGGTTTTTTTTTTTTTTTTTCTCTTCCCTGCGAGATGGAGGAAATTAGGGTGACCTCTATGAATGCCAAAGGACTTAATGTCCCAGAAAAAAGAAGAATGCTTCTCAATGACTTGAAACGAATGGGTACAGATGTGGCCTTCATACAGGAAACCCATTTTAAAGCAAGTAGATTTCCGCTTCTCCAAAATAGATTTTTCCCATGTGTATACCATGCCTCAAATCAGGAGGCAAAATCAAAAGGGGTATCGATTATGATCGCGAGCCGGGTTCCATGGTCTCTGATTGGAGACGGGCAGATACAAAGGCCCGGTTTCTGTTTCTGAAGGGACATATGAGAGGGGTGAAGGTGACTTTGGCAACTTTATATGCGCCGAATGCTTTACAAGATTCATTTTAAAAAAAGACACTAACAAAATTAATAGAATTTTCGGAAGGTAAGCTGATCTTGGGAGGCGACTTCAATATCGCCTTAGACCCTAAAATGGATACATCTATAGGGACATCATCGGTCCCACATGGCATCAGGAGAGGAATACTGAGGAAATTACATGAAACACAACTGGTGGATGTATGGCGGATTATGCACGCCGGAGAAAAGGATTACACTTTTTTCTCTAATCCCCACCAAATTTACTCTCGTATCGATCTTTTCCTGATCCCACATGGTAACCGAGATCACCATAGGAAGTATAACGTGGTCAGACCATGCCCCAATAACCTTGTGTCTAGCACTTTCTGGGGCAGGGTGTGCCCCGGATAGAAGATGGCGCTTGAATGAGAGCCTGCTACAGAACCCGGAAATCCAGGAAGAAGTAGCAAAAGAAATTGAGGCCTATTTTCAGATAAACGATACCCCAGGAAGTGACCCCGGGATAGTGTGGGAGGCGCATAAAACGGTAATCAGGGGTATCCTGATTAAATATGGGTCTAAAATAAAGAAAGAAAGAGAAAAACAATTTAAGAAACTTTTACAGGAGATTCAGGAACTGGAAATACAGCACAAGAAGACACAGACAGCCTCTGCGGGTAGACACTTAGAATATTTGAGACGTCAGCTCACGGATATCATGCGGTTTAAGGCCAAAGCAATAATACAGAAAGGTAGGAAGACATCCTACGAACTGGGAAAAATAAATAAATAAATAAATAAATAAATAAATAAATAAAAAAAAAACACACACCAGTTCTGGGTTTGCTTTTCACAAGAAGCATTGCCTGATGTGAATAATGCCTTACACAAAAGAGCTCTCAGAAGACCTACGATTAAGAATTGTTGACTTGCATACAGCTAGAAAAGGTTATAAAAGTATCTCCAAAAGCCTTGCTGTTCATCAGTCCACAGTAAGACAAATTGTCTATAAATGGAGAAAGTTCAGCACTGCTGCTACTCTCCTTAGGAGTGGGCGTCCTGTAAAGATGACTGCAAGAGCACAGTGCAGACTGCTCAATGAGGCGAAGAAGAATCCTAGAGTGTCAGCTAAAGACTTACAAAAGTCTCTGGCATATGCTAACAACCCTGTCAGCGAATCTACCATATGTAAAACACTAAACAAGAATGGATTTCATGGGAGGATACCACAGAGGAAGCCACTGCTGTCCAAAAAAACATTGTTGCACATTTACAGTTGGCACAAGAGCACCTGGATGTTCCACAGCAGTATTGGCAAAATATTCTGTGGACAGATGAAACCAAAGTTGAGTTATTTGGAAGAAACACACAACACTATGTGTGGAGAAAAAGAGGCACAGCACACCAACTTCAAAACCTATCCCAACTGTGAAGTATAGTGGTGGGGACATCATGGTTTGGGGCTGCTTTGCTGCGTCAGGGCCTGGATGGATTGCTATCATCGAAGGAAAAATGAATTCCCAAGTTTATGAAGACATTTTGCAACTTAAGGCCATCTGTCCACTAGCTGAAGCTCAGCAGAAGATGGGTGTTGCAACAGGACAACGACCCAAAGCATAGAAGTAAATCAACAACAGAATGGCTTAAACAGAAGAACCGATTGAGATGCTGTGGCATGACCTCAAGAAAGCGATTCACACCAGACATCCCAAGAATATTGCTGAACTAAAACAGTTCTGTAAAGATGAATGGTCAAGAATTACTCCTGACCGTTGTGCACGTCTGATCTGCAACTACAAGAACAGTTTGGTTGAAGTTATTGCTGCCAAAGGAAGTTCAATCAGTTATTAAATCCAAGGGTTCGCATACCTTTTCCACCTGCACTGTGAATATTTACATGGTGTGTTCAATAAAAACATGGTAACATTTAAGTCTCTGTGTGTTATTAGTTTAAGCAGACTGTGATTGTCTATTGTTGTGACTTAGATGAAGATCAGATCACATTTTATGACCAATTTGTGCAGAAATCCATATCATTCCAAAAGGGTTCACATACTTTTTTTTGCAACTGTATAACATATGGCATGTATGATACCAGAGTGCCACCTTGAGGTAGAATTGGAGAACACCTCTCTAAATGAAAACTACAGTTTGAGCAGTCAAAAGCAGGTAAACAAGTTTGTAAGGCCAAATAAAAACCAGCAGCAGAGATTGATAGCTGGGACTCCATCATGCCTTAGAACCAGGGAATGAAGAAGATAGAATAAGCTGCTTTCGCCTGATCTCCAGCAACTGCTTAGGGAGTCCTTGTTGTCAACAGAGATCACAAACACACAATAACCGGAGTTAATAACTTTAAAGCTTATTTCTACTTTTACAGACCATAGTTTCTGCTTATTTGTTAGACATCTTGTTTGTTACAGCTGTCAGTTTTGTATAGAAAAAGCAATTTATACACTGCAGAGGTCTGAGCTTCCTTGCTTATACCACAAAGTAAGCTTACTAGATAGATTAAGCAAAACAGTTTGACTGTGCTGAACCCTGCTTTGTGAACCAGGCCAGACCGGGCTACATTCTACAGAGCTGCTTTTGAGTCGAGGAGCAGACTGCTGGGCCGAGCGCTGAGCCGAGGAGACTGCCCTGGGAGATCTTTCAGTGTCGGGTGCCGATGTGTGTGGTGCATGTACCCTGATCTCCACAGCCACATCGCCATTTAAGGCGACCCCCCCCCCCCATTGCATGACATGGGTGAATGGGTTACCAATCAACAACCTATTGCTGTAATTTGCCACTAGTTCTTGTTTGCCATACAGGCCTAGTCGAGCTCGCTCATGGACACTATACCCAATAGGCGCTAAATACCTTGGTGCTATCTGTTACTGGGAGCTGTCACAATTAACAACCAAGCTGCCATTGAACTCAGACTGCTGAATTGGATTATTTACCCTCCCTGTTTTTGCATTTCATACTCCTAACTTCAAGCACAGTTGCCTTCACATAGTCTACTTAAAGGGGAATACCCACTGAGTCCAACATACATTTTTTTCAGAATTTTCTTCCTGACTTCATACTTTAAAGCAGGGGTAGGCAACCTCGGCCCTCCAGCTGTTTTAAAACTACAAGTCCCATGAGACATTGCAAGACCCCAACAATCACAGGCATGACTCCTAGAGGCAGAGGCATGATGGGATGTGTAGTTTTACCACAGCTGGAGGGTCGTGGTTGCCTACCCCTGCTTTAAAGCAACATTACCCTGTTTTGCGCACCAACATTAAAGGGCCTTAACTGAGCCGGCAGAAGATTACACCAAAGGACTGTTCAGAACCAGCAGCACTCGTTTGCCGGAAATTTAACAAACTCTCAGGCCTAACCCTGACTGAGAGCCCTCAAGTGAGTTAGCCTGTCATTCTTATTGTTAGCTATTTGAAATCACTTGGGGCGTAATCTCTCGGTCAGAGAGCTACTGTTTATGCTTTTGGTACCGCAGTACCTGTTTAGCCTCATCTTGAAGGTACCAGAGTTTTTTTCATTGTATTTGTATTGCATGGTCTTCTCGTGTGCTAACTTTTAGTCATTGAACTGCTGTATTGTCCTACCACTCTGGTCTGTCAATACAATCTATTTGTTTTATAATGGTCAGTGTGTGCCCTCTTGTGCAACTCTGGTGGTGTAAGCAGGAGCAAGGTTCTGCCTAGGGCCAGGGAGAGAGAGTGGAGGACCCAATACTACCAGTGGCTTCTGTGGGGGTAGCACTACAGGGGGGCAGAGCATGTGTCCCCCAACTCCTGAACCAGGGACCCCCATCTCAAGGTGTTTTGTCTCTATGTTGATGGCCTCATTCCTACATCTCTGGCCTAGTGGACATGGGAGTATGAGGAAGGGAACTTTTCAAATTCTGGAAACTCCTGGAAATTGTTGGCCCTAATCCTATTTGAATGGTCAAGAATTGCATATTACCCCTTGTTACTCATTCACCAAAAAGTTAAGGGTAAATAAATTACAGTCTGTGAAAAAGTCATTTCATTGGAAGAAAAGTTGTCCTATGTTTGCCTAAATCCAAAACCAACCACCTCACCCAGCTATGTAGTCATGATGTCAATCATGATGTACGGCAACACGATGACCATTGCCATGATGATCTCCATCTGTCACTGTTACAAATGACAGCTTCCTATCTGGTTTATGAATGTCAACAAACCGGCTGGGATCCCAGGTGGTGTCACTGACCATACATGGTCATAACTATATTTCGTCAAAGATGTCACCCGGTATCCCTGGTTGGATCCTGCAACAATCCTAGATAGGGGTCTGCTGTGGATTTTTATAGCCCCCCCAACACACACACACACAAAAGACATATCCAGGCATGCAGTTTGGGTGGACAGAAAAGGGGTGATTATGAGTCAACCCCCTCCTGAATGATTCTAGGTCCTAAACATTCAGAGGCTACCTTGCGGGGGGGGGGGGGGTGAAGCCTTCTCCCCTGGCAAGGCACCTTGTCCTCATATCGATTGCCCAGTGGATTTGGGGCTTCAGTAGGAAAGCTTAGCAGACTCTGGATGCCACCTTTAGAATACTAGAGCCCCCAGACATCAGCCCTCTTCATCAGTTAATATGCAGAATATGGGGCAGTCAATTGTGAATAGAATACACACCACAGAAAAGTCCTTTAAAAAAACATAAACAATGCTGCAGGATGTAACGTCAATCACATCATCCAGTTATGCAGATCCAACATTAATCATGATAACTTACACCTCAACTCATGGCCCACTAAATGACAATACTCTCCATCACAAATAACAGCTGTCAGGCTGGCTGCTAAACATCAGTAAACCCTATGTGGTCAATGATGTTCCTGGGATCCACACTGGCTTATTTACAATGTGAAACAAGCCAGCGGTTAGGAAGCTCCTCCTTAGTGGTAGTAAGAATACCACCACTAAATAAATAACTTTCAGTGGCAGCCAAACTGATCAGATCTGGCCATTTAATTTGCCAAACTGCGAATGAGGTGGGTTCGGGTCAAATTCATGGTTGACCTAACCTGAACTTTACCCCTACTTGTGATGTGTTACCAGGTCCACTGTAACTTGAGAGCACTGGCTGAGGTTTGAACCATTAATGAGCAGGCTGAATGTACCAAGTGAAAAACACAGTAGCCAGGAAGTTTAAGACAGGAGAAAGCAACAGTGACTGCAGTGGTCTGAATTCTTACAAATTTTTAAAAAAAAGGTTCAGCAACAAAGGATCAGAGGTTGACCTAACCTGAACTTTACCCCTACTTGTGATGGCACTGGAGAAGTGAAAAACACAGGAGGCAACAGTGACGATGGTCTGAATTCTTACTAGGTTCAGCAACAAAGGATCAGAGGGGTATAAATTAACGACAGATGCAGGGTCAACAGACAAGCCAGGGTTGGCAACAGGTGAACCGAATAGAGCAAGGCAGCAGACAGTAACATAGATAAAGTAGCAGGCATCAGTGAGTAACAACAGGACAAATGTCCAAATGAACTCCGGAATGGAAAATCCAGAAGAATCTGGATTCCAAGAACAGGATCAGGTCACAAGTTGTGGGTTACAGGGTATTGCTGAATCTTTCTGACATTTACTGTATATTTGCTCTGTTAGGAGAGAGGGTTTAGGGATACAGGATACCTAGAAAAAAGCACAAAAAGATGACAGTTATTCTGAAGTAGAAGTTTTATTAATAAGGCCCTTTGAGAGCAGTCCAACAAACCTATGACCTTGCAAGAGCAGTCTGTCTTTTTTTAAAGTGGTTGTAAACCTCAGTCATGGAATTTGAGCAAAGCACATATATCTGTAGTGTTTAATTATCTCTCTCCTAAACTCTAATGCCCCGTACACACAAGCGTAATTTTCGTTGGAAAAAACTCTGATGGTTTTTCCTACAGAATTCTGCTCAAGCTTTGCTTGCATACACACGGTCACACAAGTTCTCGGAACGTTCGACCGCCAAGAACGCGGTGACGTACAACACTACGACGAGCCAAGAAAATTAAGTTCAATGCTTCCGAGCATGCGTCAAATTGTTTCCAAGAATGCGTGGGAATTTTGAGCGTCGGAATTGGTACAGATGATCAGAATTTCCGATCGGATCTTTTTCCGACCAAAAAAATAGAGAACCTGCTCTCAACCCTTTGCTGGCAGAAGTCCCGCCAGTCCGATGGAGCATACACACGGTCGACCAAAAGTTTACATCGGATTTTGCTGGCGGAATTTACGCTCGTGTGTACGGGGCATAAGTGCCGTTTCTCTCTGGTACTTCGTTCCTCTGTTATCAGCATGAGTCACTGGGACAGCAGGCCACACCTTGCCCCTTACCTTAGTTCCCCGGATACAACTATGAAGCAATAATAATAATAGACACACACACACCATCATTTGGCAAAAAATCGGCCGCAGTAAATTTATTGGTTTCACATATCATATATATTCAAACATATAAACATAATAAATCAAATATTCAGATAAAATTACATAACAGCAAAACCTTTGCCCAGTTTTCAGAACACGGGCTAATCCTTTTATTTCACAAAGAAAAACGCCCCCCCCGGAATCCGAGGTGACCCAACCACATAAAATTTACCGCGACATGGAGGGTGGAGGGAGCTTCTTCCTTTTCTGGTCAGGCGCTGCAAAGAGGAAGTAAAGACCCTCAGCAGCCCCTTTTAAATACTCCCCAGGGGCTTCCAGAAAATTCACTGGATTCCTATTGGACCACCTAAAGCTATGCATTCCCAAGAGACAGTACACTATTACCTGACCTAACCTAAATATCTAACCAGGGCTGGGTAACCTCTGTCCCAATAAAGTGGGCTCCAATGGTGTGCCCCCTTTTTACATTCTGAGAAGTTTTCCCGACACATGAGATAAATTTGTGTCGGGAAGGAGGGAGGGGAGGGAGAGCTCAGAACGGAGCTTGTCTATTCAGAACACAGTTCTTCAGATGTGTGAAGGGGGTGTGTTCCTTTCCTCCAATCAGCTCTCACACACTGTAACTGCAGTCTCTCCACCCTCCCCTCTGTGCTACTGAAAGATGAAGCTAGATTTTCAACATGATCTGCACTTTTGAAAAGGTATAGAGAGCAGAAGACTGTATATAAACAAGTAGAACCTATTTTGGAAGATTTGTTTAATCTCTATGTATAATCTGAGGCTGTTTACTAGGGCTGGGTAAACGGTTCGGCCCAAGCATAAGTTCAGGCAAAACTTTCGCTGTTCGGACGTTCGATGAACAGCCAAACAAATGGGTCGTTCGACCGTTTGTTCGCCCCCGAACCAACCACAGTGCATTGCAAGCCCTGATTGGTTGAAGCAGTGAAAGCGTCAGCCAATCAGGGCACAGAGCACTGTCAGAGTCATGATTGAACATTGTCATCATGACTTAACCCAATCATGGCTCATTCCCGCCCCACAGTATAAAAATATTCTTTCAATGGCAGCCATTTTCAGTGTGATTTTGGCATGGAGAGAGATAGAACAGGGCTCTGTTCAGTGCTATTAGATAGTTAATGTACTATACTGTGCTTTTTTGCTTCAATTGTCAGTGTAGAATATTAGTTTAGTGTCAGTCTAGGGATAGTGTGAGTGTAATGAGGAGGACCATCATTCAGCTTTGCAAAGTGTACAGCTAGAGTAGGGACAGCTCAGATAGTTTCACTGTAGTTTAGTTAGACCGTGTCATTCATACATGCATTAGTGTAGAGTAGGCACAGCTCATATAGTTTCAGTGTAGTGAGACCGTGTCAGTAATCTTTACATTAGTGTATAGCTAGAGTAGGGACAGTTCAGATAGTGTCAGTGTAGTGACGGTTGAACACGTCTATTTGATTGCGTTACTGCCAGTTTAACGCCATTTACTTCTGTGTGCGTTACTGCCAGTTTAACGCCACATAGTTTTGTGCATTACTGCCAGTTTAACGCCACATAGTTTTGTGCATTACTTCCAGTTTGACGCCATTTACTTCTGTGTGCGTTACTGCCTGTTTAATGCCATATCGTTTTGTGTGCATTACTGCCAGTTTAACGCCATATAGTTTTGCGTGTGTTACTGCCAGTTTAACGCCATTTACTTCTGTGTGCGTTACTGACAGTTTAATGCCATATAGTTTTGTGTGTGGGACTGCCAGTTTAACACCATATAGTTCTGTGTGCGTTACTGCCAGTTTAACGCCATTTACTTCTATGTGCGTTACTGCCAGTTTAATGCCATATCGTTTTGTGTGCGTTACTGCCAGTTTATCGCCATGTAGTTTTGTGTGCGTTACTGCCAGTTTAACGCCATATCGTTTTGCATGCGTTACTGCCAGTTTAACGTCATATAGTTCTGTGTGCGTTACTACCAGTTTAACTCCATATTGTTCTGTGCGTCACTGTACGTTTGGCGCATTATATTGCAGTTTATTATAGTGTATCTGTGGAGTGTGTCTGTGTAGTGTGAGTACTCAAATTAAAGTGGACCAAACACCTCTTTACTTTCATTAAAGTGCATCTACGTACAGATTTCAACTTCTTCTTTACATTTGCTTATAAGCACCACCCCCTCCTTTTTCTGCATATCATTACAATTTTTTACAGCAAGGCCAATTCTTGCTTTCATTGAGAGTACCTCTATAGTATTATGGTGGGAACGCGCCATCGACACCCAAAGACCAATTTTTACGCACCCATTACTTCTATACATACATATTACCTGCATATAAGCCTTCAAAATGGGGGATTTCACTGTGTTTGAAAGTTCTGGTATGAACCGAACAGGGGTCAGTTTGGCCCATCCCTACTGTTCACTTCACTGGGTATATGTGAGGGTTTACAACCACTTTAAGTAGCATTGGATCTCTCTCTCCGAGCAATATGTCTCTTAACACTTTTAGAGCATTCCAAGATAACTTGCTTGGTGCATTGTAAATCCTTCTCACAATGTTCAGATGGCAGTTTTACCTAGCTCCTCTGCGAGACTCTTCAGCAAGAAGATTGCCTTAGCCCAGTTACCTCCAGATGTCCATGCCAGCAAGCACCTAATGTCATTGGCCCTACAGCACATGCCCTTGGCTAACACAAAAGGCAGTCAGTGATTTCCAAACAGACATCCTGCCCAAGCAAAGCCCAGTGGGAACACTGGAAAGGTGGACCGAATATTTATCATCTCCCCAAACCTGCAAACTTTCCTCAGGGATTTGTTGTACCAGATAAATATTCATAACTCAGTGATTGTCCTTCCCACTCTACTTACTGGAACCTTCCCAAAGTTGGCCATAGATGGGTAGAATATAGTTTAAAAAAGCGTTTAAAACTCTCAATCGTTCAACTTTCTAAGGGTTAGTGATCTCATTTAAATTCTTGAAATGCAAAGTTTTATGGCAACCGTCGTGTCAGCTGACCCTTTAAAGCTGACCCTTTAAAGACAAGTACCATAGATGACTGTGCATTTTGTGCTTTGCGCACCTCTGACCCCTGCACTCTGTACAGTACATATTGCTGGCCTGTGTATTACCCACTCATGAGCCCTGCCCCTCTATACAGGTAACACTGAAATATGTCTCCAGTTCAACTTTCAGGAAGTAACAAGAACAATGCATTTTTTGGCAAGATCAACACGCATTTTCTGTACTTGCTGAAAATTCATAAACCTGACCCTTGCACTATGTACATTAAATACTTATGATCCCTCCACTCTGTATTTAGGCTGAAGTTTTAGGTCGCTCCCACTGTTTTACTGCAATTGTGCAGAAAAGCACTTGTGATAGAAAATATTAGATATTTAATAATTATTCTTTGTTTTGAGGTTTGTCTTTGCCCCGCTAACCTCCCATCCTCTGCCCCCTGGCCTTTTTTTTACTGCACCCCCACATCAGACAGGCTAGATCTGGTCCTGTGTACAACACATGTGCATGGTAAAATGTAACCCCGGAAGCACAAGAAAGATCTTTCCCCGTGCCGAAATTGCTACCCTCCTCTTTTGAGAATCCATAGCAAAATCAGAATGAACAAATTCACCAATGAAACGGTGGCTCAAATGTCAGATGTGCCGCTCACAGGAACAATGTGCAATTTCACATGTTCTTTGTTAGCTGGTGAAATAAATACAGTTGGCGAGTGGCAGGGTTCACAAAGGTCAAACAAAAATTTACATAATTCGTAAAATCCTCAATAAAAAGTGTACCATTTATGTTATTAACTATTCATATATTAATATGTTGACATAGCAGACTTTTATAATCTTCAAGAGCAGGTAGGACACCAAGAAGCAATCTGGCATAGATGAGTCAAAAACAGTTTGTATAAATTGAGTAAGGGATAACTTTGTGTTTTTTATGCCTAAGGGGAACTGGAAGACTCTGAGGATGAGGAAGATCTCCCTCCAAAACGTCGGGAGAAAAACTGGAGGATACCAAACATGAAACCTTGGTTGGCAGAAACTGATGATGAGGGTGCAGATGTCCCGGATGAAGAAGATGAAGATGAAGAAGGCTCTCCTGCTGGCAAGAGGGGAAAAAGAGGAAGGAAGGGACCTGGAGCAGCCAACAGAAAAGCAAAAAGGAAAGACAAGAAGAAAAAGGATGGTGATGATGGGTAACCTCGGTGCTGACTTTGTAGTTTATACTGTATGACATTATTTGTACTAATCATACAAAGATGTATGCATACTGTTATGCTTTTACACAGTAGCTCACTTCAGGAGAGAAAAGCACTTCCTGTTTCCTGTCATAGTTACTGGAAGATTCTTGCAAACATTCAACTTTACCCCCCAAGGGAATGTAACGTCACACTTTTTTATCTGCTCTATTTCTCAGAGTGACATTCCTCTTCACTCTGCTAAATGCTACCTTTGTCTATGTAGCACTTTATTTTTCTCTCTGCTGTTATCTTCAGTACTGCATCCACCATCAGGTGTGATCCCTGCTTCTTATTACTCAGCCTTTCCATCTGTGCTTCAGTACACAATGGATGGTGCATAATGTTGCTTTTACACCTCATGTACACCACTTCTGGACCAGTGGCGTACCCGTATGTCGTGGAACTTTTGGTGGTTATACCAGGATGATGTCTGCAACTGCAGGCATCACCCCGGTATCATTTTTTAGAGCCGATGTTTGACTTGCTTGTAATAGCAATCGAGCAGCTAGTTAGCTATTACAAACAGCGGGAGGGGATGTCCCCCTTTACATGACTTGCTTGGGCTCTCCTGTCACACCAGGAGACCTGAGCGACCAGCCAGCACATCGACCAGGTGGCTGGACAGCCAAACAAAGCTGGGATCGGCTTTGATCGGCATTCCACTATAGTAACCCGGTAGCAATGATTTGACATAATTTTCGGTTTACTCAGATGTCAACTGCACCATTTTTTAAAAGTCAAAGCATTCAAAAACACAGATCTTGGTGTTTTGAATGCTTTTAAGGGCAGAGGAGGGATCTGGGGGTTTTATAGCCCCCAGATCTCTCCATAAAAAGTACCTGTCATGTGCCTATTGCTGTCACAAGGATGTTTAGCAAATAAAGTAATCAATAAAAGTCAAAGCAACAGTCCAAAAATAAAAATAAATAAATAAAAGAATAATAAAAAAAAAAGTGCCCTCGCCCCCCTGTCCTCGTGTGCAAAGGCGAATGTGCATCGGTCCCATGCACAGGCAAGCGGAGATCTTCCCACACATATGAGGTATTACTGCGAACATCAGATCATGGATAGTAATTCTAGTACCAGACCTCCTCCGTAAATCTAAAGTGGTAACCTGTAAAGGCTTTTAAAGTGTTGCTTATGGATAGTAAAATTACGTTGTTTGTTGGGCATGCGCATGTTTGGTATCTATTTACTTAATTTAACATCATCTTTTATATTTTACAAAAAATTGGGTTATGTATTGTGCTTTTTTGCATTAAATTCAAAATAATGTACTTTTTCCCCAAAAATTGCAAAAGCCACCAATTTAATCTCTAGGACCTCTGTTTAAAAAATAAAATATATATATATATATATATACATATATATATATATATATATATATATATATATATATTGTTTGGGGGTTCTAAGTCATTTTCTAGCAAAAAATACTGATTGTTACATGTACACAAAAAGTGCCAGAAAGGGCCCGGTCTGGAAGTGGTTAAAAAACACTATTTTCACAGGCGTTTGGCATTTTTGTTTTCAGCCTATTTGTCCATGCACACATAGGTGTTTACAACTGTTAGAAGAGGAGATTTCACAGGCTAAGAAAAAAACACCATCACCAGTGAGTTCAGGAGAGGAGCTTTAAAGCAGAAGAAAGTTTGGCGATGTGGCTACATAAGGCATGCACACTGCCGAAAAATTTGTTTCTTTTCAATTCATTTGTTTTGTTTTTTCGTTTATCGGATCATTCATTATGATCGGCATTCGTTACTCTGGATCATTTGTAACTTCGGATGCATTCGTTTCGATGCATCATTCATTACTGCGGACTCAAACCACTCGTTCATTCGGACATTGGTTGTATTCGTATCCTTCGTATGTTACGATTTTTTTATTCGTTATTTCGGAGTCAGCATGCGGTACTGGGATTAATTTAGTAGGCCTCAGACAGCTACTAGCACATGTATTTAAAGGGTAAGTTCACCTTTGTACACTTTTTTTTTTTCTAAATTCCACCTCCCCTATGCATCAATATAGCATTCATGTACTTTTTTTGCCAAAAATATTAAAGCTTTACACTAAATCTACAGTCACTTACTTTTCTTGTCCTAATCCATGTTTCCAGACGTTTCATTCCATTCCATTAGTAATGTCTTTCTTCCTTTAAGTCATTACACAGGAAGTTGACCAGCTGACCTCATTAGCACACACTCCTCTGCATCATCCACCCACCCATTCCCAGGTGCACGTTTTTAAATGAAATGCAATCAATCAGTGGTCACCCTTCTCACTAAATACACAATATACAATCAGATTGCATAGTGTATGGCCATCTTTATACAAGTACATAGGAGGAAGTGGACAGAAACATTTAGCTGTCAATCCCCTTTAACAACTCTGCATAGCAGGAACTCGCATTCCCACATGCTGTTTTTGCGAGGGGTGGAGGCGTTTTGGAGCATTTTCACTCATCACACATAGGGCAACCCATCAACCTGAATGGGCTGCCCTACACAGCGTTTTTTACTGCGATTTTTGGTGCAGCGCATTTCTGAAATGCAAGGAAACACACAGATGTGAATAGAGCCTCATTGTTCTTGTGTTATCGCACCAATTTCACTTTCAGGCCCCATTCACATCTAGCATAATGGGAGCACACATTTTGTGTCTCGTTTTTCCTGTGACATGCATAGGGCAGCCTGTTGAGTTCAATTGGCTGCACTACATGTGGTTAATGGGACATTTTGGCGTTTTGTGGGTTTGTGTGTTTTTTACTGTGCATTTTGCAACATTTGCCCCTTGTTTTTTTCACATGGCAAAATGTGTATTTGCTTCTGTGTTTGGTATGCCGTTAACAATTAATGGCACTGAAAGTGCAACTAGTAATTTTGGGGTTTGTTAACATGGCCATACACTATGCAATCTAAATGTATGTTGTGTATTTAGTGAGAAGGGTGATCACTGATTGATTGCATTTCATTTAAAAAACGTGCACCTGGGAATGGGTGGGTGGATGATGCAGGGTGTGTGCTAATGAGGTCAGCTGGTCATCTCCTTTCTATGTCATGACCTAAAGTCTGATCAGGAAGAAGACATTACTAATGGAAACATCTGGAAAAGTGGATTAGGACAAGAAAAGTAAGTGACTGTAGATTTAATGGAAAGCTTTGATATTTTTGAGAAAAAAAGTACATGAATACTATATTGGTGCATAGGGGAGCTGAAGCGTGTTGCGCATGCACTTTCGGTGGCAGCGTGTTCCCGGGAACACAGCTCGTCAACGACGGTGGTAAACAGCCATTGGCCGGCGGCTGTTTACCACGTGATCGATCCTTTAACAGCCGATCACTAAATGTCAACAAACCGCGGTAACGGGATGTTACCGGGTTCTCCTCCTCACACACGATCGTGTGTGAGGAGGAGATTGCGGTAACATCTCATTACCGCCTACAGTGTACACCAACACACACCGATTGCCCCCTCAATAAAGAGGACCTGTCACCACCCATCAAAGTACCTGTCACAGTTCATCTGAGTACCTGTCACAGTCCATCAGAGTACCCAAGTACCTGTCACATTCCATCAGAGTACCCGAGTACCTGTCACAGTCCATCACAGTACCTGTAACAGTCCATCAGAGTACCCGAGTACCTGACACAGTCCATCAGAGTACCCGAGTACCTGTCACAGTCCATCACAGTAGCTGTAACAGTCCATCAGAGTACCCGAGTACCTGTCACAGTCCATCAGAGTACCTGTCACAGTCCATCAGAGTACCAGAGTACCTGTCACAATCCATCAGAGTACCCGAGTACCTGTCACAGTCCATCAGAGTACCCGAGTACCTGTCACCAGGCCATCAGAGTACCCGAGTACCTGTCACCAGGCCATCAGAGTACCCGAGTACCTGTCACCAGGCCATCAGAGTACCTGAGTACCTGTCACCAGGCCATCAGAGTACCCGAGTACCTTTCACCAGCCCATCAAAGTACCCGAGTACCTGTTTGCAGCTCATCAAGTTACCCGAGTTCCTGTCTCCAGCCCATCAGAGTACCCGAGTACCTATCTGCAGCCCATTCCTCATAGAATATACGTTGGGGTTTTTGCTTTCCAAAATGGGGTCATTTTGTGGGTAATTCCACTGGGCTGGTGCTTAAGGACCTTCAAGTGTGATGGGTAGGAATGAAATGAGATTGTAATGTATGCTACTTCAATGCTGGGCCTTTGTATGTGGCCAGGCTGTGAAAAAGTCCCACACATGTGGTATCGCCATACTCAGGAGGAGTAGCAGAATATTTTGGGGTATCATCTTTGCTATGTACATGCTATGTGTTGGAAATATCTGATAAATGGACAACTTTGTGTAAAAAAAAAAGCGTTTTCATTTTTTTCCACATTTTTCAAAAATGAACCGTTCAAAAGACTCATTATACCTCATAGATTATACGTTGGGGTGTTTGCTTTCCAAAATGGGGTCATTTTGGGGGCAATTCCATTGTCCTGGTGCTCCAGGGCCTTCAAAAGTGTAATAGGTGGTTGAGAAATGAGATGTGT
Organism: Lithobates sylvaticus; assembly: GCA_028564925.1. Lineage (NCBI taxonomy): Eukaryota > Metazoa > Chordata > Amphibia > Anura > Ranidae > Lithobates > Lithobates sylvaticus. Next base: position 308,211,645 of record CM053026.1, on the reverse strand, counting down.
CATTTATGCTTGTAGAATGCCTGAAGATGCTTCTTCAATGTTGGGCCTTTGTATGTTGCCAGGCTGTGTAAAAGTCCCACACATGTGGCATCGCCATACTCGGGAAGAGTAGCAGAATGTATTTTGGGGTGTAATTTGTTGTATGCATAAGCTCTGTGAGAGAAATAACCTGTTAATATGACAATTTTGTAAAAAAAATAAAAAATAAATCTTAATTTTGCAAAGAATTGTGGGAAAAAATTACAACTAAAAAAAATTCACCATGCTACTTACTTAATACCTTTGAATGTTTACTTCCTAAAAAGGGGTAATTTAGGGGCTATTTGTACTTTCCTGACTTGTTAGTGTCTCAGGAAATGAGATACACCTGATATACTGAAGGCCTGATCAGATGTGATCAATTTTCAGTGATTGGCACCATAGTTTGTAGACTCTATAACTTTCACAAAGACCAAATAATTGACACTAATTTGGGTTATTTTTACCAAAGATATGTAGCAGTATAAATTTTGGCCAAAATTTATGAAGAAAAATTACTAATTTGCTAAATTTTATGACGGAAACAAAGAAAAATTCATTTTTTTCACAAAATTTACGGTCTTTTTTATTTCTAGCACAAAAAAAAACACAAGTGATTAAATAGCACCAAAAGAAAGCTCTATTTGTGTGAAAAAAAGGACGCAAATTTCATATGGGTACAGTGTTGCATGGCTGAGTAATTGTCATTCAAAGTGTGAGAGCACTAAAAGCTGAAAGTTGGTCTGGTCAGGAAGGGGGTGTAAGTGCACTGTATTGAGGTGGTTAAAGAACAAAAATGCATTCAATATTTCTTTATATTCAGCGATAACAAATAGTCGTAAAGAAAGAAAAACGAAATGATCAGAGTGTAATGGATTCATTAAGCTCGTAGGTTGAATCGTTTTTTGTTTTTTTGAATTTTCGTTCTTTCGTATTTTTGTTCTTTCTGACAATTAGTTTTCGTATGCATTCGTCAAATAGTCTTTTGAATGAACGAATATGCCGAATTTCGTCTAAAAATGAATTTGTAACAAAATGAATTGCACATGTCTATAAGGCATCCTGCATCAGGGACAGATCCAGGAAGCTGTTCAGAGACACTTCACTTGTTCTGTTTTACTAATAGCTTAGCTCTAATGAGTGCCCATTACCTTAGCCTAGTAAAAAGCTTAGTTTCATGTGCATTATAATGTGCGATATGCTTCTATTTTAATCAGACACAATGTTGATATTTGTTATAGACAATAGCCTGTAGCCTACTTGGCTAAAAAAATTCTTTTATAGGTCTGACGAAGATGAAGACGATATCACAGAGGAGGAGCTAGATAAATTAAAAGAAGCGGTAGAGGAAAAAAAGAAACTAATTGCAACTATAAGAAACAAGCCTTGGAAAATGAAGCAAAAATTGGAAGTGTTAAAGTAAGACTTAACACCATGGTAATATTCACTATCGTTAAACATTTAAAGTGGTTTTAAAGCCTAAGGCCCCTTTCACACTGTTGGACCGTTCAGGTTTTACGGCGGACCTGAAAGGGCGCTCCATGCTGGTCTATGGAGAGACGGATGTCAGCGATGACATGTCCGCTGACATCTGACCTGGTCCGAGCCGCCTAATGCCGACGGATGGCCCTACGTCCAGATCCGTCGCTGGCGGATCGGATCGGGTGAGATCTGATGAAAACGGATCATTCGATCTCTCCATAGAAGCCAGCAGCGCTCGACAAGCCCCTTCCCGCTCAGTGGGCAGAGAGGGACCTGTCATCCGCCGGCTCAGCGGAGATCAACGGAGAGATCTCCCGCTGAGCCGGCGGACAGAGGTGGACTCCGTGGAAGTGGATCCGCCTCGTGTGAAAAGGGGCCTTAAGAATCCATTAAGGTGAAAAACCTTCTGTGCTGCAATTGCCCCCCAGACCTCCCCCTATTTCTTACCTGAGCCCGATCTGATCCAGCGATGTGCAAAATCGCAGCTGTTTCTCTCCCCATTGGACAGATTGATAGCAGCGGGAGCAATTGGCTCCCACTGCGGTCCACCAAGTCCAGTGACACGGGAGGGGGGGTGGGGCCGAGTCTCGCTGTCTGTGTCAATGCGAGACAGCGAGCATGTATGGGTGCCACTTGCCCTGGGGGCACCCAATGAAGAGGCAAGGCCTGGAGTATCGGCAGGGGACCCCAGAAGAAGAGGCTTGTGGCTGCTTTGTTCAGGTAAGAGGCTTGCTATGGGGGCACTCGGAAGGCAGGAGGAGACAGGAGTGCCAGTGGGGGACCTGAAAAGGAGAGGATTGGGGCTGCTCTGTGCAAAACCATTCCACAGCGCTGGTAAGTATGACATGTTTGTTAATTAAAAAAAAATATGAATGTTTACAATCACTATAAGTTAGTTTGTTAGTGTAGACATTTTACAAATGTAACATCAAATGTGTCAATATGTCGGTTCTTTTTTTATTTTGTAGTGTCTACATTTATGGAATAAATGATTCGCTTTTCAAAATTTTAGGGATGCTCAGCAGTTTGTGGAGAAGTTTGAAGGAGCACTTGGAAAGGGAAAAGGAAAAAAGTTTTATGCGTATAAAATCATGATGCTCAAAGTAAGTTGATTTTATTATGCCAACCTTGTTATTTTTCACATTTCATTTACATAAAAGGTAACTTATGTTGGGGAGGTGGGATGTCACCTACCTTTCCCTCATCTAGTAATGCATTTGCATAAACATGGATAACTGAGCAATCTGTGTTTTACAAGTTTATGGAAAAATATTTCAAAAGTAGAAATGAGTCAACTAATTTATACAGACTGAGGTTTAAACTGTGTATGGCAGAATTATCTATATCCGATATGGTCATGAATTCCAGAGGTCTCTCAAAAGATGCCAACTTGTATGAACATGTGGCTCGTGATAGTAACATGAATGATATTAGCATTGTCCTTATTTTGAGAGAAAGGGCCCAAAAATTAGTTAGGGCAATTAATTCAATACCATGTACAATGGTGAACTGGTAGGGGGCTTCAGCTCTGGGAACATCTTACATGTTCCATGCTAAGATCGGGTGGAACATGTAACTTGTTCCCAAAGGTGAACGTATCCTTTAACTATAAGACTTAAATCTGAACTCCACACGGATACTGTATACAGTAAAAGCACACATTATTGCAGCTCTGTATTAATTATTATTTTTTAATGTACCGGTAAGTACTGTACGTACTTGAATTTGATCGAGATCAGCCTTTTGCAATTCACTGTACATCAGAGCTCACACTGGGAAAATCAATACAAGGAGCCAGTTGTGCTAGAGTTCTCATATGCTAACATAGATCATGCTGACAGAAGCAAGAGTAGAGTGACAGAAAGATGGCCTCATCAGTGTGCTGCTTCTCCTTTCACTGTCCAGTCACATGCTAGGGGGAAGGACAAGACCTGCATAAATTGGAAGGCCGGGTACCGGCCTGAAGTTATGGGAGGAGCCCGGAGGGTATTTAAGCAGCCCAAAGGCCGCCGGTCTTTGTCGGTTTCCTGTGCGTGATATCTGATACGTCAGACATCTAGGACCGACTCGTTCGAGACAAGCGCTGTTGGTGCCGGTTCGCGAGCTCCGTTTTCGTCTGTCCATCTCCTCTTGTTGCAGTCCCGCGTTCCGTGTTCGTAAGTCGTGTTGTCCCTTCGTGTCGCACTCGTGTCGCCGAGTCGCAGTTCGTTCAAAGAGTCTGGTTCGGCTGTCGCAGGTAGGGCTTCGGCTCCCATGTTTACGTTCTCATGCACTGCTTATCATGTCACTAAACTGTGGTCTGCGTAGCTCACGAACCACGCGCTGCTTGTCTCGAAACCTAAACACTTACTCGCACGTTTTTGGTTGTACACGATCGGGAGCCATCTAGCGGCACGCACATTCAGGGCTGCCGCCACGAAACACTCCGACCGATGCCGCATCCGGCACTCAAGGGTTCCCTTACGCGGTCGTGCTACGCAGTCTTCGAATCGTTCAAACACGACTCACGCACGGGTGCCGTTCGCACTCACACGCATCGTTCATGTCCTGCCACTATTCGAATCAGTGGCGCCAGCGAGCGTACCAAATCGCTATTCACATTCCGAAGCACTGTTGGCATACAATTGTACGAATCACTTCGACCGTGTCGAAACATTTCACGTGTTAGCATGACAATCATTTCATCATTTCAAACATGGCTAACGTATCAGGCCATTCGGTCATGCTAAATCATTTCGCATCAGTTAAACAGGGCGTTCATGCCATCGCTTCGATCCTGGTCCGGTCGCATCCATACATGCTCCGATCGGGGCGATCCAGATGCACGACTACCCGGCCTCATTTCGATACATGCGCCAAGGGCGGAATCACATCACTGGTTGCGTACATTCCTGATTCTTGCCCCTGTCATGGTATATCATTTCTGTCACCTTACCACGCCCGGCAGGAATGCAGTCACTACCTCGCACTAATTCGTGTCGGCGTGCCCCAGGCCGGCCTCATTTCAATACATGCGCCAAGGGCGGAATCGCATCACTGGTTGCGTACATTCCTGATTCTTGCCCCTGTCATGGTATATCATTTCTGTCACCTTACCACGCCCGGCAGGAATGCAGTCACTTCCCCGCACTAATTCGTGTCGGCGTGCCCTAGGCCCGGCCTCATTTCAATACATGCGCCAAGGGCGGAATCGCATCACTGGTTTGCGCACATTCCTGATTCTTGCCCCTGTCATGGTATCTCATTTCTGTCACCTTACCACGCCCGGCATGAATGCAGTCACTACCTCGCACTAATTCGTGTCGGCGTGCCCTAGGCCCGGCCTCATTTCAATACATGCGCCAAGGGCGGAATCGCATCACTGGTTTGCGTACATTCCTGATTCTTGCCCCTGTCATGGTATCTCATTTCTGTCACCTTACCACGCCCGGCATGAATGCAGTCACTACCTCGCACTAATTCGTGTCGGCGTGCCCTAGGCCCGGCCTCATTTCAATACATGCGCCAAGGGCGGAATCGCATCACTGGTTTGCGTACATTCCTGATTCTTGCCCCTGTCATGGTATCGCATTTCAGTCACCTTACCACGCCCGGCATGAATGCAGTCACTACCTCGCACTAATTCGTGTCGGCGTGCCCTAGGCCCGGCCTCATTTCAATACATGCGCCAGGGGCGGAGTCGCAAAAAAAAAAAAAAAAAAGAGACTTTGACTCTTGTCCTTGTCATGTTATATCATTTCTGTGTCACCTTACCACGCCCCGGCGTTAATTGGTCACCTGCCTGTACGAATTCGCGACGGCGTGCCCTAGGCCGGCCGCATTTCTACAAAAAAAAAAAAGGGAGCTTGGAGTCGGACCCGGTGGCAGCTGGATGTCACAGTTCGGCCTCAGCAATACCCAGGCAGTTAGCCTCGTGTCACGGTTGCCTCCATTCCTGTACGTGCTCCAGAGTCCGGCTCACAGGCACCCCCATACGGTACGAACGGGCCGGGCCCTGTCACGGGAAGTTCGTTCAGTTAAGGCAACATGTCAAGTCAGTCATTCGTGTTGACATCTGTCATTTGATCCCACAGCGGTCTCGGCAGTCGACTTAAGTCACTATCGCCTGTTGTTATCATCTACGTTGGGTTCCGTCGCTCTGGACGGCAGCAGTTTAGGCTCTCAATAGGTACTTTCTCTCACACTCTCTCAGGTCAGTCAGATTCAGTAGGTCCACCTGCACCAGCTTCATCAGGGTTCCAGCAGGTAAATAAAAAAAAAAAAAAAAAAAAAACGCTGGGGCACGAGGGGCTCCTGCTTTCTCATGGCAGGTACGTAGATCATAGGTGACACATTCAAACTCATTGCTTGTCACCTCTTTATAGGCCCAGCCTGCAGACACGTGACCAGTCTACTAAGTAACGGGTCTTGGCAGCCGCCATGTCATCAGTCGGCAGCGATGACCTCACCACCCCGCTATCTCCGGCATCAGCCTCCGAGGCTGGCAGTGTCCAGTCCCTTAGGGCATGGACAATTCCCAGGCTGTCCGCCGAGCTGAGACGCAGAGGGATACCCTTCTCGGCCGCGGCCAGGAAGGCGGAGCTATTCAGGCTCCTCTTCCCACCACCGGCCGCAGCAAGCCCCAGCAGCCAGCAGGCGTCTCTGGAATCGATTTCAGCCGCCGTCGCTCAGCTACACACCCTCGTGTCTTCCCTGTCTTCCTCAATCGTTGAGGTCCAGGACAGGGTGTCTCGTCTAGAGACTAGCCCGGCTGCCACGGTTCCGGACCCTGCGGTGGTCCCAGCCATCAGTGCACCGGCCGCAGGTAGTGAGCTTGCCACGACTACCGTTCACCCTTCCCACCTGGTGCCACCCAGCGTAAGGAAGGACATTTTAGAGGGCAGAGACGTTAACCTGGCCTCACTCATGATCTCGGTCCATGACTTGGCCGAGAACAAGGATTACACCTGGGGGGACGTCTCGGTGGTTTTGAAAGCGAAGGATCCGAGGCTCAACAGAAAGCTCACGGTGCCCGAGTTCACGCTCGCTTTCGGCATGTTTAGGGACGTGCTGTGCTCAGCCTCCCCCGGCAGACGGGAGGAACTGGACCTCTACCTCCATTTGATCGTAGACCTGGGCCACAAATACGGTGGCTCAGCGTTCTACGACTATCATCGGTCCTTCTCGGCCAAAGCCGCAGCCAGATTCTCACAGTTTCATTTGACAACGGACTGGAGCGTAGTGGACACGGAGTTGTTCTGCCGCCACTTCGCGGGTCTTCGCTCCCCGCTATGTGCTGTCTGTCAGTCAGCGTCCCACACCACGGTCTGGTGTGCCAACATAGCCTCTGTCCATCCGATAGCTAGCACGGCCTCTACCAGCACGAGCCAGGCTCAGCAGGCCCCGGCGCAAGGGCAAAAGGTGGACAAGTTGGGACGTCCGGTGCGGATGGTTGGGGGAGCCGCCATTTGCAACAATTTCAATTGCGGCTCCTGCAATTTCAGCCAGTGCCGGCTCTTGCACGTTTGCACCCTATGCCAGAGGGCGCACCCCAGGATTCTATGTGAGGTCAAACAGAAGAACCACGACTAAGCCGGGTCAATGCCCTTTGGCTCGGTGTTTACTTGACCTCACACCCCACTCCGTCACTCGCCAGCTACCTCATCCGGGGTTTCACCGATGGGTTTCATACCGGGCTCATCACCCTGCCCCACTCCACCCACGAATGTCCGAACCTACGCTCAGCAGCAACAGATGAGCCAGCGATTGACGTCCTTCTGCAGACGGAGTTGGATCGGGACTTCTTGATAGGCCCGTTCAGTCAGTCTCCCTTTAACATCTGGAGGGTTAGCCCTATCGGGCTTGTACAGGGAATATTTTTTCAAATAAAAACGTCTGGTGTATGATCTGTCAGCGCCTCATTCTTTCCGTCGCTCCCAGTCTCAACTCGCTCGTCCCCTCGTCAAGTGGAGGGAGCGATATTGTTTCGCGACCAATTTGACCTTCGGGTCTAAGAGTAGCCCTTGGGCAGCCAGGGCAGATCTGGCCATGGGGGAACACTTTCTTGGTAATTGGGACGGTGTGTCCCTGTTCATCCCAGTCGTGTCCACGCAGTCACCTCAGGTGGTGACCGATGCGGCGACATCCACAGGATGCGCCGCCATTTTTGGCCATTTGTGGTTCGCCGCCCCTTGGCCTCCTCAATTACTAGCCACACCAGGCTTCACTACCACGTCAGCCCTCTTTGAGCTCTTCCCCATCGTAGCAGCCGCTCACCTATGGGTCACCATTGGTCTGGACAGACTGTGGCTTTCACGACAGACAATCAAGCCTCAGCCAAGATCAGCAGCAAGGGCAGGCCTAAATCCAGGCCCGTCATGTCCTTCCTCCGCAGACTGGTCCAGCTGTCCCTACAGCATCAGTTCAATGTTTACTGCTCATTCATTCCAGGGAAGTTTAACTCAGCGCTTATTGTCATTCTCACCTAGCACTGTCACACAGCACGATACGCCAGTACGTGGCCGGGGTGCCGCACTACTTGTCGCTTCAAGACCCCGCGAGGCCTTCGGTGTTCTCCTGCCACGCAGTGAGGGCTCTACTACGGGGAGTGCAGAAACACCAGCCGCCAGTCAGCCCGAAGCGGCTGCCTACCACGGGGGAGATCTTCAGGGGAATGTCTGACATCCTGGATAGGTCCCCTTTCGGTCTCCTCCTCAGCACCGTTCCGCAGGCTGCGATACACATGGCGTTTTATGGGTTTCTACGGCCAGCGAGTTCACTCGCAGCCACCCAGCCGGTCCAGCCTTGCATAGAAGTAGTCTCTGCCGCCACCAGGATCACTACGTCCTTCACTTGGCGACATCCAAAACTCAGCAGCGAGGTTCCGGAGTAGATGTTCACCTGTACAGGACTCACAACAACTGGTGCCCAGTTGCCGTGTTAAACCGCTTGACGGCACTGCTATCCGACCGCCCAGGGTCCAGTCCGCTTCTACCCTTTCCGGTATAACCCCTCAACTCGTCGCAGTTCGTGGAACATGTCCGGGTCCTTCTCGGCAATCTTCAGTTGGACCCCAGCCAGTACTCCGGGCATTCATTCCGGATTGGGGCGGCCACGACGGCCTCAAGACAGGGGGTTCCGGACCATGTGATCAAGGAACTGGGTCGGCGGAATCGGCCTGCTTCTCTCGCTACATTCCTAACCCACAGTTAGAGGTGGCTCAGGCCTTTGCTCGTCTTACTCAGTGACATTACCTTTAATAAATAATTATCCCCTACCTGAAGGTTTTTGCCCCCTTATTTTGGTGTACCATACGGTAGACCAAGGCACACTTTCAGGTCTATTTCATGTTGGTGAGTTTTGTGTTGTTCCTATATGTCATCTTTACTCATGTCGTCCGTAGGGCTCTAGACCATAAATTGGAAGGCCGGGTACCGGCCTGAAGTTATGGGAGGAGCCCGGAGGGTATTTAAGCAGCCCAAAGGCCGCCGGTCTTTGTCGGTTTCCTGTGCGTGATACCCACCCACCCTCCCCTTTTAAAAGCCTCTTCCAAGTATTCTTACCTCAGACTGAATACTCATTCCACATTATTCCATAACTACTTCTTATCATTCTTTATCTAGGGTATGCCCCCTTATTTTGGTGTACCATACGGTAGACCAAGGCACACTTTCAGGTCTATTTCATGTTGGTGAGTTTTGTGTTGTTCCTATATGTCATCTTTACTCATGTCGTCCGTAGGGCTCTAGACCATAAATAGAAATTAAGTTCCTTTGGCAGGTTAAACAGTCCCCATATGTTTTTCATCTCTTTAACTGTTTTCTTGGCATTCAGCTTGAACATTGTCTTTTACAGGACTAGATCATTCATCAAAGTCTGATCATTCCTTGCTGAATGATGTCCTTCCATGTATAGCCAGCCCTGAGCCTACATTAAAGCAGAATTATCAGTAACTTTACAAGTCCACATGAATATATATTTTTTTTGACATGTCACAATAAACCGCAACCGTACCATTAAAAAAAAGAAAAAAAAAGATTGCTTTTTTATTCTTAACCCTTTGCCATTGAACCATTTTTTTAAATTATTACACACACATGCATAAAATGCACAGTTTAGGCCTAAACTATACCTCTAACACCCAAAACATTGTATATTTTGTCAAAACCTAATTGTAAAAACTGAAGTTAGAAGCTGCCATGCACAGCTGGACCAGATTTTTGCAGATTTTGCAAATCAACCCCAATGTGTCAAGTAAAAAGTTACCAAATATGTCAGGCCTTAAAAATGTTTGCAGTGATGGGGTGGCAACAAACGACAATACTCCAAATTTTACACACGTGGTGCTTTAAAACCATCTACTACTCCTTTAATTAGAGCTAACTCTAGAATTATTCTTCCCACTTTGACATGCACAGCAATGACTAATAAGTGTTGTGCAATTAGCATTTAATTATATGTGTGCGCTTTAGCCACTTTACGACCAGCGCACGACTATGTACGTCCCTTTTTTGAAGAGGGATATCTCGGTAATGGCAGCAGCTGCTGCCACAATCGAGATATCCATCTCTTCAGGCGCCGGTTGTAATTTCCGATAATGGTAGTCATTGCGGCGGATTCGCCGCAAGATCACCGTTATCGGCGGCGGAGAGGTGCCCCCCCTCCCGCCGCTCTCCCACGCCTTCCGCCGCTTACCGGAGCCATCAGCAGCGGCGAAAGCGATCGGGTCCTGCTCCGTGATGGGTATAGAGACGAGTGAGGCTAAGATGGCCCCCACCCGTCTCTATACCATAGCAGGGCGGAAGCGACGTCAAAACGTCACTTCCGCCCATGCGTCTTAAAGGCACATTTTCCAAATGTCATTTTTTTAAATGACATTTTTTTTTTTGCATTTAAGTCCAAATATGAGATCTGAGGACTTTTTGACCCCAGATCTCATATTTAAGAGGACCTGTCATGCTTTTTTTCTATTACAAGGGATGTTTGCATTCCTTGTAATAGGAATAAAAGTGAGCCATTTTTTTTTTAAAACAGTGTAAAAATAAATAAAATCAAGAAAAATAAATAAGAAAAAATAAATAATTTTTTTTTTAAAGTGCCCCGTCCCGACGAGCTCGCGTGCAGAAGCGAACGCATACGTGAGTAGCGCCCGCATATGAAAACGGTGGAAAAACCACACATGTGAGGTATCGCCGCGATCGGTAGAGCGAGAGCAATAATTCTAGCCCTAGACCTCCTTTGTAACGCAAAACATGCAACCTGTAGAATTTTTTAAACGTCGCCTATGGAGATTTTTGAGGGTAAAAGTTTGACGGGCGCAATTTTAAAGCGTGACATGTTGGGTATCAATTTACTCGGCGTAACATTATCTTTCACGATATATAAAAAAAATTGGACTACCTTTACTGTTGTCTTATTTTTTTATTCAAAAAAGTGAATTTTTTCCAAAAAAAGTGCGCTTGTTAGACCGCTGCGCAAATACGGTGTGAAAAAAAGTATTGCAATGACCGCCATTTTATTCTCTAGGGTGTTAGAAAAAAAACAATATATAATGTTTGGGGGTTCTAAGTAATTTTCTAGCAAAAAAAAAAAAAACTGTTTTAAACATGGAAACACCTAAAATCCAAAACGAGGCTGATCTTAAAGTGGCTAGATTCACATTTTAGCTTTGAACTTGTTTTAGCCCTTTCAATGCAATGGTGTGTTGTACACTTCATTGGTAGTGGATGAGTTAGACCTTGGGTTCCAGTCAAGTGACTAAAGCTGGCCACAGATGGACCAAAAATCAGCCAGTCCTGGCTGAACTGGACGATTTTCGACGTATCTATGGCTGCTCCTGCTCAAGAGAAGTTAATCTAATGATTGACTTCACTCAAATGGGAATGTTGGAAAATGTTTTACTTGATCAGCACTGTAGCCAGTTAGTGCAGTGCTGATCAGTGCCGTCAGAATACAATGGCACAGTGGGAAAGCATTCCCCCATCCACCTCATTTATATTTTTGTTTCTTGTTTTGTTTTTTGATTAGCTTGCCAGCTGGTCAAAGCATCTATGGTCAACTTAAGATTAGACCTAAGAAGGACATTTTTGTTCAAATGATGTTATTAATTTTCTGATGGTAGGAGGCAGCATTTTCTCATTTACCTCTCACGTAAACCTCATTCGCTTTCTGTTAGTTTGCAAAGTAATCGACTGTACATGGCTTAAATATACTGTATTAGAAAGCACACAGCCAAGAACATAAGGTATCGCACAGGCACAAGGATTTATATGACTGTATCGCCTTTGTCCTTGATTCAAGATGATTCTTGACTTTTTGAGAAGGTTGAAATATTTTTTAGGTAAAGTACTGTGATCTCTGTGAGAGATAATACATTTGTAGAATTGCTAAACTTAATTAGCAGGCACAGACTCCACATGAAATATATATATATTCGATGCAAGTTCACAATCATTAACATGCATATTTTTCTCTTAGAAATGGATGAAATTCCAGCGAGATTTTGAAAATTTCAGAACTGCCTGTATACCATGGGAAATGAAAATTAAAGAGATTGAAAGTAAGATTTTATTTACTTTATGTGCCATATATGGATGGTTTCAATTGCCCTGCCATTAATGTAATGTATTACTAATTCTTATCACACTAATAAAATATTTTTGACATAGAAATAAAGTAACAGCAAGCTAAAGGTAGTTTTTCCAAGCCTATGTTTTTTCTCATATATGAAAAATGGCCTACAGACACGTGAAAGATATTGCTGGGTGAAAGTTGGAGAGCAGTCTGGTGTTTTCACTGGTTCCAACTTTTCCTGAGGGAAAAACACCTTTATATATGTCTGCATTACTTACTCAACTACAAGCAAGTAGACATAACTAATAATACTGTATATCAACATTAGTGATATAAAAATTCAGTAAAAGTCAGTAAAAAAGTAAAAAAAAAAATAGCATGTCCTGAGTTGTTTCTGTTACATTTGCAAGCAACAGATGTATGCATTTAGATTGCTTTAATAAAACAAACTTGTGACTTCCACAGAAATACCTGAGGCACTGAATCAATGAACAGATAAGGGAGAAGCAGTTTGTATTATTTTTTTGGTAACAACATTGCAAACCTCATTAATTTTATTATTATTAATATTTTGTACCACATTGTATATTGAAGATGAGCTATCATTTTCAATTAAAGAAAAACTACAACTGCATTTCTCTTTTGCCAGGTCACTTTGGCTCTTCTGTTGCTTCGTATTTTATATTTCTTCGTTGGATGTATGGAATTAATATGATACTTTTTGGATTGACATTTGGCCTAGTCATGGTACCAGAGGTAATCAATTATTAAGCTTGCTTATCTTGACTTTAAACTTTGAATTTGTTAGATACTGTAAGAAAAATATGCTAGTATTTGGAGGTTTGTATATACTCACAGATATGAATACATTTATTTTTTAGGCATTGATGGGCAAACCATATGGTTCAATTCCACGGAAAACGGTTCCAAGGGCCGAGCAACACTCAGCTATGAATTTTGCCACATTATATGATTTTAGCGTAAGAAACATATTTTGCATAATATATTCACTGCTGGGATTAATTCAAATACAAGTCTAAATTTCTAGATTTTGTTTACAATAGGAGTATGTATGTGAAAATGGCTTACCTACAACACCAACCTTTTTGTGTGACTTTGAAGCCAGACAACAGAACACATGTGGTCAAGAGGACAACAATGGTGTCTTCAGCAGTAGTAATCCTTTTAGTTTTTGTTTTCATTTATATAAAGAACCATACTTGAGAAACCATACTTGAGAAATGAATGCTGTTCATGTACACATACAGTACACTTAGATAATCTAAACAATAATTCTAATTTATTAACATCTAATAATAGTTCAATAATATGATATCACAAAAAAACATCATATAATTCCCATATAAAAATCATATATCACTTAAGTTAGGCAAAATATATATTTTAGGTACATCAGCGTGATGTCATCTGTTATTTCTGTGTCGCTGAAAATATCTTTACAACACATTAAAATCAAACAAGCATAACAAGTACATGCCAAATAACTCTATTGAGGTGCCCCATTTAAAAATATTAAAATTTTTAAGTTTATGGTTTGATTTTGATGAGGCCAACTGTTTTCTTTAGAATATAGGATGCTCAGAATTAACTGATGGCTTTCAGGTCACTGTACTGTAATTTCAGAATTTTATATAAGCATACCAGTGGTGGATACTTTTAAAATAAATTGAAACGTATAAAGAAACAGACCTTTATGTAGGTAGTAATGTATAGGTTAGTTTTCAGAGGTGTTTGAAATCAGTTTGAGTTTTGACTTTATGCTTCATTACAAGTCTTTTAGCCTCCACACTAGTCAATGTGAATTCATTGAAAAAACAATCATCCATGTACACTAATGCCGCGTACACACAAGCAGAATTTCTGTCCGAAAAATCTTGGATGGTTTTTCCGACGGAATTTCGCTCAAGCTTGTCTTGCATACACACGGTCACACAAAAGCTGAACTTTCGACCGTCAATAACGCGGTGACATACAACACTAGGACAAGCCGAGAAAATGAAGTTCAATGATTCCGATCATGCCTCGAATTGTTTCCGAGCATGCGTGATTTTTTGCGCATTTTCAGATAGGAACTTTTCCCGACCGAAAAATAGAGAACGTGCTCTCAATCTTTTGCTGGCTGGAATTCGGCCAGTAGAAGACCGGGGGAGCATACACACGGTCGCATTTTCTGACAAAAAGCTCTCATCTGAGTTTTGCTGGCGGCATTTCCGATCGTGTGTACGCGGCATAAGGCTCAATGCACACTGGGCTTAAAAAAACGCTGGTTCCCTTGGCAGAAAAAAACATTCATATAGGGTGCTTTTACACACAGTTTAGGTGAGTTTAGGAGAGTTTAGCGTTTTTTTCTGCCAGAAAGCTCTAATCAGAAACGCAAACCAGAAGGTTTTTTTTTTTTTCCTGCCTCTAAACATTGAGCTTAAAATATGCCTGTAATCATCCTAATGTGCATGGACACATAGAATAACATTGAGTTGCTTCTACAGACAAAACACAAAACCCCTGTAGAAGCAGTGAATTATAAGCCAGTGTGCAAGGACCCTTAGGCCCCTATAATACCTGTCTGCTTTGGTGCGCTGTACGTGTGTTGTGTGTTAACATGTGATATGTCATGCATTGGTGTGTATTTCATTAGGAAAGCTATTTCACCAGTGTTTAGGAAAATTTACCAGTTATATTTGTTGAGGAGCAGTATATCACAATAGAGGATAGTACGTATTTGTGTTTTGTGATATACTACGGTGCAGTTTCATTGAGGTATTATTGAAAATTTGTGCCACCTTTTTTTCCTTTTTTTTTTTTTTCAAACAATCACATGACTGATATTCAGAGCTTTACTCTTGGGTTTTGAGGGTGAAGACTCCTTGTGGCAATTAAAAGTTTCTGCCAATGTCACATATCCAAGAAATATTTCTCTATATGGATGGGGCAGTAGTGTCCTCTTGCTGTAGGCAGGGATAGAGGGAGGAATGACAGCCCTATCTACAGCATATTAAAAATACAGGCTTGCTTTGGCTGTAAAAGGAGTTTGTTCATAGTGGGGGCATGTCAACATCAGTCTAATTATGGGACTTACAAGCCACTTAAGTAGAATTCACATGGTCTTTGGTTCACTGCAGAGCCAGATCATCCAAACTGATGCTTGCAAAAGTCACTGGCCCTCAAAAGTGACTATCGTAGTTTCATTCATAAAACAAAAAAATTTTCAAACATGGAGTGATTTATTAATTAAGAAATTAAATCACATACCTCCCTTGGTCATAATGTTGAATGTGATATTGATTGTTTCATGCATAATAAATAAATGCTGAAAAATGCAGCAGCTTTTTCTTGCCTCTGGAGATGATGTTGCAGTTAACTCCACCCAACCTAAGGGTGTTGTAAATGTGATTTATCAAGCTACTTAAACATACCCTTAATGGTAACTACAAAAAGCAAGGGGAAGGGGAATAAGACGAGCCAGACCACCTCTGGTGTAGTAACATTTTAATCACAGATAGATAAACAAGCATAAAACACACTCTTATTGTGTAAAGTAAAGCAGGCTCTCCCAGCCGGCAACAGCAGAGACAAATACATGCGTCGACCGCCTTTGGTTCCATGGGTTCCCTCGCACTGATACTGTCATCCGGATGAGCCTGCTTTACTTTACACAATGTGAGTGTATTTTATGCTTTTTTATCTATCTGTTATTAAAACGTTACTACACTGGAGGTGGCCAGGCGCTTCTCTTTCCCCTTCCCCTTGCCTTTTGTCTTCACAGCTATCAGGTCCCCAGGCTGCCATTAAAGCAGCCTATCACCAGTAGTAGTTGTTTTATTACTTTTTATGTGGACATATGTGACCTTTGATTATATCTTTGGGACTATTTTATAAACCCATTTTTGATGGACTGATTTCATCCTTAGCAGCCAACATTTGATGTATACCCTTCCTATAGCTAGTAGATTGTAGCGCTGAGTTACACACTTACGTGTGCTTCTTCTCCTTTCTTTTGCCTTAATGGTAACTATCCTAGGTATAGCAGTATTTCTATATAACAAGGTTTTACTTTCTGAAAATCTACATAATATCTAAATCTTGATGTGTTAGGCTAGGTTCACATATGTGTGAATTGGATGCGGTTTTCACTGCATCCAATTCGCATCATAGGTGATTGTGACTGGCTCTCAATAGAGCCGGTTCACACAGGTCCAGGGCAGCCACAGAGCAGATTGCAAAAGGGTCCTGTACCACCTGCAGCCCCATATATCTGAACTCGGCCTTAGTAACTAAACATGATAAACTGGAGTCAATTCACTAAGAGTTGAATAACGCAGAAAAAATCATAGTAAAATAACGCATGCAGAAACAACTGTGCAAATGTTCAATTCACTAAGAATTGTGCGGTAAATAACTACTGTGGTAAAGTTTTGATAATGCGGTAATTACTGCATATTTTCATGCGCTAATTTATCGCATTGAGCTGGTTGCTAAGGAGCGCCCGCCGTGTCCTTAACAACAGATGACCCACCAGCTATCAGCGGGTTGCCCACGTTGCAGTAATGCAAGCATCTCCAAACAGTTCAAACAGTTTGTGTCTAGTTTTCTTAGGGGAGGTTTAATCTGTCTTATCAGCATTCTGGACCTTGTAATATAGGTGTGTTTGGTGTCTAACTGATTAGTATCTTCATATGCATTGTAGCCACTTTTTGGAAAGGTAACTCCATTAGCATAGGAGTTATCAAACATGAATGCAAGAGTTTGAGAAGTATGGATGTTCAGCTCTAGGTTAATACTCCAGATTTACAGATGTATTCCTTGTGCTTCTTTCCAGACTAATTTTGACTTGATCATTTGAAACAGCTCCTCATCAGTTGTTTGAAGACCTTGAGCTAGTGAAGGTTTATGTTTCCTTGCAAGCCTTCTAACTTGTCTGCTTTCTATAAAAATGTGCAATAAATTGGACTGTAGTTTCTCAAATGTGTCACCTTCTCTAGTTGCTTAGCATGACATGAAATTAAAATCCGACCGTTTTTGTTACAGTCTTATGAATTCTAGGCAAAATGAGGGTGGCATGTTGTTCAGTACTCTCAGTAATGTTTTAAATTGTTAGCCACACACCAAAGCTATGTTGATACCATCTTTCTTTCTTTGATACCTTGATCTACAATTACAATGCTTTATAAGTAAGCCAAAGTACAAGGTACTCAAAGCAAAGTAATGTTTTATTGTAGACTTTTGTTTTTCTGTTTGCATTTTATATAAGCTTTCTTTTTGCATCTCAGGGTTTGGCACAGTACTCTGTTCTCTTCTATGGATACTACAACAGTCAAAGAACCATTGGATGGCTGCAGTTTAGGCTCCCACTTTCTTACTTGCTAGTTGGGATCGGTACCATTGCATACAGCTTTATGGTTGTAATAAGAACGTAAGTTGTATTTGTTTTCGTGATAACTATATTTTTTGTTTTATAGAAGATGGACTTAGTGATGGATACTAATGATGGTTACTCTGATGACAAATACAACACAAAGCTTAAAAAAGCTAGTTTTTATATAATTTGATTTTGCCCTATCAAATCAATCTATTAATTGTATCCTAAAAATAAACTAAAATTGGAAAGCTGTGCCAAAAAAAGGCAAGCAGAAGGTAAAAGACTAGTCACTAGTATTGTCTGTGATCTGTTTGCTGCTGATCTGTCCCCCATTGGTCATTTACCATACCTTGCTCTGAACTGTGTTTCTGCGTGGGGGTGGCCATCTTGGTAATGTCAGGGCTTAGCTTGCTCATGTCAAAGCCTACAGCCAAGATAACAGTGGGCAGCACAATAATGATATGACCAAATCTCACTCCAAATCTCTTGAGATTAGTAGTCAGATGCAACAGTGCCTTAGATCTCACACTGCAAATATACAGCTAAGAAACCAAAGACACGGGAGTACCTAGACATCCTCACATTCCAGAAAATGCATTGTTATTTTCAGGAGGAATTCAAGTCAAGGGGTATATATTTCTTGGGTACTGCTAGGACAAAATTACCATTTCCAGATATAACCAGATATAAGCCTATATCCACCTATATAGCAAATACTCAGTTCCAATTTAAAATAATCAGTATGGACTAGAAACAAGGCTGTAGCGATGACTGTAATCAGCTGAAAACAAACCTGTGCTTCACCCATGCAGGCAAATGCAACATATTTGCTTTAAAGTGGTTGTAAACCCTTATGCTGCGTACACACGATCGGAAATTCTGCCAGCAAAAGTCTGATGGTCAGAAAATGCGACCGTGTGTATGCTCCATCAGACTTTTGCTGGCGGAATTCCAAACAGCAAAAGATTGAGAGCAGGTCCTCAATTTTTAGGTCGGAAAAAGTTTTGATCAGAAATTCCGATCATCTGTAGCAATTCCGACGCGCAAAATTCCCACGCATGCTCGGAAACAATTTGACGCATGCTCGGAAGCATTGAACTTAATTTTCTCGGCTCGTCGTAGTGTTGTATGTCACCGCGTTCTTGACGGTCGAAAGTTCAGCGAACTTTTGTGTGACCGCGTGTATGCAAGCCAAGCTTGAGCGGAATTCCGTCGGAAAAACCATCCAATATTTTTCAGATGGAAAATACGCTCCTGTGTACGTGGCATTACATATAATAAGTAAACTGATTAGCCTCAGGTGATACACAGAGATGAAACAAATCTTCCTACATAAGTTGTACCAGGTAATCTGTCTTCCTCTCTCCTCTACATCCTTCTAAACAAAAAAATCAAAACCTATTTCTTAGCAGTAGAAGGTTGAGGGGGGGGGTCTGATATAACACACACTGTAGAGCTAGAGCACAGAGCTCAATGAAACCTGAGTGGAGGGAATGGTCACACCACATTCTTCTACACACTGATGTGTGATGGGGAAACATTCATGTGCTGGGGGGGGGGGGGCGGGGGGAGGCAGGCCTTCACTTGGTTGGCTATGGAGTCAGCTTAGACCAGTGATGGCGAAACTTGGCACCCCAGATGTTTTGGAACTACATTTCCCATGATGCTCATGCACTCTGCAGTGTAGTTGAGTATCATGGGAAATGTAGTTTCAAAACATCTGGGGTGCCAAGGTTTGCCATCACTGGCTTAGACTATTATCAGTGACTCATGTAGATAGTAGCGGGAAGAGAGATCAGAGAGAAATTACAATTGGTGCTTTTGATTGAGGCAAGTGCACACTATAGGAGGATTTTTTACGTTAGAGGTTTACAACCACTTTAATGCACCCACTTCAGCATATATTCAGCTTTCTATTGCTCCCCGCAGGCACCAGTAATGGTTACTCAGGGTGCTTTATGTAAACTCTGAAGTCATTCTAGTTAGAGCTTACACAGGCTGAGCCACTAACTGCTATGAGAGGAAATAGAGTGATGTTCTACTCCATACCTGGAAGTGCTGGGTATTTTCTTTGCTTCCAATAGCTGAATGTAGCAGTGTGCGAGCAAAGGAAGGATACAAATATTACTGAAGGGGGGATGGAAATTAAAGGTAGACCTGTTGCTTTGTTCAGTATGGGAACAAAGCACAGGTTTGACAAAAGTGTAAAAAGAGTAAGGCTGGGTTCACATTGGTGCGATGTCAGACATTGCATGTGATTTGCACCGCACTGCTGTGCAAATCACATGCAATGTCTGCGCAATATGAACTCAGCCATACAGATTGTAGACTTGCGCAGGACCCTTTTTTGGTCCGCACCAGAATCTGATCGCATGGGTGTTCACACCCAATGCGATCCGATTCCTATCTGAATTGACAGTTCGCACTGTTATATGCAAACTGATCTAGGGGTGCCATTGACTTTGTATTGACACTCCCAGCGGTTCGCATAAGGCAGTGTGAACTGCCTGCAAGTCTGGTGCGATGTGGGAACCTGCAGTGGATTCGCAGGGTTTCCCTGCATCGCACCATGTGAACCGGGCCGAACATGTAGAAAGTTGGGTGTGTATCAAGAAAAAGCTTATCTCTGCTAATTGATTGTGATTATTAGTTGTAAACTTTTTATCTGTTCTGCTGTATACATGTGTGTGAGTTTGGTGGGTACATAGAGACTGATGTGAACTGATTATGTACTCTGTAAAGTACAGTATATTATGTTGACACTGTTTAATTTTAATGTGGTTTACAATATGTCAGGTTCTGGGCTGCGTTCTGGGCTGCGTTCTGGGCTAAATTCTAGGCGCTTTTTCATTGCAAGAAAAGTCTGTAAAATAATAACAACCTTGTTTACTTACTCTATAATACATCTCAAACCATAAAACTCCACCTTAATGATGATTATGATTATGATGTAGGCTCTTTACCATGTGATCAGCTGTGTCCAAGGAGGAGAGTGAGAGGAGAGCCAATAAGCAGATTTTCCCAGTGGGGACATCTGCACTGATAATCAGTGCAATAATTATCAGTGCAGCCCCATCAGTGATGCCTGTCAGTGCCCATCAGTGATGCCTGTCAGTGCCCATCAGTGCCGCCTATCATTGCCCATCAGTGCCGCCTATCATTGCCCATCAGTGCCACCTATCAGTGCCCATAAGTGCTGCCAATCAGTGTCCATCATTGCCGCCTATCAGTGCCCATCAGTGCCACCTATCAGTGCCCATCAGTGCTGTATTTTAGTGCCTCCTCATCAGTGCCCATCAGTGAAACCTCATTAGTGCTGCCTCATCAGTGCCCATCAGTACTGTCTCATCAGTGCAGCCTATCAGTGCCGTCAGTGTAGCCTCATCAGCGCACATCAGTGAAGAAGAAAAATTGCTTATTTCCAAAATTTTATAACAGAAACTAAGAAAAACTTTTTTTTCAAACTTTGGTATTTTTTCATTTGTTTAGCAAAAAATAAAAAACCCAATGGTGCTTAAATACCACCAAAAGAAAGCTCTATCTGTCTAAAAAAAAAAAATGATAACAATTTTGTTTGGGTACAGTGTTGCATGACTGCACAATTACCATTCAAAGTGCGACAGTGCTGAAAGCTGAAATTGGCCTGTGCAGGAAGGGGGTGAAAGTGTACGGTAATGAAGTGGTTAAGTACTGCTGACTGTATTCTCGATGAAGTAGAAATAAAGATTTTATAAAAAGAATAAACTAACAACCTTACTTTATCAATTATCAAAGTACTGCTGGCTCTATTCTCAAATTAGAAATACAGTGCCTTGCAAAATTATTCACCCCCCTTGGCTTTTTACCAATTTTGTTACATTACAGCCTTTAGTTCAATGTTTTTTAATCTGAATTATATGTGATGGATCAGAACACAATAGTCTAAGTTGGTGAAGTAAAATTAGAAAAATATATACATAAAACTATTTTTCAGAAATAAAAAAATTATAATTGGCATGTGTGTATGTATTCACCCCCTTTGTTATGAAGCCCATAAAAAGCTCTGGTGCAACCAATTACCTTCAGAAGTCACATCATTTGTGAAATGATGTCCACCTGTGTGCAATCTAAGTGTCAAATGATCTGTCATTACATATACACACCTTTTGTGTTGCAGCCCCAGAGGCTGCAACACCTAAGCAAGAGGCACCACTAACCAAACACTGCCACGAAGACCAAGGGACTTTCCAAACAAGTAAGGGACAATGTTGTTGAGAAGTACAAGTCAGGATTAGGTTATAAAAAAAATATCCAAATCTTTGATGATCCCTAGGAGCGCCATCAAATCTGTCATAACCAAATGGAAAGAACATGGCACAACAGCAAACCTGCCAAGAGACGGCCGCACACCAAAACTCACGGAGCGGGCAAGGAGGGCATTAATCAGAGAGGCAGCACAGAGACCTAAAGTAACCCTGGAGGAGCTGCAGAGTTTCACAGCAGAGACTGGAGTATCTGTACATAGGATGACAATAAGCCGTACGCTCCACAGAGTTGGGCTTTATGGCAAAGTGGCCAGAAGAAAGCCATTACTTTCAGCAAAAAAAAATGGCACGTTTTGAGTTTGCGAAAAGGCATGTGGGAGACTCCCAAAATGTATGGAGGAAGGTGCTCTGGTCTGATGAGACTAAAATGTTACTTTTTGGCCATCAAAGAAAATGCTATGTCTGGTGCAAACCCAGCACATCACATCACCCAAAGAACACCATCCCCACAGTGAAACATGGTGGTGGCAGCATCATGCTGTGGGAATGTTTTTAAGCAGTTGGGACTGGGAAACTGGTCAGAGTTGAGGCAAAGATGGATGGTGCTAAATACAGGGATATTCTTGAGCAAAACCTGTTCCACTGTGTGTGTGATTTGAGGCTAGGAACAAGGAGAAACAAGAGGAGTCCTTTGCAGAACCTGGTCTCAGACTTTTTCAGGATATGACCTAACTCTTGTTGCCATTTTTGTTTACATGGTTGGAGCTGGATCTCTCAACAAAAATTTTGATAAAAGTTACATATAAATCTCAGAAATTAGGCCCTATGAATCACAAATGCCAACAATTTTATCAAATAACGGAGTAACTGTAATTGAAAAGCTGAGGGAGCTGTTTTGGGCCTCAAAGGCATGTCTGATTTGAAGATACTGATAGGAAGACCATTTGTCTAAAAAAATTCTAATTGTAATAGCTGAAATTATTTGAAAAATAGATTTTCACATAGATGGAATGCCCAGGCCTAAAGTCACCACAGCTTTCCAATTTCAGGAAGTAAATCATTAGACTATATAGGGATAAACTTGACATAGCCAGTAATACCAAATAACACCTTTATAGTTGCCCAGACATATATAGATCTATAGATAGATAAGATATGCTGAAGTCTCCAAGGCATATAGTGGAGGTGCCCCTTTAAACAGCCCCTTAACCACTTCAGCCCCCTAAGGATTTGCCCCCTTAATAACCAGGCCATTTTTTGCGATACGGCACTGCGTTGCTTTAACTCACAATTGCGCTGTTGTGTGAAGTTGTACTCAAATAAAATTGACATTCTTTTTTCCCCACAAATCAATCCCGCTGGCCATGCGTCATTAGTTCTTTCCTAATCCTACGTGGTTTCTTCTTACAAATAACATCTCTAAATATACCAGACAAAGGTTAAAAAAATTTAAGGGGAATCCAACAAGGGAATGCAATATATATATATATATATAATAGTTGAGGCATCCCAATCATCTTAATCAAACTGGTATGTCCCACCATAGAGATGGGTAACTTACACCAGGACGTGAGCTGTGACCTGAAACAGGAAATCAACAAAACCAGGTTAGGGGTAATATAATCAACTATTTTAACAGAGATTGTAATAGCCAGAAAATAAACTCAGAAGCAGTGATGAAGTAACTGAGTTAAAATAAACTGAGTTACCTAACGCAGTTACTTTAGAGGGTAACGAGTAATCTAACTGATTACTTTTCCCCTCATGGTAACTCAGTTCCCATTACTATGGCTTAGTTACCCCAATTACATCTACCGCCACTAGATGGCAGTAGTGTAATTCCGGTGTCCTGCCGAAAAAGTTCCCCCGCCGGATGAGGACCCCCTGTACTGCGCAGGCGCAGGACTTGCACAGTACGAAGCACCACGGAGCTTCCGAAAATTGCAGAACCTAAACAGCTCTGAGTGAACTCTACACCGCGCAGGTGCAGTTAACAGATCTGCCCCTTGGTTAGAGTAATAATAGAGCAGCCCCTTGGTTACATGATATATAACAATAATAATAAATGTGCCCCTTGGTTACAGTAATACTAGACCCGCCCCTTAGTTACACGTATAGAATATTTAAAAAAAAAAAACAGTTACTTTGCTGCGTAACTAATTACTTTTCCAATGTAGTAACTGAGTTACTAACACAATTACTTTTTGGGAGAAGTAATTTGTAACTTAACTATTTACTTTTTTAAAGTAAGATGACCAACACTGCTCAGAAGCAACCTTAATCCCTTCCTGCCTAATGGTAAAACAAATTTTAATGCCTTAGCACAATTTTGTAATTTTGACACGTGTTAGTAAAACCATACATATCATCACAACTACTTTGTGCATCCAAGTGGATTATACATTGTATTTTCAGGAAAAATTTGGCTTTCATTTGGTGGTGTGTTTTCGTATTCGGACTCGTTCGTATTTTCGTAAGAGTTATTTTTTCGTTGATTCCTATTTCCTTTAGTCTAATTTTCGTTGATTCGAAATTCGTATTTTCGTTATATTTCATATTCGGACGCGTTCGTATTTTCGGAAGAGTTATTTTTCCGTTGATTCGTATTTCCGTAAATCTAATTTTCGTTGATTCGAAATTCGTATTTTCGTAGATTTCGTAGATTTAATTACATTCGTACTTTCGTGAGATTGACTGCCTCATTTATTCAAACTTTCGTAACATTGTTTTCGTAGATTCGTAATTGGAGCATAATTCATAATTTTACGTAATGTGTATGCTATGTATATGTTTAAGAAACAAAGAATTTCTCTCTCACAAGTCAGAACTTAACTCAAAAATCCACCAAAACAGTGCCTCCGACCCAACCACACCCTATCTTGACTCTGGATGGAATATTTCAGAATCAGAACTACGGTAACATTCGTTCTTTCGAATTCTCGATCAGCAGAATTTTCGTTATTTCGTATTTTCGTTGTTTTGATTTCCGTTTTCCGAATATTCGTAATTTTGATTTTTCGTTCATTTTGATTTTCATTATTTTGAATCTTTGTTCGGTATTTTCTTTGTTTCTGTTTTAGTTTTTTGGATTTTTTTTATTTCGTTGTTTCTAATTTAATTATTTTCGTATTTTCGTTGTTTTCCATATTCGTTCTTTTTGATAGTTCGTTTTTCGTCAGAATTTTTAGTAAACCATTCGTTCATTCGTATGCTTACGAATTAACGAATGTAACGAATTTTAACGGAAAACGAATTTGTAACTAAACTAATTGCACATGTCTAGCTTCCATCCATGCTGCCAAGTTACTTGGAGAGGGATCACTAATATAATCCGTTTTAGCTGTTAATGCAAACCTTTGAGCCTGTTCTTCATCCCTTCTGGTCGCTGACTTAAAAAACTGACCTTTTTAATTAGAGGGCCTTGCAAAAATGCTTTCATTGAATCCCAGATTACAATTCTAGAGTCAAAGCCATTATTTACCTAAAGAAAAAGAGAAATATCGGACATAATTCAACTGTCTGATTGAAGGTTTTGACCAGAAAGATCTGGTGTTGAAAGTTTGTCAGTCTGAACAGAATAGTTACAGTTTTTGTTTTCACACTTTGATATTCTCTTTTTTACTTTTTTTACAGGATGGCCAAGAATGCTAATGATGATGGAGGAGGGGATGACAACAGCTTTAATTTTAGCTGGAAAATGTATACAAGCTGGGATTTCCTGATTGGAAACCCAGAAACAGCTGACAATAAATTTGCATCTATAACAACAAGCTTTAAAGTAAGAAAAAAATTGAAATCCTTTTTACGTTCCCCTCTCACTCCTATGAACTAGAGCAATTTTTACATGTCTGTTCTGGACCTGGATTTGGCAATCATTTTGTCATGATTTAAAGCTGCATATTGCCACATTTCCCGTTACTTTAACCACTTCCTGCCCAGCCTATTGTCAAACGATGGCTGGGCAGGACTTTCGGCGTTCCAGGTGGACATCATATGATGTCATCCCAGAACATGCCTTGTGCGTGGCCGTGGGACCGCGTGCTGTGAGATCTGTCACCAGATGTATCAACCGATGACTGATCGGTGTACTGGTCCACTGCCGGTACCATGTGATCGTTGTCACCAATCACAGCAGATCACATGACAAATGTAACAATGGATGGCTTTGTTTAATGCCATAGTGTACAATTGTGTTGCTAGCTGTGATTGGTCACAGTGATCACATGGTACAGACAGGGACAATCACAGCCCATCTGTACCATGTGATTAGCTGTAGCCAATCACAGCTATACAACAGCACAGACTGAATGAATCCATTTAATTCAGTAAAAATGATTGTTTATACCAGTGAAATTCATTAGAATCATAATGTGTAAAAAAAAAAAAAATCCTGATTACTTTCCTAGAATAGTATTGTGTTACTATGGTAAAACTGTATTGCTCTGCTCACTTACTAAACTTTTTATTTAGTTAGCAAAAAATAAAAAACTCCAGTGGTGACTAAATACCACCAAAAGAAAGCTCTATTTGTGTGGAAAAAAAAATTATAAAATGTCACGATTGCAGTGTTGCATGACCGTGCAATTGTCCTTCAAAGTGTGACAGCGCTGAAAGATGAAAATTGGCTGGGTCAGGAAGAGTGTAAAAGTATCCAGTATTGAACAGGTTAAATAGTTTGATTGGACCAAGCTGGTTCAAATGAACTGATTTTTCACTAACAAATGTTGTGCCTTTCCGTGCTGTATGAAATTTACAGTACATAGCATCAACTAAATACAGTATATAGCACTGTGATCCAGGTGTGAGACAAGACCTTGCTGTCTCACACCTGGAACAAAATAGAAGCAGGCTGAATGGCACTCAGCCTTTGTATTCTGGAAATGAATACAAAGCTTCTTCTGTTTGGCAGATTTCGTGGCGTCATCAGTCCACCTCTCCGTCAATAAGTCAATAAGAAGAAACTTTGTATTCATTCACAGAATACAAAGCTCCCTGTGAAAGGCAAAGCACCACTCAACCCAACTCTATTTTTTTCCAGGTGTGAGACAGGAAGGTCTCATCTCACACCTGGATCCCAGTGCTGTATACTGTATATAGCTGGGAGTCGGACTATGTACAATGTATACAGCACTGAAAGCCACTGCATTTGTTAGAAAGGGAAATAGTTCGTTTGGACCAGCTTGGTCAAAACAAACTATTTAAAGTGGTTGTAAACCACTAATACGAAATATGAACAAAGCATATCCCTCTATAGTGTATACCAATCAAGAGCACTAAGTGTCATTTCTGTCTGCTGCCTCGTTTCTCTGTTTTCTGCATGAGTATCTTCTGACAAGTTTTCCTGACACCAAGATAAAAAAGGTGACAAGAAAGGGAGCTCCAGCACAAAGCCTGTGATTGTCAGCCTCAGCCTGTTTCTGTGTGCTGTGCGAAAGAGGGGTGTGTCTCTTCCCTTCTATCAGCTCTCACTGAGCTCTGCATAGTGCAGGGGTAGTGAATTAAAAATCAAGGAGGTCCGTTCACTAAAAAAATGTTTGGTCCGAAACACAAGTCTGTGCCAAAAATAGGTCCATGGTTTAAAGGCTCTTAAAGGAGAAGGATTTGGCTGCACTACTCACTAGGCTTTGCTGACCTCTGATACCAAACCCCCTGGGGCTATGAGATACCCCTGAAAGGCGCTTTTTATTCTATTTTAAGGTGAGAGTTCTGAGAGACCAGAAAAGAATGACAAAATAGATGAAGATCAGTGTCAACATAGATTTATTCAGCATTACTCATAAACGCTCTGAAACTATTGGAATTACTCTGGAGCACTCCTTGGAGAATTATCTTATTTAATTGCTGTCTGATTGACCTTATTGTGGATTTGCACTTTATGCCACCACAACATCAAGACTTACTTGATTTATTTATTTATTTGGCGTATTTTTTCATTCATCTATTTATTCTGGGACTACCTCCTATTTATTTATTTATTCACTGTCACTTATATGGTTTCCATTGATATATATTTATTCCTTGATTCTTCATTTTTTTTTATATATATTTTTATACACGTGATTGCTATGGAAATATTTTTTGATTCATTTTAAACTCAATGTAACTTATTATTTATGCATATTTATACACTTGGCACTTTGAATATTAGACTACAGTCACTATTTTATTCATTTTAATTCAATTTATTTGATTAGCCACTGTATTATGCTTATTGATTATTTATACTTTCAGATTCACTATGTACTAGCGCCACCTTTTGGTCACTAGTAATATTGCACTTATTCACTTTAACATTATTTTTGCGCGAAATTATCCACTCTATTTACTCTGTGCCAAAAATAGTCCGTCGGACAATCCAATCGTGTGTGGGCTAATCCGTTTGTTTTTCGTGAAAAAATTCTGGTGAACCTAGAAATAGAACATGTTTCAAATCTATCCGACGGACTCAATTCCGATGGACTAAAATTGGGAAAAACGTTCGTCTGTGTGCTGGTCCGACGGACCAAATACGACTCAAGGGCAGCTATCGGCTACTGGCTTTTTTGTCCCATTTATGTCACCACCTTCGAATGAACAGACTTTCGACCGGACTTAGTCTGTTCGTTTGTGGTCAAGTCCGTTCGTTCAGAAAGTCCATCGGAACACTGCTGAAAGTCCATCGGGAAGACCGTCAGACCTAGTTTACCGGAAAGTCCGGTCGTGTGTACGCGGCATAAGTCCTGAATGGTTGGGGTGGAAATTGCCTCCCGATTCTTTACTGTTCATCAGCACCATTGGCATACCTTGGTAAAAGTAGTGTGAGTAGACATATACCACATTCAATATAGAAGACATGTTTTTTCATATTCTTTTACCGGTTTTAATAATTCTGTTTTTGTTGTCAATTTTAAATGACAGGAATCCATTTTAGAAGAACAAGAAAACAGAAAAGAGGAAAACATTCATTTAGTCCGCTTTCTTCGAGTTCTTGCCAACTTCCTTGTAATGTGCACGCTTGCAGGCAGTGGGTATCTAATTTATTTTGTTGTTCGAAGATCCCAGCAGTTTGCTCTGGAAGGATATGAAAACTATGGATGGTGGGAAAGGAATGAGGTTAGTAGCTGTAATTCACATACTACTTTAAAAGCTTAAAGTAAACTGTATGGAACCCCAATGTGCATATAAAGTAAATACAAACGCACCAGCACTATAACATACCACAATGCAGAGATGTGTATCCAGTGTACTTTGTTGTCATAACTAGTAGAGGTTAACGTGCATCTTATTACATCAAGTGATGTTCAGAGGCCCTTAAGAAAAAATATATTTTGAATATATTTATATACTGAATAATCTAAAAAGACATCTACCATAAATGTACAGACAGATACCTTGTTAATGAACTTCTTCTATATGAACAGGGTGTTTGCACTGCATTAGAGTCACACAACTTCTCTCACCTTCCTTATTCTTTCACAATTCCTCGTGTCACCTGACAGAGAATTACTGTAGTTTCTGCTGTGCATAGAGTATGTCTGTCTGGACTGTGCTCATTCACTGCTTACAGAAAGCCCTCTGAAAAACAGGCTCTCCACATAACAAATCTACTTTTGCCTATTATTATGGCAAAAGACCAGGGAAAAAGAAGGTGTGCCAGCGGCCACAAGGCTAGAAAAAAACAAAATGATTTTGCATTGCACATCAGGTTCAGGTGTCATCAAGCATTGAATATATTATTTATATAGAGAAAATGCACAAAGAAACTTTTTTGGTGCTTACTGTAGGATCTTGTAATGTCACACATATCTAACATTCCAATTTTTAATTAAATAGACTGTTGAATCATTCTCTGGATTTTTATGTTTCACCACACTAGTACAATATGGATTGTGGACAGTTGTTTTGAATGGTGAGCTATATTGGATTTCCACCAGATATATTCTTTGGTGTTGAGGCCAAATAATAAAATTTTAGTCTCATCTGACCATAACACCTTTTTCCATGTGGCCTCAAAATCTTCAAAGTGCATTTAAGGTGGTCAGATGAGACTAAAATTGAATTATTTGGCCTCAAAACCAAATGATATGTCTGGTGGAAATTCAATATAGCTCACCATCCAATTAACACCATTCCTACAGTAAAGCATGGAGGTGGTAATATCTTGTTATGGGGGCGTTTCTCTGCAGCAAGGACTGGAGCACTTGGATGGATGGGGCAAAATAACATCAAATTCTTCAGGAAAATCTGCTGCCCTCTGCCAGAAAGTTGTCAATGGGAAGAAGGTTTACATTCCAACATGACAATGACCCACAGCAAAAATGACCAGTAGTCGAAGAAGAAAATGGTGAATGTCCTCGTATGGCTTAGTCAGAGCCAAGACTTAAATCACATTGAAAATCTGTGGAATGACTTGAAGACTGCAGTCCACAAATGGTCACCATCAAATTTAACTGAACTTGAACAGTTCTGCAAAGAGTGGGCAAATATTACAAAGTCTAGGCGTGCAAAGTTAGTAGAGACATATCCCAACAGACTAAAGGCTGTAATTAAAGCAAAATGTGGTCCAACAAAATACTGACATAAGGGGGGTGACCTTTTTCCATTCCAAAATATTGGGGGTCATGGGAGCCCTTCAATAATTCAAATACTTAGAGGTGGTGCTTCCCTAAAATAAAGGGAGGGTAAGATCACAAAATATTGTTAAATCAAAAAAGAAAAAAAAAGCATATGCACATCCTCAAAAATGATTATTATACAAAAGAGTATAAAAATGACACAGCAACACAAACCCTCCATTACCCCCACTACTCTCCCTCCATCCCACAACTATTCCCTTATTTATAATGCCCTCCCAAACAAATACCAAAAAAAACCTCCCTCTAAAATAATTGTGCGGTCCTCCCACCTGGAGCTGCAGCAAACCAACCCCACAATGACCCCCTATTTTCCCTACAAAGTCACAAGCACTCTAATAGCTGCACATGGCCTGCCTAAGCTGAGATTTGCCCCAGCAAATGAAATAAAGTGTTTTTTTTTTAATGTTATGCTTTTTTAGCGTGTAAAAATATTAACAAATAAAAACAAACAAAAAGCAGCAGGGCAGAAGGACTGGGTGTACTACACATGTCCTGTGTACTATATTGAGTTTTTTTGGGGCATGTATAGCACGCCCAGTATTTTGAACTAGTTAAACAGGAATTGCTGACGCAGAAATTTAAAGATTTACTCTACTACATACTGTGCATACATGGCACCATGTACACCATGAAATTATATGATCAATGCGCATCTTATACAGGTGAAAAACACAAAGTGCAGGTAGAAATGTTTACCATGTCTTTTAAGTAATGAATGCAAAATTATTTCATATCAGCTGTATGCTGATGTGATTTTTAGTGAAAGGGACTTTAACGTTGCTTCACTTGGCACGTAATGCTTTGCTTTTGGATATAAATCCATATAAAAGTTATGGGTTAAAGGGCAAGACATCAATGGCTGGCAGTCATGGCTAATAATTCAGAGATCTGACTTCACTAAACTAAAATGGGTTTGATAAGGGTTACTGCGTTTATCACATCATTACTGCCTTTTGTAATGACTTTACATTAAATGTCCAGACTAATCTAGTAAGAACTGTGTATAATTAATTTACACGTGTCTGCTCCTTGTTGTGATAGGTTAATACAGTCATGTCTCTACTAGGAATGTTTTGTCCAACAATGTTTGATGTGGTCAGTGGATTGGAAAACTATCACCCTCGTATAGCGCTAAGATGGCAACTGGGACGTATATTTGCTTTATTCCTGGGCAACCTGTATACCTTCCTGATCGCTCTAATGGATGAAATAAATCTAAAGGTACAGTAAAAGGAAATATAATATAATAAAATATAATACAATATAATAATATAGTAGAATGTATAAAAATAATTCTATAACGTACGGTATTTATAGAAGGTAAACAAATTATTAAATGGTCATTTTATCATACCTAATATCTTATGTTACAATCTTTTAATAGTTTAGTTATTTGTATGCTTCATAATAGTCCTTATATTTCCTTATATTTTACATTTGTTAATGTTTACAACTTTTTTTTCTTTTTCACTTTCCATAGCGTCAAGAAGAAAAGATTGTGCAGCAGAACATGACAATGTGGTATGCAAATCTGTTTAATGCATCATATTCAGAAAATTCAACAGGTGCTCCTTTTGTTGTTGATCCATCAGATGTTCCTCGAGGACCATGTTGGGAGACAATGGTGGGACAGGTCAGTAAAACACTGGCTTGTTTTTCCTACATTTATTAATTGAAACAGTTATTGGAAATAAATCTACACATGTATAACCAAAAACATCTATATATAAAATGATTACTTAGTCTTCAAATATCGTAGACAGGTTCATTGCTGTCCGAACAAGAATTTAGGACACAAAGGTGGCTAAAGTCTATAGGTACCGTAAAGTAGAATGCCAGCTAATATTTTTACCGTATATACTCGAGTATATGTCGACCCGAATATAAGCTGAGGCCCCTAATTTACCACAAAAAAACTGGGAAAACGTATTGACCCGTGTATAAGCTGAGGGTGAGAAATGCAGCAGCTACTGTAAGTGGAAAAGAGGGTCAGCAAATGCCCATCTGCAGCTGCATGTCTCCCTGTGTCCTGTACATACCCCCCTGTGTCCCCATTGCAGCCTACCTGTGCCGATCTGAATCCCCTGGGTCTGTGTATGCCTCCCTCCAATATGCCACCTGTATCCACCATTGCAGTCTTGTGCCGCTCGTTAGATGCCTCCTTGTTCGTCCTGTGTCCCCCATTGCTGATCCTGCCGATTAGCGTGTAAGGCGCCATTCCACATTCAAAAGCCGCACCTCCTCCTCCTCCTCCTCGTCTGTGATAGGAGGAACACTCGGTTTTCCCAGCAGTCAGTGTTCCGCCTATCACGGACATCCTCTCATCCTCGTTCATGAGATGAGAATGACAGGACGTCCGTGATAGGCGGAACACTGCACACTGACTTACTGCTGGGAAAATTAGTGTTCTGGTTATCACGGACGGGGAGGAGGAGGAGGCGTGGCTTTTGAACACTGCCGTCTGTCTGCATGACACACTTTTCATGTAGGCAGATGGCGGTGACTCGAGTATAAGCCGAGGGGGGCACTTTCAGTGCTAAAAAAAGGGCTGAAAATCTCGGCTTATACTCGAGTATATACGGTATTTTATTTTTAAGAATGGGAGGAAAAGGACATTTGTGCTGTTTTTATTGTCGGTATTTTATTCTGTGTTGTTTCATATACCTGCATCTCTGTTGTGGAAATTTACCCTCGATTCCTGCCCCAATGAAAGATGTCCTTGGACAGAAAGTAAGGAGAAACTGATCATTTTACAGTCGTCACTGTCAGGAAGGCATTGAGGACCTATCTCCCCAATGGGACATAGATATCGGTAAAAACCTGACAAAGGTTCTAAACCTCTTTGGCTGTAACCAAAACTTCCAATTTAAACTGACCAAACTAGAGGGGCGTGGCTTGGCGCATGGAGAGGACAGACGTGTGAGAGCTCAGCTCCCGCTCCAGCGTCCACAAACGGCACACAGCACAGCTGCAAACAGCGCCAGGCGACCTCCACATGAGCAGGAGGGGTGGATGCAACACTCCCCGCACGTCGGGACCGCAAAAATCGGCCGAAATTGGCGACTATTTCCCGCTGAAGGGATCGAGCAGTAAGGCCCCACCGGCTTCCAAGATGGCGGCGACCCACGCGGCGGCGGCACAGGCAGCCCACGCTGCATCTAAGGTACAGGCCTCACAGCCACCACTGTCCCCCTCCCCCCGATCCCCGGGCTCAAACCAGGCTGCTCACAGGGAATTACCCCACTCGAGGAGCCCCTCACCAGATGCTTACAGCCAGAAAGCTCAGTGGGACATGGAAAGCTACATTAAAGCTCTCCCAACCAAAGGGGACATTGAGGCCTATATAAGCAGGCTGGAGAGGTCTTATAAGAGAGAGATCACAGATCTACGCCATGATATTGGCCAGCGTTTTGAGGATGTTGAAATAGTTGTAGAGGAGAATATGTCCAGGATCATAGAGCACGATGACATACTGCAGCAACACACAATCCAGATACAGCAATTGTTTTATGGTTTGGACGACCAAGAGAACAGAAGTCGCGCAACAATATTCGCATACGCGGAGTTCCAGAATCAGTAGAAAATAAAGATTTATCTGCAGCGGCCATCACCATGTTCAACAACCTGCTGAACAAACCCATAGATGATCCCCTGGAAATAGATAGGATCCACAGATCCCTGGGACCCCGCAACCCCAACCCAGCATACCCCAGAGACATAATATGTTGCATAAATTTTTTCAATGTCAGAAACGAGATAATGCAGGCAGCACGCAATCAGGAATCCATTTTGTTTGACGGCTCCCCAGTCATGCTTTTAACTGATTTATCAAAACAGACATTAACCATGAGGAAAGCCCTGAAGCCAGTAACGGACGCTCTGCATGCACAGCAAATCAAATATAGATGAGGGGTTTCCCTTCCACCTGTTTGCTTCCCAAAATGGCAAATCAGCGACCTTCCGCACCCTCGGAGATTTACCCAATTTTTTGGGCACTTTTGAATTACCTCAAATCAAAATTCCAGATTGGCCACTGCACCCGGCAACCCCAGGCCTCCCCAGGAGACCAGGATGGGAAAGACACTCTAAGAAGAAGATATCCCGACCCAACGCTACTTCCTCTCCTCCAGGATGATCACCTTTACTACCACCGGCCGGTGGTTGCTCTACATGAGTTCTCTGGAACTGCATAGGAAATGCTGGTTTGCATCCAGCAGTCGCACTGACTTTTACTCTAACCAAGTTATTTTCTTTTTCCTCCCCTTTTTTATATATCTCTTTGTTTTTTGATCGTTCACTTTTATTTCGGCTGTTCCCCAACGTTGTTAAACTGACCAAACTAAACTGGAATACACAAAACGTTGTATTGGATATTAGTATGATCTGGAACTGATTGCTGTTTTATAGCAATGCCACAGTCTACCCTATCTAGATAGCAACTTCATTTTTATCTATCCTATTGTTAACTAGGGATTCATTTTTTTTATATTTGCATCAGACTCTAATTCCACTACAGCATCTCTGAGTATGTCAGATATTGATAAGTTATAACAATGAAGTGTGATTAAAGCGTTATTTAATTTGTCTGCAAACTGTGCATTAGATTAGCCACTTACGGACCGCCCACAGTACATATACTGTGGCAGGGCAGCCGCTCTATGCCAGATCATGTACCTAGTACGTGATCTGACACTTCCGAGTCTGGGGCAGAAACCAGGCAGGTAAACAAGGCAGATTGCCATTCTGTCAGAAAGGGAAGGTATTGATCCTGTGTTCCTGCAAAGCGGGAACATGGATCTTTGCCTTCGCCTAGTGAAATCACCTCCCACACAGTGAGTAAGCACTGGTTAGGCACACAGTTAACCCTTTGATCGCCCTTGATGTTAACCCCTTCCCAACCAGTGTCATTAGTACATTGGCAGTGCATATTTTTTAGCACTGATTACTGTATTAGTGTCATTGGTCCCCAAAAAGTGTCAAAGTGTCAGGTGTCCGATTTGTCTGCCTCAATATTGCAATCCAACTATAAGTCGTTGATCGCTGCCATTACTAGTAAATAAAAATATCCCATAATTTGTAGACGTTATAATTTTTGCGCAAACCAATCAATATACGCTTTATTTTACGGATTTTACGGTGAAGGCACAGTTTGAACTATTATAACCTATAGGTCAAAAAAAAGAATGTGAGCATCTGGTGTGCAATGTGGAGGACACAAGGTCGCTCAGGTGTGAAGTGTGGCAACAAAAGTGCACAAAGGAAATGTTTTAAAAGACTGCCACAGAATATATATAAATACTGCAGAGATTGTTACAGAATAAATATATGGTACAGAAAGAGTGTGGTATAAATAATGTGGTATAAATAATATATATATCACTATTATATTTGAAAGCATTGCACATATGAATGTTGATTTGTGTAGATCTGAACTATATGGTGTTGTTTATATATTTTTGAGGGGTTTGACTTGTTTATGTAGCAGAAATTTTCCAGCACGTGGGATTACAATTAGTAATATAGATA
The DNA here is from genome assembly GCA_028564925.1 of Lithobates sylvaticus. Taxonomy (NCBI): domain Eukaryota; kingdom Metazoa; phylum Chordata; class Amphibia; order Anura; family Ranidae; genus Lithobates; species Lithobates sylvaticus. The sequence goes on along the minus strand of CM053026.1, from coordinate 308,175,832 downwards.
GGGAGCAGCATTTGCACCTATTGTAAATCTGCTCCCCCTTTATCTGCTGGTTTGATGGTGATGGCCGAATTATTGCACACCAAATGGGCCATCAAACACAGCCAGGCCATAACATATCACCGAATATGCTCAGACCCAGAAGGTGAAATAAACATCTCAGAATCAGATTCCTTCCAGAAGAAAGGTTACAAGGACAAAACCATCAATAAAAGCATGAACATGACCCTGAAAACACTGACTAGCCAAGTTTAATTACCATAGCTGTGTATGTTTGTCTGTGGTTTTTCTTTCATAATAGGTTGTCTCATTCTGCTAAAACTGTGTGTACAACATGCATGTATTAGTACTGCTTGGACATTGAAGAAGGGCATAAAACTCGGAAGCTTGTCCTGAAAATACAATCACCTCAAGCATTGCTGCAGGTTGATATGGAAAAGTAATTTTTAACAATATTAAATTAAAATATAGCTTGTGTAGTAATTGTATATGCTATATTATTATTATTTTAATATTTTTGGGGGATTTGCTATATTTTTACCCCCACAAAAGTGGAGTTACCCTTTCAGTTCCCTTTCACCAAAAATTACCGGTATTTTTTAATATTTCTGTTTTTCCAGGAATTTGTTCGTCTTACGGTGAACGATATCATGACCACATACGTTACTATTCTTACTGGTGACTTCTTACAAGCAGTTTTTGTACGTTTTTTTAACTACTGCTGGTGCTGGGATCTGGAATATGGATGGGTATGTATTCACATATATGTTGTATAATCACTGTTTTATATATATATATAATGTATACATACAGTATATACAGTGGAGAAAATAATTATTTGATCCCCTGCAGATTTTGTACATTTGCCCACTTACAAAGAACACAAAGGGTCTATAATTTTTATCATAAGTGTATTTTAAATGATAGAGACCAAAAATCCAGAAAAAAACACATAATACAAATGTTATAAACTGAGTTGCAGTTCAGTGAGTAAAATAAGTATTTGATCCCAAGCAAAACATGACTTAGTAGTTGGTGGAGAAACCCTTGTTGGCAAGCACAGAGTTAAGACATTTCTTGTAGTCGGTTACCAGGTTTGTACACATCTCAGGAGGGATTTTGGTCCACTCTTCTTTACAGATCTTCTCTATGTAAATCCTTAAGATTTCTTGGCTGTAACTTGGCATCTCGAAGTTTCAGCTCCCTCCATAAATTGTCTATACGATTTAGGTCTGGAGACTGGCTAGACCACTCCATGACCTTAATGTGCTTTGGTGGTATGTTTTGGGTCATTGGCATGCTGGAAGACCCATCCATGGCCCATCTTCAGTGTTCTGGCTTGGGGGAAAAATGTTCTCATCCAAGATTTTACAATACATGGCCCCATCCATTTGCCCCTCAATGCGGCAAAGTCAGCCTGTACCTTTAGCAGAGAAACAGCCCCAAAGCATAATGTTTCCACCTCTGTACTTGACTGTAGGGATGGCATTCTTAGGGCCATAGTCAGCATTTGTTTTTCTCCAAACACAGCAAGTCAAGTAAGGCTACTTTCACACTGGAGCGGTGGGGGCGCTGGCGGTAAAGCGGCGCTATATTTAGCGCGCTTTACCGGCGTTTTAGCGGCGCGAGCGGCCGAAAAAGGGTCAATACCGCCCGCAAACCGCCGCTGCAGCGGCGTTTTGCGGGCGGGTTCGGCGCGCTGCAGCATTGTTTTCAATGGGACCGGGCGCTATAGGAGCGGTAAATATACCGCTCCTATAGCGAGCCAAAGATGCGGCTTGCAGGACATTTTTGAGCGTCCTGCAAGCGCACGCTTCAGTGTGAAAGCCCTCGGGCTTTCACACTGAAGATACAGCAACAGCTGTTTCGGGTCGGTTTGCAGGCGCTATTCTTAGCGCAATAGCGCTTGCAAACCGACCCAGTGTGAAAGGGGCCTTAATGCCAAAAAGCTCAAATTTGGTCTCATCTGACCACAGCACTTTCTCCCAATCCTTCTCTGAATCATTTAGATGTTCATTGGCAAACTTCAGATGGGCCTGTACATGTGCCTTTTTGAGAAGGGGGACCTTGCAGGCATTGCAGGATTTCAATCCATGGTGGTGTATTGTGTTACCAATGGTTTGTTTTGTGACTGTGGTCCCAACTGCCTTGAGATCATTCACAAGCTCCTCCCGTGTAGTTCTGGGCTGATCCTTCACTTTTCCCATGATCATCCTTACCCCATGAGGCGGAATCTTGCATGGAGCTCCCGACCAAGGGCGATTGATGGTTATTTCTTCCATTGTAAATAATCACAGTTGTCTCCTTCTCACCAAACTACTTGCAGATGGCCCTGTAGCCCATTCCAGCCTTGTGCAGGTCTACAATCTTGTCCCTGACATCCTTTGACAGCTCTTTGGTCTTGCCCATGATGGTAAGGTTTAAATGGATGAAAGACTCTGTGGACAGGTGTCTTTTATACACATAACGAGTTGTCATTAGGAGCACCTTCTTAAATTGACAGGACTAATCTGTGTACCACATGAGCTCATACTGTAGCCAGTCTGTGGGAGCCAGAATTATTGTTGGTTGGTAGGGGACCAAATACTTATTTTACTCACTGAACTGCAACTCAATTTATAACATTTGTATCATTTGTTTTTTTCAGGATTTTTTGTTGATATTCTGTCTCTATCATTTAAAATACACCTATAATAAAATGATAGACACTTCATTTCTTTGTAAGTGGGCAAACTTACAAAATCCGCAGGGGTTCAAATAATTATTTTTGCCACGTATATATTATTTGAACTATACAATTGTCATAAAAGCGTTATATAAAATATATCCAATTTTCTGCGTAATTTAGGAACTATACATTTTCATGGAAAAGTAAACATTTTAACTCTAAAATTACATAACAAACATGTCATACTTACCTGCTCTGTTCAGTGGTTTTTCACAAAGCAGCCCTGATCTGCGGCTCGGCCCTGTCCTCTCCCTCTCCTCATTGGCTCACTGGCTGTGATTGACAAGGGTTCCCACTGCTGTCTCAGCCATGAAGATGATGAGGAGAGAGAGTCCCCAGAGAGCTGAGAGTTGCAATGGGGCTCAGGTAAGTATTAGGGGGGCTGGGGAAGGCTGCTGCACAGAGAAAGTTTTTTACCTTCATGCATAGAATGCATGAAGGTAAAAAACCTTGAGCCTTCAGAACCACTTTTAGACAAATCTGAAGGCAAATTACTGTAAATCTCAGCATTTCTGTTTAAAGATGATTGATGAGGATAATCACAGAATATATCCTTCCAAATATCTGCATATAAAATTATATGATTTCTAGGGAATCATGCAATTAGACAACCAGATAATTGAGTTATATTAAATTACCCAGTTTTACTATACTGATATTCCAAATTAGTAGATCCCAACCCAAAAGTTAGATTAATACCTTCTGTGCTCTTTTTTTTTTAAACTTTTTTATATGTCATTATCAACAATCATGTTTTACGAGCTGCTTTTGTCAACAATAGGCCCTATAATGATGCATCAAAAACAGACAACGCATATAAATGCAAACAAGAGAAAAATTGTGGTCGTGGGACTTTGAGTGAGGCAATCACTAGATATCATGAAATAAAGAAATATAAGAGAAATATAATAATTTATTATACATACAATAAATTTATGATCAACACAAGCATCAACATCCAGATGTCAGGCATAGATAAACAGATTAACATCAAAAAACAAAACATACACATAATAGTACAATTTATAATATATCATAATTTCATAAAAAGGTGCATAGTAGATTTCTAAATGGTATATCTTGGCATCATGGACACCTGTCCAATCATCAGGGGCTTGATGCAACAGACTATCTGAAAAATGTGTACCTTGTGTTATATATATATATATATATATATATATATATATATATATGTATATAAGGGTTTCTTTTAAAACTATTAATAAATAACAAAATACCCATGTTACTTGCATACATGTTAGAACCATAAATGGCCAACAATATGGAAAGGGGTGAGAGTCAGAGCAACCGTCTCGCCCGGGGCTGAGGCGAGGATAAACTGCCCAGTCTAAAGGGAAAATCTAGCCAGAGGAAAACCAGGGCCCCACCTGCAAATCTGTGGAGTGTGAGAAAGTGTGTAAACCAAACTGGTCTGTAAAAATATATTATGTGTATGAATGAATATGTAAAAAAAGGGTAAGTAATATAATAAATTACATAGTTTGGTGAAATGACCCACGACTCCAAAGAGAGCCAAGTAAAATTAGGATAAATAGTCTTCCACAATATCCTGGTGATGAGGTAAAAAGTGAGCACGTGAAAACAGCTAAAAACTAAAACCAAAAAACAGAAACAACATAAACAAAAACAGGCCTTGGACAATTGCTAAAGACCCAAAGGAAACCTAAATCAAAATGCTCTGTTCAAAAGTGAACGTGTCTACCATCCTCCTACCTATAGTGAAATTATTGGATGAACACATCCAAATATGACCACCCATGGGAAAGGATAATGCAGAGTACTTAGCCGACCCCGGCTAAATAAACCCAATAACAATGGGAGGATCCTTCCATGCAGATGCCAAATGGGCGGAGAAGGACAGCCCACATCCGGCGTCTGCCCCGGAAGTAAGTGGCACCAACCCGCGCCTGATATCAGATGGAAACAAGGGAGTAACCTTGACAACGCGACACAGGGAAACCCCCGGTTGGGTGTTAGCAGGGCGCCAATGAGTGGCATGACAAACTCCGCCCACACCCTGGAGTATCAAAGACGGGATGAGGAGGAAGCGACAGGCCACGCATCGCAGCCCAGGAACAAAGACTTTGGACTGGGCGGTTTATCCTCGACTCAGCCCCGGGCGAGACTGTTGCTCTGACTATCACCCCATATGGCTGGGCATTTATGGTGCTAACATGTATGTAAGTAACATGGGTATTTTGTTATTTACTAATATTTTTAAAAGAAACCCTTTTTTAATATATATATATATATATATATATATATATATATAACACAAGGTCCACATTTTTCAGATAGTCTGTTGCATCAAGCCCCTGATGATTGGACAGATGTCCATGAAACGCGCAAGGCTCCATAGATGCCAAGATATACCATTTAGAAATCTACTATACACCTTTTTACGGAATTACAATATATTATGAATTGTACTATTATGTGTATGTTTTGTTTTTTGATAGTAATCTGTTTATCTATGCCTGACATCTGGATGTTGATGCTTGTGTTGATTAAGAATGTATTGTATGTATAATAAATTATTATATTTCTTTTATATTTCTTTATTAAATGATATCTAGTGATTGCCTCATTCAAAGTCCCATGACCACAATTTCTTTCTTGTTTGCTACAATTAGGGATGGGGGCATTTTCGAGGTTTGTTAGAGAACCTTAGTGAGGGGGATGGGCGTAGCTGTGAGTGAGTGAGTGAGTGAGCATGCAGCTCAGGTGTTCCGTCCCACCTCCGCTCCTCTAACCGCTCTCCCAGTCTGCTAGATGCTGCCTGAGAAAATCTCTCACCACTTTGAGCGCCCCGCCGAATGAATCACCGCTGCTGACACGCTGTGTAGTGCCTGTGCTTAAAGTGAGGCAAGCGCTCGCTTTGTTAGCAACGCCGCCCGGATCCCCGTGTACCTGTGTGGACTTGAGAGTAGCCCGTGCGGGACCTGCAACGGATCGAGCTGACGTCTCTGCCTCTTCTATCCATCCTGAGTGTTGGATCCCTCCGTGTGCCTGAGTGGAGCCGTGAGTAAAGACCTGACCTGATAGAGCCTCTGCAGTACTTCCCCAGGATAGCCTGATCCCCACATCGCTTGAGCAATGGGCTATGGACGATCCACATGATTGAGGTAACGGGGTGAGCCTGGGAAAGGGGGCAATATGCCAAGTGCCTAAGACCGCCCCCCTGGTCTGAGTGAATTGACTGTGTGCTGCCTGGTAGAGGCAATGCGAGAATTCGGGGTACATTTGTGAGCTTGGAGACCCCCAAGTGTGACCATTGCTGTTTACACTAGTACATTGCTGCCTTGCTGGGAAGAGGAACTGAGGAAAAAGACAAGAAAACAGCAAGGGCTCCCCAGTGGTGCTGGATCGTTAAGCTGTGCTTCCTTTTCCCCTTTTTTTTAGGTGTTCTCTGACCTCTTACTGACATTTACCTAAAATAACATTAGGTCTGAGTTGCAAGACTATAAGGTTGCCAAAAATTATTGATTAAATTGGATCACCACTAGGAGGGAAGGAGTAAGGAGGGGGAAAGACCTTTTCTTTTTCTTTTTTTTTTCCTTTTTTTCAAGGGTTATCCACCATTTTGTGGAAATTTACCATGCTTAGCAAACGTGCCGCAGACGAGACGGCGCACCTGGAAGGGGGCCAAAAAACCCGCTCAGCCAAGGAGAAAGCAAATCAGGTGTCCGCTGCCGCTGCCGCAGCAAAACTCGAGCGCTTTGCCCATGCTCACGCTCCCACACAATCACCAAGCAAGGGGGGGCACCAACTACCAGTGACACAAGCAAAGACCCAGGGGGTGGCATCTGATAGAAGAAACTCCAGCCAATTATCATTGAACGCCACCACTCTATCCGCTAGAGGAACCACAAACAATAAAGACCCTGGGGAGGGTAAGGCGGCACAGGCGGCAGCAAGCTCATTGGCATGCCCTACAATAGGGGGCCAGGAGGAACCCACACTTAGGGCCATACTGGATGCCGTTAATGCCTGCAAGGACTCTATATCTGGCTTGGATAGCCAATTGAGTGGCATAAAAACCGAGTTAATTTCAATGAGTCAGTTACTGAGTAGCACAGTGGAAAGGACTACAGTGCTTGAGGCGAGGTTAAGCACGATCGACGACGAACTCCCCCCACTACAGGAAAAAATCATAGGCCTACAGAAGCAAATGGCCAAACAGGCCGCTAAGCTTGACGAATTAGAAAATAGAAGTCGCAGAAGCAACGTGCGCCTAATAGGCCTACCCGAGAGGAGCGAGGGCCCCAATCCCGTAGTTTTTTTGGAAACCTGGCTCAAGGAAATATTTGGGGATTCCTCTTTTACGCCATTATTCGCGATCGAGAGAGCCCACCGAGTCCCTACCAGACCCCGACAAAATGACGAGCGGGCTCGCCCACTACTACTGAAATTTGTAAACTACAACGATCGTGCGATTTTACTCCGCAAGGCTAGAGAACTGGGGGACATTTTCTTCAATGAGGCTAGGGTTTCTTTCTACCCGGATTTCTCCCCGGACCTCCAGAAACTCAGGGCAGAATTCATCCCAATTAAACGCACTCTTCAGCGACATAAAATCGCATACGCCCTGTTGTACCCCGCCCGCTTGCGGGTGACCGCTATGGGCTCGACCTTGTATTTCAACACACCTGTCGAAGTCGAGAGATGGTTGGAGGAACACAGAGAAGATCTTTGAGAGAGTCATGGACACGGGTCATGGGGGGGGGGGGGGGGGGGCGAGGGCGGGCCTAGGTTGTTTGTTGTTACTATATGTTGTTTTTTTGGGTCTCTGTGCCCTCCTTCTTCCCCCCTCCTCCCCCCTCTCCCTGGTCCCCCCCCTTTTTTTTTTTTTCTCCCTCTCTTCCTTACCTTGAACTATGACACTGTCCACTACACTAAGGGTACTGGGTCAGGGGGGTGGGGGGAGGGGGGCTGAGGGGAATACCACTAATTATATTATTATTATTACATTAATAATGTTTTTTGCACCATTGCACTGACATTTGATATTTGACTAGGACTGGGGGTCAGAGGTGGGGGCTTCTATAGACGCCCCTACTTTTCCCCTTGTCCACCTGATGGTTAACACACAGTCACCATAACCCCTGTCTGGGAGGGTAGGACATTTTCTTTCTTTTTTTTTTTTTCCTCCCCCCCCCCCCCTCCTTTTTCCCCTTTTTTTTTTTCTTTTCTTTTTCTCTCCCTTTTTATCTCTCTCCCTACTCTGAATAAATTACACTGCACTATTGCTTACTGCACCAATGACACTGGGCTGGGGGGAGGGGGGGTGGGGCTGACGGGGATATCACAAATTGCAATTGCTTTTTTTTTCTCGTTTATTTTTTGACACTGGTTATTTGTCAATTACACTACAAATGTCTTATAATAATGGGGGGCCCTTTTTTTTTTTTTTTTTTTCTCACCGATATTGGACCAGGATCGAGGGGCAGGGGTCTACTTCTCCTTCTCGCTCATTTTAATGGTTAACACGTTGCCAATTGCACAATGGGTTGGGATTACGGTGGGCACGAGGGGGGGGGGGGACGGGAGGGAGGACTCTACATCTTCCCCTTCCTTTCTTCTCCTCACCCTGTTTAGGAGGGTAGGTTATTTGTTCGTATATTATTATTTCAACGTTGATGCCACTGGGAAATGGTCGGACTAGGATTGTTCATCTAACACAGCATTATGGTTGGGATGGGACACCTGTGCGGTCGGGTGGGAGGTGTATGGTTGGCTCGCACACAAGCCCCGTGGGGGTAGCCCAGTTGGGCATGGGGGGAGGGGGGCGGGGGGATTGGGAGGGGGGGTGGGTAGGTTTAGGGAAGATTGGGGTAACACACACTACTGGTCCCTATAGAGTCGGTGGAGGCTGGTGCGTGGGTGGGGGCGGTGGGGGAACTGGGGGGGGGGTGGGGAGGGGATGGGTAGGCTCACCGGTTCGTTCGCTGTTGGGCCCCCCTCCCCTCCCCGCCTCCCCCCCCTGCGTCCTGCGGTTAAGCCTATTGTGGAGGGTGATAGAGTAAATCTGGTCTCATGGAATACCCGGGGTCTCGGTAGCTTAAATAAACGTGCGTTAGTCCTGTCGGCATTGGACGGGAGGGGACCCGGAATACTGCTGCTTCAGGAAACGCATCTTACTCCCGACACAGCTTCTCAGTTATCTAGTCGCAAGTTCTCGGCCCAATACCACTCATTTCACTCCTCCTATTCCAGGGGAGTGAGCATCTTGGTAGGGAGAGGAGTACCTTTCTCCTGTAGCGAAATCTCTACTGACGAACAGGGTCGCTATATATTCCTGTCTTGCCTGATTGGTAGTCAGCCTTACATTATAGCAAATATCTATATACCTCCCCCTTTCAAGCTCGAGGTTTTGTACAAACTACTTGAGTTCGCCCTGGATAAACCAGGCATTCCAATGATAGCCCTAGGGGACTACAACGAGGTGTTAGATACGGGACTAGACAGATTCCCTGTGCCCGCTAGACCTAGGGCGGGAGAGGGGAACCGCCTGTCACGGTTTTTGAGGGAAATAGGGTTAAGCGACATATGGCGTACGCGGCACCCATATGATAGGCAGTACTCTTGTTTTTCAGACTCCTACCGTACCCTCTCTAGAATCGATATGGCCCTGGGGAATGATGAGGTAAATTTGTTGGTGAGAGATATAGAGTATGGCTTGAGAGGGATCTCAGATCACTCCCCGCTGACGCTCAACATAAGCACCGGGGGCAGAGCCAGCCATAGGGAATGGACGATCAATCCCTGCTGGCTTGAACTAATTGACAATCCCTGCGATTTGACCACTAGCATAAGGGAGTTTATACAAATAAACGCGGGTTCAGCGTCGCCCGGAGTGATCTGGGATTCCTTAAAGGCCTATACAAGAGGACTGCTAATCCAGAAGATGGCAGCAATTAAGCGGCGGTCGAGAGAGCAAGAAAGGGAAGCTAGTAGCGAGGTAACCCTAGCAGAACGCCGCTATGTAGAAAATCCGACCCCTACTAACAAGGGGGAATGGCTCAATAAACAACAAACCTATAAAATGCTGCTTATTAAGAAAATGGAGAATAGGCGAATCTTTCAGCGCCAATATTATTTTGGTGAAGGTGAAAGGGTTGGCCACACCCTCTCTCTTCTGGTCAAAACCAATAGTTCCCCTTCAGCAATCCCAGAAATCAGGAGGGCAAACGGGGATTTGGTTACCGATCCATTGGAGATAACGAACCTTATTGGCAACTACTACAAAACCCTCTATAAATCCTCTAGGAAAGGGAGCGAGACAGCAGTATCTGAATTTCTACAGCAGATAACATTCCCAAACCTATCAGACAATGACAAAACGGAATTGGAGGCGCCAGTAACTATAGAGGAACTGAGACTTGCAGTGGCATCAATGCCCAATCAAAAGTCCCCGGGCCCCGACGGGTTGCCAATAGAGCTATACAAACGGTTTGGTGAGGTATTGCTGCCTGAATTGTTGGAAACTTTGAGATGGGCATTGGATGGGGGCAGACTGCCCACCTCGATGCTCGAGGCCAATATCATTCTGATACTTAAAGAGGGGAAGGACCAGCAGGAAGTTACCTCCTACCGCCCAATTTCGCTGCTATGCTCCGACATTAAGATCTTAGCGAAGGTTTTGGCGATTCGACTAAACAAATGCATACACAAGCTAATCCATCCGGACCAGTCAGGTTTCATTCCAGGCAGGTCAACTAGCACCAATATTAGAAGAGTCTTCCTTAATATGCAAACTCCAACGGATAACGCAAGCCCCAAGGCCATTTTGGCCTTGGATGCTGTTAAAGCGTTTGACAGCCTGGAATAGGACTATTTATGGCTGGTCCTGGAGCGATTTGGTTTTGGGCCTACTTTCATTACCTGGCCATTTGTGCCCTTTAAATAGAGCACCTGAGAGAGAGACTCAGTCCTCCCCAGCCTCTGTTCTAATCAAAAAAGGGCTAGTACAATTAGGAGGGAAGCCAATGCCCATCCACACAAAAGGACATTTTTAAGCTGGCTACACATCATGCAATCCTCTGCAGATTTTCTCCCTCCACATAATACAAGGTCAAATCTTAAGAGCTTCAATTTGTATGCAATCAGGACCCTACACCAGCAAACCAAAAGGAAATTGGACAACAAAAGCTGCACAGTATGGGGTCTTTAGAGATATGAGAGCAAAAATAAATAAAAAACATTTTATAGAGATTGCAGACCATCAACATGGGGACAAGGTACTTTGCGGGGCTACCACAAAGCACCCTCCCCATGTTGAGGGCATGTGGCCTGGTACGGTTCAGAAGGGGGGGGCGCTCTCTTATCCCCCCCCTTTTCCTGCGGCCTGCCAGGTTGCATGCTCGGATAAGGGTAATTTGGTTCAGGGTTCCCCTTAATTTCCATATCTGACCCGAAGGGCCTGGTGTGAATTTTAGGGGGACCCCCCATGCATTTTTTTTTTTAATTTTGATTCGGGGTTCCCCTTAATATTCATACCAGACCCAAAGGGCCTGGTAATGGAGGGGGGGATCCCATGCTCTTTTTTTCAATTATCTGTATCTATATTGCCGCGACCCGACAATTCATTACAGTTTTATATGACAATTTTTTCCTTTAGAAATGTAATTTTGTTGTGGTACTGTTCTAAACATGGGTGATTGACGTGGCTGATTGATGTGTGGGAAGCAGGAAGTGGTCTGGAGAGGAGGCATAGGATATACTGAACGCTGTGAAACCGGGGCTGCAGATCCGGGATTCAGGTGACCCTACCGTCCCCCCCCCCCCCCCCCCCCCCCCCCCCCCTCACTACCACAGCACTACAGCACTTTATAAGCAATGTTTTATTATGCAAATGTGAGTTGAATGTAAATTGAGCATTTTTAAAGGTTAAACATTTCTTAGACGGTATTACACTATTGTATGCCTCTATTATTTTCCCTATGTGGCATATGTGAGGAGGCTTGGTGGAAGTGACCAGGTGATACTGGTATCCTTTTAAAGCTGGGCTATTATCAGGAGCAGGAGGTGACCGGAGTGGAGCATCAGCAAACAGCAGCCAGTATACTAATAGGAGACATATCTGCTGATAACAACTTTAGGCTTATTTTCTAAGCCCTTAAGGTGAGGGTACAACTGATGGGGGAGGAGTGCACATTGCATGAAGACACCTTATCACTTCATTTATTTTTATGGACTTTGTTGATCATTTTTATATCATTATGGACTGTGCGTGATTCACGGAGCACGAGCACTTTATAGTATATTTTACTTTTATTGCAATCCACTTTTTTATGTTGCACATTATATCTATATTGTTTTACAGCACAGGTTTTATTAATTGATGGTTATTAGTAGCATGGCACAGTATATATATATATATATATATATATATATATATATATATATATATAATCGTTTTTTCACATTGTGGGGAAGTGTGGGAAGTGCAGACAGCTGTTCTCAGTTTTTAGTCCACGGTAGCTTATAGTTTTGGCAGCTCACAAGGTTTCACCCATTTGTTTAATCAAAATCAAGCTATCTCTCTGTCCACACCAACAACACTACACACGGCCGCCGTGTAAGCAGCCTTATATAGTGTGGGGCGTGGACTTAGTCCCCCTGAGCCATGATTGGCCTAAGGCACCCTGCCTATGGCCAATTATGTCTCTCTTAGCATAGGGAGCTGTGATTGGCCAAAGCATGCAGGTTAGGTGCATGCTTTGGCCAATCATTATACAGCAATGCACAGCTATCTCGCAGTGCATTATGGGGTGTTCCCAGGCACTCAAATTTGCGCGAACGCCCCATAATGTTCACTCTTCGGCGAACGCCCGATGTTCGAGTCGAACTTATGTAATTACCCCCCCCCCCCCCCCAATAAATACAAGAACATGTGGGTCTGTTAAGGCTTAAAATGAGAGCCCCACCCCAGTGAAAAATACCACCCCAAACTAAAAAAAGATTGTGCCCCTCCCACACGCTAACAAATCTCTACTGATGGTGCATGGCTTTAGTAAATCGACCCCCATGTCTTGCCTAATGCGTTTTAAAACAGCCACTTGTCATCCTATAAAAAGCAAATGCAATAACAAGGACTTTCATGGCAGGATCACCAGGTATTATTTTAGTAAAAGCTACAGAATGTAAAATATTGAATATGCCTTTTGAAATTTGATAAATATGTGAAGGCTTATACCAGATTTTAGATTAAATTGCAACCTGTGCCCAGACCATGGACATCAAACTAGTTACATATTCTTAACAAACAGTGAACGACTTGTACGGGTTTGTACACACTAGCAGTTGGAGGAGCAGCAAAACCCAGCCATTTTAGTTATACCCCCTGTAATTTCAGCAGGCATAGAACCCACCGAGCATAATGCATCCGAACACTGTGTGCATTACAGGCCTCTTCTGACCACAGGCATCCAGAGCACTGTGCATTACAGGCCTCCCCTCAGACCATCATCCAGAGCACTGTTCAGCATTACAGTCCTCTCAGACAACCGTCCCAGAGCACTGTGCATTATAGAACTCCTCAGACCACCATCCATAGCACTGTGCTGCATTACAGGCCTCCTCAGACCACTGTCCAGAGCACTGTGTGCATTACAGGCCTCCTCTGACCATTGGCATTCAGAGCACGTGTATTACAGGCCTCCTCTCAGATCACCATCCAGAACACTGTGCAGAACTACAGGCCTCTCAGTCCACCATCTCAAAGCACTGTGCATTACAGGCCTCCTCAGACCACGATCCAAGAGCACTGTGCATTACAAACCACTGGTAGAAAAACAAGGTGCGCCAAAAACTAAGTGCAGCAGAAGATGCAACGAATATTATATTTAATTAAAATCAGCCAAATAGCTACTCACATTAATATTAAGATAAGTAGGCATATAACAGTATAATACTGTGTGTACTTAGTGGGTCCCTGCTGGATGGTGGTGTGTAGATGTTAACACGAGAGGAGAGGAACAACCAGCCGGACATCTGTCTTGTCGTCTCGGAACCAGCATGGAACACACTCGGAGTCGCATCAGAAGTGATGTCAGAACATGGAGATAAAGTTTCAACTTCATCAGATCTAAATGGCTATTGATCTAGACAGCCTATATAGAGATTCACATGGAGCGTGGACCAGAGGTGCTATATAACTTATTGTGAGAAAACATCTAAACAATTAAAATACATGTTTAATTAAAATACATATTAAATATTGACATTCCAATATCATGAGAAAAAAACAAGGTATATATCTAAATGTGGGTATTGTTATTCATTCTTGTAAGACAATCAGTAATGATCAACAATAAAGGAGATAATGACTGTGGGTACAAATATATTTAAATAAGGGGTGTGTTATGTGAGAGAGATATATTTACCAAAAATTATATATATGCATATTAGGTTATATTAAAATATGTAAAGTTAAAAAGAGAGCATTATTTACAGTGGAGCACTCGCATATCGAAGCTAGTTTCCCCATAGAAGTCAATGGAAACAAAGATAATTTGTTCCGCATTGACTTCTATTGCATGCAATACCACATGTGGCCAGAGGTGGGGGGCGCTGGAGATCCTCGGAGATACTCGGGGACAGCTCAGCTGAACTCCCTCGGAAAGGCTCGAAAACACTCAGGGATGGAGTATTTCCAACTGTTTCCGAGTATTTCTGAGTGATTCCGAGTATTTTCCGAATGGCTCCGAACCATTCCGATTGTCACCGGTGCCCCCACACCTCTGGCCAAATGCGGTACTGCACACCCCATTAGCTTGAATTCTGCTCGTTTTGTGTGACAACACTCGCAAACCGAGTCAGGATTTAAAAAAAAAGTTGCTCGTCTTTCAAAACGCTCGTTAACCACTTAAGGACCGATATACGTCGGCAGAATGGCATGGCTGGGCACAAGCACGTACAAGTACGTTGCCCTTCAAGAGCCCAGCTGTGGGTCGCGTGCGCGCAAACGGCGGCGCGCTCGGGACCCGGTCCTGAGCTCCATGACCGTGGCCGCAGGGCCCGCGGACCCGATCACCGCTGGTGTCCCCCAATCGGGTCACAGAGCTGAAGAACGTTGAGAGGTAAGTGTAAGCAAACCTCTCCCCGTGCTTCCTAGTGAGGCTGTCACTGATCGTCTGTTCCCTGTCATAGGGAAAGACGATCAGTGATGTCAGATACAGGGTTATCAGTGGTGGGCAGTGCAGCTAATCTATTATTAAAAGAAACAGGTGTCTAATCTATGAGAATATTCACAGTGCAAAAATACATGACAAAAAATTAAGGGCATAAAGTCCACTCCTACAAAAACAAGTGTACAAAAATAAATAAAAAAATTTATGAAATGACTCATAAAGTGAAAAGTATACAATTCAGTTCTTAAAAGTTGCATAAAAAATGTGCAAAAAAGATGTGCATACAAAATGTCCAACTGGCAATCTCCTATACAACATTTTGGGTTGACATCAGAACATTAATAAAGGGGAAATCTTCTAATAGGCAAGTAGTTCTGGTGACCCTGGTCACACACCAGTATTCCCTCACTTTGGAGTGATTTCCTCTCACTTCCTATGGAGCTATGGAACAGAAGGGGAAGGGAACTCTCTGAATGGCACGGCAAAAAAAAATAAAACACTTAACCAGTTCCTGCCCGGCCAATAGCATATTATTAGCCAGGTGGTGACTCTCCTGTCCCAGCTGGACGTCATATGATGTCCTGTCCTGACATTTTAGGGCCTTAAGAAATGAGATAGTACATCAGTACATCATGATTAATCAATTTCCAGATATATACCATAGTTTGTGGACTCTATAACTTTCCTACAGACTAAATAATATACACTGATTTGGGTTATTTTCACCAAATAAATGTAGCAGAATACATGTTGGGCTAAATTCATGAAGAACAATTATTTATTTGCAAAATAAAACGAAGAAAAACACTTTTTTTTTTTACAATTTTTTTTGTATTTTTTTGGTTATTTAGCAAAAAATAAAAAACCCAGTGCTGATTAAATACCACCAAAAGATTTATGTGAACAACATGATAAAAATGTTTTTTGGGTACAGTGTAGTATGACAGCACAATTGTCATTTAAAGTGCAACAGCAATGGAAGCTGAAAATTGGTCTTGGCAGGAAAGAGATAGAAGTGCCCAGTATTAAAGTGGTTAAAAAACGTTCTTACACTGCTCCACTTAAAGAAAAAAAAAAGAAAATCGATATGCATGCAGATAAATTGAAAGGTTATCTTTCACCCAAGAAAAACTGCTTATATTTGCAGAAATTTGCAAATTAGGCAGAGCAATATATTTGGTAACGATTAGTGTTTGGACTTTGTAGCAATGTTACATTGTAATACAAAATTAACTGTAGGCACAGCTATTATGATTTATTACCTACAGAGTGTAGAGCTAGGCAAACATAAATGAAAAGAGGTTCCAATACTGTGCATTTTCTTTCTTTAAAAGTATCAAAGTGTTGAAGATTGAAAAAAGACAACAAAAAGGCCTTTTTCCCACTGCAATTTTTTTGGCAGAGGCAGCATGTATTAAAAAAGTGAAAGGTGTTTCAGTACTGTACATTACCTCCATAACACTGTGTTTTTGCCTCACAAGCTACAGACTTTTTGTTTTAAATATCATATTTCACCTTTTTAATTCAAACAAGAACTTTCACATTGGCACATTCAGTGGAAAATATTGTAACATAATGATAATTTTGTAATTTGTAAGTCTCCCCCTGCAGAGAGTACAAGTGGTCCCTTATTAATAGGTTATTTTTCACTGAAGGTTTAGTACAGTTCAGAAACATTGTTTGGAAGAGAATTATTCTTTTACTTATTTATTGCGTTAGAGCATACACTTTTTATATATACTGTATATATATTTTTTCATTTGTGGAAAACCAAATTAAAAATGTTTTCCTGGTCTTTATGTCCTGAAACCTGTGCTGAAAAAATATGTAGGCTGCCATTATATCATTTTTGTATTGAGATTGCTATGCGTTTGGCTGTCATGGTGATCTAAAGGCTTCAATAATTTATGTGTTAACTTTGGGTATGCTTGCTTTATGGGTCATTGACTTGTTAGGCTAAACAACTGGGTCCTGGATTTCTAGGCAGGCTATACTGTAGGTAACCATTACATCCTGGACCAGGACCAGCTAAAGATAAAAGACAGGTAAAAAGAAACAATCTCTTCTCTCTTTCACCCTGTAAGTATATTCACATGAATCGACTGCACTCTGCAAAGCCATAAAGACCTGAAAAAAAGTTGAAGATAATCTCCAAGAAAACATCAATCCTTCAGGTAATACACCATTGACATATCTGTACATGAACTGTTTTGCCCAAAAACCTAACTTTTTTCAACTGTACAGTAGTTTACCAGTAGTACACCTGACCTGTAGAGATGAGCTTTGAGTTCGGGCTGAACACAAGTTTGGCCCAAACCCAGCCTGCTCACAGTTTTGTAAACATGCCATGAAACTGGCTAATTTTCCTTCTCAAAACCCTGGCTAATATTTAAAAATGAACAGGAGCTGGAAGTCTGTCATTTAGCGGAGGTAAAACTACAGTCAATAAATGACAGATCCCAGGGGTGTGGTTTGACCTCAAGAGAAGGTGGCCGCTTAGCCAGAGGTCTCCTGCCAGCAGAGCCGCTCTAACCATGCTTTTGGAGACTTCCAGCAGGTTTGCTACCTTGCCACAAAGGGGACTGCATCCTGCGGCAGGCCAACCACATGATCTCGCTCTCCCAGGGACACTGGCGGGCAAGTGAGCCAGTAAATCCTGGAAATCTTCCACACACAGGCCGACAACATGGCGACTTCCTCCCAAAGACACTCGCAAGCTGCCTCCACGACGGGATCAGCCGCAGCTGACCAGACACCACCTCATCAGCCTCAGTGGGTCACACATTGCAACATCCACAACTGAATCTACATGACTTGCTGGCGGTAGCAGCTGACATAAAAGACACGCTGTCATCAGCGATCACAGACCTCCGCCACAATATACAGGCTTTACCAGGCAGAGTGCAGGAAGTGGAGATTACAACTGCTCACCACAACACAGCTCTAAAAGACCCATACCAAGCAGTGGACACACACACCCTGCAGCTAAGAGACATGAATCGCCACATGGAAGACCTGGACAACAGGGGGAGAAGGCATAACCTCCAAGTGTGGGGCTTACCAGAAGCAGTGGAACCAGACCAACTCGCACACACCGTGGTAAGTCTGTTTAACAACCTTTTAGACAGACCCCTCAGCACCCCTATTGATATTCATAGAGCCCTCAGGCCATGAGGTAGGGACACAGATCCACCCCGGGATGTGGTTTTCTGCCTGGTAAACTATCGGATAAAAGAAGAAATTCTAAGAAAAGCCTGTAATAGAATTCAACTCTCCCATGATGGCAATGATATCAAAATATACCAGCAACCCTGCCATTACCCTGCAGCTACGCAGAAACCTGAAACCCTTACTGGAAACCCTATGTGTGAAAGGAATCCACTATAAGTGGCAGTTCCCATTTTGCCTTCTAGCAACATTCCAAGGCAACAGCCGCTTTAAGAGTTTCTGAAGACCTCCCACAATTCTGTGACACCCTGGACATTCCACAAGTGGAAGTTCCTAACTGCATTCCAACCAGCCAACTGGAGACCCATGCCATCCAGAGTATAACCAATGGATGCCCAAGACCAGAGGTTCCACCGCCACCGCTCACCATCTACAACCAAAGCGTACTCTGCCTATTAAGGCCAACAAGATGGCATCAGCCCGACAAAAGCTCTGAAACCTTGATGGGCCCATCAAGAATACTGACATGAAACCCCTGCTGCTTTCCGCTGCCTCCCACTCCTGAGATAAGTATCACCTTTATTATACATACGTATCCATCTAGACTGTGTACCTGACCTGGACACTGATTGACACAACAACCCAGGTATGTCCTGTGACAGACCTAGCCGGGACACAGGCTTTTTGAGAGGACTAAATGCGAGCCTCCTGCCAACCGATTATGGGCCCTGGATTTTAAGGGGCACAGGGTGAAGGAGAACCCCAACCCCAGTCAAGATTCAATGCTGTATATATGTGTATGTATAATGTGTGTGGTCTCATGCTGTTGGGACACACTGTCAGATGCTAGTGTCATGAACTCAAGATGTTAATTGACAGAGCTGATCACATTGTCCTCTGTACAATACAGGAGACGGTCCGTCTGTTACTGGTGGTCTCCTGCTATTGTGATGAAATGTCTTGTGGTGGTAATTATGATAATTTATAATCAACTGTGTTTATCTCTGTGACAACAAGTCTGACTTGTAGTGAAATCCTGATGAGTCACATCGGCTGCTTAAAGGGATTAGTTAATTAGTTTATGTTAAGTTGTTACAGTTGTATTGTTAGAGTAAAATGAGCGGGAGGGGGAACTCCTCTCCTACTGTATATAAATACTTGTACTTTTGGTTCTAATAAAAACAGTCCATGTTTGAGCAACTAAGCAAGTGTCGTCTCGTTTGGTGCTTGGGAGCAGTTGGAATATCTGATATCCGTATCCAGACTGGAAGGAAGTGATATATGACGAACGCACTCAAGAGGAGTGTAGGGACGTTCCGTCACATTGTTGGTAAGCAGTGGGATTGTGCTTCCTGCAGTCTGGAACATCCAAACCTCCACCGGGATCCAAGATCAGGATAGCAGACTTTGGTCACCCCAGCGGGGATATGGACCTGGCATCAGAGTTCCCGGGGCTGCTGCGGATCATCCTTGCAGCATACACAAGGACTGTGTCTGAGGAGGAATACCTGGAGCTCAGGCAGCAGATTCGGGTGGAGCTCTGGATTGGAGCCCTCCAGCTCGCTGGTATAAAACAGGGCAAGTGCTTTCCAACCCAAGAGCAACGGGCCAGTGACCAACGGGCATTGCGGGTGGCATTCCTGGGAGAGAAGCCCCAGGAGCAATGGGTGACTGAGTTGGACAGGCTGGTCCAGCAGGAGATAGAGCTGGACAATCAGGTTTGGATGTTCCAGACTGCAATGGCACGCAGAGCAGGGATATTTAGGGGAGACAACAGAATGCTCTCCGGAGGGATATGACTTTGGAGGCCCTGGATTGCTGTGGGAGAGCCTTACAGATCATTTTGTGTTTGGCGATGAAGGGGAACCTACCCTTGAGGACCTGCGAGAATATAGAGAGGCTATGCTCGGTCTTGCAGGGGTCTCAGAGCTTAAATCAGATCTGGGCCATTTGCTAAGGAAGGAACAGCATCTGGAAAGGGCATACAGGAAACTGCTAGAACACGTTCAGCAGCATGCCAGAGAATCGGCAGTGGAAACTCTGGAGATTGTCATCCCCAAACCTGAAGTGCTGACAACAGGGCAGAACTCTGCTAACTTCTGCCCAGCACCAACAGTGGCTTTGCCCTTCTTGAGAGAAGAGGTAGTCAGCCTTTCTCCCACAACACTGACAGGGACATGTGATTTTCTGCCAGCAGCACCTATGGAGTTACAACAAACTTCTCCAGCTGAAGATCTGGTAACTGAACAGAGGGTCCAAGACCTCTGTCCCACACCTGTGGCAGTTCTGGAGGCCCAGGGTGAGGAGGTGGTGGTCACTCCCGAGCAGCAGCTCAGGATCCAAGGGGAGAATGCAATCTGCACTTCACAACTGCAGCTTGATCTGGTGTCAGTGGATGGGCCTGTGGTCTCCACTAACAGAAAACCAGCAGACGTGCTGGCAACCGGGCAGAGTGCTACCAACCCCTGCCCAGCACCGGTAACAGCTGCGGAGTTCCAGGGAGCTGGGGCAGTCGGCCTCTCTCCCCAACAGTTAGCTGAAGCAGATGATGTAGGGAAGCTCCTACGCCCAGCTGAACTGCTGGCAACGGAACAGAGCGCTGCTGGCCTCTGCCCTCAACTGACACAGGACAGATTTCCTGTAAAGGTGGATGGGAATTCAGTCTCCACCTGTATACCCCAGGGATGCTGGGCAGTAGGCCCATATGCCCAACAGCATGACAGACTGAGCCCAGTCACCCTGTCTTCTCTCCAGCGGCTGAAAAGACTCCAGGGAGAAGGGCCAGTCCAGGCCTCTCCCCAGCGGCAGATATGTTCTTTGAGAGAGGCAGAGGTTGGCTGGGTGAGTGCTCTGTTTGAAACAATTTGTTTGGGATACTGTGTGGGTACAGGCATTAGAGGACTGGAACTATGGACTAACTTTGGAGTCAACCCGTCTGGGGTCTCCTCCTGTGTTAGTCTCCTGCCGAAAGGGGAAAAATGTGACAGACCTAGCCGGGACACAGGCTTTTTGAGAGGACTAAATGCGAGCCTCCTGCCAACCGATTATGGACCCTGGATTTTAAGGGGCACAGGGTGAAGGAGAACCCCAACCCCAGTCAAGATTCAATGCTGTATATATGTGTATGTATAATGTGTGTGGTCTCATGCTGTTGGGACACACTGTCAGATGCTAGTGTCATGAACTCAAGATGTTAATTGACAGAGCTGATCACATTGTCCTCTGTACAATACAGGAGACAGTCCGTCTGTTACTGGTGGTCTCCTGCTATTGTGATGAAATGTCTTGTGGTGGTAATTATGATAATTTATAATCAACTGTGTTTATCTCGGTGACAACAAGTCTGACTTGTAGTGAAATCCTGATGAGTCACATCGGCTGCTTAAAGGGATTCGTTAATTAGTTTATGTTAAGTTGTTACAGGTGTATTGTTAGAGTAAAATGAGCGGGAGGGGGATCTCCTTTCCTACTGTATATAAATACTTGTACTTTTGGTTCTAATAAAAACAGTCCATGTTTGAGCAACTAAGCAAGTGTCGTCTCGTTTGGTGCTTGGGAGCGGTTGGAATATCTGATATCCGTATCCAGACTGGAAGGAAGTGATATATGACGAACGCACTCAAGAGGAGTGTAGGGACGTTCCGTCACATGTCCTATCACCCATTACATGATCCTGTCACAAGCATTTATCTCAAAGAGACTGTTATCCCACAAATGGTCACGAGCCATATGGTCTCTGTACTCACCAATACTCCCCAAGGCTTCCAGGGACCTTCACTGCACCACTTAATACTCAAACCAGGAACAGGAGACGGGAATTCCTGACCTCACCATAAACACCATACTTATATCACACTATTCCAAGAACTGCCTCCAGCTACGGTGTATTCCTCATCCAAGCCATAACTGAGGCCCTACAACACGCTCGCTATACAAAAGCCTACAGCCTACTTAAGGTTTTATATGGCATCAAGGAAGAATCACACCTCTGGTAAAGATGTCGAAGAACATTGAATTAACTCAAATGTATTTTTTATTTTTAACTTATGAATGAATGAATGAATGAATGATTTGTATAGCGCTGCAACTGCGAACTGAATCGCCTCGAGGCGCTTGACTGCTCATGTTGGGATGCCATGTATTAGAAGAGGTGGGTCTTGAGTTTTTTCCTGAAGGCCTGATTACAGGTAATCAGTGATCAGGATACCTCACAGGAGCTGAGATGGGAAGTAACAGATCAATATAATGGCACAGCACCCCTAAGGTGACGCCCTACCATAGTACCACTTTTACATTTGATTTATCTCACATAGTACCACATAATGCTACGCTAAGACAATCCATACTTATCCAGGCGACCCTAATGTGCTCCTGTGAGACATCTATGATGCCATACATTTGATAGTCCTTGATAGGACCGACACACTTGGGGAGCAGCACCAAGGTGGGCCTTGATTGCTGCCGCTTTTAAGCAGAAGGGCCTATTACCAAGATAATTGGTAATCTTGGTAATAACATTAACAGAGATCTGCTGACTAGACCCCATGCTTAGATTATATGACAATAACATTACATGGGCCCGCCAACGATTACGTAACACCATACGCATAACTTCAGTTCAAGGGCACTTCCCACTCAGGGGAAAGACCCTAAACCACAATGAAGTGCAAGCCTACACAACAAATTTAACTCTCTATCTGGCAAGATCACTTACTGAATTTCCTTTTCTCCTAAACCACCTACCACACAGTGGTGAACTTTATATCTCATTCCCAACACCCTCATCCTCCAATTTCACCACTGAAATTTCCTGGCCTTAATGTACATAAGGTACGCTCATAAATCAGACAGGTGAGCGTGCTCTCACCTGTCGCCGTTACCCGCTAATAACCGGTATCCTTCTTTCCCCCATCCTACTTACCCTTTCACAGCTACTCAGCTCTTAATTCCCTACCCCCTCCATTCTCCTCCGTCGACCCAAATAATAGCCCTTAACATCGATACATACCCCAACACTCCTACGACATATAATTTATAGCCCTATAAATATGGCACCTCCTCATGCGAGAGATGACAAGCTCCTCCTAAAAATCATCTCGCTCAATGCACGTGGCCTCAATATACCAGAAAAACCTTTGCAACTACTTCTATCAATGCAAAAGAATAAAGCCGATGTAGTCTTCATACAAAATACACACTTTCGAAAAGATTCTGTCCCCAGACTTTCTAACACCCACTATCCCACAGTCACTCATGCTACCAACCCAAACTCCAAATCCAAGTGTGTATCAATACTCTTAGAAAAAAACTGTCCCTTTCAAACCTAAGGATCCTATCAGACAGGGAAGGCAGATACCTCTTCCTGAAAGGCAAAATACAAGGGAAACCATTAACTCTTGCCAACATATACGCCCCAAATACCCACCAAGTAACTTTTTTACGCACATTCACTCACTTGCTTGCATCATTCAAAGAAGGCACCCTAATACATAGGAGGCGACTTCAATGTTGCTTTGAATCCACTTCAAGACACATCAAATGGTGCCTCCTCACTACCTTACAAAGCCCTCAAACCAATCAAAACATACCTAAAGGAACTCACACTGCACGACACCTGGTGAACACTAAATACAAATGTAGCACTAACCCCCGAAGGAGCTGCTTGTTTTATTTGGGCTTACCGTTACCTTCTTCACCTTGTCTCCGTCTAGGGGTTCCCGTGGTAGATAGCCCATAAAAATGTAGAAATTGACACTTTATCTTCCTTTTTATGGTTATTTATTGAAAAAAGATAAAACAGTCTCTTAAAAGTAGGGTAGAGGGTTAGGGTGGAAGTTCAGGTACCTTTGGAACTGCTTAGTTAGAAAGTCTCTCACTGTAGAAATCCAGAGGGCAACTGTCTCATAACTGGATTATCACAACCTGGATAGACCTCCTCACACTAGGCCTAGCAGCCGGTGAAGTGTTAGGTAAAGCAAAGTCTCTGCCACAGACTTGGTTGTAGAACACTTGAGAATAAAGTCTCTGCCACAGACTTGGTTGTAACTGGGGGACTAGATAAATTTAGAGAGCTATCATACGGTACCAGTATCTTGCAGCCGGTCCGGCGATACTGTATGAGTGTAGATCCATTTATTGTCCTTCAACTGAGCCTCCAGGCTTCTTCTTGAAAGCCAGCCTTAGCACATGGCTTCCTCCCAAAGAGTCCTCACCTGGATACTTTTCCAGTTGCTGGGCCTCTCCTAACCGAGACGGCACCGGACCACTTTTGGATAATTCAGCCCTGACATCCATTCAGGCCTGTCCCTGCAGTTGCTTCACCCCGGGCTATCCAGCCCCGAGACTCGAAATTGCATGGATCCGCACCCCAGGCCAGGAGAGCCATGGGGGGCTGGTCAGGAGGACCAGGACCAAACAGACAGAAGATGGCTTCTGGACTGGGAACCCAGAAACACGTGATCTCAGTACCTTAAATACCTTCTCC
This sequence comes from Lithobates sylvaticus, assembly GCA_028564925.1. Taxonomy (NCBI): domain Eukaryota; kingdom Metazoa; phylum Chordata; class Amphibia; order Anura; family Ranidae; genus Lithobates; species Lithobates sylvaticus. Next base: position 308,151,300 of record CM053026.1, on the reverse strand, counting down.
CAGATGCACAGCGGGACAAACACACCCACTGGGCTGGTTCCGAGAGAAAGAAGGGCATCCAATACACCCAGCTAAATTGCATTCTCGACTTGCCGGCGGTGACAGCGACACCTGCGGCCAAGGAGAACTCAGTGCAATTCCAGCCAGACTGATAATGAGACCATAATTTGGATAACTTACCCCAAAACCCAACTGTGGTTTTAGGAACATTAAATTTGAAAAAAACATATAGCGCATGCTCGTTAGGAGCCCGACGCTACACAAATATGAAGGACTACATGTTCTTCTTGGCCCCACACCAACGGTATTCGAAACTAGATTACCTTTTCATAACCCAACAAGATTTGGCAATAATTTCTCAAACATCTATAGATCCAAGATCCAAGATCCAGGGACGGCCCCCGCCCCCCTCTGACGTCATGGGGAAAGCCATAGGGAAGTCCCAATGACGTCCCCATGCGTCAGAGGGGGCAGGGTCACCAGGTGGCCCCGCCCTCCGTTATAAAAAAGCTGTCAGATGCAGCAAAGCCTCACACAGCGGGAGCCTCCCATTGCGCGGATCGGCCCAAGAAGAGACGCCGACGCCGTGGAAGAAGATGCCGGACGAGAAGACCAGAGCAAGAAGAAGCGGATCAGAGGAAGAAGAAGATGGAAGAAGATGGAGAAACCGAAGGGTGAAGAAAGGAAGAAGGAAGACCAGAAGAAAGAAGATGAAAGAAGATTTTAATAAAGGAATTGTCAAAGACCGTCTCCTATAATTTTTAACATTTTTGTCACTTTTTTGGTGAAATGGTAGGAGTACTTTTGTACCCCCTTACCATTTCACACAGAGGGGGCGGGATCTTGGGGTCCCCTTGTTAAAGGGGGCTTCCAGATTCTGATAAGCCCCCACCCGCAGACCCCCATAACCAATGGCCAGGGTTGTGGGGACGAGGCCCTTGTCCCCATCAACATGGGGACATGGTGCTTTGAGGGGTCACAGACCCCCAAAGCACCCTCCCAATGTTGAGGGCATGTGGCCTGGTACGGTTCAGGAGGGGGGGGGCGCTCTCGTCCCCCCCTCTTTTCCTGCGGCCTGCCAGGTTGCGTGCTCGGATAAGGGTCTGGTATGCATTTTGATGGGGACCCCACGCCATTTTTTTTTTTTTTTGGCCGGGGTTCCCCTTAAAATCCATTCCAGACCTGAAGGGTCTGGTATGGATATTCAGGGGGAACCCCACGTAATTTTTTTTTTAAATTTGAAGTGGGGTTCCCCTTAATATCCATAGCAGACCTGAAGGGCCTGGTATTTGAATTTGGGGGAACCCCCACGCTTTTTTTTTTTATCAATGATTTTTTTTTATCAATGACTTTCAATGAATGACTGTTCTCTGTGTTATGGGAGCTGGCAATTCATTAGCCGCGAGTGAGTTTAAATAGCTTTTTTTCCTGCAAAAATTACACTTTGTGCAGGGACAGTTCTAAGCACGGGAAACATGCGCCCCTTCACAGGCATACTATAAACACCCCCAGGTACGAAATTTAAAGGAATATTACACTTTTATTGTTTCACTTTAAGCATTATTAAAATCACTGCTCCTGAAAAAAACGGCCATTTTAAAAACATTTTTTTGCATTGATACATGTCCCCCTGGGGCAGGACCCAGGTCCCCAAACACTTTTTATGACAATAACTTGCATATAGGCTTTTAAAATTAGCACTTGAGATTTCTCCCATAGACTTTTACAGGGTGCTCGCGGCTTTTCGAATTTGCCGCAAACACCCCGAATTGTTCGCTGTTCGCTGAACAGGCAAACAGGGAATGTTCGAGTCGAACATGAGTTTGACTCGAACTCGAAGCTCTCTATTCCTATCTCCTTATTCTTGACTAATTTGCAGATAAACTTCTCGAAATCCCACACCCTTAACATTTCACTGGAAAAATATATTTTAGTACTCTGTCAATCCAACTTTCCGTTTAGTTGGAAGCAGGTTGAATACATTCAACTAACATCAAAACTACCCAACCTATATAACCAAAACTACATCCCAACCCAATAATTGACAGATCCCTGTCTGAATTCTGTTTGTAACAAACTTGGATGGCGGGTCATTGTGTTGGTGGGTCAATCTCATTGGGGCAGATCACCAAGATTGACATGGATCTATAGTACATCACTAAACAAGACATTTTTTCATGGTGTGGTGGTTTTTATTAACTTTTTTTCTGATTGAATAACAAGGGTACAATATTTTCGAGCATAAATTGAACATCAATCACATTATTCAGCAATACAGGAGAGAGGGAATGACGTGCCAATTAAGTGTAGTATACCAGTGAGTTTATTACATTAAAAGGGATAAAAAACTTACAGGATATACATGAATAATGGGCTCATCTGTGTGTAGATCGCAATCATTATTCTGCATCCTGTAAGATGGTAAGCCATAAGTCCTAGGTAGGCCTGTAGAAGGAGCTGAATGCTCTGAGCGCGTAGCCTTGTTGTCTTTCCACTTGTCTGTGATCTTCAACCTCTGATCCTTTCGGTGATGTCACATCCGTAGCGCGTTCCACGCTGGTACTCCTCGAGGCTCCAGGAATTGTCTCTCTCCTTGCCGAGCAGCTGGAACCATATGACTTACAATCTTACAGGATGCTCAAGGATCCTGTAAGATCCTTATAGAAGAGATCTAAGAGATCTACACACACATGAGACCGCTATTCATGTATATCCTGTAAGTTTTTTTTATCCATTTTAATGTAATAAACTCATTGGGATATACACTTAGTTGGTGCGTCCTTCCCTCTTTCCTGTGCTTTCTATGGTGTTATACAGAGCCATCACAACTCTGAGGACAGCAGCCACAGGTGGTCCTATATATCCTTCAGCATATGCCAAAATCACAGAACAGTGACTTGTATGGACCTCCTCTTGCCCTGTATTATTGATTTTCTTAGAGACATTCGTGCTGGCTGGACTATATACCATTACTCTATGCGCCAGTATCTTTTCCTTTTACATCATTCAGCAATGCACATCCTCATCAATTACAACGACCCTCAACCTGAAGATGCTGACATGCTGCACTCCCGCCACATAATGACAAATTTTGGTTATCCAGGATACATGACCAGTTTGTTCACATACAGGAGATGACTAGAAACTTGAGATTTGTGATAGGAGTAGTGGCAAGTTAACATTGCTCTATTTGTTAGTATGGGCAGAAATAATAAAAAGTATCCGATGTATTTTGGGAGATTAATATCTAAGAAATAGACAGTTACCAAAAGATATGTTCTGTTCTATTATGATATGATATAAAAAGCAAAACAGTATAGCATCACATTTTACAATATAAATTAAAAAACAATAAAATGCAAGTTTAATTTGGAAGAAGTGGTGATATTCATAATTCATAGAAAATAGTGTAGGGTTCATGTAATCATTACCGATAGAGGGAGGTCATTATAAAAAAAATGGAGATTAATAAAAGCCATATAAGACAGTAATAAATGACGAGTCATTAGTTAATCATAGTAGTAGTAATAATGCTACAGTTAAACTATGGTTGAAAATTTAGAACTGTAATAAAAAATCACTTATGAACTCATGAAAATACAATATTAAAAAGTAGTTAGCTGTGAGGGTTTGCAGAGGTACAACAAACGTGGATTGTTGGCTTAAACCAGGTAATGTTGTATTTTCATACATGCACAGCATTATACAATTGGTGGTCGAGAAATCATAGTAGCATTGCAACTGAATGACTGTGAAACAAAAGGTTAACTGAAACTCCAGTTTTCTTTAAAAAAAAAATAAATACATTGCATGTATTACAATGAACTTAACCATTTTTTTCTGATTTCCAGCTGCTTTTGTCCTAAAGATATTTCAAATAGCAGATTTCTTTTGGGCTTCGGTTATATTCAAAATTATAGCCTAATGTCAGGACCCACAGGGAGAATGTTGTCATCAATTGAATTTATTTGATAATAACCGTGCTTATGTCATCTTTCAATTCTCGCTCACTGTGTCTGTGCCGGATAAAACATATTACTGCACGTAATGAATGCAATCTGATTTCATCCAGTATACATAACTGAACTGCGCTTGGGAAAAAGTTTACTTGTTCTTTATCTCATATTACTCTACTTTCACAGATTGTAATACAGAACTTGTCATTTACAATAACAGACCACCCACATATCTTGCTGGCCAGGCAGTTCTGATATGAGTTTTTTTTCATGGGCAAGAAGCTTTTTGTTTTAAACTAGCTGCTGTATAGATGATACTTTTGGCTAGGGGAAAAAATAATATCAAAAGCATCAGGGGTTGAGCTACAGGCACACATAAATGAACAGCCACCACTGTAATACATGGGATTTTGAATGTTGAGCATTTTGGAGTTTCAAGCTACAAAACACTCAGGTGTGAATGTGGTCTAAAGGTATAAAGCTACTTTGCACCGTGAACAGAGACCAAGGTCTCACTGAGAGCCCATGGCCCCGTTCTTATGATCGGGACCCGGAACGTCCGATTCCAGGTCACCTAATCACTGTGATAGCCTCTGATTGGCTATCACAGTGATCAGTCACTGTGAAGCCCGCCCCCATGTTTTCTGTCTCTGCGAATGGACGAGAGAGATACATTTTATCTTTTCTCTGTTCTTGCAGAGAGAGAGAGAAAAAAAATCTGTGTGGGTGTAGAAAAACTAAAAATACCTAGATCAAGGTTTGATCTAGGTCAGTGCCAGGGTTAGTGTTTGGATCAAAGTAATGGTCAAAGGTCAGTATTTTTAAGATATTTTTTTTTCTTTTTTAGAAATTAGTATCAGGGTCAGTGTGTTGTAGGTAGGATAAAAAAAAAAAGCAAAATGCGCACTATTATTTTTGGGCTGTTCTACGGGTTCAAACAACAACTAACATATGTGGTATTGCTGTGATCATCAGGAGAAGGAGAATTTATTTTTGGTTGTTCTTTGATGGTAGGTTATGGTAGTAGCAAGAAATATACAGCTAAATTAGGAAGCAGGTCCTGAGACCCCGATTGGCCGAGATGAGAAGCACGGGCTTTCATTCTCCTACCTTCCATCCATCCCGCTTGGTGTGCTGCACGTCATCCAGGCGCACCTGACACTTCGGCTCGCTCCCCTGGTCTCCGATCATGGATGAGCCCCCCCCCCCCAAAAAATGGAGCACCACTACTTACCTGTAGGTAAAACATAAGCAAATACATTTAACTACAACTTTAAGAACACCAAGGGACAGTCCACTGCTGGGGAATAGGAGAGCGTCGTCCACTGCTGGGGGAGCGGAGGATAAGTAAGTAAAAGTACTTTTGCTGTCCCCTAGACAGGAATGAGCAGTTGACCCTTGCAGTGCAGGCACAGCCCCACTGCAAGGGAGGTCTTTTACTTTTCCAGACTTTACCATTTCAAAGCTAATATGATATTCACCGATTGGGTTACATCGACTTTAATTTACAACAAATGAAGCATTCCCAAAATGTGCTAGTGGAACTCTCAGCAGTAACCACATCTAAATCAAAGCTTTGTGTATAGCACTGAATGAACACTACATACAACACTGTCTCCAGAAGCTGCCCAGCCTGCTGATGATCCAAGACATTAAAAAACAGTGCCCAATTGTTTGATACACTGGACTAAGCAACTGAGAAAAAGTCATTTGCTGAAACTAGGATCATATAGTGCTGTCATCGTAAACAATGCTTTCTCTGAACATTTCTAAATAAGTAAAGTACAAAATGCACAGTTTAGTTTGTCAGGTGATTATTTGGCTTGCATACAGAATGCATTATTTGTTTTCATATCAGGGAATACAGTGCCGTGCACATACAGCTCAGTACACCATCCATACCTGTCAGTAAACACAGTGCAGCACACATACAGCTCAGTACACCATCCATACATGTCAGTATACACAATGCAGCACACATACAGCACAGTACACCATCCATACATTTCAGTATACACAGTGCAGCACACATACAGCTCAGTACACCGTCCATACATGTCAGTATACACAGTGCAGCACACATACAGCTCAGTAGAACATTCCTACATGTCAGTATACACAGTGCAGCACACATACAGCACAGTACACCATCCATACATGTCAGTATACACCGTGCAGCACACATACAGCACAGTACACCATCCATACATGTCAGTATACACCGTGCAGCACACATACAGCTCAGTACACCATCCATACATGTCAGTATACACAGTGAAGCACACATACAGCTCAGTAGAACATTCCTACAAGACAGTAAGTGCCTGGGAACTTGTAAATGTGAATGTGTGAGGAGCAATGCCTTGTGGGACATAGTCCAGGGCAGGAGAAGGACATGACTTAAAGCGATTGTAAAGGCAGAAGTTGTTTTCCCTTGCTATAGGGGCACTCTATACTATAATGTGTGCTTGCTATAAGGGCACTCTGAAGGCAGGAGGAGCCAGAAGAGGAGGATTGCGGCTGTCCTGTGCAAAACCATTACACAGAGCAGGTAAGTATGACAAGTTTGTTGTTTAAAAAAAAAAAAAGTCACTTTAAGGGCTCTGTGCAAAGAAAATCAGCATCTGAACCCATAGAAGCTGGAGGCTGATGGATATAAGGCATTACAATAAAAGTAAAAGTTTAGTAAAAAAAAAAAGTATTGTGCATTCAATTTAAAATGATTATATCCTTGAAAAAAGTCTCAGCCTTTATGATTACTTCAATATAAAAGATTTATATTTCCCCTTCCACTCTTCATGTAGCTTCATGTTTGACTCCCAGCTAAAATATCCTATATATCCGACTTCTGTGTATATTTATTATTATATATTTATGATATCAGTTATATATATTATTATTATTATTGCCTTTACTGTTTCACAGTATAAATGAATCCCTTGTAGTAGTGATTATCTGCCGTTTTTGTACTATAAAAAGCTAATTATTGTTTTTTAACCCCATCATGACAGGTGATAGAAAAAAGCATGCTGCTGCTACTCAATGGGTGTTATTTACGAAAGGCAAATCCACTTTGCACTACAAGTGCAAAGTGCACTTGAAATTGCACTGAAAGTGCACTTGGAAGTGCAGTCGCTGTAGATCCGAGGGGGTCATGCAAGGGACATAAAAAACAGCATTTTGGCTTGCACATAATTGTATGATAAAATTAGCAGAGCTTCCCCTCATTTCAGATCTACCCCCCGGATTTACAGCGACTGTACTTCCAAGTGCAATTTCAGTGCAATTTCAAGTGCACTTTGCACTTGTAGTTTGCACTTGTAGGGCAAAGTGGATTTGCCTTTCGTAAATAACCCCCAATGTCTTATACTGGCCACATGTATCGATTTTCGGACGAGAATATTCTTAGTCAATTTCTTTGTAAATTCAATGAATGGCCGTATGGCGTTCAAAAATGTCACTTGCTTTTAACATTCAATTTTAAAATGAATGCAATTTCTGTATGAAAACCACACACACTGCCCAAAAAATTGTTCAATCAAGAAAAGTTTTCTGTTCTGCTCCTTCGAATTTTCCCATCACTGTGGTAGAAAACAAACATTGATTTGACCCCAGTAACAACTAGAAAATCGAACAAATGTTTTAAAACCAAACTTTTCAAAGGAAAAATGTGTTCATGTATGTATTGGCCAGCATAAGTGACAGCAGGTGCAGGTAGCTTGTGTCAAGCTTCCTCTCTATGACAAGGTAGTCTGTCATGTACAATATTATGTTACAGTTCTGTCTGAAAATCTGCAAAACAGCGTTTTAGGGCCTTTAAAAAAATGTATTTTGATTATATGTACCAGATTCAACCTTTTAATAGTGTATACATCTCTTCTGTCTGATCTTCTCAGAGTGGATTAGATATTTTGTTCCCTTACCATATAGTGGTTATTTATATCTACCACTGCATAGAGATATTCAAGAATACATTGTCTTTTTTTAAACTTACATATTAACTAAATTATACACCACACTTTTTTTGAGGTTTTTATCCGATTAATCAAAACAATAATCGACGATTATGAAAATAATTGTTAGTTGTAGTCCTACATTAATCAATTTCATTACTGAATTAAGTATTAAATATTGGCGATGATAAAATAATCAATGTACACAGAAGTGAGTCTGATTTTGCACTTTTCAGCTTTAGTAAATAAACCCCATTGTGTACTAAAAAGTGGGGTATGCCTGTATAAGAGTAGCAGAATAGCAGTGATTTTTTTTTATCACTTTTTTATTGAATATCGCAACCAACACTAAAAAGCTGAATAAAGACTGTCCGGATCCCTACATACAGAAAAAATAGCATTTAACGTCTCTGTCTATATTCATAAAGTTCATAGATAAATATAATCAAAAGCACACAATTTTAGAAATAACTTTTATTTTTATACATACGGTAAGCTCCATCCACATTAAGACACTTCTGTAAGTGATAATACCAGCCATTTATGCCATCTCGGAGGAACTGAGGGTCCTGAGAACTTAACCATGTCAAAGCAGCCTTCCATCATTAATGGTATCCAATTGGGTATCTTTCAAACATTTTTTTCAAGTTGGGAAATAATAAACAGTCAGAAGGTGATAAATCAGGACTACAAGGTGGATGTTTAATGATTTCCTACCAAAATTCTGACAATGTTGATCTTGATTGATGAGAGGAATGGGCAGGGGCATTGTTGTGGTGGAAGGGGACTCTCTGATTGGGCTTTCCACTGATCTTTTTGACTAGCTGTTTGGGTAATTTTCTCAAAACACTTTCATAATAAGCAGATGTTACTGTCCTTTTCCCTTTCAAAAAGTCAACTAACAGCATCCCAGAAAACAATCACCACAATCTTTTCTTCTGACCAGTTTGCTTTTGCTTTGACTGGACCCTTTCCTCCTTTAGGTAGCCATTGCTTTGACTTCAGGATTATAGGGACAAAGCCATGTTTCATCTACAGTTACAATTCGCCTCAGAAAGTCCTCTGGATTTTGATCCTATTTGTTCAGAATCTCCATTGAAAGCTCTGCTCTTGTCTGTTGGGCGCAGCAATTTCGGTACCCAACGAGCAGACCGGTTGCTTAGCTTTAATTTCTCAGATAAAACTGTGGGAGATAAAATTGTGTAAGCAGAACCTACTGAGATGTCCAGGCTGTTAGCTACTTTTTCTGCCGTCAGCCATTCTTGATTAAATCTTGAACAGCATCAATTCTTTCCTCACAAACTGATGTCGATGGTCTGCCCGTTCATTCATAGTCTTCAACTCTCTTTCAACCTTTTTTTTTAAATGGACTATGCATTTGTAAAGTGCTGATTTGGTTTGGTGTTTTTGAGTTTATTACCACTTTAAATACTACCTGTACATACATTTTACAACATGCAAGTCCACGTTGATCCTATAAACAGAAATTAAAATGCTTGCTTAATTTTTCAATTAAAATCATTTTCCACAAACCTTTTGAATGCCCCTCATATATCTCTGGATCTACTGATCTTTTGACTTGGTTTTCACTAAAGAAATCTTTGCTTATGATTTTTTTTTTTTGCTAAATAATGTGTGACCCCTGGACCTCAGCAGCCTGTAGTGGAAACATTGATTATGGTAATAGCATTAATCTCTACAAGCTCACAATCACTGCTTAATCCATCCAAATTAGTAATTTTAGCTCAGTCTAACACCTTTGGAAGGTCTATCACATAAAATAAAGTAATGCACTATGTTCTGAATTGTATTTTTTAAAGTCCTATTCCTGGCTGCTGTTCAATTTACTGATGCAGTGGGGTCCCCTATGCGCCGCATAGGATAAATGAAACATTTCACTGGAGAGGAAAGGAAACAGTAAAAATTACCTTATTCTTTTGCTCTCCCCAGCAGACGGCATTCTCCTCCACTGTCCAACATTCCAAAATGTGAACGGACCCTTGATGTTTGCCCATGCTTTACAGGACTACTGGTTTTGCATTGTATGTGATAATGTCAGAGAGCTGTGACCAATGCAGGGGCTTTGAGGGACTGGTTGCAATGAGTGGAGGAAACCTAAAAAGAGTAGGGAAAGTGTTTCTAACTATTTTCCCCCTAAAAAAAAATTACCATTTAACCCATGCAGTGCAGGGGGCTCTCACTTTATAAGTACATTTTACAGAAGCCAGGTGTGGGGCCTTAACAGCACCTTGCAAACATTTTCTCTTTCAGATGATTCTTATACAATAATAAAAAAGAGTCGTTTATAAAAACACAATTTAATAATTTAGCTAATTAATTTTATGACCTTCATATCTTAAAAGCACAAACCTATAAGTATGCCTAAACCCAACCACCTCAACCAAATATTCTATGGCACATATTCCTGTAATGTCAAATCATTCAAGGTGATCCTACCGGAAAGGTGTAACCATCAGCTCTTATTTACCTAAATTGATAATGATTATTCAACTCAGCTGTAGCGTCACTTTTCTCCACTGGAGACTGCACGTAACCACATGAAGTTCATATGAGTCCACATCATATGTACAGCACACAGGAAAAACCTGAACTTATGCCCTGTACACACGATAGGATTTTCAGATGGAAAATGTGTGATAGGACCTTGTTGTTGGAAATTCCGACCGTGTGTAGGCTCCATCACACATTTTCCATAGGAATTTCCGTCACACAAAATTTGAGATCTGGTTCTCAAATTTTCCAACAACAAAATCTGTTGTCGGAAATTCCGATCGTGTGTATACAATTCCGACGCACAAAGTGCCACGCATGCTCGGAATCAAGCAGAAGAACAGCACTGGCTATTAAACTAAATTTTTATCGACTCGTCGTACATGTTGTATGTCACGCGTTCTTGACGTTCTAAATTTCCGACCAACTTTGTGTGACCTTGTGTATGCAAGACAAGTTTGAGCCAACACCCATCGGAAAAAATCCCGGAAAAAAAGCCGGTTCACGCACAGCAGCGTGAACCGGCCCTAATGCCCCTTTCACACTTGTGCGACATCTCAAATCACACCAATATGAACCAGGGCTGACACATACAACACTGCCTATCCACCAGCTGAATTCATTACCTGCAATTCTCCACAGCTGTTGTATATAAAGATTCTACCTTTATCATTTACTTGCAGGTGTGCTGAAGAGATTTTTTTGGTGCACAAATACATATAGAAATTATAAGATATAAAAGATCTTACACTTCCCCAAAACCAAAAAATCTGTGGTGTGAACCAGCCCTAAGTTCATAGCCATGCTCAGTGTCACAAGAAATATACAATATATTGTCCAAAGTATTGGGACACCTGCCTTTAAACGCACACGAACTGTAATGGCATCCCAGGCTTAGTCCGTAGGGTTCAAAATTCATTTGGCCCACCCTTTTCAGCTATAGCTATTCAGCTTGTGTATGCAAGACAAGTTTGAGCCAACACCCATCGGAAAAAATCCCTTGGATTTTGTTACAAAATTAATATGTATCCTCTAACAGAGTGGTACTGCGGATATAGAAATAGGTACCAATGTGCCACGTCCTAAACAATATGGAACTAGATATAGGGGGGACTAGGGACTTTTTAGGCACCGTAAGACAGTAATTTATCAAAATACTTTTATTTAATATTCTAAAAAGTTCATACAAAAGACTTTAAAAAAATCCGCCAACATTAATTATATCCAAGACATGGTAACCATATATATTACCGCTACTGTTTTCTAATATACAGAACACTTGGACAACATGAAGCAACTAAACTAGTTGAATTTCCATTGCATAGTTTAATGTCCAACGATGAGGTAGGAATACAGTGGTAGCAGTGAAGTCATGAAGTTTCAAGGAGAGTGGCTCTACATGTTTCGCGTATATATATTACGCTTCTTCTGGAGCTTAAGATTAAATGGTAGATAATTAATGAAGAGGCGTGTAGAAATCTATCAAAACGGTACCCAGATCAAGGGCAAGCACTGCCCATAGCCGCAGCTAATGAACGCACAGGAGATGTAGGTAGTTTATGGCAATCACATGTTCTAATAAAAATATCGCAGTAAAACCAGAATAGAGCAATGATATTGCTAAGATGATAGTGTCCTATGCAATTCTTAGAGAGTAATATACACAGGCTGTGTGGTATATAATCCATAGGATGCCAATTGAATAATTGAAAGAAGACAGAGTGTGTCACAGTCACTGTCCAAACCCAAACTATCCTTAATGCTAGAGGATCAGGCTGGGCGCCTAACACAGTGTTGCAACATGCATAATCCCAGCGTCATAGCAGCAGCGTAGATGATGTGGGGAACGATTGGATTTTGTTGTCGGAAAATCCTATCGTGTGTACAGGGCATAAGGGTAAAAATGAAATTTTTAACAAAAAAATAATGTGAACCAGTTTTACTTACAATGCTTTACACAACTAAATGCCTTTTCAAGAGTTTAATTACAATTTAAAAGTATAGGGGCCCATTTACATTTGGGTGGTGAGTTGATATGCGCTATATCATTTGTTGATGTACATTGAATTAAGGCAGCCTATTGAAATCAATGCATTAAAGACATTCCAAAAATTGTATCTGCCACAAACTTTAAAAGCAACACACCCTCAGCATACTATGGTGCATTTCCATATGTTGTAGCATGCTACAATACATCTTCATTGCCTTAGTGCATTGGGGTACTATTAAAAATGAATGGCACCGCAATGCGACAGTGCATTCAACATGTGTTGTTACACATTGCGGTAAGGTGCTCACTCAAGCAATATATAGATGTAAATTGGCCCTTAAAGATATCACCATTGTGATTCAGACATTTAATATGGTGGCACATTATTATCATTACATTATATTATTATAGCACTTTTTACGTATTTTTGACTAGGAGCCAGTAAAATGCTCATCCAAGCTGAAATTTATAGTGACCACAAGAGGGAGCTATTTACTTTTTCATGCAATGTACAAAAGTTTTAGAGACATTACTGTATATAAATGAAACACTACTATCATTTCCGATCTCTGTCAGCTTTGTAAAATATCTAAATTTCCACCTGCTACCTAATCTGTGCCAGTAAATAGATTAAATGTGTAACATCCACTTCCATGACATCAAGAGGAAAAGACTCCCTTTAGACATCTCTGATGACATTACATATAATATTACATATTTTATTATATAACCCTTTATCAGTTGTTTTTTTTACATGCAGACTCCTGCACTGATATGGCCATTAAATTCCTTGATACTTCCTAAATTTTTGTATAGTCACTTTTTTAATGTGTATGTCTGGGTAAAATTAAAAACAAAAAATATTCAGTAAATCTCTTATATACATGTACAAGTTCTCACCTTTTGTCTCTCTAAAAACACCACAAGTACAGAAAAATAATCATTGATGCCTTTCTCGTCTTTTTAAAATCATTTTTGTGGTGGCAAAAAAAAAGGAAACGCCAATAAATAAGAAACAAATTGACTTTAGTAAAAAAAAAGGGACCCCAAAGCACCCTCCCCCTGTTGAGGGCATGTGGCCTGGTATGGTTCAGGAGGAGGGGGGGGCTGCTCTCTCGTCCCTCATCTTTTCCTGCTGCCTGCCAGGTTGCGTGCTCGGATAAGGGTCTGGTATGGATTTTGGGGGGACCCCCACACAATTTTTTTTTATTTTGATGCGGGGTTCCCCTTAATATTCATACCCGACCCAAAGGGGGATCCGCATGCCATTTTTGTTAAATTTTGGCAGACCTGGGGGGGGGATGCAGTTTTTTTGCGATTTATTTTTTTTGACTGGCATTTTTTTTTAACTTTCAGTGGGGAAGTCGCTGACAGCTGAAGATTCATTGGTTGTTAAGGATGCGGCAGCTGGCTTCCCGGCCCCCGGGTTAGCAGCCAGCTATATACAGTGTTAAAATAATAACCGCAAAACACATCAAAAATCACATCACAAACGCAACAGTTGTGTTTCTGGTGCGGTTCCATTGAAATCTATTGCCTGCAAATCTCTTAAAAAAAGTCCCCGACTATTTCCAAAAACGCACTGGCCGCAAAATGCATATATACCATAAGAAACCATGGTAAATGGACTGTAGAGTGTTTCTAAAAAATGCAAAACGCACTAAAAAATGCATAGGTGTGAACCTAGGGTCAGGGCCAGTTCACACTGGAGTGATTCGGCAACCCTGCAAATCCAGTGCGGGTTCCCGCATCGCATATAACTCGCAGGCAGTTCACACTGCCGTATGCAAACTGCTGGGAGTGTCAGTAGAACGCTAATGACACCCCCAAATCAGTATGCATATCGCAGCGCAAACTACAAATTCAGACAACACCCATGTGATCCGATTCTGTTGCGGACCAAAAAAAGGGTCCTGTGCGAGTTTGGTCCAAATGCAATGCAAATTCAACCATACAATCTGTATGGCTGAGTTTGCATCACACAGACATCGCATGTGATTTGCAGTTTGGGGCAAATCACATCCGATGTCGGACAGCACAGCAGCGTGAACCGGCCCTAATGCCCCTTTCACACTTGTGCGACATCTCAAATCACACCAATATGAACCAGGGCTGACACATACAACACTGCCTATCCACCAGCTGAATTCATTACCTGCAATTCTCCACAGCTGTTGTATATAAAGATTCTACCTTTATCATTTACTTGCAGGTGTGCTGAAGAGATTTTTTTGGTGCACAAATACATATAGAAATTATAAGATATAAAAGATCTTACACTTCCCCAAAACCAAAAAATCTGTGGTGTGAACCAGCCCTAAGTCCATAGCCATGCTCAGTGTCACAAGCAATATACAATATATTGTCCAAAGTATTGGGACACCTGCCTTTAAACGCACACGAACTGTAATGGCATCCCAGGCTTAGTCCGTAGGGTTCAAAATTCATTTGGCCCACCCTTTTCAGCTATAACAGCTTCAACTCTTCTGGGAAGGCTGTCCACAAGGTTTAGGAGTGTGTCTATGGGAATGTTTGACCATTCTTTCAAGTGCATTTGTGAGGTCAGGCACTGATGTTGGACGAGAAGGCCTGGCTTACAGCCTCTGTTTTTAATTTATCCCAAAGGTGTTCTGTTGTGTTGAGGTCAGGACTCTGTCAAGTTCCTCCACCCCAAACTCACTAATCCATGTCTTTATGGACCTTGATTTGTGCACTGGTCCAAATTATTTGGTGGAGGGGGGATTATGATATGGGGTTGTTTTTCAGGGGTGGGCTTGGCCTCTTAGTTCCAGTGAAGGGAACTCTTAAGGCATCAGCATACCAAGACTTTTTGGACAAATTCATGCTTCCAACTTTGTGGGAACAGTTTGGGGATAGCCCCTTCCTGTTCCAACATGACTGCACAAAGCAAGGTCCATAAAGACATAGATGAGCGAGTTTGGGGTGGAGGAACTTGACTGGCTGCACATAGTCCTGACCTCAACCTGATAGAACACCTTTTGGCTGAATTACAGCAGAGACTGTGAGCCAGGCCTTCTCATCCAACATCAGTGCCTGGCCACACAAATGCACTTCTGGAAGAATGGTCAAACATTCCCATAGACACACTAAACCTTATGGATAGCCTTCCTAACATTCACATAAGCTGTTCTAGCTGCAAAGGGTGGGCTAAATTAATTTTTAACCCTACGGACTAAGACTGGGCTGCCATTAAAGTGCATGTGTGTATAAAAGCATGTCCCAATACTTTTGACTACTTTTGACTTTGACTGACAGCTGGTGGCTATAGCCGCTCACTGTATCACTCGGCGCGCCGCGTCATTGGATGTGATTGACAGCAGCGCGAGCCAATGGCTGCGCTGCTTTCAATCCATCCACTTTAGCCAATTAACGGCCAGGTTGAGCAGCAAAGAGGACGTCGGGGGCGAGGGCGGGACTTTCGAGGGGTCAGGTAAGTATAACGGGGAGCCTGGGGGGGCCGGCATTGACGGATGTTTTTTCTATGCATTAAGATGAAAAAATGTTTACCTTTATAACCCCTTTAAAGATATTTCAGTGTAGAAATCACTTTTTCACACAGTTTAAAATTTCAGTACCATTTAAGAAATTATATCATGCTCTAAACATTATTTCCATGTGCAATTCTCTAGGTTTTAGCAGAGTAAGGGTTGGGCGCTATTTGGCTTCAGGGAACTATAGTAAATTAGAGTATTTTTTCACCAGCGCTATAGTGGATACTGTTTTAGCGCTAATTAGCACTAATTTGCGGTAATTAGCGCAGCGCTGCTATTGCAACTGACCCCCTATCCATCTCCTTTAGATAAGTGAATCATTTTACAAGTGAATAATTGCATTTTTGAAGAGAGCATCACATGAATGCAAAGAAAATAATATGTTCTTATACAAAATACCCATAGGACTTCCGGTTTTAGCAGACTATTTTACATTTTGTTATCCTCAAAAAGCTTTAGAATGGAATAATTCACTTAACTGATGTTCTAGGACAAAGGATTTTAAAAGCCACCCACTCATAATTATAACTAATGCATACAGTATATAAAAAGGAATATCCTTTATGAACAAATGTTCCAGGTGGTGGGCAGATTTCTGCTCACTAGTTGTTAAGAAAAGGGCTACAGTATACTCAAATAGAACCTGTCTGGAGAGAAACATGGAGGCTGCCATTGCTTACGTATTCTTCCCATAATTAGAGTTGAGCGGACACCTGGATGTTCGGGTTCGGCCGAACTTCGGAAAAAAGTCTGGGTTCGGGACCGAACTTAACTCCGAACTCCGAACCCCATTGAAGTCAATAGGACCCGGACTTTTGAACACTAAAATGGCTGTAAAAAAGTAATGGAAAGGGCTAAAGGGCTGGAAATGGCAACAAAATGTTGTTAAGAGCATGGCAAGTGATCTGCAAACAAATGTGGATAGGGAAATAACTTAAAATAACATAAAAAAATAAAAAATAAAAATAAAATGCTGGAGGCCCCCTTCTCAGCAGAAGAGGTACAGGAAGTCATTAAGAACCTCAGAAACTCAACGGTTGCCGCACATATGGTGGGAATACCCCAGAATACGCACTTTCTGGAAAAAATTATTAACTTTCATCAGGAGACTGGGTGGGAGACAATGTAAAGGAACCGGAGGCACTGTCAGCAACCCAATCTACTATCGCCTGTACTTGTCCTGGCCTCAACATTAGTAAAGCCTCATTAGGCGCGCCAAAATACCTCTGCAGGCTCTGTCGCCTACTCGCACCTGGGGAAGGTGTTTCACTAGTGCTTCTCGGCCTTTTGGCTAAGATCAAGTGTAGTATCTGTTCTTATCAGTTGCCAGGAGGTGGCGCTTGCTTCCGTCCCTGTTCTACGGCGAGGTGGAGCAGGGGTGGCGGTTGCTATGCAAAAGCCTGCTGGCGTAAAGGTGACCTGGAGCGGTTCGTAGCCGAAAGGGAAGCCTTCTGATGGGGATGGAGAACCACTGGGTTGGCGCTGAAGGGTCGAGTCCCTGGCCTTCTGGCCTGGATTGTGGCAGCTCTAGCTCTGGTCAGTTTTTCGGGTTGGAACACCTGCATGGCAAGTGAACTGCAAACAAATGTGGATAGGGAAATAACTTAAAATAACATAAAAAAATAAAAAATAAAAATAAAATGCTGGAGGCCCCCTTCTCAGCAGAAGAGGTACAGGAAGTCATTAAGAACCTCGGAAACTCAACGGTTGCCGCACATATGGTGGGAATACCCCAGAATACGCACTTTCTGGAAAAAATTATTAACTTTCATCAGGAGACTGGGTGGGAGACAATGTAAAGGAACCGGAGGCACTGTCAGCAACCCAATCTACTATCGCCTGTACTTGTCCTGGCCTCAACATTAGTAAAGCCTCATTAGGCGCGCCAAAATACCTCTGCAGGCTCTGTCGCCTACTCGCACCTGGGGAAGGTGTTTCACTAGTGCTTCTCGGCCTTTTGGCTAAGATCAAGTGTAGTATCTGTTCTTATCAGTTGCCAGGAGGTGGCGCTTGCTTCCGTCCCTGTTCTACGGCGAGGTGGAGCAGGGGTGGCGGTTGCTATGCAAAAGTCTGCTGGCGTAAAGGTGACCTGGAGCGGTTCGTAGCCGAAAGGGAAGCCTTCTGATGGGGATGGAGAACCACTGGGTTGGCGCTGAAGGGTCGAGTCCCTGGCCTTCTGGCCTGGATTGTGGCAGCTCTAGCTCTGGTCAGTTTTTCAGGTTGGAACACCTGCATGGCAAGTGAACTGCAAACAAATGTGGATAGGGAAATAACTTAAAATAACATAAAAAAATTTAAAATAAAAATAAAATGCTGGAGGCCCCCTTCTCAGCAGAAGAGGTACAGGAAGTCATTAAGAACCTCAGAAACTCAACGGCACGATGCCGCACATATGGTGGGAATACCCCAGAATACGCACTTTCTGGAAAAAATTATTAACTTTCATCAGGAGACTGGGTGGGAGACAATGTGAAGGAACCAGAGGCACTGTCAGCAACCCAATCTACTATCGCCTGTACTTGTCCTGGCCACAACATTCGTACAGCGTGATTAGGCGCGCCAAAATACTGCTGCAGGCTCTGTCGCCTACTCGCACCTGAGGAAGGTGTTTCACTAGTGCGTGTAGCTGGCACAGATCGACCACGTCCTCTCCCTGCAACAGGAGCGCCACCAGCAGCACCACGACCCGGGCCACATCCTCTTTTTGATGATCTCCTCATATTTTCAAAATGTATGATCTCGCCCTAAATGGGTGTTTTTGTCTATAGCAGAATACACGTACAGTGTCTAAAGCATTTATGAACACGCAGAAAATGCTATTGGGAAGAAAAAAAACACTGCAAAATTTAATTTTTTTGCAATGTTTTTCCAATATCAGAATACACGGATAGTGTCTAAAGCGTTTATGAAAACGCAGAAAATGCTATTGGGAAGAAAAAAAACACTGCAAAATTAAATTTTTTTGCAATGTTTTTCCAATATCAGAATACACGGATAGTGTCTAAAGCGTTTATGAAAACGCAGAAAATGCTATTGAGAAGAAAAAAAACACAGCAAAATAAAAAATTTTTGCAATGTTTTTCCAATATCAGAATACACGGATAGTGTCTACAGCGTGTATGTATAAACACGCAGAAAATGCTATTGGAAAAAAAAAAAACACAGCAAAATTAAATTTTTTTGCAATGTTTTTCCAATATCAGAATACACGGATAGTGTCTACAGCGTGTATGTATGAACACGCAGAAAATGCTATTGGGAAAAAAAAAACACAGCAAAATTAAATTTTTTTGCAATGTTTTTCCAATAGCAGAATACACGGATAGTGTCTAAAGCGTTTATGAAAACGCAGAAAATGCTATTGGGAAGAAAAAAAACACCGCAAAATTAAAATTTTTTGCAATGTTTTTCCAATATCAGAATACACGGATAGTGTCTACAGCGTGTATGTATGAACACGCAGAAAATGCTATTGGGAAAAAAAAACACAGCAAAATTAAATTTTTTTGCAATGTTTTTCCAATATCAGAATACACGGACAGTATCTAAAGCGTTTATGAAAATGCAGAAAATGCTATTGGGAAAAAAAAACACAGCAAAATTAAATTTTTTTGCAATGTTTTTCCAATATCAGAATACACGGATAGTGTCTACAGCGTGTATGTATGAACACGCAGAAAATGCTATTGGGAAAAAAAAAACACAGCAAAATTAAATTTTTTTGCAATGTTTTTCCAATAGCAGAATACACGGATAGTGTCTAAAGCGTTTATGAAAACGCAGAAAATGCTATTGGGAAGAAAAAAAACACTGCAAAATTAAAATTTTTTGCGATGTTTTTCCAATATCAGAATACACGGATAGTGTCTACAGCGTGTACGTATGAACACGCAGAAAATGCTATTGGGAAAAAAAAACACTGCAAAATTAATTTTTTTTGCAATGTTTTTCCAATAGCAGAATACACACAGACTTTGGTGTATCTCTTACTATATGCAGTGTTGGTCCTAATGGCTGAGCTTGCAGGTAAAACTTTTATATTTTGTCTGGCACTGGCCTCATGGCACTGTTAAAAGTCTGTGCACTGCACCCCAGCCAGGGTACAATTGATTTAGGAATCTCTTCAATAATTCTCTCTGACTCTTTCTTTTGCTTAATAAAGAAACTCCCTACTCTACTCTAGCTATCTAGATCGCTCACTGATCTAACTAATTAGAAGAAAATTAAAGGAATGTGGACTGACTGACTGACTTTATCACACTAACTCCTAAAATCCTCTCTCTCAGCAGCACAGGAACCTGTCTATAGCAGAATGACGCTGTGTGCTGTGTGTCTGGACTATATATAGAGGCTGGGTCACATGCTGCACTGACCAATCACAGCCATGCCATTAGTAGGCATGGCTGTGATGGCTTCTAAGGGCACACTAGTGAAACTAGCGTCGATTGGCTGCCCTGCAGCTGTTAAAAAGGCGCCAATACATCGCCGAACACCGGACCCGAACCCGAACTTACAGCCAGTTCGGGTTCGCTCAACCCTACCCATAATGATAGTCAATTGGCCTTCTTGTTTCAACTTGGACAATTAATCATCTTCATTAACTCTGTCCATGGCCATACGTGTTTAATGTTTGCAATTGATATAACTGTAGCAAAGTCTTTAACCTCTTCCAGAGGCCAAAGATAGCTGACATCCTTCCATATGTAGTGGGTTGTGAGGCATAGTGGGTGCAAAGATTGTGAAAGTCATTGGGCGCCAGACACTTCTTAGGTGTAGAAGAGGTTTTATTTCTTTTAACAGTCCTTTTTGTATTTTTGGGGGGGGGGAGAGGGTTAGGGTCAGGACACCCTTAAGTAGTGTAATGTAGATTCAATTGGCAGACTCCGAGACTTCAATAGGAGGAAAGGCCCCAGCAAGGTGCCACATCTGCACATGCAGGAATGCTTACTCCTATGACAACAGTCTTTAACAGTTCCTAATTCAAATGTAACAGCACTTTCAGCTTCACTACAACTGCCTCTTTTAGTTCTTCAACACTGAGCTCTCGGTCTCTCACTAGTCCCACTGATTCATTGACTCTGAATCCCTCAATCTCCTCTAATCTGTGCGGGGGGCTTCAGTAACCAAAACTGCAGTGTTTATCCTCATGACACATCACAGGAAGCACCTCCATGGTTAACATAGGACAGAATTAAAATTAGACTTGGGAAACTTAACATTAATAAATCACCGGGACCAGATGGCTTGCATCCGAGGGTACTTAGGGAACTCAGTCAAGTAATTGCCAGACCATTGTTCCTAATTTTTACTAACAGTCTACTGACTGGAATGGTACCAGCTGATTGGAGAAAAGCCAATATAGCACCAATATTTAAAAAGGGCCCAAAATACACCCCTGAAAATGACAGACCAGTTAGCCTAACATCAATAGTATGCAAGCTCTTGAAGGGGATGATAATGGACTATATACAAGATTTTAGTAATGAGAACGGTATCGTTAGCAGTAATCAGCATGGATTCATGAAGAATCGTTCTTGCCAAACCAATCTATTAACCTTCTATGAGGAGGTGAGTTGCCATTTAGATAAAGGAAGGCCCGTAGACGTGGTGTATCTGGATTTTGCAAAAGCATTTGACACAGTTCCCCATAAACGTTTACTGTACAAAATAAGGTTGGTTGGCATGGACCATAGGGTGAGTACATGGATTGAAAACTGGCTACAAGGGTGAGTTCAGAGGGTGGTGATAAATAGGGAGTACTCAGAATGGTCAGGGGTGGGTAATGGGGTCCCCCAGGGTTCTGTGCTGGGACCAATCCTATTTATTTTGTTTATAAACGACCTGGAGGATGGGGTAAACAGTTCAATCTCTGTATTTGCAGACGATACTAAGCTAAGCAGGGCAATAACGTGTCTGCAGGATGTGGAAACCTTGCAAAAAGATCTGAACAAATTAATGGGGTGGGCAACTACATGGAAAATAAGGTTTAATGTAGAAAAATTTAAAATAATGCATCTGGGTGGCAAAAATATTAATGCAATCTATTCACTGGAAGGATAACTTCTGGGGGAATCTAGGATGGAAAAGGACCTGGCGGTCCTAGTAGATGATAGGCTCCGCAAAGGCATGCAATGCCAAGCTGCTGCTAACAAGGCAAACAGAATATTGGCATGCATTAAAAAGGGGATCAAATACAGTGATAAAATGATAATTCTCCCACTCTACAAGACTCTGGTCCAGCCGCACCTAGAGTATGCTGTCCAGTTCTGGGCACCAGTCCTCAGGAAGGATGTACTGGAAATGGAGCGAGTGCAAAGAAGGGCAACAAAGCTATTAAATGGTCTGGAGGATATTAGTTATGAGGAAAGGTTGTGAGCACTGAACTTATTCCCTCTGGAGAAGAGATGCTTGAGAGGGGATATGATTTCACTTTACAAATACCGTACTGGTGATCCCACAATAGAAATAAAACTTTTTTGCGGAAGGGATTTTAACAAGACATGTGGCCACTCATTAAATTTAGAAGAGGGGTTTAACCTTAAACTGTGTAGAGCAGGGATATGCAATTAGTGGACCTCCAGCTGTTGCAGAACTACAAGTCCCAGGATGCATAGCAAGACTCTGACAGCCTCAAGCATGACACCCAGAGGCAGAGGCATGATGGGACTTGTAGTTTTGCAACAGCTGGAGGTCCGCTAATTGCATATCCCTGGCGTAGAGGGGTCTTTACTGTAAGAGCGGCAAGGATCTGGAATTCCCTTCCACAGGCGGTGGTCTCAGTGGGGAGCATATATAGTTTCAAAAAACTATTAGATGAGCACCTGAACGACCACAACATACAGGGATATACAATGTAATACTGACATATAATCACACACATAGGTTGGACTTGATGGAGTCTTGGTGTCTTTTTTCAACCTCACCTAATATGTAACTATGTAACTATTACAGCCGTGCAGGGAAAGTCCCCAGCAAGGCAACACATCTGCAAATGCAGGAATGTTGTCTCCTATGGCAACAGTCTTTAACAGTTCCTAACTCAAATGTAACAGTACTTTCAACTTCACTACAACTGCCTCTTGTAACTCTTCAACACTGAGCTCCCGGTCTCTCACTAGACCCACTGATTCACTGACTCTGAATCCCGTGAGCTCCTCTAATCTGTGCAGTGGTATCTCCCTCAAGCGCCACCCACGCTTCCTTGCTGGGTCTCTAGCTTGGCACTCCAGATACTTCTCAAGCTTCACCCCTGCTGACTGGCTCGGTCCTTGGCTTGACACACAAGGCTGCTCTGCAAGCGTCACCTCTGCTGGTTGGGTCCCTGACTTGATCACCACCACGTGTCCGTTCGGTGAGAATGTTGCTCTGGTACTTGCTTCAGTTACTCACTATGGTCCATGGTAAAGGTGGCTGGTTCCTTTCGTGGTGACAGCTTCCCTTCTACCTCTGACCACTGACAGGTTCTCTGGCCGGCAGAACCGTCGCTTTGGTTGGACTGCAGGCCGCAGTCCCAACCCTGTGCTGCCCTCTTACTTCTGGATAGGCCCTCACATGGCCTGGCAGCCAGATGTCCCCGGGATAGGCGCAATCTCCGGCCTAGCAGCCAAGGGTGTACGACACACGTCCACCCAGACAGCCATCCAGGTGGCACAGAACATAGATCACCTGTCCTGACTTCACCCAAATATATAGGTGCTCCCAGCAGGCCAAGGGATTCAAGAAAACACCTGCCCATTGGCTGAGATACCCCATATACCCATAAACTGACTTTGGGTTGCCCTTCTCATATCTAGTACCACCAAATGCCCGGCCACCTAGTGGTAGAAGAGAAAAGTGCAACAAGGCCAAACTTAGGGAGAAATCAATTGATCTCTATCAATCAACCAGGATAACTACTCCTGGCAAGTAAATTTGTGAGGAGCTCCCTATCTAAGCTTACAGGGTGCTACATAACCTTAAAGTTGTTGGTAACCCACCACTGTCACTTTTCACAATCCTCTCTCTTTATTCTTGTAATGGCCCTCTGTGACTGTGCTATATGAAAATAATGCTGTATATACCTTGTATATTAAAAGAAATAATACAGCGCTTAACAAACGTGTCCATGTAAGTGAAAACAAATAAACAATGATATATAATATGTAACAAAAGTCCATGTGAACCGTGAAATTAATAAACAACTGAATAGGTGCTTCACATCCAAAGTGTAAAGTTGCATGGGATATTTCACATCTAATAGACAAAGATGCAAGGCAGAACATCGCAGACAAGTTCAGGTGACAAAACTCCCCCACATGTGTCCCCACTCGCCGGATCACGATGACACCCAGCTTTGCAGTCTGAGGTCCTTTGATGACGCCCTGTGGGGGGTGAAATGCATCGGCGTGACGTACTTCCGATTCTGACATCACTTCCAGTCTCGCGGAACACCGATAACAGCGTTTGCTGCAATTTTATACCATTTCCAATGCCTACTCTTAACTTACGTTTGTAAGTATGCCCTTGTATGTGCAATAAATCCCTTTTCATAGCATACTTCACTATTTGGTCCCTTTCTTTTCTCTATGGGTACCTGTTTTTCTCATGATTGAGAACTAATGTGGAAGGATCGTTCGTTTTCTAATTTTCATCAGCCATTCCTGACATCCAGTAATTCCCAGTGGATACTGTTACAAGTCTATTCTGACTCCCAGACTGCAAAGCTGGGTGTCATTGTGATCCGGCGAGTGGGGACACATGTGGGGGTGTTTTGTCACACCTGAACTTGTCTGCAATTTTCTGCCTTTCATCTTTGTCTATTAGATGTGAAATATCCCCTGCAACTTTACACTTTGCATCCAGTAGGAACCAAGCCTTAAAATTAATGAAAATCCATGGGACACGCGAGTAGAGCAACCCCTCTGTGTACCAGGCCACAGAAAGGAAAACATGAAAATACTTATGCCAAAAGGAAATTTGACATTTCAACAAGAGAGGAACCTTGGACTATAAATGTATTTATAGTGTTTAACACACTACAGGAACAGTTAAATGTGGGGAACGGATACCTGACAGCTCATCTAAACTAACTGCCATGATTATTTCAATAGAATCTATCAGAATAGACTGTCAGAAACCATGAAATCAGACCGAGACAGAAGTACAGTTAAATCACACTTGTTTAATAATAAAAGTAAAAAGAACAAACGTAGTAAAAACATAGCCAAAGTTCAGTAACCGGAATGGATAGTCAGCCAAGCCAGAAGTTCAATGTAGTGAAACAGCAAGCAGGATCTGAAGCCAGAAGGGATGTCAGCAAAGACAGTCTTTAACCACTTGCCGACCGGCGCACGACGATATACGTCGACAGAATGGCACGTACAGGCAGGAGGGCGTATATATACGTCCCTCCTTTAGCCTGTCCGTGCCATCGGGAGCGCGCCGGGAGCGGCGTGCTCCCGCGCCGGTCGGGACCCCCGTGAGTCCGGCCGCGGTCCCCGCGGACTCGATCACCGCGGGGACTCCCGCGATCGTCTCACGGAGCGGCTGAACGGGGAGATGCCGAGATAAACAGCATCTCCCCGTTCTGCCTCGCAACTAGTGACGCCGATCTCTGCTCCCTGTGATTGGAGCAGAGATCAGCATTCACTAGCTGACAGCCACGCCCCCCCCACAGTAAAAAACACACCCCTAGGCATACTTAACTCTTTCACTGCCCCCTTGTGGTTAACCCCTAAACTGCCAGTGTCATTTATACAGAAATCAATGCATTTAAATGCATTAATTGCTGTATAAATGACAATGGTCCCAAAAATGTGTCAAAAATGTCCGATGTGTCCGCCATAATGTCGCAGTCACAAAAAAAATCGCAGATCTCCGCCATTAATAATAAAAAAAAAATTATTAATAAAAATGCTATAAAACTATCCCCTATCTTGTAAACGCTATAACTTCTGCGCAAACCGATCAATAATCGCTTATTGCGATTTTTTTTACCAAAAATATGTAGAAGAATACGTATCGGCCTAAACTGAGGAAAAAAAATGTTTTTTTATATATTTTTTGGGGATATTTATTATAGCAAAAAATAAAAAATAATGCATTTTTTTCAAAATTGACCACCAAAAGAAAGCTCTATTTGTGGGAAAAAAAGGACGTCAATTTTGTTTGGGAGCCACGTCGCACGACCGCGCAATTGTCAGTTAAAGCGACGCAGTGCCGAATCGCAAAAAGGGGCCTGGTCCTTTGGCTGCAAATTGGTCCGGTCTGAAAGTGGTTAAACAGGAACACAGGAGATCATCTCTGTGATGTTGACCAAGGCAAAGGCAGAGATCCTCTGGACTGGATGGCTTAAATAGGCAGGACTGACAAGCAGGATATCATCAACAGCTAAGTAACTGTGGAGAGAGATGGAAGCTGGCAATTAGCCGACAGCTGAGTGGCCAGCTCAGAGAAGGAAGGGAAGCCCAGCTGACCTAGCCTTGCTGATTCCTCACACTCCAGGGTTAATGAGTGACCCTCTGAAGCTTTCCAGTTTGCTGTTCACCTACGTACATGTCATCTTTCTCTATCCTGTTAATATTTAACTCTCTGTGATTATGACCTTTGCCTCTTGCAGTGTTTTACTGCAGTAACAGTATATATATATATATTATATATATATATATATATATATATATATATATATATAGATATGTGTGTGTGTGTGTGTCCTAACACCTGAATAAGGAGCTTTAGAGCTCCAAAAACTTTTTTTTAAATAAATCAGCATCTAATATACACACATATGTGTAGTGATCTAATATATAATCGTTCCTTCCTCGTAGATGGTATATAGTTATTGAAAGTATTGTCTCCGCAGCAAAACCCGATTCTCCCAGAGAGAGACAATTTTATTGACTTCCAAACAGAACAGTCTTACAGATGACAAAAAATCCAACAGAGTCCATATCACGACAGTGCTAGTAATATTTGGAGCCCCATGGAACCATGTGACTCTTGGGTGCCTTCGTAAGAACACACACTTCTAAACAGATCGAACGTCCTGTTATATCCCCCCCCACACACACTGAATGTCTGAGCAATTTGATTAGGCGTTTCCATTAAATGCTTTGATCTGCCCCGGTCTTTCAGAGTGACCGGAGACAACCCCACGTTGTGAATAGTTGTAATTATAAAGCTGTCCCAATTTACATTCTTGCATATTCCCCCTTTGATATGTGTGAATACTGATTAGATTAAGATAATCATTATCTGTTCCCTTTCATATGTGGAGTAATTCTGGTCTGGCCATTTGTCCTTTGACCAACAAACCCTCTTTTAATATGCGCAATTAGATAACGGCTACTAAAGCGGTCTGCCTAGAATAACCTTGTCTTTAGAATGCCTAAATAAAAACACTACATATAATAAATATATATAAATATGTATATATATAATATATATATATATGTATACATATATATATATATTAGATATAATATACTACATATACCCCCACTTGGGTCGTTCTAACTACTAGAACTGACCCATAAATCGAGCAACAAACATAGCATTACCGACTTGAGGTATTGGATGCTTCACAATGGCTCATATGAAATATAAAGTTGAAACTGGTTACATCTCTCTTCACCAGCCTCTAAAATATCCCCATGAAACAGTCATTAGATAATATAGCTTTAGACCATGACTGGAAAAGGATTCGGTAAACATCCTTATTATATCACATCAAGATCTTGAATATTGCACAAAAACGAGCGGATGTCGCAGTTCATTCTTCAATTTTCAACTTCATCATAACTCTCATTGAAAGTAGACTTGGTGTGCTGGGAGCTCCGATCCACATAACTCCAGGATTCCTCTCCAGGCTCAAGGTTTTCATTTTCTTAAAGATGCTTTTGCACAAACACCAGCAAATCCCGAAATTCTACTTCCATCTTTATAGTAAGAAGAACCATCCATGTACCAGCATTCACTTTCAAGTTCAAAAGGCTGAAAAAAAACTGCTATTGCTGTACTTTGTAATTTGCTGTAGGCCGACTCCTCATTGCCTCCATAATAGAGCAGTTACTTGAATCATTCAGTCCATAATTCCACCTGAATGGTATACCGATCTATATACCAATCTATAATCCATATATCCATATAATCAATATATAATCCCCCACTTTCAGATAGAATCAGCTTGACATCAGCGTTTATCAGATCTTCTATCCAGACAAAGCAGCAGTGGAAAATCTTGCCAGTAAAGTTAGGTCTTTTTTCATCCATATGTCAATAATATTAATGACTGATTCAACAAAGTTTCAAATCATGACTGGAGTGATGAATTTCACTCACCCCTCTTATAAATTTAGGAAAACCACCCAACATACTATAATTTATGCTATGCCAAGCCATTGTGCAGCATCTCACCTTAGATGTCAAATATATAGACCAATATGCAATATGTAATATGCAACATGTAATGTAACATGAAAATTATTTTCGGTTTAAATGTTTCGCTCTTGTTTTAATATAAATTTAAATAAATAAAAAATAATAAAATAAAAAAAAAAAAAAAAAAAAAAAATAAAAATGGAAAAGGGTGAAAAATAAAAATAAAAAATAGGGCTTGATGAAAGGGTGAAAAATAAAAAAAATAAAATAAAAATATAGGGAAAAGTCCATTGTCCAAGTAAAAAAGTAAAAAAAAAAAAGGTCAATTGCTTGATGAATATTGAGAGAGTCCATGATATTGTTTATTCAGTGTTTCTCCCCCACTAGCCAGAAATTTCAGCTTGCAGTTCACATGCTATGCGGAT
The DNA here is from genome assembly GCA_028564925.1 of Lithobates sylvaticus. Taxonomy (NCBI): domain Eukaryota; kingdom Metazoa; phylum Chordata; class Amphibia; order Anura; family Ranidae; genus Lithobates; species Lithobates sylvaticus. Next base: position 308,122,596 of record CM053026.1, on the reverse strand, counting down.
GCAGTATCTTCAATATCTGAAAGACAAAAAACTCTCCAACAAAACTAATTAGCAAGATCCTTAAACATTCTTTGAAGTTAAAACAAAGGACTATTTACACATCCACAGGTTGAAACTAATCCACCCCCACTGCTAGAGAAATGTCACTTGTATTCAAAAACAGATCTGGATAATGTAATCTGTTTAGCTGTCCCAGCAATGTGTAATGTTCCATTTTCATTTTATCATACTCAATCTTCAAGTGGTCATATTTCTGTTTTAACTGAGAAAATGGTATCCAAGCCTTCGATACCTTTTTATTATGATTTTGGTCAGCTCTGCTTTTCATATTAATATCACCTATATTTGACCTGGTGTCTCCTCTTTGATTGTTATCATAAGACATTATCTTTTGATCTTTATGTTCAGTATTTGTCCTAAACAATGTGGCTAAATCAATCTTGACAGCTTGCTCATTTGACTTTCTCCATAAATTGTCTGCTTTCAACAATACATCTTTTAAATCATGGGGATTTGGGGTAACTAGTAAAATATTTTGTCTAATCTCTTCGTTCAAAGCATGTAGAAATATACTCATATGTAACAAGCCACCATGCTCAAATGCAAGATTATTACTGACCAATATTTCCATAATAGATTTTATCCTTCCTGACAACTCGTAGGGAGATTCATTTTTCATTTGTTTGATCTTCCCATGAACAGTAACATCAGAACGTACACCATACAAAACACATAACAATTCCATCAATATGTCCCTTGTCCTCATTGGTTGAGTACAGATCTGCTTAATTCTCACCCAAAGACTATTTCCTATAGAATGTTGCATAACTCTGTCTAAATCAGATGGGTTGAGATTGTACATATCTCTGACATTCTGCAAGTCACAAAACCATTTTAAAAATCTGTTTAAATCATGGCAGGGAATCATTCCTATTTCTTTAAGAATTGCATCTAATTCTTTTGGTTTCAAAGGCTTCATTACAAGCTGAACTTCACCTGCATTATTATTATTGTTATAAACTGTGGTGGTCACAGTGGGTGCGGCTGGCAATGAATTATCAGATTTAATATGAGGTTCTGTTTCATTTGATAGAATGTTTGTATTTGCATATTGCTGCAGATTGCTGAATCCACGATTCGATGCATATCTGCATTCCTGAGATCTCTTCTCTAATTCCATAATTCTTAATTTCAATCTCTCATTTTCCTCTGATAATTCATTACAACGTTTAGACTTCTCAAGCAGAGCTTCCCCAATGGTGACTGCATGCAATTTTAAATTTACAGCCTCAGATTCTGATTGGTTTTGTAACCTCTGACAAACTTTGTTGCTATTATCAACTGCACTCTGTAACTGGGTAATTTCCTCAACCTTATCCTTCAACGAACTTTCCATTGTTAAACAGCAAGATAACAAGCCCTGTACAATACAACCTTTTCTTTTACTTTCTGAAATTTTGCTATCAAAAACAGTTTTTTCTAAAAATTCATTCATCATAGTCCATGTCTGCTTATATTTTTCTGGCACTTCATAAGGACCGCCATGACGCTTAATACATTTTAACACCCATCTGTTAACTTTATCAGAACTGACACTAGCTTCACACTGAGTAAGCATTTTTACTATATTATTAATAATTTAAAAAGAGAAATATTTTACTCACCGCATTAATTACTCCTTCAGCTTCCAGCTCACGTCTTCTGGTACACGATGCGGTCCTTTTTCTTCGTTTCCAGTCTCCAGAGAATAATTCTGGGGTTCCAAACTTGTTTGATTTTGTAGATCAGACTCTCTTATGTCACAACCAGACGTTAGAGTCACAGCACAGGTCTTGGGTCTCCATCAGACTTCTGTCCAACTCACGGATTGTTATCACCACGATTTCTAATACAAAGTCCTGAAAATGCTCTTCTGGTCGCTTGAACGGCACCAATGTAGTGATCTAATATATAATCGTTCCTTCCTCGTAGATGGTATATAGTTATTGAAAGTATTGTCTCCGCAGCAAAACCCGATTCTCCCAGAGAGAGACAATTTTATTGACTTCCAAACAGAACAGTCTTACAGATGACAAAAAATCCAACAGAGTCCATATCACGACAGTGCTAGTAATATTTGGAGCCCCATGGAACCATGTGACTCTTGGGTGCCTTCGTAAGAACACACACTTCTAAACAGATCGAACGTCCTGTTATATCCCCCCCCACACACACTGAATGTCTGAGCAATTTGATTAGGCGTTTCCATTAAATGCTTTGATCTGCCCCGGTCTTTCAGAGTGACCGGAGACAACCCCACGTTGTGAATAGTTGTAATTATAAAGCTGTCCCAATTTACATTCTTGCATATTCCCCCTTTGATATGTGTGAATACTGATTAGATTAAGATAATCATTATCTGTTCCCTTTCATATGTGGAGTAATTCTGGTCTGGCCATTTGTCCTTTGACCAACAAACCCTCTTTTAATATGCGCAATTAGATAACGGCTACTAAAGCGGTCTGCCTAGAATAACCTTGTCTTTAGAATGCCTAAATAAAAACACTACATATAATAAATATATATAAATATGTATATATATAATATATATATATATGTATACATATATATATATATTAGATATAATATACTACAATATGCTTCATACTATATGCTCTTTAGCATAAAATTGTTTTTATGTTCTACCATGTTGCTACATTTATACTGTATGGGGCTAAAATAGGATTGCCAGTGGTTCAAAAATGAATATAACTTTAAAAGCAATTTTTTGATTACACTGTTATAAGAATTAACGTCTTAAAAATAAGGATTCATTATAGTTATAATCTCTTTGACTTTTTTTTTAATATACTTTGGTTTTACACTGTAAACCTACTGAATAACCTCTTATACCTTTTAAAATGGCATGCGGCACAGAATGTTATAATATTTGGATTAAGAGTGTGTAAATATTTTGTGGAGGAAATCACCCGGCATGAACAATTTCTCATGCTGACTAATTTTACAAAGATTTCGACTAGAAAAAAAATCCAGAACATAAATGAACTTTGATGCCAATTAATGGATTCTTAAGCCACAAAAATATGTGTTAAAGGACATAACACACAATTAACCTTCTACTCTATTTGCTAATGTACAGGTCTTCCGGCATCTAGAAAGAGCCTCTGTGAACAGAACTGTAAACTGTAATGGCATAATACATAGTTTAAATACTTTTATTTCATATGTTTAATCTTTAAATATATAGATTAAATAAAATGTTTATTCTGCATAGAGATTAGATGCATTTTATGTCCAAGAGGTTCATTTTTAAATAGTTTATTTTTTCGCTCAATGTATTACACTGCCTTTAGGTTTTGTCCACTTTATTTTTATAAATAATTGTTGGATACTTTACTGGCAGAAATATCAAGGCTTACAACAATTTTGAAATACAACAATTTTGAAATCCGCTACTCTAGACAGGTATGCACATCAGGAGTTCTGACTTTCAAATAGATGTTGCTCCAAGTCACTGCATTGAAAATAATTACAGGTAGGTTCCATATTTCTTCCAGTGCAACTTTAATTTGCAACTTTAATTTGTTATATCTCTGGTTTTAAAAGTATGCATATTTATACATCATTTGACATTCATGGGACAAGACAACGGGTCAAGGGACTTAAAGCCTAAGTTTACTTTAAAAAAAAATAAGCACAAGAGACATTACCTACCTATGAGTCTCCCTTATGTTGCTTGTCCTCATTAGAAAATATATCTCTCCCACTCCAACCACTGAACTCTTCTGGTGCGGAGGGAGTTAATCAAATTGTGGGTGCAGTGACAGGCACTCATCAAGAGTGCTTGACTATGCCCATCCTTTCCACCTAGCTCCTCCATTTACAGAAGCTGCATCACAGCTTTTATTAATAAATTACGATCTGTAGATGGAGAGGGTGGACCTTTCACTCATCCACCCAACCACCATAGTTACATAGTTAGTGTGAGTGTACTGTATGTTAGAGTTTATGTCAATAGTAAATCCCATATACCTGTATGTTGCAATCATTAAGGTGCCCATCTAATAGTTTTTTTTTAAACTATCAATGCTCCCTGCTGATACCACTGCTTGTGGAAGAGAATTCCACATCCTTACCGCTCTGACAGTAAAGAACCCTCTACGCAGTTTACAGTTAAACTGCTTCTCTTCCATTTTCAATGAATGGCCTTGTGTCTTTTTTAAACTCCCTAAAGTATTTTCCCTATTCTAGGGTCACTTTACCAGTAAAGTATTTGAATATCACTATCATATCTCCTCTCTGTGTCTGTTCTCCGGAGTGTCAGGGCTGGGCTCAGCCCTTCCTTCTTAGAGCTGGCAGCTCAGTTGTCGGCTAATTGCCAGCTCCTATCTCTCCACAGTTACTCAGCTGTTGATGATATCCTGCTCATCAGTCCTGCCTACTTAAGCCGTTCAGCCAAGTGGATCTCTGCCTTTGCCTTGGTCAACATCACAAGAGAATATCTCCTGCATTCCTGTTTAAAGACTTGTTTTGCTGACATCCCTTCTGGCTCCAGATCCTGCTATCTGTTCCACTACATTGATCCCTGACTTCTGGCTTGGCTGACTATTCGTTCCGGTTACTGAACTTTGGCTATGTGTTGACTACGTTTGTTCTTTTTACTTTATTACTAAACTAAAGTGTGATTTAACTGTACTTTTGTCACGGTCTGATTTCATGGTTTCTGACAGTAGGCGAAGGCCATGAATTCAGCGAAAGCAGTCAATCCACTTGTTGGTAATATTTTTTCCAGATTGGATGAACTGGATCACTACATGGATCAGTTTGCCATGGAGTTACAAACGCTCGCACGCTCACCTGGATCTCCCACTGTGGCCGCCCCAGTACAACCTATGTTGCAGGCCATCCCTGCTGCTGCTCCAGTCTCTGTGCAGGCACCCGTCTCAGTATTACCTATATAAGAGGTATGTCTGATTCCGCTCCGCTTCCCCAGCGATTAGGAGGCGATCCAGTCCAATGCAGAGGGTTTCTCAATTAGGTTGAGATATACTTTGAGTTGGCGTTCCAGGCATTTTCCATGCACAGAAGTAAAGTAGGTTTCGTGATATCTTTGGTTTCTGAGAGAGCCTTGGCCTGGGAAAACCCTCTATGGGAGATGCAAAAACCTGTGGTCCTGAGTTACCCATAGTTTTAGGCTTCCTTAAAAGGGTATTTGACGTTCCCGCATGCTCTGCTTCTGCTGCCAAGTGCCTCATGTCCATCGAACAGAGTACGAGAACTGTTGCCGACTACGCCATTGAATTCCATACTCTGGAAGCAGAGGTTGCGTGGAACAATAAGGCTCTCGTGGCTGCTTTTTCTCATGGTCTCTTGGATACCATCAAGGATGAGATAGCAGCCCGAGATATAGCCACTGAGCTGGAGAAGTTGATCACGTTTGCCATCCTTATTGACTCCAGACTCAGAGAAAGGTTCTCTTTTAAGGAGCACTTGCGGAAGCCTCCTGTCCGTTTGTCTCTGAGCTTTGCAGTCCCACCCGTGCCTCCCTCACCTCCCTCACCTCCCTCACCTCCCATGCCTCTTGGTACCGAGTCGGTCAGTGAGGGTGAACCTATACTAAAATGGATTCAGACAGCGTGTCACGGTCCCTACCGTGCCTTGCAGACGGCCAGACGTGGTTGCACCCCCAGGCTCTGGGTGGTATTGAACTCATGTCTGTCTGCGCTTGGTCCTGTTTCCTTACCTCTGAGCCACACCTCAGTTCTATTCAGCCTGATTTCCAGCCATGCCTAGTTTAGCATAAAGTGGATCAGCTGAGGCAGGTTACCTAATTAGCTGGGTATAAAACCCTTTCTCACTCTGAGGGCTTTGGCAGTTCATTTTGTCACGTGTGCCAAGTGTTCTTGTGCTCCTGTTGCAGAGATCCAGTGTTCCAAGACTGACCCGGCTTCAGACCCTGGCTTTGTTTATCATTATCCTGACTTCTGGAATCCCTGACTGCGGCTTTATCTTGACCATCCCTTGGCTATTCCTGTCAAGCCCCCGTGCACAGATTCACAGCCCAGGTAGCTTATCTCTTTGTTACCTTGGACTGTGTTTATTTGCAAGGGTGAGCGTACATCTCTGCGCCATGGACTCCAACCTAGGTAAGCCCTTACACAGCGTAAAACCACAAACTCAAGGTCAATATATTGCAATCTTTAAAGAGGAAGTAAAGCTCCTCACAAAAAAAAAAAAAAAAACGGAACCTGCAAGGCAAAGGCATAATGAGCTAGTATGCATAGCATACTAGCTCATTATGAATAACTTACCTGAGAACGAAGCCCCCGAAGCGGTCCTCATTCACGACCTTCTCCGGCGCCATCAATACCGGAGTGACTTCCGGGTCTCGCCGCTCCATCGCATGCGCAGGAAAGCGGCATATCGCCGTGAACTCGGCATGCGCAGTGCGCCTGCGCGCCGCTGTCTACGGCGCATGCCTCTTTTGTTCTAAATATCTCCTAAACCATGTCGGTTTAGGAGATATTTATTGGACCTACAGGTAAGCCTTAATCTAGGCTTACCTGTAGGCCAAAGTGGTTTGTAAGGGTTTACAACCACTTTAAATAGACATAAAATACAAAAATAGTGCAGCACTAAAAACTAGACTAAAATGCATGAGGATAATAGCCAACTGCTATAAAACGCATACAAAGTCCCAGATTTGAGAGATAATGGAAAGCCAGAAATGATGAAGACACCAGCAGTCAAGAGAAAACTCTTCAATAGTGATCAGGGTGCTCAAGACGATCGTAACCAGTGCACATTCTTAGTCTTAGTCCCACCTTAGTCTGTAAACCTATGCACTTGGGTTTCACGCATCTCTCTGTGGATGAGAGAACCTTTAGGAGGAGGGAGAGAGTGTGTCTTTATTGTGGCCAGGCTGGTCACTTTTTGAAGTCTTGTCCTACCCATCCAGTAAACGCCTGAACCTTGAGGTCCTGTCATGGACAGACCTTAGGTGGCATTGTTTCATCCCTAGTTATCCAGAAGGATGAGCCCCTGGTTTTGATCACCCTTTTTTCGGCTGAGTCGTCCATCGAGTTACAGGCTCTAATTGACTCTGGGGCTGCAGGCCTGTTCATTAATGCTGCCCTTGTATTGAAGAACTCAATTCCGCTTCAGCTGCGTTACACTTCACTTGCCATTGATGCTCTTGATGGGAGACCTCTACAGCCTGCCCATGTGACTCATGTGATGGTTCCGTTGACCATGGCCATAGGGGCTCTTGAGATAATCTAAGTTAACACCATGAGATAATCCAAGTTATTTCCTCACCTAAGTTTCCGCTGGTTATTGGATGTCCTTGGTTACAGAGGCACAACCCCTCTTTTGATTAGCTCTGTGCTGAGATTCTCTCCTGTTCACCACAATGCAGTGAGACATGCTTCAAGAAGGTAGCCAAGGTCCTGTGCACCTCATCACTCTCCTCCCTGCCAGAGGAGTACCGTGATTTTAGCAATGTCTTTGACAAAGGTCAAGCCGGTAGTTTGCCTCCACACTGGCCGTATGATTGCGCAAATGACCTTCAACCTGGTGCCATACCCCCTCATGGTTGGTCTAGGACAGGGGTGCCCAACCTTTTGAGGAGTGAGGGCCACTTTAGCGACTTGGTAACCGGTCGCGGGCCACAATGAGCGTAGCGGGCGGATGGCAGGTCTGTGTCCATTCTGCATATGTAGAGCAGACACAGATGCAGCCCGCTCTACCCTAAGGGCCCTCCGATCTGCCCAGACAGAAGGGGACAGATCCCCTTCTGTTTTTTAAGCAGATCGGATGGCAGATAGGCGGGTGTAAGCAGACATGAGTCTGTTTACATCTGCCGCTCTATAGAGGTGAATAGAGGGTCTGATTGGGTCCGCCTGAAAAACAGACAGGCAGAACCGATCGGACCGATCGCGTGAAAGGGGACTAAGGCTGCTTTCACACTGATGCACAGCGGTTTACCTGCTCCTCAACTGACCTCAATCTTCACTTCTTCCTCAGGATTCCTGCAGCTGGTTGCTGCTGTCCCCCTGGTGGTTATAACTGGTGGCTGCTGCTGGCTGTCCTCCAGGGCTGGTACTGCTGGCTGGTACTGCTGTTGGGTACTGCCTGCTGGTACTGCTGGCAGGTACTGGTACTGCTGGCAGGTACTGGTACTGCTGGCGGGTACTGGTACTGCTGGCTGGTACTGGTACTGCTGGCTGAAACTGCTTGCAGCTACTGGTACTGCTGGCAGGTGCTGGTGGGTACTGGTGCTGCTGGTGGGTACTGGTGCTGCTGGTGGGTACTGGTACTGCTGGCAGGTACTGCTGACTGGTACTGCTGGCTGGTACTGCTGGCTGGTACTGCTGACTGGTACTGCTGGCTGGTGCTGGTACTGGTGACTGGAACTGGTGGCTAGTACTGGTGGTTGGTATTGCTCGTGGGAACTAGTACTGCTGGCTGGTACTGGTACTGCTGGATGAAACTGCTTGCTGCTACTTGTGCTGGTGGGTACTGGTACTGCTGGTGGGTACTGGTACTGCTGGCTGGAACTGCTGACTGGTACTGGTACTGCTGGCTAGTGCTGGTACTGGTGACTGGAACTGGTGGCTAGTACTGGTGGTTGGTACTGCTGGTGGGTACTGGTACTGCTGGCTGGTACTTGTACTGTTGGTGGGTACTGATACTGCTGGCTGGTACTGGTATTGCTGGCTGGTACTGGTACTGCTGGTGGGTACTGGTACTGGTGACTGGTACTGGTGGCTAGTACTGGTGGCTGGTACCGATACTGCTGGCTGGTACTGCTGGCGGGTACTGATACTGCTGGCGGGTACTGGTACTGCTGGCGGGTACTGGTGGCTAGTACTGGTGGTGGGCACTGGTACTGCTGGCTGGTACTGGTGGCGGGTACTGCTGGTGGGTACTGATACTGCTGGCAGGTACTGGTACTGCTGGCGGGTACTGGTACTGCTGGCAGGTACTGCTGGTGGGTACTGGTACTTCTGACTGGTACTGCTGGTGGGTACTGGTACTGCTGGCTGGTACTGCTGGCTGGTACTGGTACTGCTGGTGGGTACTGATACTGCTGGCGGGTACTGATACTGGTGACTGGTACTGGTGGCTAGTACTGATGATGGGTACTGGTACTGCTGGCTGGTACTGGTGGCGGGTACTGATACTGCTGGCGGGTACTGGTGACTGGTACTGCTGGTGGGTACTGGTACTGCTGGCGGGTACTGGTACTGCTGGCGGGTACTGGTGACTGGTACTGGTGGCTAGTACTGCTGGTGGGTACCGGTACTGCTGGCTGGTACTGCTGGCGGGTACTGATACTTCTGGCGGGTACTGGTACTGCTGGCGGGTACTGGTAGTGGGCACTGGTACTGCTGGCTGGTACTGGTGGCGGGTACTGCTGGTGGGTACTGATACTGCTGGCAGGTACTGGTACTGCTGGCAGGTACTGCTGGTGGGTACTGGTACTGCTGGTGGGTACTGATACTGCTGGCTGGTACTGCTGGCTGGTACTGGTACTGCTGGTGGGTACTGCTGATGTAAGATCGCAGGAAGCATGCAGCTGCAGTACAGAGCTTCCTGTCACAGGCGGAGTACATTTGATATCACTCCGCCTGTGAAGGAGCCGGCGCTATACAGGAAGCATCGGCTCTGCTTCCTTTAGCGGCGGCTCCGTTCTCCCTGATGCTCAGAGATGGCGGGTCGGGAACCCGTGATCAGGGCTTCCCGACCCGCCATCTCAGAGCAAGACGTGGCGGGCCACCTCGGACCGATCGCGTGAAAGGGGACTAAGGCTGCTTTCACACTGATGCACAGCGGTTTACCTGCTCCTCAACTGACCTCAATCTTCACTTCTTCCTCAGGATTCCTGCAGCTGGTTGCTGCTGTCCCCCTGGTGGTTATAACTGGTGGCTGCTGCTGGCTGTCCTCCAGGGCTGGTACTGCTGGCTGGTACTGCTGTTGGGTACTGCCTGCTGGTACTGCTGGCAGGTACTGGTACTGCTGGCAGGTACTGGTACTGCTGGCGGGTACTGGTACTGCTGGCTGGTACTGGTACTGCTGGCTGAAACTGCTTGCAGCTACTGGTACTGCTGGCAGGTGCTGGTGGGTACTGGTGCTGCTGGTGGGTACTGGTGCTGCTGGTGGGTACTGGTACTGCTGGCAGGTACTGCTGACTGGTACTGCTGGCTGGTACTGCTGGCTGGTACTGCTGACTGGTACTGCTGGCTGGTGCTGGTACTGGTGACTGGAACTGGTGGCTAGTACTGGTGGTTGGTATTGCTCGTGGGTACTAGTACTACTGGCTGGTACTGGTACTGCTGGATGAAACTGCTTGCTGCTACTTGTGCTGGTGGGTACTGGTACTGCTGGTGGGTACTGGTACTGCTGGCTGGAACTGCTGACTGGTACTGGTACTGCTGGCTAGTGCTGGTACTGGTGACTGGAACTGGTGGCTAGTACTGGTGGTTGGTACTGCTGGTGGGTACTGGTACTGCTGGCTGGTACTTGTACTGTTGGTGGGTACTGATACTGCTGGCTGGTACTGGTATTGCTGGCTGGTACTGGTACTGCTGGTGGGTACTGGTACTGGTGACTGGTACTGGTGGCTAGTACTGGTGGCTGGTACCGATACTGCTGGCTGGTACTGCTGGCGGGTACTGATACTGCTGGCGGGTACTGGTACTGCTGGCGGGTACTGGTGGCTAGTACTGGTGGTGGGCACTGGTACTGCTGGCCGGTACTGGTGGCGGGTACTGCTGGTGGGTACTGATACTGCTGGCAGGTACTGGTACTGCTGGCGGGTACTGGTACTGCTGGCAGGTACTGCTGGTGGGTACTGGTACTTCTGACTGGTACTGCTGGTGGGTACTGGTACTGCTGGCTGGTACTGCTGGCTGGTACTGGTACTGCTGGTGGGTACTGATACTGCTGGCGGGTACTGATACTGGTGACTGGTACTGGTGGCTAGTACTGATGATGGGTACTGGTACTGCTGGCTGGTACTGGTGGCGGGTACTGATACTGCTGGCGGGTACTGGTGACTGGTACTGCTGGTGGGTACTGGTACTGCTGGCGGGTACTGGTACTGCTGGCGGGTACTGGTGACTGGTACTGGTGGCTAGTACTGCTGGTGGGTACCGGTACTGCTGGCTGGTACTGCTGGCGGGTACTGATACTTCTGGCGGGTACTGGTACTGCTGGCGGGTACTGGTAGTGGGCACTGCTGGTGGGTACTGATACTGCTGGCAGGTACTGGTACTGCTGGCAGGTACTGCTGGTGGGTACTGGTACTGGTGACTGGTACTGCTGGTGGGTACTGATACTGCTGGCTGGTACTGCTGGCTGGTACTGCTGGTGGGTACTGCTGATGTAAGATCGCAGGAAGCATGCAGCTGCAGTACAGAGCTTCCTGTCACAGGCGGAGTACATTTGATATCACTCCGCCTGTGAAGGAGCCGGCGCTATACAGGAAGCATCGGCTCTGCTTCCTTTAGCGGCGGCTCCGTTCTCCCTGATGCTCAGAGATGGCGGGTCGGGAACCCGCGATCAGGGCTTCCCGACCCGCCATCTCAGAGCAAGACGTGGCGGGCCACGGTTGGGTACCCCTGGTCTAGGAGGATAAGGCCATGGAGGAGTATGTTGCAGACGCACTTTCTCAACATTTCATCCGCAAATCCTCGTCTCCTGCTGGTGCTGGTTTCTTCTTTGTGAAAAGGAAGAGTGGTGAACTGAGACCTTGTTTTGATTATAGGGGTCCCAATCGTTTCATGATTAAGAATGCCTATGCAATTCCGTTGATTACAGAGTTATTTGACCGCCTCAATGGAGCAATGGTTTTCATAAAGCTTGATTTGATAAGGGCATACAATCTCTTGAGGATTAAGGAGCGCGACATGTGGAAAACTACATTTAATACCAGAACAGGCCACTATGAGTACCTCGTAATGCCTTTTGGCCTTTGTAACGCCCCGGTAGCTTTCCAGGAATTTATTAACAATATCCTCTGAAATTTGTTGCAGTTATGTGTGGTGGTTTATCTCGATGATTTCCTCATATTTTCCAAGTCCCTGGAGAGCCACCACACAGATGTCTGTCGTGTGCTTCAGAAACTAAGAGCGAACAATCTCTATTGTAAACTGGAGAAGTGCGAGTTCCATCGTGAACAGGTTAAATTCCTGGGTTATTTCATTTCAACTGCTGGTTTTTCAATGGACCCAGAGAAACTTTCGGCAGTCCTACAGTGGCCCGACCTGTGGGTTTCAACGTTTCCTGGGCTTTGCCAACTATTATCGGAAGTTTATTCGTAACTTTTATTCTCTGGTCAAGCCCCTTACTGATATGACCAGAAAGGACAGTAGCCCACAGAGTTGGTCTCCAGAGTCCATTAAAGCCTTTGAGTGTCTCAAGGCTGCCTTTGTTTCTGCTACTGTGTTGGCACATCCTGATCCTACGTTATTTTTTATCCTTGAGGTTGATGCTTCTGAGACTGGTGTTGGCGCCTTTCTGTCTCAACGTCCTACCTCTGAGAGCGCTATGCATCCTTGTGGCTACTTTTCCAAGAAGTTGTCAACTGCGGAGTGCAATTACGAGATTGGTGACAGAGAGCTGTTGGTGATCATTTTAGCCCTGAAAGAATGGAGACATTTCCTCGAAGGTACCACTGTACCGGTTCTCAATCTTACTGACCATAAGGATCTCACATTCTTGTCTGAGGCTAACCGCCTCTCTCCCAGAAGGGTGCGATGGGCTCTTTTCTTGTCAAGTTTCAATTACATTGTCTCATTCTTACCCGGTACTGAGAATGTAAGGGCTGACGCTTTGTCATGACAATTTTCCTCCACTTCCAAGATGCAGTCGGTTCCGGTTCCTGTGATTCCTCCTGATCGTATTCCGACTACGGTTTTCACCAGTCTCACTTCTCCTTTGGGTGACAAAATTTTTGCTGCTCAGGTCCATGCTCCTCCTGAGAAACCTTGTGACCGCTGCTTTGTCCCAGAGAGCCTCCATACTGCCATACTCCAGACTTACCATTCTCCCAAGGCTGCTGGCCACCCTGGAAAGAATCAACTCTTTTGGGCCATTTCCCAACAATTTTGGTGGCCTAGTCTATGTGCTAATATAACCGCCTTCATAGCTGCCTGTTCGTGTGTGCCCAGAGTAAGACTCCACAACATCTTACAGTGGACCTCCTACATCCCATACCCAATGGAGAGAGGCCCTGGACCCACCTGTCTATGGATTTCATTGCAGAGTTTCCCAACTCCCAGGGCAACACAGTTATCCTTATGGTGGTTGACCGGTTCTCAAAAATGTGTCATTGTATTCCACCTAAGAAGTTGCCCACTTCTAAGGAACTGGCTTCCATTTTTGCTCAGGAGATCTTTCACTTACATGGGCTACCCAAGGTGATTTTCTCGGACAGGGGTAATCAGTTTGTGTCCCGGTTCTGGTTAGTCTTTTGTGCACAGTTGGGAATTCAGCTTGCCCTTTCCTCTGCATGTCACCTGCAGTCTAATGGGGCCGCAGAACGAGCCAATCAGTCCTTGGAGCAATTCCTACGTTGTTATATTTCTGACCATCATAACAACTGGTCAGACCTATTACCGTGGGCAGAGTTTTCTCACAATAGTGCCTTGAATTCTGCTTTCCGATTGTCCCCGTTTATGGTGAACTATGGTTTCCAACCTTCCATGTTGCCTGACTCATTTGTTCTGCGGAGTATTCCTGCATTAGAGGAGCATCTCTGTGGTCTTTATTCCACTTGGGCACAAATCCAGGAGGCTTTGCGACATGTTAATGATAGGTACAGACTCCATGCTGACCGTAGATGCCTGCCTGCACCTTCCTACCAGGTTGGGGACAGGGTCTGACTGTCATTTTGAAACCTCAGATTTTGTGTTCCCTCACTGAAGTTTGCACCTCGGTTTATTGGGCCTTTCCGTATTCTTCACAGGATTAACCCAGTGGCTTACGCATTAGACCTGCCTTCTAATATGCATATTTCAAATGTATTTCATGTCTCCTTATTAAAACCTTTGCAGACTTTACTACCTCGGTGCCACGTTCTCACCCTGTACAGGTTGAGAACCATGTCAGGAGTATGAAGAACAATCTATTGTCGACTCCCGTAGGTTCCGTGGGTGCATACAGTATCTGGTGCATTGGAAGGGGTACGGTCCAGAGGAATGCTCTTGGGTCTCATCCTCGGACATACATGCCCCTGTCCTCCTCCGTGATTTCCATAGACATTTTCCCCTCAAGCCTGGTGGTCCGCCGAGGGGAAGGGGTCGTTGAGGAGGGGGTACTGACAGGGCTGGGCTCAGCCCATCCCTCTCAGAGCTGGACACTCAGCTGTCGGCTAATTGCCAGCTCCTATCACTCCACAGTTACTCAGCTGTTGATGATATCCTGCTCGTCAGTCCTGCCTACTTAAAGCGGTATTCCTCCCTAAAGTGGAACTTCCGCTCATCGGAACCCTCCCTTTGGCTCAGTGGATCTCTGCCTTCACTGCCTTGGTCAATATCACAAGAGACTATCTCCTGTGTTCCTGTTTAAAAACTTGCTTTGCTGACATCTCTTCTGGCTCCAGATCCTGCTTGCTGTTCCACTACATTGATCCCTGACTTCTGGCTTGGCTGACTATACGTTCCGGTTACTGAACTTTGGCTATGTTTTGACGAGGTTTGTTCTTTTTACTTTATTACTAAACAAGTGTGATTTAACTTTACTTCTGTCTCAATCTGATTTCATGGTTTCTGACGCAGAGAGAATAAGTTTAATGTGTGTGTTGTCTTTCCTCATCACTGAGGTCCTCTAGTCCCTTCATTAGCTTTGTTGCTCTTCTCTGGACTTTATCCAGTTCCAGCACATCCTTCTTGAGGACTGATGCCCAGAACTGGATGGCATACTCAAGATGCAGCTGGATCAGAGTGTTGTAGAGTGGCAGAATTATTGTTTCATCTGGAGTAAATTCTCTTTTTGATGCATGCTAATATTCGGCTTGCTTTGCATGCAGCAGCTTGGCATTGCATGCCCTTGCTGAGACTCATCTACTAGCACCCCCAGATCTTTTTCCATCCTGGATTCCCCTCAGTGGTTCCCCCCCTAACTTGTAACTTGCGTTTGTATTTTTAGAACCCAAATTCATATATAGATTGTCCATATATGGATTTTTTTTCATTCATAGAATCTGTATTAAATTAATGGCTTCTCTGAATGAAGGATGTGGGCAGAAAGGGCGAGCATGGCCGGTCAACCTTCATGAGTGCCTGTGGCAGCTCATATAGTTTTATTGAGAGGGAAGGGGGGGGGCATTGGAGGAGGAAGATTTCTGCTAAATGAGGACACAGCAGCACAAGGTTCACATCTCACTGAAGGTATGTAAGGTCCATTGTGCTTATTTTTTGTTTTTTTAAGTAAATGCCGCGTACACATGATCGGAATTCTCGTCGGAAAAAACTGTGTCGGTTTTTCCGACGGAATTCCGACGGAATTCCGCTCAAGCTGTGTTGCCTACACACGATCACACCAAATTCCGACCGCCAAGAACGCGGTGACGTCCACCACGTACGCCGAGACCATAAAAGGAAAGTTCAGCACCATGTCCGGCACCCGTTGGGCTCCTTCTGCTGATCTCGTGTTTATCGCGTGTTAGTAAAAGTTTCGCTATAGACGATTCGTGTTTTTCAGACTTGTGCTTCAGATCGTTCCTGCTCTACAGTTTGTGCTTGTTGGTGCGTATTTGCTTATCAGTGCGTGTAGTCAGTTTGCATTTGTTTGTCTTTGCGGCCTATATATTTATATATAGTACGCTTTGATTTGCAGTGCTTATTGTCCGCTCGTTGCTTGATTTGCATTTCGTTCTTTCAGGCCTTGCTGTTTATCAGTGCTTTCTTTAGTCCATTCTGACCAGCCAACCGTTTAGAAGCGATGTTACGTGTACGTACTCGTCGTAGAGTTCGTGCTGTGCGGGGGCTTGGTGTTGGGGTTCTTACTTTGACACAAGCCCGGTCCATGAACAGTGCGAGGAGGAGTTTGTGGACCAAGAATTGGTTGCTCCAGCGTGACCAATTCTCGCACATGCCTCTCCTTCATGAGATCTGTGAGAATAATCCTGATGATTTCAGGAATTATCTCAGGATGACGGACCCCGTTTTTCACCGTCTGTTGGCTTTGCTGTCCCCTTATATTACCAGGCAGGATGCCTGCATGCGGCAAGCCATCACTGTGGAGCAGAGGTTAGTTGCCACGTTGAGGTACTTGGCGACAGGGAGAAGCCTTCAGGACCTCAAATTCTCGACAGGCATCTCCCCCAGGCTCTGGGGATCATCATTCCAGAGACCTGTTCTGCCAGGTCCTGCAGAAGGACTATATGAGGGTAAGTTGTATTCTTTAACATCACATTCTATGTATTTACTGTTTGCTAATGTATTGTATTTCTTTCCTTGTTCCCTAATTACCAGGATTTCAATATGCTGTAATATGCTGTAATATGCTGTGCCCCTTTGTCCTCATGCATGTTGGATTTTTGTATGCTCCTTTTTTGTCCTTCATGCATATTTGCCTTCACTAACCCCCCCAGCAGGCTATCCGGGGCCCATATATTCCTATAGTCTAGTCACTTTACAATGTATTTTGTCAGCTCCATTGTAATGCTTTACCCTAAACACCCCCTAAAATGTGTACAAATGTTATAGTTGTCCTTAAATTCCTGAGGCCCGAGGCTTTGTTTTGTGGTGCCCCAAATCTTTTTTGAACCCCCCCCCCCCCCCAACTGCTCAGTCAGCTGATACCAATCCTGCTGACTTTGCCAAACCCAAAACACACTATACCTACCTCTTTAGTGGTCTTATTTATGGATGAATTTTTCAAATAATGTAGTGCCAGGGCCTACCTCAATACTTTCAAATGCTACTGTTTTAATTCTTCTCCTCCTATTATTATTGTGATAGGTAATAGCTTAATCCAAAAATGTGCTTCCATTTTCCTTTTTTTTTTTAGGCCACTTCTTCTTACCTGTCCAGTGGGCTGCCAATAGTGTAATGAAGGAGGGGCTGGCCAAACTATCACACATTACTTTGTTACTCCATTACGTAGTGGAGAGGGTGGTTACCTGTCCAAAACATACCCCCCCCCCTAAAATATTTACAAGGGGCCATCAGAGGGGGGAGGAATCTGATAAGTGGACCTTATATTTTTAGCTTTTAAATACTACAAGAAATGTTATACTGATGTTTGCCAACAATGTTTGTGTAGAATCTGCTTGTAATGTTTATTATCAAATGTACTAATTATATTTTTCTAATAATGCTGCCATTTAAGGACCCAGAATTCCTTGGGGAATTCATTGATAAATACCATGAGATGAAAAATCTGTGGGAGGTGAAAAACCCCTTGTAACACAATAAACCAACTAGGAGGGCAACGCTGGAGAAATTGCTTCAATTTGTGAAGACCCGGGTCCCCGATGCAGACATCAAATTTGTTGAGGCAAAAATTGGTAGCTTGAGAAGCACCTATAAGAAGGAGTACCAGAAGGTCCAGAAGTCCCTGAGGTCCGGAGTAGCAGCAGATAAGGTGTATGTACCCAGTCTGTGGTACTACAGCAGGATGAGGTTTATAGATGACCAGATGGAGGGCAGGGAATATATCTCAATATGTTGCTAGCTACTGTATAACACCATACAGTGATTTCAACTCACTTATACAAAACAGAAATACTATCAAAAATTGGCCAGTGACCTCCTTGTGTGACCTCTCTGTTAGATAGAGGCACAGGGAGACTGGAAAGCACGGGAGACTGTATGGTTGATGGAACACTGAAGTTTGATACTCTGGAGCAGTGATGTAAGTAACTGAGTTAAAATAAACGGAGTTACATAACGCAGTTACTTTAGAGGGTAACGAGTAATCTAACTGATTACTTTTCCCCTCATGGTAACTCAGTTCCCATTACTTGGGCGGGCTTACCTCAATTACTTCTACCGCCACTAGATGGCAGTAGTGTAATTCCGGTGTCCTGCCAAAAAAGTTCCTCAGCCAGATAAGGACCCCCTGTGCAGCGCTTGCGCAGTACGAAGGACTACGGAGCTTACGAAAATTGCCGAACCTAAACAGCTCTGAGTGAACTCTACACCGCGCAGGCGCAGTTAACATGTAATTGTACGAGGCGATGCTGCACGCTCCCGATGCTCATGCTACTTTGCAAGGGGCGTCTATCGTGTAACTAGGGGTGGGTCTAGTATTACTGTAACCAAGGGGCGCATTTATTATTATTGTTATATATCGAGCTCTGCCCATTAATTTAACATTCACCCTCTTCTGTAGCCATCCGCCCCTTATACGATATAATAGTAGACCCGCCCCTTGCTTACACGCTATAACAGATCTGCCCCTTGGTTAGAGTAATAATAGCGCAGCCCCTTGGTTACACGATATATAACAATACTAATAAATGCGCCCCTTGCTTACAGTAATACTAGACCCCTTAGGCCCCTTTCACACCGGGGCGTTTTTCATGCGGTGCAGCGCTAAAAATAGCGCCTGTTCACCGCATGAAAAAATCCGGGCCGTTTAACTCCAGTGTGAAAGCCAGCGGGCTTTCACACTGGAGCGGTGCGCTAGCAGGATGACAAAAAAAAGTCTTGCTAGCAGCATCTTTGGAGCGGTATAGGAGCAGTGTGTTCACCGCTCCTATACCGCTCCTTCCCATTGATTAGAATGGGACACCGCGGTAAAACCGCGGCAATACGGCGGCGCTCTGCGGGGGTGTTTAACCCTTTTTCGGCCGCTCGCGGGGGGTAAAACCGCACCGCGAGCGGTCGAATACCGCGGTTAAAACGACGGTAAAGCAGCGCTAAATATAGCGCTGCTTTACCGTCACCGCGGCTCCCCGCCCCAGTGTGAAAGGGGCCTTAGTTACACGTATAGAATATTAAAAAAAAAGTCAGTTACTTTGCTGCGTAACTAATTACTTTTCCAATGTAGTAACTGAGTTACTAACGCAATTACTTTTTGGGAGAAGTAATTTGTAACTTAACTAACTACTTTTTTAAAGTAAGATGACCAACACTGCTCTGGAGTGTCTTTACTATCCTGTTTTATGTGAGTGGTCTTACCTTACTTTAATTTACGGTTATAAGTACACAGGGAGCACTATTTGTCTTCCTTATACCTTGTATATCATCGATGTGTATGAGGAGAGTACCTGGAAAGGGGTGATGTTGTTTAAGTCATATTAAGTAGACTTGTGCACGACGGAACATTTTGTTTTTCGTTTTCATTCCTAAAATACATAATTTTGTTCGGTTACATTCGTTATGTTACGTTATTTCGTTTTCAGATCATTCGTTATTTCTGTAGAGTATAGATATTTGTTATAACAAATCAATTTGTTTGATTGTTTAATTGTTTCATTTTAAAATAATTTGTTATTTATGTATATATATATATCAGGGGCGTTGCTAGGTGGCAAAAAGACCAGGGGCTTCAGCCCGAGGTCGAAGAACCGGGGGGGGGGGGCGGCATTTTTTTTGGCCTGGGTGGTGGGGATGTGTGGCTTACATACAATGACCTACATACAATGACCACTGGCCTGCCTGACCTACACACACTGGCCTGCCTGACCTACACACACTGACCTGCCTGACCTACACACACTGACTACTGACCTACACACACTGACCTACATACACTGACTACTATTGGAAATTCCAATACCTATAATTTAATAGTTAGTTATTAGTTAGTTAGTTAGTTAGATAGCTAGTTATTCTTTCGAATTTTCGGATTTTCTTTTTTATTTACGAATTTACGAATTCCGATCATAACGAATGACCCGAAAAAGGAAAAAATAAAAAAACGAATGAAATGAAAACTAAAACAAACACTTTTTTCTATATATCTTGGTAACTTCGGGGAGGAGGATCCCACCACTATTGCACATTAAACGCAGAATAACAGAATATTTATGTACACTTAATAAATTGATTTATTTGTTATGTTGCACTTTTGGTAGTATTGCAGTCCCCAACATGACATGTTTTGAGGTACTTCCTCTTTCTTAAATCTTGGAGATGGATACCTAAGGCTGCAATAAATAGTGTGGGGATACCAGGAGACCTGATAATCTCATTGCAGATCACATTCACCATATTGTTGAAGTCCAAGGGGTAGTCATTATATTGAATTACAGAGATCAAGTAAAATGACCTACAATATAATAATTTTTTTCACTTTTGAGTCCCAGGGTAAATATTGCAGACATAGGAGACAAAACCACAAGTTTTTTTTCAGGTGTAGCACCCGCTATGATAGGTAGGTGCTAGAGGTGTAGTGTTGTAGGTTCTGTCAGTGAAGGTAAATTTAAACAGGCCTATGCTGTGAGCTAGGCCTGTTTGTTTTTGATCTGGGGGCAGGGAGTGGTTAGTGTAGCAGTGGGTGTGACTGACATGTACTTCAGCATTTGGGTGCCTCCCCTGCTTTCAGGGAGAATGTTCTGGAAGAGGGGCAGGGCTAGGAGTTGGAGTGGCATGGAGTACATGTGAGGAGCCCTGACCAATTCCCAACTAGGATTGGCACAGTGGAGATCTGGAAGAGGCATGCCAGGGGAGCCGGGTGCAGAGCCAGAGGAGAGACTGTGGGGTTTTGTGTCAAATCATTGCAGCTTGAGGGCACAAGATTTGCAAGTCAGGTTTACTGGGATCAGTTGTCCTTCATCAAATATCTTTTTCAACTAAATGTTCAGGGCCGCCAAGAAGGGGTACTGCAGGCCCCTGACCTAATAAGAATCATCAAGTGAAACTGAGCTTGCAAAGTGCTCCATGCAAGCTGAAATGAAAGTTCATGTGCTGCAAAGTGCTCAATGCATGCTGAAATCAATGCAAACTCAAACAGTCCACATTCAGTGAAAATGTATGTACTAAAAAATGCACTGTGCTATAATCCATACATAATTCATATACACTAATAAGCTGGGATACTATGAAACTGATGAGGCTGCACTGATTGCCACTCATGAGGCAGCACTCTTAAGCTGCACTGATATGCTACACTAATGGGCACTGATAGGCTGCACTGGTGACCCCTGATGAGGCCACACTGATGGGCACTCATGAGGCTGCACTTATAGGCTGCACTGGTGGCCCCTGATGAGGCTGCACTGGTGGCCACTGATGAGGCTGCACTGATGGCCACTGATGAGGCTGCACTGATAGCCAGTGATGAGGCAGCACTGATGGGCACTTATGAGACAGCACTGATATGCTGCACTGGTGGCCTTTGATGAGGCTGCACTGATGGCCACTGATAAGGCTGCACTGATGGCCCCTGGTGGGGCTGCACTGATGGCCACTGATGAGGCAGCACTGGTAGCCCCTGATGAGGCAGCACTGATGGGAACTGATGAGGCAGCACTGATGGGCGCTGATAGGCTGCACTGTTGACCACTAATGAGGCTGCACTGATATGCTGCACTGATGGGAACTGATAAGGCTGCACTGACAAGGCTGCACTTTTCATTTTTTTATTTGAATATTAATATCTCTTAAAATAATAGATACAACATTTGAAATGGTATACAAAAAAACAACTTGGTATCTACCTTTATTGTACAGATAGGAAGAGGTGGAGCTCTACAAGTAAAAGGCAGAGCCTAAAGAGGAAGGGGTGTGGTTTGCAGATGAGAAGAAGGGGTGTTGCCTTGACAGGAAAGGGTGGGTCATATTTAAATTAGGAGGTGCATGAGTTTAGTCAGGCCTAGGGCAGCACAAAACCTAAATACACCAATGGGAACCCTATGTACATTTAGATTTCCTAATTTACTTCACATCAGCTACTCCAGTTGCCTAAATAGCCAGTATTTCTGTATATGCAACTTACTTGTAAATTCCCTCCGCCTCCCATCATATAGTGATCAGTTTTTGAGTGACCCATCGCCAGGCTCAATTTTTATTCACTTCATTGGATATGTTCAGGTAGCCTCAGACAAGCAGATCACATACTTTTGCAAACTGCATGTAAGTTCTGTGTTTTCCCCATTGCTGAGTATAAACTGTGTGAAACTGTAAAAGGTTATTGTTACTTGTTACTGCAGTAAAACCCTGTCAGAGGCAAAGGTCGTAGTCGCCCAGTGTGTAACCGGTAGATAAGATATCTACAAAGAGGTAAAGATTCTTTTGCAGAGAGATAGAGCAAGAATCAGCACATTCAAATAAAACAGGAGAGCCTATAACAAACATAAGCTTGAAATGTACATAGGTTAATACAGTTTCCGCTGTTAAGAAACAAGTCAAACCAGTTTGAGCAAAGACGTCCATAGAAAGGAGCACACAACATATGTAGGTTTTTTCTTCATAAGCCACTGGAGAATCAAAGACCATGAATATGGTGTCAGGTAAATGGTTTTCTGTCCTTTTCACTACATTTCTTCTATCCCAGTTTCCATATTTATGATCATTTTTCATTTGGTAGTACAAATCATTGCATAATGGAAGCATAACTAATTGCTAAATCTATACAGTAAAGAAGGAGAAGGTGAATGACAAGTGATAGCATGTGCTACTGCGTAATTTCATTTTAGTCTTGTATTACGTTACTTATGTTACATTGCATGTGTGATATTAGCCTGTTTTGTTCTATTTCTTGTTTAAAGAGCAACTCCACTTTTGTTGATAATAAAAAACAATCCCCTCTGGGGATCAATATAAATTGCAAGCATTTTAACTTAGTTGCAAAGTTCTACCTATTTCTGCTCTGAAAATTAACTCTTCTGTTAGATCATGCCTTGTGCCGGACTGATAATGAATCAGCTGATGCACTTGCAAAAATCTGTGAGCAGGAAATTACATCGGGGGGGGGGGGGTACAGAACGCCTCCAGGACGCCATATTGCATTGAATGTTACAGTACATTACAGCACTGCAGATTAAAAAGGAAATATAATTTTTAAAAACAATAAATTACAATATGGCTTGTGTCTCTATTGTATGTGCTATTTTATTTGCGATATTTTTTTCCACGAAAGTGGAGTTACACTTTAATAGGCATTGACTTAACTTAATGAATTAATTTGGACTACAAGCAGGTCAGAAAAAGAAGATTCCCTCTCAGGGACACAAACGGGTCAGCTGAACATGAAGCTCCTATACGCGTTACATCAAATGGGAGTGACTTCTTCAGGGGATTACTTAAGGGGCTTATTGAAGAAGTCACGCCCATTTGACGTAAAACATATAGGGGATGAGTCGCAGTGGTGACATCATCCCGCGAGCATCTTATTGTTCTTATGCATCCTGAGCCTGCACTGCTTAAGTGCTGCGTTTGTGAGTAACGTTTTAAAATTTTATCAATGAAATAAACCCTTTTGGTATACCCTTTTGGTATACAGAGAGCACTAGATATGCCTTTTTTAATTCCTATGTTTACCGGACCCAACCGAGGGACTTTCACTGGCTGATATCCAGATAATTAGCCTGTGGCAGCACGGATGGAATAGGAGCTTTATGTTCAGCTGACCCGTTTGAGTCGATAAGAGGGAATCTGATTTTTCTGACCTACTGGTAAAACAGGGGTCAGAATTTGAGGTGAGTAGCTAGGATATTGAGGTGGAAGAGAGCACTAGCACTTTCTATTATTTGCACTACGGGTGTTGGTTCGTTTGATAGCCATTTTTTGTTCAGAAGATTTTTGGACTTTATATCACATTTGTTTGAAATATTCGGATTTATCATGTCACTTTTACTTTGTTAACTTTTAGTGTGTATTATTCCCAGTCAGGGAACACGAATATTTGATTGTGCACCAAGTATCTTGCTATTTTGCAATTTTCCATTAGCTACTGGTGATCTGCAATGTGGGGAAAGCCACCAAATTTGTTAGGGTTGCTAATTAGTAAAGGAGGCCACATTGTAAAAAAATGGAACTATGCAATGGCTGATATTACTTATTTGATTATTAGGGATCGGTGAACGGATTAGTGGGAATCAGAGATAGCAGTGGATCAGACCACAGCTCAAGAAGTAGAGGCTTGCAAATACACTATATTACCAAAAGTATTGGGACGCCTGCCTTTACACCCACATGAACTTTAATGGCATCCGAGTCCTAGTCCGTAGGGTTCAATATTGAGTTGGCCCACCCTTTGCAGCTATAACAGCTTCACCTCTTCTGGGAAGGCTTTCCACAAGGTTTAAGAGTGTCTCTATGGGAATGTTTGACCCTTCTTCCAAAAGTGCATTTGTGAGGTCAGGCACTGAAGTGGAAGAGAAGGCCTGGCTCGCAGTCTTCACTCTAATTCATCCCAAAGGTGTTCTATCAGGTTGAGGTCAGGCCAGTCAAGTTCCTCCACCCCAAACTTGCTCATCCATGTCTTTATGGACCTTGCAAGAAAATTAGATTTATAGTACCCCTTCTTACTCATTCATAATAAAATGTAAAAAGTAAATAAAAACACCCACACTATGAAAACATCTTCCAGAAGATTTACCCCCCCCCCCCCCCCACCGCCTTCATGACCAGGAAGTGTAATCTTAATTTAATTATCCAGACATAGACTGGGCGGAGGGAACCACGCATTCATCTAAGCACTGGATCTACTGATTACCAACAATACAGACCTGATCACGGATGTGGAAATATGGGGCAATTTAGGTAACAGCGATCACAGGTCAATTGGCTTCAGTATAAATCACATAAATAGGAAACATAAGGGGAATACAAAGACACTGAATTTCAAAAAAGCCAACTTCCCCAAACTACGAACCTTGTTAGAAGGCATAACTTGGGATAAAATCTTAGGAACAAATAACACGGAGGAGAGATGTGTTTGCTTTAAGAGCATATTAAATAAGGGCATTAGCTAATGCATCCTATTGGGTAATACATTTAAAAGAGCGAACAAAAGTCCTGGATGGCTTAACTCCAATGTAAAAGTGCATATAAAAGCAAGGAAGAAGGCCTTTAAAAAATACAAGGTTGAGGGATCATCATCAGCCTTCAGACATTATAAAGAAAGCAACAAGAGATGTAAGGGTGCAATAAGGATGGCTAAGATAGAACATGAAAGACACGTAGCGGAGGAGAGCAAATAAAAATCCCAAGAAATGCTTTAAGTAAGTAAACAGTAAAAAAGGGAGGACAGACCATATTGGCCCCATAAAGAATGAGGAAGGACACCTGGTTACAAAGGATGGGGAGATGGCGAAGGTATTGAATTTATTCTTCTCCCCAGTCTTCACAAGGGAATTGAGGGGCTTCAGTAACCAAAACTGCAGTGTTTATCCTCATGACACATCACAGGAAGCACCTCCATGGTTAACAGAGGACAGAATTAAAATTAGACTTGGGAAACTTAACATTAATAAATCACCGGGACCAGATGGCTTGCACCCAAGGGTACTTATGGAACTCAGTCAAGTAATTGCCAGACCATTGTTCCTAATTATTACTGACAGGCTACTGACTGGAATGGTACCAGCTGATTGGAGAAAAGCCAATGTAGCACCAATATTTAAAAAGGGCCCAAAATACATCCCTGGGAATTAAAGACCAGTTAGCCTAACATCAATAGTACGTAAACTCTTGGAGGGGATGATAAGGGACTATATACAAGATTTTAGTAATGAGAACAGTATCTTTAGCAGTAATCAGCATAGATTCATGAAGAATCATTCTTGCCAAACCAATCTATTAACCTTCTATGAGGAGGTGAGTTCCCATCTAAATAAAGGAAGGCCCGTAGACATGGTGTATCTGGATTTTGCAAAAGCATTTGACACAGTTCCCCATAAACGTTTACTGTACAAAATAAGGTCCGTTGGCATGGACCATAGGGTGAGTACATGGATTGAAAACTGGCTACAAGGGCGAGTTCAGAGGGTGGTGATAAATGGGGAGTACTCGGAATGGTAGGGGTGGGTAGTGGGGTGCCCCAGGGTTCTGTGCTGGGACCAATCCTGTTTAATTTGTTCATAAACGACCTGTAGGATGGGGTAAACAGTTCAATCTCTGTATTTGCGGACAATACTAAGCTAAGCCGAGCACAATAACCTTGCAAAAAGATATGAACAAATTAATGGGGTGGGCAACTACATGACAAATGAGGTTCAGAAAGAAAAATGTAAAATAATGCATTTGGGTGGCAAAAATATGAATGCAATCTATACACTGGGGGGAGAACCTCTGGGGGAATCTAGGATGGAAAAGGACCCGGGGGGTCCTAGGAGATGATAGGCTCAGAAATGGCATGCAATGCCAAGCTGCTGCTAGCAAAGCAAAAAAATATTGGCATGCATTAAAAAGGGGATTAATTCCAGAGATAAAATGATAATTCTCCCGCTCTACAAGACTCTGGCCTGGCCGCACCTAGAATATGCTGTCCAGTTCTGGGCACCAGTCCTCAGGAAGGATGTACTGGAAATGGAGCAAGTACAAAAAAGGGAAACGTAGCTAATAAAATGTCTGGAGGATATGAGATATGAGGAAAGGTTGCGAGCACTGAACTTATTCTCTCTGGAGAAGAGACGCTTGAGAAAGGATATGATTTCAATATACAAATACCATACTGGTGACCCCACAAGAGGGATAAAACTTTTTTGCGGAAGGGAGTTTAACAAGACTCGTGGTCACTCATTAAAATTAGAAGAAAAGAGGTTTAACCTTAACCAACTCAGTACAGTGCAATTTCACCCCCTTCCTGCCCAAGCCATTTTTCAGCTTTCAGCGCTGTCACATTTTGAATGACAATTGCGTGGTCATACAACACTGTACCCAAATGAAATTATTATAATTTTGTCCCCACAAATAGAGCTTTCTTTTGGTGGTATTTGATTACCTCTGCGTTTTTTTTTTTTTGCGCTATAAACAAAAGAAGAGGGACAATATTTTAAACTTTTTGCTATACTAAATATCCCCAAAAAATATATAAAAAAAAATTTTTTTTCCTCAGTTTAGGCCGATACGTATTCTTCTACATATTTTTGTTAAAAAAAAAAATCGCAATAAGCGTATATTGATTGGTTTGCACAAAAGTTATAGCGTCTACAAAATAGAGGATAGATTTATAGCATTTTTATTATTTATTTATTTTTAAACTAGTAATGGCGGCAATCTGCAATTTTTATCGTGACTGCGATATTGCGGCGGACATATCGGACACTTTTGACACATTTTTGGGACCATTCACATTTATACAGCGATCCGTTCTATAAAAACGCATTGATTACTGTATAAATGTGATTGGCAGGGAAATGGTTAACCACTAGGGGGCGCTGAAGGGGTTAATATGTTCCCTAGGAGTGATTCTAACTGTAGGGGGAGGGGACACAAGGGGAGGTTTCTCTGTACTGAGAACACACCATCGGCTTCTCTCCTCTGACAGGACCGTGGATCTGTGTGTTTACACACACAGATCCACGGTCCCGCTGTGTTACTGGGCAATCGCGGGTGCCCGGCGGACATCGCGGCTGCTGGGCACGCGCATCGGGTGCCCAGTGACACGGCGCGCGCGCGATCCCTGGAGGGCCGCGCCCTGAGAGCTGCGCCGCCTGCCCGTCAATTGACAGCCGGCGGTCGCATAGCGGTTAAACTACGTAGAGGGTTCTTTAATGTAAGAGTGTCAAGGATGTGGAATTCCCTTCCACAGGCGGTGGTCTCAGCGGGGGGCATCTATAGTTTCAAGAAACTATTAGATAAGCACCTGAATGACCAACATGACAACATACAGGAATATACAATGTAATACTGACCTATAATCACACACATAGGTTGGACTTGATGGTCTTTTTTCGACCTCACCTAATGTGTAACTATGTGCAATTGTCAGTTAAAGCGACGTGGTGCCGTATCTCAAAAAATTGCCCCGTCATTAACCACTTGCCAACCAGCCGCCTCAGTTCTACTGCGGCAGGTTCGCACAGCTGCTCAAATCGCCGTAGCTATACGTCGACTCTTTAAAACACTATAGCAGGCGCGCGTGCACCTGAAGCTTGTCCCTGGAGCCGATGCAGGTGCCCGGTGGGCGTGTGAACACAAATCCCGGTTCTGTCAGGGGAGTAGAGACAGATCGTGTGTTCCTAGTATATAGGAACAATGATCAGTCTCCTCCCCCAGGCAGTCCCATCCCCCCTACAGTTAGAACACACTGAGGGAACACATTTAACCCCTTGATCGCCCCCTTCCCTGCCAATGACATCTATACAGTAATCAGTGGCTACTTTTAGCTCTGATCTCTGTATAAATGTCAATGGTCCCAAAAAAGTGTCAAAAGTGTCCGATCTGTCAGCCACAATGCCGCAGTCCCGATAAAAATCGCAGATTGCCGCCATTACTAGTAAAAAAAAAAAATATATAATAAAAATGACATACATCTATCCCCTATTTTGTAGACACTTTAATTTTGCACAAACCAATCAATATTTTTTGATTGGTTGATATTTTTTGATTTGCACAAACCAATCAGATTTTTTTTACCAAACATATGTGGAAGAATACATATCGGCCTAAGCTGATGAAGAAATGTGTTTTTTTTTTTTTTGGGGGGACTATATTTATTATAGCAAAAAGTACAAAATACAGTTTCTTTCAAAATTAACGCTCTTTGTTCGATTATAGCACAGTTTAGAGCTGCCGAGAATGGCCAAAAGCATCCGAAAGACGGCGAGAGCGGCCGAAAGCCGCCGGGAATGGTCGAGAGCTATCGAGTGCCACCGAGATACACAGGACATACGGCTCTGTATCTCGGCGGCACCATTTTTAAGCGGCAAGTCTGCAAATGACACTGGGGCAAGGCTGCAATGAAAAGGTTGCAGATGGACACTGACAAGGCTGCAGATGGACACTGACAAGGCTGCAGATGGACACTGATAAGGCTGCATTGATGGGCAATTAAATGTAATTTTTTTTCCTTAAACTTCCCTCCTAAAAGTATTTTTCCTTAAAATTCCCTCCTAATCTTGGGGTGCGTGTTATACCCCGATGCATGTTATACGCCAGTGCGAGTTATACGCCGATAAATTACTTTCATATTTTTAACCTTGTGAGTATAATAAGGTAATAACTGGGGAAAGCATACGTGTTAAAAGCTTCCTCAGTTTGTAGTGGGATATCCGTGGCCATGGAGTGTGCCAAAGATTGCAGTGTATGGTTACTAAAGGAAAGGGCAAAAGTTATGATTAGGCTCTTAAGACTGGGAAATTTGTAGCAATAAACACTGTTTGGGAAGGATTTAAAGACTATGTTTATTTCCTTTACAGCTTTGAAGAACCTACTGGGAGAACTTTTTTCATTTGAAGTGACTGTGGTTCTAATTACCTTAACCACTGTTTTACTTGTACTGAGGTCACGCAAAAGAAGAGGACTTGCTTTGCCAGGCCCATGGTCACTGCCTATTGTAGGGAATTTCTTTCAGCTTGGAGATCAAGCTCATATATCTCTTACTGAGATGAGAAAACTTTATGGAGATGTCTTCCTCATCAAATTGGGCATGATGCCTATAGTCGTTGTAAGTGGTTCTGACACCGTAAAAAAGGTCCTTGGTAAACAAGGGGAACATTTTGCAAACAGGCCAGAGTTCTATTCTTTTTCGCTGCTGGCCAATGGACAAAGTATGACATTTTCAGAGAAGTACAGTGAAGCTTGGAAAATACATAAGAAAATTATGAAAAATGCTTTAAGGTCTTTTTCAAAAGAAGAGGCCAGTTCATCAAACTGCTCTTGTCGTCTTGAAGAATACATATCTGCTGAAGCATCAGAGCTGGTTAACAACATGACACAACTGTCAGCAAAGCAGGGGAGTTTCAACCCTCTCCCCCTTGTAACAATTACAGTTGCCAATGTGGTGTGCGCCTTGTGTTTTGGGAAGAGATATAATCATCATGACAAAGAGTTTCTCCAAATAGTTGAACTAAATGATGACCTACAAAGATTGTCTGGGGCTGGACTTCTGGCAGATTTTATCCCAGGTTTAAAATATTTTCCATCATCTGGTCTTAATCAGCTGAAGAAATTTATAGAAGCTTTGAATGATTTCATAGCTAAATCTGTACAAGATCACTATGAGTCACTTGATGAGGTAAGTGACCATTAACAATTGTCTTATTAGTATAAAGTTAGTTGTAACTTCTTATGTTGTTTTTATCACTCCGCTATTGAAAATCTTAACGTTTCTAAGGTAATAGTACTAATTTTGGCAGGATTTATGTTTGCATGCTGTTACTCATCCTAAAATAGTCCCTACTCAAGTTACCTAAGCCAAATACAGAACAAAAACTAATTCAATTCTTCCTTCCCCTCATGTAAGCTCTTTCACACGATCTCTCTTTTTTTGAAGGGACATATCATTGGTTATTCTATTTATATGTGAATCAAAACATGAACTGGAGAAAAGAGAAGACATTTTATCCATAAAATATCTTACACTTCCAGAAGAAGGGTCAGATGGTATAGAGAGGACTGGATCCAAGCAAGGTTTCAAAAACCCACTGGCCCCCCAAAAATTTACACAGATACCAATTAATCAGGCGGGTATCACCAAGTACCCACATGTCACTTCTTGACTTCATGTGGCATTCACTGCCCCTCCTGAAACTTAGGACATTTTAATATACTGTACATAAAATGGAAAAACCCATCCTTGTTTCATTTACTATTGGATAGTAATAGAAGGTGGTAGAGGTCTCAGGCTGTTCACCAGAAAGTGTAGTCTGAATGCATAAACAATACAGAGTATGCCAGTTTATAATGCTTTTGGACCACCAGGTACAATTTAAGGGTAGAACGTGAAACAATTTTTTTCTGTGGTAAAAAAATAAAGAATACACAGTTTCTATTTATATTTTAAACTAAACAAAGTGTTTTATAAAAGAAGCATCATAATAATTATTTATCATGTGATAGTTTTCCTTTAATATGTTTGCAGGGTATAAAAATGAAAGCTCTTGCTTATAGATATGTTGACTATCTATATCTATATAACCTTTTTAATTTAGCCCTGTAAAGAGCTGGATGATAGCCTAATGATATCCATTTGATTTGATATTATGTACATCCAGTCATAATGTAATAAACGTAAATAATAAAATATAAAACATTCTTCCTGTAAAAAAGATCAGAGAATGTCCAGCTCTCGCTACTTAACCAATGGATTGCATCAGGATTGAAAAGTAGTATAAGGCTTCATGTACACTGGACATTTGCCTAGCTCTTCTGAACGCCTTTCTTCTGGCAGGGGAAAAGCAGTGTCAAAAACACGCCTAAAGCCGTGTTTTTGTAAATGTGTTTAGAAGCATCAAGTGCTTGGACATTAATTAATTTCATTGGCCAGAATAATTTATATGGATGCTTGTTCTGTGCCAGTGACTCAGAAAGTATTGAAATCAAGGATCATCATGGCAACCAGTCAACAAACAGCAATGGTCAGCAGAAGGGGTCTCTGTATTTGTTTAATGAAAGGGTTTTTTTTTTTTAGTTTGTATTGTATACTTTAAGTTGTGTACTTGTTTTATTGTATTTGTCATACATTTCTTGGTGTTGTTAAATAAAGAAGAAAAAAATAATAAATAAAATGAGCAAAATGCTAAAGGCTCAGGAAATTTAAGTAGGAGCTAACCATTAGTGGATTCATTTTAGTTTGCTAAAACAATTGTCATTTTTAAAACAAAATATTTGTTTTTAATGTTTAATCCTTTGTTGCATCCTAGTGTTGCTGATTTCCTGCAACTTTTGTACAGGCACTTTTTTGATGTTTGATGTGCCTGTATAATATATATTCTCATGGACATTTGTAATCTCAATTGGAAGCCCTGTGACAGAGTGAAAACATAAGAGCACAAATTGGAGACAATGACATGGTTTTGTTACCCTAAAACAGGAAGTGCTTTTACGAGGACCTTCATGGCAACATCACCATGTATTATTTTAATGAAAGCCGAAAGCGGCAGATTTAAAGATTATGAAAGATAATTTTTTAAATTACATTAACATGTTAACACTTTTATGAGTGGTAGGTTTTGCATATGCTTCTAATGCCGCGTACACACGATCGGACTTTCCGGCAGACTTTGTCCGGCGGACCGGAATCCGTCGGACAATTCGATCATGTGTGGGCTCCAGCGGACTTTTCTTTCCCAAAAGTCCAACGGACCTAGAAATAAAACATGTTTTAAATCTTTCTCGGACTGACTCGAGTCCGGTTGAAAAATCCGGTCGTCTGTGTGCTAGTCCAACGGATGAAAACTGACACTAGGGCAGCTATTGGCTACTGGCTATGAACTTCCTTATTCTATTACGGTCATACGCCATCACATTCGAATCCGTCAGACTTTTGAAGTGATCGTGTGTGGGCAAGTCCGTTCGTTTGAAAGTCCGGCGGACCTCCGCTGCAAAGTCCGTCGGAAAGACTGTTGGACCTAGTCCGTCGAAAAGTTTGATCAAAAGTTTATTGTGTTTTCATACAGTATATCACTGTGGGATTACTTTGGGGCATGATAGAACTGAATACATATTTTTGTGTGTAGCGATATTTGTATTGATCCTCGATAATTGCACATGAAGCTCAGCTATAAAACAGCTACATTAAAAATGTAATATAACATGTAATATGTACAAATGTACATATTTTGTAATATGTTCAAATGTAATATATAAAATATAATTTAATATATTTTATATCGTAAAGCACTGCACAGACTGGTGCTATATAAATCCTAAATAATAATAATAATGTTCTATGTCCATCTACTTAAAGTCCCATAAACATTAATCTCAGAGTTTGTTCTTTTCTCTTGTTGTCCAGAAATAATGAGCACTATGGGAACTAATATGGAAAGGAGGATGACATTTGGATCAGGATATACCTATAGTACACTGGATTGCATACATTAGGCTGGGCCTCAATATCTTCTAGATCTTTCTCAAAGTTTCTCATGGTTACCTTCAACATCATAGACTGAGCTCTAGCTCCTTGGCAATTGGGTAGAGAGTATTTATAGTGAACCCAATATATATATATTTTTAGACATGAAGCCCACTCACACCACTACCGGGTTTCTGCCTTTCATTTTCTTGGGGATGATGTTTTGTGCACCCAGTCCCTCTCCTGCAGGCCCCTTCCACAGCTCCCAGTACAGACAATTTGGACAGCCTCTGATTCCTTGTCCCCCATTTTCCAGACTTATCACGATGTAAGTACTCAGAGGGATGAGTAACACTCTCCCTTTTCTCTTGTACACATCCTCCGCGTTGAGGGGTATAACATTTGATCATACTGGTCTACTCATGTTTTTTTTTATTTTTATAGAGTTGCATGCATCTGCCCTTGAAGAGTGGTATTATCCACGAAACGCGTCAGTCTTTTAGGATGCATTCTCATGCCTACTTATAGGAACCTACTTAGGCTCATCATCTATAACCAAATGATCATACTTTTTTTTCTTACCATTGATTACACTGCATAGTGCCATTTAGATGACATGTACATATATGAATTTGCAATAATTCATTTTATCTATATTAAATCTCTTGTCAATTTTATATGCCGTCCGTTTGATATGTACAGTGGTGTGAAAAAGTGTTTGCCCCCTTCCTCATTTCCTGTTCCTTTGCATGTTTGTCACACTTAAGTGTTTCGGAACATCAAACCAATTTAAACAATAGTCAAGGACAACACAAGTAAACACAAAATGCAATTTGTAAATGAAGGTGTTTATTATTAAAGGTGAAAAAAATCCAAACCATCATGGCCCTGTGTGAAAAAGTGATTGCCCCCCTTGTTAAAACATACTATAACTGTGGTTGTCCACACCTGAGTTCAATTTCTCTAGCCACACCCAGGCCTGATTATTGCCACACCTGTTCACAATCAAGGCATCACTTAAATAGGAGCTGCTTGACACAGTAAGGTCCACCAGAAGATCCTTAAAAGCTACACATCATGCCGAGACCCAAAGAAATTCAGGAACAATTGAGAAAGAAAGTAATTGAGATCTATCAGTCTGGAAAGGGTTATAAAGCCATTTCCAAAGCTTTGGGAATCCAGCGAACCACAGTGAGAGCCATTATCCACAAATGGCGAAGACATGGAACAGTGGTGAACCTTCCCAGGAGTGGCCGGCCGCCCAAAATTACCCCAAGAGCGCAGCGACGACTCATCCAAGAGGTCACAAAAGACCCCACAACAACGTCCAAGGAACTGCAGGCCTCACTTGCCTCAGTTAAGGTCAGCGTTCATGCCTCCACCATCAGGAAAAGACTGGGCAAAAATGGCCTGCATGGCAGAGTTCCAAGGAGAAAACCACTGCTGAGCAAAAAGAACATCAAAGCTCGTCTCAATTTCTCCACAACACATCTTGATGATCCCCAAGACTTTTGGGACAACATTCTGTGGACCGATGAGACAAAAGTGGAACTCTTTGGAAGGTGTGTGTCCAAGTATATCTGGCGTAGAAGGAACACTGCATTTCAGAAAAAGAACATTATACCAACAGTAAAATATGGTGGTGGTAGTGTGATGGTCTGGGGCTGTTTTGCTGCTTCAGGACCTGGAAGACTTGCCGTGATAAAAGGAACTATGAATTCTGCTGTCTACCAAGAGATCCTGAAGGAGAATGTCCGACCATCTGTTCGTGTACTCAAGCTGAAACGAACTTGGCTTCTGCAGCAGGACAATGATCCTAAACACACCAGCAAGTCCACCACCGAATGGCTGAAGAAAAACAAAATGAAGACTTTGGAGTGGCCTAGCCAAAGTCCTGACCTGAATCCTATTGAGATGTTGTGGTATGGCCTTAAAAAGGCCGTTCATGCTCGAAAACCCTCTAATGTAACTGAATTAGGACAATTCTGCAAAGATGAGTGGGCCAAAATTCCTCCAGGACGCTGTAAAAGCCTCATTGCACGTTATCGCAAACGCTTGGTTGCAGTTGTTGCTGCTAAGGGTGGCCCAACCAGTTATTAGGTTTAGGGGGCAATCACTTTTTCACACAGGGCCATGATGGTTTGGATTTTTTTTCACCTTTTAATAATAAACACCTTCATTTACAAATTGCATTTTGTGTTTACTTGTGTTGTCCTTGACTATTGTTTAAATTGGTTTGATGTTCCGAAACACTTAAGTGTGACAAACATGCAAAGGAATGAGGAAGGGGGCAAACACTTTTTCACACCACTGTATATGTAAAGTATTTATGAGGTCTACACCATGTATGTGTGTGTATACATATTAAACCTTTTCTACCATGTGCAGTATTGTCAGACTCAATATGCCAATTAAATATCATTTCAAATTATTTGACCCCCACAAATCAATAGCCGCATTTAAAGACCCACATTCCTTTTTCTCTTACATTTACAAGGACACCGCTGAGTCTATGCCCACTCCACCAATCCGGCATTGCTCTGCCACCTCACTCCCAGTGACAGAATGGAGTTCTGCTATGTAGCTACTGTGGACCTCATGTGTGCACTTAAATCCTTCCACTCTTCTGTACCATGTGGCCAGGTCCATGAGGTCTCTGTACTGTGGGTTTGGTCCCAGATACTTTTGTGGAACTGAGCGCTAGGGAGGGAACCAGAACACCAATCCCCTCACTACCGGAGGACCTGTCACCTACCCCAGGTACCATACTTACTGGTTGATAATGTGAAAACAGTTACTGGTTACCCATAGCAACTGCAATCCTCCTCCTGCTTGCCTTGCCAAGTAGACCTTTCCTAGTGGCTTTGCTTCATACCCCACATGTGTTTTACTGACGCTGTTCTATCATACACCAGAAACCATTATACACCCCTTTGAATGACTTCAGACCAGGCTTGAGACAGTTTGAAATCTTTACTGCCACTTCTTACGGCAGGACAGACAACATGCATAACAAAGTGCAGAGCCTAAATGAACAAAGCTGGCTGCCCAGGCATACCTTTTCAGGTGCTAGTCCAAAGCTGGCAATCCCCAATGACTGGTAGTGTCTACTGGAACACCGGCATCTCATGCTTATTACCTGCTGGTTCTTGGATCTTTGGCTTCCGAGAACTGTGGCGTTTCTTCATTTTCTTAGCTACTGTCCAACTCTGAGCTTTCCCAAGAGCCCCCCTCAAAGCGACCTTCCCCCTATTTACATATATCACCGGGTGGAAGACTGGGAACTGTGGTGCTACAGTTAACCCTTCCCCCGGCCTAGACAAGCCAACTACCTAACATAAACATCATTGTAGGCAACCTGGTTACACACTGATTAGCCAGGTTATACAATAGCACTGAATCATATCTCTCTATCACAACCTGCTGGAGCAAGCTCAAACAACATGTGGCAAAGAAAATAGACTCTGCTTAGAGAAAAATACTGTTGAGGTACAGTTATGCCCCGTACACACAAGTGAAATTTCTGTCGGAAAAGTCTTGGATGTTTTTCCCGATGGAATTCCGCTCAAGCTTGGCTTGCATACACACGGTCACACAAAAGTTTGCTGAACGTTCGACCGTCAAGAACGCAGTGACGTACAACACTACGTCGAGCCGAGAAAATGAAGTTCCATGCTTCCGAGCATGCGTCGAATTGTTTTCGAGCATGCATAGGAATTTTGCGCATAAGAATTGGTACAGACGATTGGAACTTTTTCCGACCGAAAAATAGAGAACCTGCTAGACATGTGCGCTGTCAATAAATTTGTTTCGTTTCGTTCCGTTTCGTATTAGAATTAATTCTTTATTTGTGTCCGAAATTCAATTTGGATTTGTAAGAAATACGAATTTTCGTTAGGTTGGTTAACTTTTCGTAACAATTACGAATGTTCGTTATGATGAATTTATCATTATGAGGGGCAACCACCATCCCTGTGCTGTGATGACTTCCTGGGTTTTTAACTTTTAGGTTCATTAACTTTTTGTAACAATTACAAATGTTTGTTATGATGAATTTATTATGAGGGGCTCCCACAACCCCTGTGCTTTGCTGACTTCCTGGGTTTTTTAACTTCATCATAACGAATAATAATCGTAATTAACGAACATTCTTATTTTGTCTGATTCTGAATCTCCCATCGACTACCAGTACCAGTCTCCCACTCCCATATTAAAAAAGGTCATTTTCCCAACCCTCACTCAGCAGCAGAAGAAAACCTCTGATTCGTCAACAAAACACCAGTCACGTTTCCGTTGTAACGGAATTTGGATCTGAAATTCCTAAACGAAATTTTGTATTTCGTACAAAATTCGGAAGCATAGCAATTCGCATTTCGGATCCTCCCGAATGTACGAATTTACGGAAATTTGTATGAATTTTCGATTTGCACGAACCTAATCGCACATGTCTATAACCTGCTCTCAATCATTTGCTGGCGGGAATTCCGCCAGCAAAAGTCCTCTGGAGCATGCACACGGTCGGAATTTCTGACCAAAAGCTCACATCGGACTTTTGCTGGTGGAATTTCCGATCGTGTGTATGGAGCATTAGACTACTTACAGCCTGTTGCTGACTATAGAATTCAGAAAAATGTAAAAAGGAATTTCTACATGTGTAGTAACAGAAATGTCTCTTTTTGTTTTCCAGAATAATATCAGAGATATAACAGATGCCCTTATTCAGCTCTGCAGTAACAGAAACAATGTGGATAAACAGCACAAACTAACTGATGAACAGATCATAATCAGTGTGAATGACATATTTGGTGCAGGTGATATTTTTTATGATATCTTATTGTTCATTCAGTAATGTGCACACTAACATTTCACTCCTAATGTAATATACATATTAGGAAAAACTGTAAAATACTTGCTTGTTGCTCAGCTGTACTTAGGCCTCTCTCGGGGCAAAATAAATTTTTGTAATTTACAGAATCAAAAAGTTGAAATGCAGACAGCTTAAAAACATGGATAAAAATGTCAAAGTTAAAAAAAAAAGACCACTTTAAAATAAATATGTCACAAACCTAGGTAATTAAAATGAATACATAATTTTATTATGACTTTTCAGAAGCTACATTTGGTGAAAATAATGTGTCAAAATTAACAGCAGATCCAAAGATACAGTCTAGATATGCCCCCCAAACACAGCCTTCTTGTCATTGTCTGATGTGGATATCCTAGAGCTAATTCCAGAGAGACACGTTCTCAAGATCCCTCTGGAATCTCTTTAAAGATCTGACAAAAGCAATACTCTTCTATAGCCTTCTTATAAGTGCCTACACTTTTCAGCTTTGAAAGTTTTCAAGTTAGTCAAAATACTCATTACTGCCCATACAGGGGAAAAGCAGAAGTGCCAAGTTATCTCTACTAATCAACTTTGTTAGCAGAAAAAAAAAACATTGTTAGAAACTTGGCTCCGTCCTCTGAGCTTTGTGATGCCAATATACTTTACTGAGGTCCTTTGACAGGATCATTTGTGTACGACACAAAGAAAGACTATTGACCAACTGCAACAAAAGTGTTTGTATTGTGTAATTTTTTTTTTCATGAGACAACATTCAATGCAAAGAAGTCTCATTTTGAACAGAGAACTGAGCTTTCATACATGAAAGCTACCATGTTCACCAATAGCTAACAACTATCTGCTTAGAAGTAAATATTTTTTTTGCACACTGGTAACACAATTCTTCAATGCATCTAAGAATATTTTTATGATTATTATTTTTTGCCTTCTTTTTAGGATTCGACACCATATCCTCTGGACTACTGTGGTGTATTTTGTACTTACTGAAGTATCCAGAGATACAAGATAAAATTCACAAGGAAATAGGTAAACATTTGTGTTACCATAATAGTTTTAGTTTGCAAAACGTAAAGCACTTAGCTTGTACTACTGTCTCATTGTAGCCAGTGAATGGCAAGTACAGCTGCTATCAGATTTAAAGTAATTGTAAAGTCTCCTTTTTTTTTCCTATAAAAATAACAAACATGTTATACTTACCTGCTCTGTTGCAGTGGATTTGCACAGAGCAGTCCAGATCCACCTTTTATTGGGTCCCTCTTCTGTGATCCTGGCCCCTCCCTCCTGTTCAGTGCCCCCACAGCAAGCAGCTTGCAATGGGGGCACCCAAGCTGATTCACAGCTCCCTGTGTCCATTCAGACACGGAGCCCTGACCTGGTCCCACCCCCTCTCTCTCCTGATTGGAGAAGTAAGTATGAGGTGTTTGTTTAAAAAATACCTTTAGAATTACTTTAAGGAAAAGAGCAAATGGTTTGGGTGCTTAAAGTAAATCTGTTGCCACACAATGGTCATGCAATGGTCAGATTCCCCTGCTCCTCCCTGCCAGAAATGACTTAGCAGCAGTCCAGCAGGGAGCAGAGAGAGCTGACTAGGAGGACAGTGATTCTTCTGTGAAGAATGATGCATTTCTCCACAGTTCCTTTTTTAACTCTAGTGTGGAAATATGTAAATAAATGTATGATTTAACTGCCGGATTTATTTATTTTTTTTATATTGCACTAAACGTTCATACACCCCTCAGATTTTTGCATGGATTATTTTTAAACAATAAGTAGCAATGAAAGCAGCTCTAGGTTTAAGTGGGCATTCTTACACTTTAATTAACCATGGTCCATGTGATCGGGAGGTGTAGTAGAGGTGGCAAAGGTGTGTCCTGTGCAAATGTCCCTCTTTTCCATGTTAGAAGGTTGAGAAATATGCAGTCCTTTTGA
Organism: Lithobates sylvaticus; assembly: GCA_028564925.1. Lineage (NCBI taxonomy): Eukaryota > Metazoa > Chordata > Amphibia > Anura > Ranidae > Lithobates > Lithobates sylvaticus. The sequence continues at coordinate 308,082,956 of CM053026.1, read as the reverse complement.
TATCTTAATAGCCCTCTAATGTAAACAAACACCAGGTGTTTCTTTGCTGTTAGAACATACTAAAACCAGACTCTACAGTCTTTGTTGTGATCTTTGGGAATTAATTACTTCACATTTCCAGCAGCTACAGAGATCAGGAATTACAAGCTCTTGACTTTCTTCTTAATAATATGTGAATAATACAATGTTCATAGAGGCACACATTAGGTTTAATACAATAGGAAATAGCTAATAAGTCTGGGCCTGATTTTTCATAGTGTATACTGCTGTAAACTGAAATCTTAATCCTCTTTTATCTAGCTGCTATAAACTAAAAAAAAGTTCCAATCTCATTAGTTGTTATGGGTTTCTGCAGCTTGCACATCATAAACGTAATGACCATATTTTTTGTACTTTTCATTCTTGCATCTAATTTTGTACAGATGAAAATATTGGAATCAGCAGATCACCAAGATTTGATGATAGGAAGGTTTTGCATTACACAGAAGCATTTATCAATGAAGTCATGAGACATTCATCATTTATGCCGCTTACAATCCCACACTGGTATGTATATTCCAAAATACTAAATTTCACATCTACAAATTGTCCAGAACACCAGAAGCCAGACTGGTAACTGGAAAAAAAACCTGGGAATCAATCACCCCATCCCTGAGGACCCTCCATTGGCTAGCCATGAAGGACCGAGTTACATTTAAGACCCTCTGTCTCACTCACAAATGTACACAAGGAAAAGCCCTGCAATACCTCTGCAACAAAATAAAGCACTACACCCCAGGTCGCCTTCTCCGGTCAACTAACCAGAACCTCCTCTACATCCCGTTATAAATTAAAAGGCGAACAAAGGTTCCCAGTCCAAGGACCACGGCTATGGAACGCTCTACCCGTGGACATCCGCTCGGAAGAAAACTATCTGGCCTTCAGGAAGAAGCTCAAGACCCATCGCTTCTGAAGACCCAGATGGACACTGGGGGCAAAAGCGCCTAGTTTGCATATGCAGTGTTATACAAGTTATTCATTCATAAACATATTTCAAACACGTGTACACACATAATGGAAAACTGTAGCAAATACTTACTTTAATTCTCCTTTCTTGGTGCCAATCCATGGCAGCAAACATGTGTTAGTAGCTCTGCCTACTTCCACCTACAAGACTATGAAGTGTTGCAGCCCACACAACAGTCCATTCCCCATAAAAACGCTAGAAATTAACTAGGTGGGTTCAGTACACTACCATGAAATAGTGCCAGGAAGGAAAATTATGGTAACATTCGATACAATTTTCCTGGTGTCAAATCCAATTTAATGAGGAAGTGAGGAGGCTTGTTCCTGCCAAAAGCAGCTGTGGTGACGACTGCTAAGTCCATTAGTAGTGTTGAAGGAACATGCAAGAAGAGGACAAGTTGGCTGTCCCACATACACTTTATTATCAAAAGTATTGGCACGCCTGCATTTACATGTACATGAACTTTAATGTTATCCCAGTCTTAGTCTGTAGGGTTCAATATTGAGTTGGTCCACCCTTTGCAGCTATACCAGCTTTAACTCTTCTGGGAAGGCTGTCCACAAGGTTTAGGAGTGTGTATATGGGAATGTTCGACCATTCTTCCAGAAGCGCATTTGTGAGGTCAGGCACTGATGTTAGAGAAAAGGCCTGGCTCGCAGTCTGCACTCTAATTCATCCCAACGGACAGTTCTATTGGGTTGAGGTCAGGGCTCTGTGCAGGCCAGTCAAGTTCCTCCACCCTAAACTCGCTCATCCATGTTTTTATGGACCTTGCTTTGTGCACTGGTCCAAATCATTTGGTGGAGGGGGGGGGGGGTTGGTGTGGGGTTGTTTTTCAGGGGTTGGGCTTAGCAACAGTGAAATTTACTAAAAAAATAAAAAATTGAAAAGTACAATAACATTTTTTTTTTTTGTTTTTTAGTACTACGAGGGACACAACATTGAATGATTACTTTCTTCCAAAAAATACATCAATATTTGTAAATATGTACCAAGTAAACCATGATCCGTAAGTAAGGTTTTATTCAATTGAAGGACTCAAAATGATATAATTTAATTGCAAATTGTTATTAAATTTACATGTACATCCCTTCCTAACTTGGTAGAGGAACCCAGAGTGTTTTTTTTCTTATGTGCAGTTTTTGTGTTTTCATCACCTTTTCCATGAACAGCACTCTTAAAAGAGTTTCACTGGCATAGTCGCATTACAATGCGGTAAAACTTACCTCAGCTCTCTGTGGTTGCGTTTTTGCTTCAGCTACTTTGGCAGCTGTTATCAGGACCAGTTCCTTTATGATCACTATGAGTCTCTGTCCTGTATGTATATGGGTGTGACGTTGGGGACAGAAGGAAATGAAAAATACATATGTTTAAAAAAACAGACTACAAGATTGGCATTGTCAGGTGGAGGAAGACAGGTAGACTTGGCATTTCATGTCTTTATAAAGTGCATGTGCTGTTTGGGAGAATAAGCTATTCTTGCACTTTTGGCCCAAAAGAAGTTCAACACCTGGGTGCTGGCAGTGCAGAGCCTGTATGGTTAGCAACTGGTCTTGAAGTGGGAATATTTCCATAATACTTTGACATTTTACAAAACTTGTATGACGTAAGTTCCTAAACTATGGTCTACAGGCATGGTTACAACCCTTTGCCTACATTTTACCAGTCTGCTGGATAGTATGGCAAGTGCCAGGGCTGGCTTAGGGACAAAACCCCCATAACAGTGCTGCCCCTGCAGTCAGAGTGGCAACTGATACCAGTGCTCTAGTACCCAGCAATGTTCCTTACCTGATACTGTCATTTCTTGCATGTCAATATCTAAATTGTTTCAGCTAGTGTGTCATCCAGCCAGTAGAGAAGCAGTGCCTGGACATAGAGAATATAGAAAGGAAAGAGCTTCTACCATTGACACCAATAACAGGACACTATTGTTTCTACTGACACCGACAATGGAGCACGTTTCCTCCTCCCACAGACAGCAACAATGGGCACTTCACTGACACCAATGATGTGACATTGGAATAAGAAGAGAGATTTGGGAGTTTATATGAGGCACACTGCTACATAACATAATTTGAGCCAATCAATGTAAACATTATTTAATTAGTACAAAAGGCATACATAACTTTGTAACATAGTATAAAAAAATTAAATAGCATAATCAATAATAGGTCACATATAGAACTTGTATGTAAAATCGGTAAATATTATATATTAAACTCAAGACAATAAACATAATAATGGACCTAGGGTATGTAAACCAGATTGTAATAGTAACATATGGATATATAAACAATGATGAATTGGTTCATAATAGTATTGTAATGGTAATCAGGTAAGATGGTAAAACATGGAAAACTGTGACGTTGCATCATAGGGATGCTCTACGCGTTTCGTGGTTAGTATACCACTCGTCAGGAGCAGATGCAGGGTTTTGGGAATGTCTAGAATAAATTACTAAAAATTATATAGTAAGAAACAAAATATAAAACATAAAAGGAAGAGGGGGAGCAAACAAGGATCCCAACCCCTCTTACCTAGTTGTAGTATATGGGTAAAATTGTAGATGGTGATCATAATGGAATATTGCTAGATATAACATCATCCCCGGGAACTGAGGCGGTATACCCCTCTACCAGGCAGACACCAGCAGCCAGAAGACAAGCATGTAGCTAGAGATCTCCAGTACTTCAGCTGTAATCTGTATAATTGGACATGCAGCGTGAAGCCTGAGCAAAAACCGACGCTCAGCATAATGGCGCAACAACCTCCCTCATAGTACAGAATATATATACACGTCAGTGCTGTGACGTCATAACTGACATTGCGACGCATTGCGACGCATGATGTGCAAGCATGGCGTCGACCCACAGCAGGAGACTACCCCGCCCCCCACATAGGGGAGGGAAGGGGAAGTACATGGTGTGGGTCACAGCTCCCGGGGACAATGGATACCCTAGGTCCATTATTATGTTTATTGTCTTGAGTGTAATATGTAATATTTACAGATTTTACATACAAGTTCTATATGTGACCTATTGTTGATTATGCTATTTAAATTTGTTATACTATGTTACAATGTTATGTATGCCTTTTGTACTAATTATATAAAGTTTACATTGATTGGCTCAAACTATGTTATGTAGCAGTGTGCCTCATATAAAGTCCCAAATCTCTCTTCTTTTTCCAAATTATCGGGGATGGAGGTAAATCGTAGCTATTGCCTCATATCAAGTCCCAACCCCATTTCTTCTTTTTCAATGATGTGACATTGTTCATTCTCTCACCGATACATTTTCTGCTCATTGACCACTGATACCAGGACATTTTTTTACTCCCACTGACCACCAACACCAGAAATTTTTTTACTCCCACTGACCGCCAACAACAGAACATTTTTTACTGCCACTGACCACCAACACCAGAACATTTTTTACTCTCACTGACTTGAAGTTCTTGCTTTCAATTTCCAAGTTTTTGCATTACTGTTGCCACTGTCTATCAGTGTATTTTTACAATATAAATTATTTGTTTGATTTTACAGGACAATATGGAAAGATGCTGACCATTTCATCCCAGAAAGGTTCCTTGATGAAGCTGGACAAATTGATAAAAGCCTAATAGAGAAGGTGTTAATTTTTGGTATGGGAGTCAGAAAATGTGTGGGAGAGGACGTAGCTCGTAACGAAATGTTTATTATTCTCACATGTGTACTGCAACGACTCCACCTAGTGAAGGAGTCTGAACAGGCTGTGGACTTAACACCAGTTTTTGGATTGACAATGAAACCAAAGCCATACAACCTCAAAACTGAAATTAGAACATGAACCATATTTTCAATTCAAAAAGTCACAATATAGTTGTTCTTCTTTAGAGTGTAGGTAGAATTTTACCAATGATTATTCAGTGCTTCCTAGGAGTAGTAGAACACATTACTGAGCAGTGGATAGAAGTTTGTTTATGATTTTGGATACATTTTTATTTCCAGTGCAAATTATACTGGTACAGGATGCCATTTTAAAGCAACTCAATTATAAAAAAAAAAAAAAAAAAAAGCTGCTGTCAGGCCTAAAGTGTAGGTACTTAAAGAGTAGCTCCACTTTTGATAAGAAAAAAACTAAAATTATCCCTTCTGGGTGATCTTTGTACGTTGCAAGGGTTTTAACAAACTTTGTAGCAGAGTTCTACCTGTTTCTGGTCTTGAAGACTGTGCTAAGCCCCCGTTCACACCTATGCGAATTAGATGCGGCTTACCACGCAGCGAATTCGCAGGACATTTCAAAATACATTGATTTTAATGAGGCTTGTTCACATATCTGCGGTGCATGCGCACTGCGCATTGCAGAAAAAATTTGTGCATTTTTTGGACAGTGCGGTGCGGCTCAGGTGCGAGTTCAGGCCCATTATCTTCTATGGGCACGCATCTGATTCGCAGATGCATTCCGTTCTGAACACAAATTCTTTCCTTCTCCTCACTACACCTCCCCCTCCCCCCCCCCCCCTCTCCCTGCTCACTGATCCGCAGCTAAAACGATGACAAACCGATGAACAACTGACGTTTTAGTGCGCAGTTATGCCGGACATTAAATTTGCACCGCACTGGTGTGAACCCAGGCCTTAAGTTGGTATGGTAGTAAATGGCAGCTACATTCCCAAGTTACTGTGTACTAGGGAAAAAAAAAAACGTTTTGGAGGCAAAAAGGACTTTTACGGAACCACCATAAGCATTACAATGATTTAAAAAAATATATTTAAATGGTCGTCTACATGTTGATTTTAGAACAGTCAGTCTGAAATCTATTGTTCTAATTTACAAAAGCATTTTTAACACTGCATGATGACCATTGATGCTTATCATGAAATTGTTTTCTTTGATCAAAAAAAGGACCAATACATCAACAGCTAGGTTCACGTCTATGCAGGTTGCGGTCGATGCATTTTTCCGGCGTGTTTGAACACTTTTTTTAAACATTCTGCGTTTTTGTTTGCTAATAGAAAAGTATGACAGTTCTGTTTATGGAGTGTGACTTTGTTGCGACTTTACACTCTCTGGCACTCAATTCACATCAGAGTTGCACTTCATGAACTGTCCTACTTTTCTTTTAGTCCAAAAAAAAACACATCAAAAACGCAACACTTGTTTTTTTGATGCAGGTTTATTGAAGTTTATGACACAATCTGCTGCGGGAAAAAAAAACCCTGACCCTTTCCAAAAAATGCACTGGCTCAAAACACACAGGTGTGAGCTAGATCCATAGGAATCTATGTTAAATGGACTGTAATGTGTTTCTGCAAAATTCACTAACGAATGCATAGGTATAAACAAAATAAAAGAGTAACAAATGATTATATTACTTAACTTTTTTGCCCTACTAGATACCACTAGACTGGACATCAAGCATTACTTTACAGCCTCATGCACACAGAACTTTTTTTAAACTCTCCTAGAAGCCAACAGCGTTTTGCAGTAAAAATGCCTGACGTTTGTAAAAGTATCTAAAGCTTTTACCAGCTTTTAGGAGCTTTTACAGGCGTCAAGCTCTTGGGTGTTAAAGTGGAAGTAAACCCTCCTATTGTTTTCACTCAAGGAAGCTGCCATCTTGGCCTCTAATAATTCTTCAACTGCAATAATGCTGCACATGTGATAAGTTATGACACCAGCCATTGGATGGTTTGAAAGTTTGGTTGACAGCACAACCAATGTGAAAGTTAGCATTTCCGGCATGACGGGAATGTAAGTGTTTTTTGTAACTGGGTTTACTCCCGCTTTAATTAATTTAATTGCCCAGATGAAATAATTTATTCTGGCCATTGAAATGAATTAATGCTCAAGCACTTGCGTTTAGACACGTTTAGCAGCTTAGCAGCTTCCAGCAGATTTTATTAAATTATTTATTTTATTAGCGTTTTTTCTGTCCAAAATCTGCTGCTCCTGGGCACACCGTTAGTGGGTTGTTTTTCCTGCCTATAAAAGTCTCTAAGGCTTGATTCACACCTATGCATTTTTAGTGCTTTTTGCATTTTGCAGATTTTAACATGGTTTCCTATGGAACATGTTCTGTAGAGCAAATCTGCAAAATGCAAAAAGCACTAAAAATACATAGGTGTGAATCCAGCCTAAAAGCTCCTGCCACTAAATGCTGCTAAAAACTTATGTGTGCATAGACACATAGGCCAACATGGAGGGGCATTTAGAGGCAGGGAAAAAAAACGCCAGACGCCCCTAGAAGCAGCTGTAAAAATGTGTGCATGAGGCCAAATGTAGGATTGATATGTTTATTGAAATAGTGGTGCTAGATATATATTAATCTTTTTACTTTTTTTTTTTTTTTTAAACAATGATTAACGTATTAACAATTTATGATGCCTGCCAATGAAATGCAGTATTTTTACTGAGACCAGACAGAAAGAGTTAATTGTATAATAATTTGTAACTTTACTTTAAGATACTTTTAGTATTAATGTCTAACGTTGTATAAATAGTAAGCTTTTTAGTGTTCGTTTTACCCATAGCCTGATTAGCTCCTTTCTAAAAAGAAATATGACCCGGTGCTTTTGGTAAAACCTGAGAGACACCAATGCAAAACGATGGACATTTTTACTTTGTAGCTTCAAGATAAAAGAGTTCCTTAGAGAAAATACATTTGATTTGTTTTCCTTTGCTTTCGTCTTACTTAACATTTCTTTATGATTGCTATCTACAATTCCACTGTAATAGTACAATTTAATTTCTCAATGAGTACTACTTTAGAAACCAAAACACAGCAAATTATGTATTTATCTTACCAACAGAAATCAATTATGATACAATTACCTTATTGAGGGTCATTTCTCCTGTTCTGTATAATTTATCACATTTAATATAAGTGTGTTGTGAAGATTTCATAGTAAATAAAAACATAGGAAATACCTTTGGGAGCATTTTATTCATGTACTTTTTATAATGGATAATTTTTCATTTCCTGAAACCCTTTTCTAGCGTAGGACAAATAACTCCCATTCTTAAATTGATGTGTCCTTACATTCCTGCTGCTTTTATCGCATCATGTACTTGGTCAAAATTAAAGAAGAACTTCAGTCATTTTTTCATCTTTCCATCTATTAAATCTCCTGCCCTTGTTGTTTTACATTTGGATAGTAAATCATTTTTTTTTCTGCCAGTAAATACCTTATACAGTCCACTTCCTGTTTCTTGTCTGGTAAAAAGTCAAGGCTTATGACATCATGCACAGCTCTCTCTCTCACTCTCATGCAAGTTTGCCAGAAAGGGGATGAGTCAAAACAGGGCCAATGAGAGCTGCAGAGCTGGAGGTGTGCCTCTGTGTAAATCCAGGAAGTGAACAGGCAGCAGCTTCAACTGCCCACAGTTACAATGGTTGCAGCCAGACTTAGTGGAGGGAGATTTCTGTAGCATTCTTGGCAAGTACAGAATCACAGTATATATAAAATAATATGCAAAGTGGTTTTTATTACAAATTATGTGAGCAGACTGTAGTTCCTCTTTAAGTATAACAATTTAAATGAAGTTTAAAGGGGTTGCCAACTCACTTTTGAGAGGATGTTTGCGTATATACACCATGCAACTCCCAAGTTCCAGCAAAATTGGGAATACTGGCTCTCAGACAAGAGATGCACTATTTAACAACTTAGAACCCAATAACCCCTCTGCTCAGTTGTGTTATGTTTGCCCTTTGAGCCTTCTTACCTGTTCATATGACCACCAATACAAAGTTTTGTTGTTCTATGCCTCTATTCCAAATTTACTTGATAACCTTTGCTACTTTTTATATTTGCTGAGCAATTGAGACCTCCTCCATCATCTTTTGGTAGTACCCATTTCTTTCTTGCTTCCTTTTCCTTTATTCTTTATTTCCTTTTACTTTATTGCCCTGGTAACTAAGATAGCATATATCTCAATTGGCCTGGATTGCTTTTAATTGTATATTTTATAGCGGTATCTCAGTTTGATGCGTAGATATTAAGGCTCCATGCACATCTATGCATGTTGCTTTTGAGCGTTTCTGCAGTGCTTTTTGCGGTGCTTGCCGCGTTTTTTTTGGACACGCGTTTTTACCACGATTTTACCGTGATGTGCGTGAAGATTTTTAATAAAAGACTTGTCAAAAACTGTCTACTCTATTTTTTAACACTACACTACTTTTTTTTAGTGAATGGGTAGGGGTACAATGTACCCCATACTCATTCACATGGGGGGGTAGAATCTGGGGGCCCCCTTGTTAAAGGGGGCTTCCAGGTTCCGATAAGCCCCCCACCCGCAAACCCTGACAACCACCAGGCAAGGGTTGTCGGGAAGAGGCCCTTGTCCCCATCAACATGGGGGCAAGTTGCTTTGGGGTGGGGGGCACAGAGCCCCCACCCCCCCATGTCGAGGGCATGTGGCCTGGTATGGTTCAGGAGGGGGGGGGGCGCTCGCTCGCTTTCCTGACCTGCCGGGCTGCAGGCTTGGACAAGGGTCTGGTATGGACCTGGGGGGGACCCCACGCAGTTTTTTTCACAATTTTTTTTTTACATTCAGCGGGAAGCTAGCTGATAACTGATGACTCATCGGTTGTTAAGGACACGTCGGCCGGCTTCCCGGCCCCCTCCTTAGCAACCAGCTATATACAGTGTAAAAAAAAAAAAAAAAAAAAAAACGCAAAATGCAAATCGCAGCAAAATCGTGGTAAAATCGTGTTAAAAACACGGTACTTGCATTTTGGATGCGGGTCCATTGAATTCTATTACATGCAAAACGCTGCATTTTGCGGGAAAAGAAGTCCCCGACCATTTACGAAAATGCAGAGGCACAAAAATGCATTGATGTGAACATGTTCCATAGGAACCCATGTTAAAATATGTCCCTGCGTTTTCTACAAAATGCATCAAAAAACGCATTAGTGTGAATCAAGCTTTAGACCTAATTCACTACTTTCTACACTGGTCTGGATTGAATACAATTTATTTATTTTTTTTAATCTTTACACTCTTTATAATTCTGTACATATTAAAGACTCATTAAACATTTGTTTAAAAAAAAAAGCAGGGGCTGCCAACTTCTTGAAGTGACCATGTTGGGAGGTGCATTGTAGTGCTGTGGCAATAAACACTCAGAGTCCAGTTGCAAAAAAAGAACTGTATTGTTAATTTAAAGTTCAACAAAGCACAACTACCTGGTGGAAAGACAACCCGACCAGGTGCACTCATGGAATGTTACAATGAAGAGTAAAGCAGTAGGCCTGGCTGGTACGTGTCCAAATGGGGAGACTTCCAGGAAGGATGGTATGCTCCTGCTCTTTCCCTACTCATCTGGAACCTCTCTCGGCCGCTAGTTACTGTCCCTGACAGATGGAACACCTGTCCCTACACTACCCACATGCGAAATGCACCAAGCTTGAGAGTCAAGGTCTTAAATAGACTCTGCCCAACTCAAGATGGCCCCCAGAGTCACAGGGAGCCCCAGCATCCAATTGGATAGTTTCTTCAGTGAGCCAGGAAACCATAGAGGAACCATGTTCCTCTTGACTTCCTCCCCCTCTGCAATGCCACTGCGGTTGAGCGCGGCCTGCAGTGGTGAAAGTAAACTGCACCTGCCTACAATCCTGTCACTAGAACCAGTAGTAAGTTGTAATATGTTTATGTAGTGATTGATTTGAAATTATTACTACCCCATATGGGTGATTATTTTATTTGACAACTGCAGAGTTATAAGCAGAGGGAAATTAAAAAAAAATCCAACATTTGCCACATGGACCACACCGTGGCTTAGTGGTTACCACTTTTGTCTGGCAGCACAAGGGTTGTAGGTTTGGATCCCAACCACGCCACTATGTACTTGGAGCTTACATGTCATCTTCCTGCACAGCGGGGGATCGACGGAGCGATCCCCCGTTGTTCAGAGCGGGCTCTGTACATGGACACGTCCGTGTGAAAGAGCCCTAAGGGAAATTAGGTAGTCAGCTCCTTGAGGGCAGGGATTGATGTGAATGTCAGCCATATGACCTAGACCAGGGATATGCAATTAGCAGACCTCCAGCTGTTGCAGAACTACAAGTCCCACGAGGCCTAGCAAGACTCTGACAGCCACAAGCATGACACGCAGAGGCAGAGCATGATGGGATTTGTAGTTTTGCAACAGATGGAGGTCCGCTAATTGCATATCCCTGACCTAGACCATGGGTTCTCAACCTGTCGCCCGCTGTTGCAAAACTACAAGTCCCATGAGGCATTGTAAGGCTGACAGTTATAACAGTGTTTCTCAATTCCAGTCCTCAAGGCGCACCAACAGGTCATGTTTTCAGGATTTCCGTCAGATGAAACGGCTGTGATAATTACTAAGGCAGTAAAACAGATCAAATCACCTGTGCAAAATAATGGACAGCCTGAAAACATGACCTGTTGGTGTGCCTTGAGGACTACAATTGAGCACCCCTAACCTAGACCCACAAGTACTTTTATGAACACCGTCTCAAGGCATGTAAACAGTCAGTGGTGAGACTGTGTTTGGTAGAGTGGCTCCTAAATACAAATTGTGCTTGTGCAGTGAGAACATTGCTAGTAAGTTATCTGCACAGCAAATACCCCTTACTAGCAATGCTTTTACTACAAGCACTCTCCCAAACACAGCCTCAGGGTATGTGAGCCAACATCAATGAGGTTTTATCAAGGGGCTGCTCTACAGCACACAATCCTGGGATATGTAAAGTAAAAGCACTGAGGCTGTGTTCAGGAGCTTCTCTGACAAAAGCACATCAGTAGGGTATATAAAGTGACAGCACTGATACTGTGTTGACTTTATGTACCCTGGGGCTGTGTTCAGGAGAGCGCTTGCGCAGTGATAGAATCACTATTGAGTACAATATAATGTATCTACTAAACAGATTTTGCTGCATTGCTTTTATTAGAAGCTGCATTGTTGAGACACAGGGGTTGATTTACTAAAATTGGAGAGTGCAAAATCTGGTGCAGCTCTACATAGAAACCAATCAGCTTTCAGGTTTTTTTTCATCAAAGCCCACTTGAACAAGCTGAAGTTAGAAGCTGATTGGCTACCATGCACAGCTGCTCCAGATTTTGCACTCTCCAGGTTTAGTAAATCAAGCCCACAGTGACAATAGCTTAAAAAAATGTCTGCATACAAAAAGAAAAAAAACAACCCTTTGCCTTGTTAGGGCAAAACAGAACAAATGAGACCACTCAACAGTCCTCCCGAATCAGTAAATAATGGCAAATCCGCTTTCTCATAGATTACTAAAAGAAAAGTGGAAAGTGTGGCTTTTAACTAAAACACTTTATTGGCTAAATTGAATTATTAAAGATGCAAGCTTTCAGATCCCTTAAAGTGGTGTTTCCACCAAAAAAAATAGCTTACAAATCATAAAAAAAAAAAATGTTTTTACTCACCTCTAAATGCCTGTTGCTAGGGGTCCCTTGTAGTCTGCCACCTTCAGTGCACTGATATCACTTCGCCTCAATGCCCCACAGTCATCTGGGACCTGTCACGTGTCCCAGATGACTGCGCGGCGTATCACGGCATGTGGCGCCGCTCGCTCATGCACAGTGGGTGCCCGGCTTTGAAGCCACAGCCGGGCGCCCACAGTAAAAATGCTGGCGCCGCAAGTGGAGCGGGGAACAAGGGGGGGCTTCGTTCCCCTGCATCGCTGGACCCTGGGACAGGTAAGTGTCCGATTATTAAAAGTCAGCAGCTGCAGTATTTGCAGATGTTGACTTTTAAATTTTTTTTTTAGGGGGCACACCAATTTAAGCCAGGTACACACGATCAGGTTATCAGATTCATTTTCGTCAGATTTTTTTTGCATGCTAGTCTCATATCGAAAGTGAAGACGTTACTCACCATAAAAAAAAAATTAGCACGACTTCAGAATTGATGTAATGTGTTGAATTGTTTTGTATGTGTTCTTTCTTTTCTGAGCATGCATAGGCTTGCTCTTACGATTTTTTTTTGGACAAAAACTGTAAATGTAACGAAAATCGGATGATGTGTTCACGTACGACAACATTTTTATAGCCTGCACATACAGTTTTTGTCATCCGAAAATTCTGAATCGACTGTTGAAAGCACCATACTAACGATCAGAAAATCGGTAGATCGTTTGTCGGACGAAATTTTACTTCAGATTTTGTGTGTAAAGAGAAAAGAAAAGTAAAAAAAAAAAATGTATAAATAATTGAGGTTTTAAAGTAGCACACATGTACAAACCATGTATCACCAAGGTGATTTATAAAGATGTGGCAAGAATTAAGGAAATAAGTACTATTGCAGTGAAGTATACAACTAAGTTATAGATTTTCCAAAAATGAAAAAGACAGATGGTAAATTATTGGTTCTGGATGCACAGCTGTTCCATGAGTCCCAAAGGAGTGGCTACATGGCTCTGCTCGCTATCCTAATATGTTGAATATGCTGGATTTATGGTGACACTATTGACATCTCTATCGCTTTCTAAGAGGTTTGCTATATTCTGGAGTGCGTTAGCGAAGGAGTTTTGCATTTTTTTAAAGGTTATTTTTTAGTAAACGTGTCCTTAATTAAATTCTTCCCACCACTTGAGTGCAGCATGCCATGTTACTTATCTTCTTGTATGGTCTAGCAGTGATTACTGTGTGGTCTTGTTCAGCCTTACACAGCCTGCTTTTCTTCCAAAAAAAGTGACTGCTCTTAGTAAACATGCTTGTTGCAGCCCCATTCCCTCCTAGGGGTAAGCTGTATTCCATCCAATCTGCAGAATAAAGCTTAGGAATGAATATTGCCATGGCATGTCTGTGCATTAAGAGGAGCCAGTAGGGACCTTTCTGGAACAAAGCCTGTGTGGGTCGTGTAATGGTCATGGTTTCAGACCCCAGGCACCTTCACCAACTTGTGCCAACTTGTGCCAAACAATGGCAATCTCAGCCTCATTCTGCACAAAGATTTTCAGCTTGTGCGACCACACTATAAGTACCAGCAGACAGAACGATTGCCAGTGGGTTTGGTTAAAGTGGTTGTAAACCCTTACATATACCCAGTGAAGGGACTGGCCTCAAGCGATACACTGAGATGAAACAAGTTGTATCTGCAGTCTTCTCTTCTCTACATCCATTCAAAGTGCATATTTTTTTAAAAGCTTGTCTGAGAGTTCTGAAAAAAGGGGATGGAGAGATGAATTTACACCTGAAGGGCCTGGTATGGAATTTAGGGGGACCCCCACGCATTGTCTTTTTAAATTTTGGTTCAGGGTTCTCCTGTGGTCAAATCCCCATGCCGTTTTTATCAATGAACCGAACGGGGGGGGTGTTCGGCTCTCCCCTAATCAGTATATTTATATGTAATAAACAAGAAAGCGCAGTGCTTAATAAATAACATATATCACAAATATTCTGTAGAGCCAGAATATATGCTACTGAGCATGCGCCAAACAGCCACGGCCATTTTGATTGTGGGAAAGACTGAACTTGCTTTGATTCACATGCCTGTTTGTACTACTGCCATTGTAAGTGCAATTCTTTTATTAAACGTTGCTATTTTAAACAGATTTACACTATGGAGAGCGTTCTTTTCTTTTTATGGTTATGGGGGCACAAGGAGCCTTAATGCCCAGTATATGCTGCGATACACTATGATGTTACATACTGCCATTCCATGATCGTAGTGAGTGAACAGGAGGTCCCGTGGAATCAGCTTATATTTTCAAAAGCCCTTTATGACTTCTTTGTCCCACATGGGTCATTATTATCTGGTAAGTCCCCACCTTGTCCTCGTTCTGGTGACTCACTGGGATTTGGAAATTTGCCCCTTCTGGGGTTCACCTTTGCACCATGTGAATAGATTACCAGTCGCCTGGGATGTGTTTAGAGTTGTTACATCATCACAAGGTGGTACTATATAGACCAGTAGCAAGGTGCCACATCCTTTTTGAACTGAACAATATAGAATGAAAAAAAGGTCAAGCTAAACCAATCCCTTTTGGATGTTGGCAGCCTTAAATCTTCTGGCTTACACATTTATATCTCTGCAGGATATGTTTGGGTTCCCTGACTATGTAAGTAGCTTACCTTGAGTATCTAATTTTACCCATGAGATTTTAGATGTATTTCTTTCTTTTTTTTCCCATAAAAGTTTTATTAAATATGTATTTCTATGTTGTATATTATATGAAATAAAATGTGTATTTTTATTTAAAAAAATGCTGTTTTCAGTTTTTTTTTTTTTTCACTCTTTATTGTTCACCTGGCATTTTTTACCTTGCATGAGACTTTATACTCACTCTTGTGTTTATCTATGAAATAATTTATTTTTACTTGCAACACAGACTTTTTTTTGCACAATATTTGTGATATATGTAATTTGTTAAGGGCTGCACTTTCTTGTTTATTTGATTAATATTCCCTGTATTATGGTATTGTGACAGCTGCTATTTCAACCTGTATATAATTTTTAGGCATCCAGCAGGGTTTTTATTTTTGTTTTTATATAGGGTATATTAGGATATTTAAATCTACCGCAAATAAACCTAAAATGAATAAATAGGTGGAGCAAAATACATATGTACACATATTTAGTATATCTAAAAGCAAGTCACAAGGTCGTAAAACTTGTTACTTGTGTCATTGAAGCTCAACGACTGCAAATATTGTATTATTAACTTATAAATGGACAGAGAGATGAAGAGGTAAAATAATCCTAGTAATAAAGTAAAACAAAAGGAAAAAAATGACACTGATGCATACACATCTAGTGTGGTACTTGGCGTCGCAGCAATGGTTTTCCAGTATAACATAGTGTGTGGAGAAATGATCCATCTGGTGGTCATTTAGAGGTACTCCATAATATACAGTTAGTTTTACAATACAGCAGTGTTTCTCGATTTCAATGAAGTTGGCATTCTTTATTTTATTAACACACTGGGTACCATACACAATGGCATTATCTTTTTACCATAAAATACTTTTTTTTCGGTTTCAATTGTTTTTAATTACATTTTTTTTTCTGTAAACAGTACAAAGTTGAGCTGCAAACAATTCTTGCCAAGCTCGAATCGTTTAACAATTTCAGTACATAAGGAACAAAAATGGGGAGGGAAGCATAATCGGAAAAATACCTTTTTATATATTTTTTTCAATCCCCTTTGCTCCTCTGTGCTGCTGAATTGTGGTATCTTAACAGTGTTGGAGCATGGGAAAAGGCCGCAAACTCTGTGATGCAGCGCAAGTTTTACTCTGCAGGAAACATTAGAAATTTGACAGCTGAGGCTGAGCTGTGAAAATATTGCGTGGTACCTTTACGATGTTGGAGCACCAGAATAGGCCACAGATTACGAGAAACTATGCAAAATTTTCCCTTCAGGAAAACGGAAATTTTCAGAAATGTTGCAGCTGAGTTTGTACCACTTTTACAGTACCAGAGCAGCAGAACAGGCTGCAGCCTTTGAGGTGCAATAGAGAAATATAAACCTTAGCACCTTTGGATAAAAGAACTGATCATCAAACTCCAGCTGCAGTAAAAAAAAAAAAACTTGCTAATAAGCAAATGGCAAAGAAGCAAAGTAGGAATGTAAAAACAGTTTGCTGCACTTAGGGTTGATCAAATTCATGTAAAACATGCAGAACATGCAAAAAAAATGCACAACACGCAAAAAAAAATGCACAACACACAAAGGGTTAATAAAGTCCCATTAGGTGATGAAATAAAGTGCTCGTGCTTAAATTGACATCTCCTGTGCAATGGTGTTCAAGCTGGGTGCCCCACATAGATGTGCACTCACCCTGGATGTTGACCAACTATCGCTAGTATGGTCTAATAGGCATGTGGGGATACCCCTAGGGAGCCTGTTCAAATGACGTCTCTTGCAAGAGTGCACATCATAAATATAGATGGAAATGACAAAGGAAAACCTTCATTGCTCAATGCCGTAAAACCAGGTTTATTGAATACACAAAAAATAGTTCCACTCACATTTAAAAGTGCCTTATAGTCCTGGCACCCGGCGTGTGTAGAAGGTGATTGTTAAGGCTCCCTAGAGGTATCTCTACATGCCTATTAGTAGGGATGGGCCCGGTGTTCGATTTGAACCCATGTTCGAATCGAACATCGGGCGTTCGCCCGTTCTGCAAGCCCAGAACTATTTGGGCCGCTCGCATCAAATTCGTGTGATGCGAGCGGCCCGCAATGCATTGCGCCAGTCGCAGTGCAATGCTGGCTGATGATTGGCCAAGCATGCACTGTGACCCCGCATGCTTGGCCAATCACAGCGTCGACAGCGAGGAGAGCCACGCATATTGTGTTTCAGTGTCAGCGTGTCAGTGTGCTGCTGACTGCTGACAATATGTGCTTTATTTCTGGGGATTTGTGTGTGCGTGCTGTTAGTACAGCATTGCAGTATCACATCTGGGGGGTGTCTATAGGTTGCCTATGAAGGGGGGCAGGTTTCCTGTGCTTAGAACTGTCCCTGCAAAAAGTGTAATTTTTGCAGGGAAAAAAGCTATTTAAAAGCACTCGCGGCTAATGAATTGATGGCTCCCGTAACACAGAGAATTGTCATTCATTGATAAAAAAACAAAAAAAAAAGCGTGGGGGTCCCCCCAAATTCAATAACCAGGCCCTTCAGGTCTGGGATGGATATTAAGGGGGACCCCAGCCAAAAAAAAAAAAAATGGCGTAGGGCCCCCCTCAAAATCCATACCAGACCCTTGAGGTCTGGGATGGATTTTAAGGGGAACCCCAGCCAAAAAAAATGGCGTGGGGTCCCCCTCAAAATCCATACCAGACCCTTATCTGAGCACGCAACCTGGCAGGCCGCAGGAAAAGAGGGGGGACTAGAGCGCCCCCCCCTCCCGCCTGAACCGTACCAGGCCACATGCCCTCAACATTGGGAGGATGCTTTGGGGGTCTAAGACCCCCAAAGCACCTTGTCCCCATGTTGATGAGGACAAGGGCCTCATCCCCACAACCGTGCCCGGTGGTTGTGGGGGTCTGCGGGCGGGGGGCTTATCGGAATCTGGAAGCCCCCTTTAACAAGGGGACCCCCAGATCCCGGCCCCCCCCTGTGTGAAATGGTAAGGGGGTACAAAAGTACCCCTACCATTTCACCAAAAAAGTGTAAAAAATGGTAAAAATGACAGGAGACGGTCTTTGACAATTCCTTTATTAAAATCTTCTTTCTTCTTTCTTCATCCTTCGGTTTCTTCATCTTCTCCTTCCGTCATCTTCTTCCATCTTCTTCCTCCGATCCGCTTCTTCTTGCGCTGGTCTTCTTGTCCTTCTCGTCCGGCATCTTCTTCCATGGTGTCGGCGTCGGTGTCGTGTCTCTTCTTGGGCCACTCCTCGCAATGGGAGGCTCCCGCTATGTGAGGCTTTGGTGCCTCTGACAGGTCTTTTATAATGAAGGGCACCTGGTGACCCCGCCCCCTCTGACGCACGGGGACGTCATGGGGAATTCCCTATGGCTTTCCCCATGACGTCAGAGAGGGGCGGGGTCACCAGGTGCCCTCCGTTATAAAAGACCTGTCAGACGGAGCGAAGCCTCACACAGCGGGAGCCTCCCATTGCGAGGAGCGGCCCGACAGAAGAACAGATGCCGACGCCATGGAAGAAGATGCCGGACGAGAAGGACGAGAAGACCAGCGCAAGAAGAAGCGGATCGGAGGAAGAAGAAAATGGAAGAAGATGGAAGAAGATGAGGGAAGGAGAAGATGAAGAAACCGAAGGATGAAGAAAGAAGAAAGAAGATTTTAATAAAGGAATTGTCAAAGACCGTCTCCTGTCATTTTTACAATTTTTGACACTTTTTTGGTGAAATGGTAGGTACCATTTCACACAGGGGGGGCCGGGATCTGGGGGTCCCCTTGTTAAAGGGGGCTTCCAGATTCCGATAAGCCCCCCGCCCGCAGACCCCCACAACCACCAGGCACGGTTGTGGGGATGAGGCCCTTGTCCTCATCAACATGGGGACAAGGTGCTTTGGGGGTCTTAGACCCCCAAAGCATCCTCCCAATGTTGAGGGCATGTGGCCTGGTACGGTTCAGGCGGGAGGGGGGGCCGCTCTCGTCCCCCCTCTTTTCCTGCGGCCTGCCAGGTTGCGTGCTCGGATAAGGGTCTGGTATGGATTTTGAGGGGGACCCCACACCATTTTTTTTGGCTGGGGTTCCCCTTAATATCCATCCCAGACCTGAAGGGCCTGGTTATTGAATTTGGGGGGACCCCCACGCTTTTTTTTTAATTTATTTTTTATTTTTTATGAATGACTTTTTTTTATGAATGACTTTCAATGAATGACTGTTCTCTGTGTTACGGGAGCCGTCAATTAACATTAGCCGCTTTTATTTTAAAATCACTCTGAAGCTCTGTGACGCTTCAGCCTGCTGTCTGCTGAAAACAGGTCACAGGAGAGAAGAACTAGCTGCACTCCTGTGAGCCATAGAAGTACAGCCATACAAGCTTTGGCTGTACTTCTCCCTTAAATTTGTCTTATTTGATCCATTTGGTATTTTATTGTATTTGCCTTGTGGATGTACTGTATATGATCTCTTCTTGTATATTACCCTGGTAAACAATATTTATATACTTTATGTATTTATTTTATGTGGCTGGAGGGTGGAGGTATGGGATATTGAGGGGCATGTGGCCTTTGAGTGTTTCCCGCCCTGTACTTTATATCGCTGACATTCAGTTATATATATATATTTTCTTATATCTTTATTATTGTTTTGTTCTTTTTGAATGTGTTATGTATTTTGTTATATGTCCCTGAGACTATAGATTGCTGCTCTATCGCTGTATCTTTTACACAGATGTTGACATGTATTCTATTTACTTTGTTAATTAGCTCCTGATGTTCTCTGATGTATTTCCAGTTACTGATTTGCTTTAAATAAAATGTAAAAAGATTTAACAGTGGCGAGCGCATTCGCCATTCAGTCTGTTAGCTTGGAGAAGAGGGGGGGGGGGAGCAGAGGAGTGCCTTGCCATCCTAGGCTATAAAGCTGTGTGTTTCTACTGATGTGCCCAGTGTAGGGGGATACAACTCAGCCGTGTGATGCTGCAACATAAATGACACACTCTGAATAAGCACACCTTATTCAGTGATCATGGCACCAGCTTTAGCTGGAACATAGGCAAGAACTAAAAGAAGAAGCTGCACACTCAAGTAAGTCATAAAATATGCAGCTGAAAACGCTTAAAAACTGATACTTTTATTTCACTTTAATGCTGCAACCCCTTGTGTACTGTATGTTCACACCTACTTTCAGAACTTATTCACAAAACAGGTGGTTGTCTATTTCCCCCCTTATTCATAAAGTTACAAGTATTTCTTATTATTATGGCAACTTTAAATCCAAAACAGCATTTCTGAGATAAGAAATGTGCTTCAAAAGTATAATTAAACTGCCCCATTATAGTAGATACTCTCCCTAGCTGGTATGGGGTGGTTTATTTATAAAAAAAAAAATATATATATATATATAAATTAATCATTTTTTTTAGGATTCAGTTTCATCTTTGGTAGATGACAGAAAGTTAAATGCCATTTGGTTTATTTAGAAATACAATTTATTGTTCTCGAACACTTTTGGTGTATCCATTATCGTTGTATTGGATTTTATTACGTATGTATTAATGTCTTGATGCTGACATCTAGTTGGTGTTACTACAATTTGTTATTTTTGTATTTATATATTATATATTTGTATATTAGTCATTTAGATAGACCCATCCATTATTCTCCATCAGTTCCACCAGTGAGCTGCTAGCCTTCATGGCAGACTTAATGCTAAAAAGATTATGGCCTCTTACCTTTCAAATGACCGATGAACATTTTAGGAAGTAAAACTATGTTGGACTAAAATTTCGGTCTCCCATTAGAAAGTCGGGCTGCCTGTGGAGGGTGCTTATTTTACAGTTGATCATACTGGCCTAATAGGCAGAGGTCTAAAGGCAGTATATCAATGCATAAATCCAGTGGCAGCCTGTCCATATGGGCCACAGGGGCGCCGCCCTCATAATCTATGCGCCCAGCCCCTAATCTACATGCCAGACATATGGATTCCAATGTTTTTCTTTTTTTTTTAGAGCCAGAGGCTCTAATTGGCTTAAAAAAGATGGTGGACTCGGGGGGCACTTCCCATCTGCCGTCCATGTCCCCCTTGGGACATGGAGGGGGGTGGGGCTGGTGTTAGTTTGCCCCCCCCTGAAATATTTAGCACCAGCAGTCACTGCATAAAGCTGTGCTTGAAACAGAACAATTATAATAATTATCAATTTGAAAGAAGTCAACTACCACAAAAGAAACACATTTCTACTGGTATGACCTTGTTGAACTAGCATACATTTATAACAATAGATTTGGAATTATGTGTAGCCATATGGTCCTAAAATTTGTCTATCATGTAGACAGCTCAGCTTTATTGTATAGATTATCTGGTCTTTTCCTAATCTCAATTAGGTTGTGCATTTCTCACTGTCGCCAGTAGGTGTCACTGGTACCACAGGCCAGTATGAGATAGTACAACTAGGTTTAGTTATAAATATTTATTTTTCTTCCAGCCCAGTAGAAGGTCCTTGGTCATTGGTGCATTATGGGAGAGGATATATATCTGGACTGGGCCACATGCTCGCTCTCTTGCTTCAGTCTCCCCTGGGCTAGGGATGTGCTTCTGAAGTGAGCTCTGCAAGTAGGCCCAAATGCCTGTCTGGGGCCTACTAATCTTGGCCCAGTCTGGAAGAAGCCAAGCCAAATTGAGAAGACCCAGGGGAGGACCCTTACTGGAGAGAGCCAAGATGTAGGCTGGTCTCCCAGGAGGGCCTGGTGACTCATTTAGAGGATGCACCAGAATCTGAAAACATGCTTACAGTGTTGCCGGGTTGCTTAAAGGTTCTCACACTAAAGCTGGATCTTGTTCCACATCTGAAAATGTGTTTGCAGTATCGTTGGGTCGCCTGAAAGGTTCTGGTCTTGTGAAGCTGTACTTTTTCTAGATCCAAGGAGTGTGTAAGTGATCTGCTGCTGGTATCTGATACCCTTAAAGCGGTAGTAAACCCGCTGAAACTTTTTTTCTTTTTTAAACACCTGTAAGGGAAAAGGCATAATGAGCTAGTATGCACCGCATACTAGCTCATTATGAAATACTTACCTTAGAACGAGGCGTCGGTAACTCACCTGGTCCACGTCGAGGTCGCTGTCTCGGCGTGTCTTCCGGGTATCGTGACTCCAGCGCTGTGAGTGGCTGGAGCCGTGACGTCACTCCCGCGCATGCGCATTAGGGAATAAAAGTCCCTAAATCTATCCCGTAGTTTGTAGATGCTATAACTTTTGCGCAAACCAATCCATATATGCCTATTGTGATTTTTTTTACCAAAAATATGTAGAAGAATATATATCGGCCTAAACTGATGAATAAATAATTATTTTTTATTTTTTTTTGATATGTATTATTGCAAAAAGTAAAAAAAAAACCTCAGAGGTGATAAAATACCACCAAAAGAAAGCTCTATTTGTCGGTAAAAAAGGACGTAAATTTGTTTGGGTACAGCATCGCACGACCGTGCAATTGTTAGTTAAAGCGGCTCAGTGCCTTATCGTAAAAAATGGCCTGGTCATTAAAGTGGAGTTCCACCCAAAAATGGAACTTCCTCTTTATGAGAAGGTGACCCCCTGACATGCCACATTAGTTTTTTTGGGGGGGGGGGGGGGAGTGGATACCCTCTTTTCAGAGGGTTTCAGCTCCCACTTCCATCTGGCGCACCCTCCATGCCGGAAGGAAGATCACCTCTCCCCCCTCCCTCTCGGCAATCATCTGGGACATGCCACAGATCCAAGAAGATTGCGCGGCCAGTCATGTACAATGGCGGCGCCGCAGAGAGGAAGGGGAGACAAGTGGGGCTTTGATCCCCCTCATCGCTGGACCGTGGGACAGGTAAGTATTTGTAGTTGCTGACTTTAAATTTTTTTTCATTAAGCTGAACTCTGCTTTAAGGGGGCAAGTCCTTCCGGGCTGAATTGGTTAAAGCTTTAAAAAGATCAAAAGTGACTGGTGCCCAATTTTTGTTTAAAACTCCCCATTATAGCCATGGACTCAGTTCTGGGCTAAACGCTAGCTCACCCCCTGCATCTTGAGGTTACACACTGCCTTTATATATATATATAAAGTGTGGCGCTCCTAAAGTGTTTCAAAAAAATTAATATTTGAACAGGTAAATAAATAAAACTATTGGAATATAGATTGTGAATGAGTAGTGAAAAATCAATATATGCTGAAAATTATTGATAATAAATATGCTGAAGGATATTAATAATAAATATTCATAATCAATTAGAAGTGATTATATGAGACAAAGCAACAATATTACACCAAAAATAGTGACATAGGTGTGTGCAAAATATTATAAAGTGACTTGTGCGGTTTGTCTGAAGTTTTCAATCACCAACTGGACAAAAGGCTTACCCACTTCCGTGGACTCAGTAGGCTTATGCCGTGTGAGTCAAACGTGCTGAATGGTGTTTAGACTACACCTAGATGAGCAGCTGTTCCAGGATTATGATGCAGTGAAGACCACGGATAAATGCAGACAGTGGACACTAAGGATGAGCCCGGTGTTCGATTCGAACCCATGTTCGAATCGAGCACCGGGTGTTCGCTCGCTCGGCGAGCCCAGAACTATTGGGGCCGCTCGCATCAAATTCGTGTGATGCGAGCGGCCCCGCAATGCATTGCGGCCCGCGCAGTGCAATGCTGGCTGATGATTGGCCAAGCATGCACTGTGACCCCGCATGCTTGGCCAATCACAGCGCCGGCAGCGAGGAGAGCCATAATTGGCTACAGGCAGGATGCCTGTAGCCAATTATAGCTCAGGGGCTTTAGTACACGCCCCACGGTATAAGAGGCCGCCGCGCCGGCGGCCTCGCATATTATGTTTCAGACAGTGTCAGCGTGTCAGTGTGCTGCTGACTGCTGACAACAATATGTGCTCTATTTCTGGGGATATGTGTGTGCATGCTGTTAGAACAGCATTGCAGTATCACATCTGGGGGGTGTCTATAGGTGGCCTGTGAAGGGGGGCAGGTTTCCTGTGCTTAGAACTTTCCCTGCAAAAAAGTGTCATTTTTGCAGGAAGAAAGCTATTTAAATCACTCGCGGCTAATGAATTGATGGCTCCTGTAACACAGAGAGCTGTCATTCATTAATAAAAAACAAAAAAAAAAGCGTAGGGGTCCCCCCAAATTCAATAACCAGGCCCTTCAGGTCTGGGATGGATATTAAGGGGGATCCCAGCCAAAAAAAAAAAAAAAAAAATGGCGTAGGGTCCCCCTCAAAATCCATACCAGACCCTTGAGGTCTGGTATGGATTTTAAGGGGAACCCTAGCCAAAAAAAATGGCGTGGGGTCCCCCTCAAAATCCATACCAGACCCTTATCCGAGCACGCAACCTGGCAGGCCGCAAGAAAAGAGGGGGGGACAAGAGCGCCCCCCCCTCTCGCCTGAACCGTACCAGGCCACATGCCCTCAACATTGGGAGGATGCTTTGGGGGTCTAAGACCCCTAAAGCACCTTGTCCCCATGTTGATGAGGACAAGGGCCTCTTCCCCACAACCCTGGCCGGTGGTTGTGGGGGTCTGCGGGCGGGGGGCTTATCGGAATCTGGAAGCCCCCTTTAACAAGGGGACCCCTAGATCCCGGCCCCCCCCTGTGTGAAATGGTAAGGGGGTACAAAAGTACCCCTACCATTTCACCAAAAAAGTGGCAAGAATGGTAAAAATGACAGGAGACAGTCTTTGACAATTCCTTTATTAAAATCTTCTTTCTTCTTTCTTCATCCTTCGGTTTCTTCATCTTCTCCTTCCTTCATCTTCTTCCATCTTCTTCTTCCATTTTCTTCTTCCTCCGATCCGCTTCTTCTTGCGCTGGTCTTCTCGTCCTTCTCGTCCGGCATCTTCTTCCGTCGTAGTCGGCGTCGGTGTCTCTGTCTCTTCTTGGGCCGCTCCGCGCAATGGGAGGCTCCCGCTGTGTGAGGCTCCGCTCCGTCTGACAGGTCTTTTATAATGGAGGGCACCTGGTGACCCCGCCCCCTCTGACGCACAGGGACGTCATGGGGAATTCCATGATGGCTTTCCCCATGACGTCAGAGGGGGGCGGGGTCACCAGGTGCCCTCCGTTTTAAAAGACCTGTCAGATGGAGCGGAGCCTCACACAGCGGGAGCCTCCCATTGCGCGGAGCGGCCCAAGAAGACACCGACACCGACACCGACGCCGACGGAAGAAGATGCCGGACGAGAAGGACGAGAAGACCAGCGCAAGAAGAAGCGGATCGGAGGAAGAAGAAAATGGAAGAAGAAGATGGAAGAAGATGAAGGAAGGAGAAGATGAAGAATCCGAAGGATGAAGAAAGAAGAAAGAAGATTTTAATAAAGGAATTGTCAAAGACTGTCTCCTGTCATTTTTACCATTTTTGCCACTTTTTTGGTGAAATGGTAGGGGTACTTTTGTACCCCCTTACCATTTCACACAGGGGGGGGGGGGCCGGGATCTGGGGGTCCCCTTGTTAAAGGGGGCTTCCAGATTCCGATAAGCCCCCCGCCCGCAGACCCCCACAACCACCGGCCAGGGTTGTGGGGAAGAGGCCCTTGTCCTCATCAACATGGGGACAAGGTGCTTTAGGGGTCTTAGACCCCCAAAGCATCCTCCCAATGTTGAGGGCATGTGGCCTGGTACGGTTCAGGCGAGAGGGGGGGCCGCTCTCGTCCCCCCCTCTTTTCCTGCGGCCTGCCAGGTTGCGTGCTCGGATAAGGGTCTGGTATGGATTTTGAGGGGGACCCCACGCCATTTTTTTTGGCTAGGGTTCCCCTTAAAATCCATACCAGACCTCAAGGGTCTGGTATGGATTTTGAGGGGGACCCTACGCCATTTTTTTTTTTTTTTTTTTTTGGCTGGGATCCCCCTTAATATCCATCCCAGACCTGAAGGGCCTGGTTATTGAATTTGGGGGGACCCCTACGCTTTTTTTTTTTTCATTTTTTTTATTTTTTATCAATGACTTTTTTTTATGAATGAGTTTCAATGAATCACTGTTCTCTGTGTTACGGGAGCCGTGAATTAACATTAGCCGCGAGTGATTTTAAATAGCTTTTTTACTTTCAAAAATGACACTTTGCGCAGAGACAGTTCTAAACACGGGAAACATGCGCCCCTTTACAGGCATACTATAGACACCCCCCAGGTACGAAATTTAAAGGAATATTACACTTTTATTGTTTCAATTTAAGCATTATTAAAATCACTGCTCCTGAAAAAACGGCCGTTTTTAAAAAAAAAAATTTGCATTGATACATGTCCCCTGGGGCAGGACCCAGGTCCCCAAACACTTTTTATGACATTAACATGCATATTAGCCTTTAAAATGAGCACTTTTAATTTCGAACGTTCGCATCCATTATAACTAATAGGGTTCTAAAGCTCGCACGGACTTTAGGTCCGTTCGCGGGTTCTGGTGCCAGCCGAACGGGGGGGTGTTCGGCTCATCCCTAGTGGACACTCAATGGAAGCCCAAGGTGGGGGTGGTGGAAGGTGTACAGTGTAGTTCATCCCCAGCAGTATTACCAGCAAAAAAGGAATGAGGCCATATAGTGTAATACCGTATAGGCTAATAAAATTTATTTTTAAAAAAGCAGATGGGTACTCACATGTGCAGAGAAAATGCAAGCATATATGGAAAGAATTGGCAGCAGTGGCATCAGCAAATTAGTCTCCCGACATGTTTCGCCTTATAGAGGCATCATCTGGGGGTCAAGATGATGCCTCTATAAGGCGAAACATGTCGGGAGACTAATTTGCTGATGCCACTGCTGCCAATTCTTTCCATATATGCTTGCATTTTCTCTGCACATGTGAGTACCCATCTGCTTTTTTAAAAATAAATTTTATTAGCCTATACGGTATTACACTATATGGCCTCATTCCTTTTTTGCCGGTAATACTGCTGGGGATGAACTACACTGTACACCTTCCACCACCCCCACCTTGGGCTTCCATTGAGTGTCCACTGTCTGCATTTATCCGTGGTCTTCACTGCATCATAATCCTGGAACAGCTGCTCATCTAGGTGTAGTCTAAACACCATTCAGCACGTTTGACTCACACGGCATAAGCCTACTGAGTCCACGAAAGTCGGTAAGCCTTTTGTCCAGTTGGTGATTGAAAACTTCAGACAAGCCGCACAAGTCACTTTATAATATTTTGCACACACCTATGTCACTATTTTTGGTGTAATATTGTTGCTTTGTCTCATATAATCACTTCTAATTGATTATGAATATTTATTATTAATATCCTTCAGCATATTTATTATCAATAATTTTCAGCATATATTGATTTTTCACTACTCATTCACAATCTATATTCCAATAGTTTTATTTATTTACCTGTTCAAATATTAATTTTTTTGAAACACTTTAGGAGCGCCGCACTTTATATATATATATTCACGTTTTTTCCATATAATTATTGTTGTGCAGGCTGCTACATTCACCATTGTTAGATAGCGCTGTTTTTCATCTTTCTATTTACACACTGCCTTTAGAAGACCCAGGGAGGCGCTTCATATGATTTACCAAATATAAAATCTGAAAACACTGTACTTGAGGTCACTAAAGAATTCTGTACCCATATAAATATATGAGACCACATACTTTACAAAACCTTAGAAACATGTTCTATTTATGATTAAAACAATATTGCCATACTAACGCTCTTCTAATGAATGGTTACTATGCTAAAACAATGTGATCAACTTCACTGAGTAATAATCTAGCACCCAACTCATGACATGTGAAATGGTGGGAAAAGCAGATACAAACCTGTTAATTATTCTGGAATTAAACTGACAATAGTTTCTGATATCTTCTTAATTATGCAATTATGGCTGAAAGACTTTCTACTGCAGCAGATATGTACAGTTTTCATTAGTGTTATGTTTACACAAATTAGTCTCATTTAGCTGAACAGATTTCCACTTTTCCATTGTTGTGACCATAAACAGCATGCGTACCTGAAAATGAGGGTTATTTTTTGAATGCTGACCTGTCTCTTGTCTTTATAGAGAGGCCCGGAGTATTACCAAAGGTAATTCAGCGGAGGGCCAGCATGACAGGGGTTAATGGGGCTTGTTACAGGGAGTTAATTGTAGGGGGAAGGTACATGTAGCAGGGCTGGCAGTTCTACGTGGAGGGGGTGGAGCTGGGGGAGGAAGTGAGACAGAAAGGAACGGAAGAGCACAGTTACCACGAGGAAGAGAGAGGGTAAGGAACTTCCCTTCCGCCCGCCCTACAATTTTAGAGGACATCGTGTGCGTTTACGATGGGGGTGTTGAGAGACCAAGGGGTTGGTTGCGGAACTTGGTGGGGGTGCAAGGTCCTTTTTAGGTCATATGGACACATAAAAAGGCATGGTGTAGGGACCCATCTGAGGTATGGCTCCCAGTTGGTATATGGGTACCTAGCTAGTTGTCTCCAAGTCGGTGGTTCCGCGACTGGAGGCCTGAGAAGTGACTAGCAGGTACAGTTCTGGGTTATGCCTATTGGGACCTTGTGCTCCATTTTTGTGATAAACTGGATGTTATATTAAAAAGGTTATTATGTTAATTATTATGGTAATTATATTATAATTATATTTGGTTAATAAAATGGCTGCTATGGCCAATTTACTCCATTTCAGTGTTGTGTGGTCATTTGAGGGATGGGTGGGGTTATTGGAATAGCAGGTTAAAAGCCATAGTTAATACCATAGTCATGGTGATTTGTGAAGATTACAAAATCTTATAAATGTTATTAGTCCTAGAGGTTATGGTTTGCCAGTGGAATGAGTCTGCTTAAAGTATTGTGATATACAAGTTCTGTTCCGTTCCGGGGGCTGGTTCGTTAATCCAACTTGTTTGTAAATCCAACAAAGACAAAGGCTCTGAGTGCTGATCAATGTGTTCTGGCGAGGGGAGTCCCCTTGTCAGAACACAATAGCACAGCAGGGAAGATCGCTGCACCAACATTGCTTGTGTTGGTACGGCGATCTGTCAGTTTTTTTTTATTCAGCCTGCTGGGTTGAACAGAAAAATATAAGTGTGTGTACCCAGCTTTACACGTTTGGACATGCAAACAAATGTTCGCATCTTTGAAAGTTCACAAGTTGAACATTTGTATGTAGAGAACTTATTGTATTTTATAAGTATAGTAAATTCTGAGCCGTAGTTAAAATACTCACATACCCAACAGATACACATTCAACCTCATTTATTTGTTATATTTTTGATGAGTACCAAATTCAAGTATAATTCAGTAGATTGAAAATACCCATATCTGCATAGTTCAGGATCATTGGGTTTCATTACCTCATTTATATTTATCTTTCATCTTCAATCAATTTTATTTCATTCACAATAAAAAAAAGTGTAACAGCGGTAGCATTTATATTCATTTTTCTACCTGCCGTAACTGCAAAATTTACTCAAATAATGATTCACTACTATATATAATATAATATAATATATCACTAAAATATATTTATTTCCTTTTCACAACTGCTTGGAGAGATTCTAACCATGTCATTCCAGAGATGTTCTTTGATGCAGATATAAATTCTGACACCAACTTGATAGGCTGGGTGCTATATTTTGCATATGTCTTGGCATGAAATGTATATGTTTCTGACATCCAAACTATAGTGACATCATTCGGTAAAGGACTTGAGCAACTGAAACCAATTTCCTTGAAAATACAGCTCAAGCCATACATACAGTGTTAAATCTGAAATAAGAACATAAGAGATGATCACAATAATCAAAAAATATTATCAGGCATCTGTTATACATATTTAATTTTCTGAAAATGAACATTGAAGGGACAGCTATAACCTTACATTTTTTTTTTAACCACTTCATAATCACAATACTTTTCTTTTTAAAGCGCATTTCCGCCGAAAAAAAATAAATAAGAGTCAGCAGCTACAAAAAGTGTAGCTGCTGACTTTTAATAATTAGACACTCACCTAGCCCACAGTCCAGTGATGTGGGCGTACAAAACCACGCTCCTCTTCCCCTCCTCTCCACGGCGATGGCATTCTTACTGTGAAGCCACAGCCGGGCACGCACGCGCCATTTTAGCTCAAACCATACACATACTTTGGTAGCAATGCTTGTGCTTTAATAATCATTTCTCACAATGCAGGTCTATTGGGTTGATTTACTGACGTAGATGATAACTTTTCATAGAAACATTCTATAAACCATTGTGATTAAAATACAATTAAGCCCCATACACACGCTCGGACAATCCGCGGACCAGGTCAGTCGGACTTTGTCCGACGTACTTTGTCCGATGTTGGCGTTGCGTACACACGGTCGGACTACGTTGTCGGAATATCCGGTCCGGAAGAACGTCGTGACGTAAGTCGTCGTCCACGAGATTAGAAAAGGGAAGTTCAGCACCACGTCAGGCACCCGTTGGGCTCCTTCTGCTGATCCCGTGTTTATCGAGAGTTAGTGGAAGTTTGGTGACTTAAGATTCGCGCTTCTCAGATTTCTGACTCAGATCGTTACTGCTCTTCAGTTTGTGCTTGTCGTGCGTATCTGTTTATTAGTGCGTGTAGTCAGTTCGCATTTGTTGGTCATTGCGGCCTATATCTTGATATAGGACGCTTTGATTTGCACTGCTTATTGTCTGCTCGTTGCTGGTATTCACTTCGTTCTTTCAGGCCTTGCTGTTTATCGGTGCTTTCTGTTTGTCCGTTCTGACCAGCCGACCTTTTGTGACCTTCTGAGCGATGTTTCCCGTGCGTACTCGTCGCCGAGTTCGTGCTGTACGCGGAATTGGTGTCGGGCTTTTAGCTTTGACCCAAGACCCGTCCATGAACAGAGTGACGAGGAGTATGTGGACCAAGAATTGGTTGCTTCAGCGTGACCAGTTCTCGCACATGCCTTTGCTTCGTGAGATCCGGGAGAATAATCCTGATGATTTCAGGAACTTTCTCAGGATGACGGACCCCGATTTTCACCGTCTTTTGGCTTTGCTGACCCCCTTTATCAGCCGGCAGGATACCTGCATGAGACAAGCCATTACTCCGGAGCAGAGGCTTGTTGCCACGTTGAGGTACTTGGCGACAGGGAGAAGTCTTCAGGATTTGAAGTTCTCTTCAGGTATCTCTCCCCAGGCCCTGGGAATCATTATTCCAGAGACCTGTTCTGCCATCATTCAGGTCCTGCAGGAGGACTATATTAAGGTAACATTTCTACTTTACTATTCCCTTCTATGTATGCTCTGTTTGCTAATGACTTGTATTTTTGACCTCCTTCCCTAATTACCATGATTGCAATATGTTCTAATATGCTGTGCCCCTTTTCTCCTTCATGCATTTTTCCCTTCACTTACCTCACCAGCATGCTCTTCTGCCCCAATAGACACCTATGGCCTAGTCACTTAAGCAATGTCTTTTGTCTGCTGCATAGTATTGTTTGCCCCAAAACACCCCCTAAAATATGCACAAATGTTTGCTGTGTGGTTTACTTCATGTAGAGCCCCCTTTTTTTGTTCTTTTGGTGGGGGGGCAAACTCATTAGGAACCCCCTCCCCCAACTGCTCTGTCAGATGGTACCAATCCTTTATCTGCTGGCTTTCCCAAGGTCCATACACACTATATACCTACCTCTTTATAGTGCGCATCTTTAGGGATGAATTCAGCAAAGCATGTAGTGCAAGGGACTGCCTCCATACATTCCATTTCCTATTTTTTTGTCTTCTTTCCCTCCTATTAGCTTGCTTGGTAATTTAATAATGTCACACTGTGCCTGCCTTTTTTTGGGGGGGGGGGGGGGTTGAAATGTTATTTGATCTTTCCTGTGGCCTGCCAATAGTGTTAAGTACAGAGGGTCTGGCCAAACTAGCCCACATTATTGAGCCATTTGCCAATCAATGAAGTGCAGAGGGTTAGCTGTCCACCACCCCCCCCCCCCAAAACCCCTAGTTATTGCCAATGGCCCATCAGAAGTGGGGGGATTGATGGGGGGGTGAGTAATCTGTGAAGGGGAGCCTCTACTTTTCTGTGCAAATACTTTCCAGCCTCCAATTTTAGACAATGCTCTTGTTCCAAGATGTTGATTGTCTAATCTGCTTGCAATGTTTAGGTGCAAAGTGACTAATTTTTTTTTCTGGTTTCACTCCACAGTTCCCTTCCACGCCACAGGAATGGCAGACTGTGGCCTCCCACTTTGCCAGCCGTTGGGACTTTCCTAACTGCGGAGGGGCAATTGATGGGAAACACGTCCGCATCGTCCCACCGCCCAACTCGGGGTCCTACTATTATAATTATAAAGGGTTTAATAGTGTAGTGATGTTGGCGGTGGTGTCGGCAACATACGAGTTTATGTATGTGGACGTGGGGATGAACGGCCGGATATCGGATGGTGGGGCCATTACGCACACGGAGTTCTACTGGCGTCTCCAAAGTGGCAGTCTGTGCTTGCCACCTCCAGAGGAGAATGCCGAAGGACTCCCCTTCGTCTTTGTCGCAGATGAAGCGTTTGCGTTGACTCCCCATGTGATGAGGCCGTTCCCGATGAGGACCCTCACCCCGGACCAGAGGGTCTTCAACTACAGGCTGTCCAGAGCCAGAAGAGTTGTGGAGAACGCTTTTGGCATCCTGGCCAGCCGCTTCCGCCTGTTCCTGACGGCATTTAACTTGGCGGAATACAAACTGAACCACATAGTTCTTGCCTGTTGCATATTGCACAACTTCCTCAAAAGACATAACAGGAACTATGTGGTGCCCGTTGGCCCAGATGTGGAGGGCCCTCCAAATGCCGAACTCACAGCCCTTCGAGTGGCACGTCCAGGCTTGCCCCCTCTAAATGCCCGTGTGGTCCGGGACCAATATATGCAGTACTTTGTGGGTAGGGGGGCCATTGCTCTGCCTGACGATGTGTGAGAGGCATTTTTTAATAAATCGGATATTTTAACCAACCTATGATTTCATGTCATTTCAGTCTTCTTTTTAGCTTATTTTACTTTGACATTTTTTCCCTTTGCCTTCGACAGTGGGAATGCACTTTCTGGGCAAAAGGAGGTAACAGTCTCTTCTTCCCAAAAAGATTATTCTCATGTTGTGTGTTTGCTACCTAATCTTTGGTCTAGAGAAGGTTTGTACTGCATAACTGACACCCAAAATACTCCTTTTCATCACCAGGTCTGACATGTGTGTATTCTCCAAAATGCTGTGCTCCGTGTTTTCGTACAAAGCACTGTGGGTGTCATTTACATAAGTCAAATCCGCTATGCTCTACAAGTGCATTGAAAAAGTTCCCCGGGAAAGAAAATTGGAGTGCAAAGTGGATTTGCCTTTAGTAAATAACACCCATTGCCCCCCATATCCTTTTCATTTTACATACATAATGCATTGTGTTTTTTAAATAAGGAAGCCACACATTTAGAAAAATAAAAGTTTACTAGGAAAACATTCCCAAGTGCGTTTACAATCTTCACGCCAAAACTGACAACATCTTGGTTATTTACAACATTGTTTACAAACATTCCGCAATTGGTAAAACCAGGCATGGAGCAAAACAGAACCTAGGAACTTGGAAAGTTCAACTTTGTAAAGTGAAGACAAGATCAGACATGACTATATGTTCAAAGTGTGTTTGATCTTGCCTTCATC
Organism: Lithobates sylvaticus; assembly: GCA_028564925.1. NCBI lineage: Eukaryota > Metazoa > Chordata > Amphibia > Anura > Ranidae > Lithobates > Lithobates sylvaticus. Next base: position 308,049,271 of record CM053026.1, on the reverse strand, counting down.
ACATGGGGGGGTCACCCCCGAAAAGTGGAAATTTGGAACATGCACACAATTTGGGACGGAAAATGGTCATTAGATGGTAAAACACATGCCTAGAAGCTTCAAAAGTGCCATTTTCCATCATGGGGATGAATGGACGTTTTTTGGGGGTGCAACCCCTTCACCACAACCACTTTCGTAGTTCGTAAAGTGTTTGCACCCCCAAAAAAACGTTGCCATTCATCCACCATGGTGGGAGCTAGCACATGTGGACACAATGTGTGCATGTTCCAAATTTCAGACAGTTTTTAAGTTGCAAATGTGTTCTGAAGCTGGCACAAATGTGTGTTAATTACTTGGTGCGTTTTCATATTTTTCCTAAAATATCAATGATGTTCTTCAATTTTTGTTGAACATCATTGATGTTTTGCTTTATGTCATCTAGATCTCTATTGCAGACCATTATCTCTCCGATGAGTACGTGGGCACTCTCTGTGGTAAAGTGCGATTTTTCTTCCACAACATCCACGTCACCTAAAAACCACAAACAAACAAAAATGGGGTGTTGGAAATGAGGCAGCCATACATGGATTAGCTTACCAGTAGCTGTGTTCTCCCACACTCACCTGTTGTGGTGACAATTTCTCCAAGTTCGATGATCTCTCCTTCCTCCTCCTCCTCCTCCTCTGCTTCTGCTCTTTCCCCTTTTTTGGTAGGTGTTGGTTTGGGGGTTTCCTCAGACGGCCCAAGTTTTCGCTCCCCTATGAGAATGTCCAAAAGGAAGATTTAGCAACACAAGCTATTGAGGGCAGAAATAGGAAATGACAAACATTGCTTGAAAGTGACGGACACTATTTTAGTTTGGCCAGTTACAAATGTCAACTACATGAATTAAGTCACTTTGTAAAGGTGCTAAACTGACTAGCTTTTTGGTAGAAGTTTGTGTGATGGAGACCCCCCTCTAGTATCCACTGGAGCACATGTGTGGAAAAGCATAATAAAAAGGGGGTTTGGGTGTCCCAGCACTAGTGCTCTAGAGTCCAGATGGGTAAACAGCTACTGAGTGACCTCTCCTTTACATTGAATAAATTGGCTTTACATTCTTGATGACATTTCTAGTGAGAACAAACTTCCTTTCCCAAAAAAACACCAAACATCGTATTATAAGTGGCCGCACGATCGAGGTTGCGTACGATCGAATGGACACACACACGACCATGACAGTGGCAGAAAGATCGAGGCTGAGTGCGATCGAATGCACAGACGAACATGAAAGTGGCCATTTTGGAATGTACAACTTTGTAAAAATCAAACCACATGGAGCAGTATGCAAGCAAGAAATCAAACACAAAACACAACTACTTACTTTTTAGAAGAATTCTCTTGATCTTTCTGTACTGATCGGCCTCCCTCAGTTTCAGGTCTGACCAGCGTTTCCTCAGTTGCTCCTTGGATCGTTGTACCCCAAAATGATTGTACAGCCTTCTCACAACTTTAGACATGATCTTGGCCTTGCGGACATTGGGGTTGAGGTAAGGCCCATACTTCCCATCATAGTCGCTCCTCTTTAATATGTCCACCATCTCCAACATTTCTCCAAATGACATATTGGAGGCCTTGAATTTCAGGCTCCGGGATCGGGACGTTTTTGCCTCCGGACTTTCCTCGTCCACCTCCTCGTTGGGGGGATATTTGGGGCGCACCTGCTGTGTCCCCGCCATGTGCTCTCCCCACTGCGCCGTAAAGAGAAGGGGTGGGGAATAGACGAGAAAGATCGTCAGGGGCGGGCGGAGTTTGACGCATGCGCACTGTATATAAAACGTCACACGCCTGTGTCGTAGCCACGATCTGGGAGACGAGGGGAGAGAAAGCTCACGCACGAGACGATCGCTACAAACGAAGGTACAATTTGACGTTGGTACATAACTAGCCTAGACTGATTAGAACTTGAGGCTTCTTTAGGGAGAAGATTAGGAGAGTTTAGGCTGACATTATTTATATTGTTTTGTGTGGCGTTGTGTCTTGCAGAGGTGATGGATGCCTTCTACAACGTGAGCTTTCTCCCACACTTCATTGATAAATACCGGCAATTCCCCCTCTTATGGCAGGCAAAACACAGGGATTATAGCAACAGACCAAAGAGGTACGCAGCCCTGCTGAAACTGGTGGCATTTGTAAAGCCTACCCTGCCCATGGCAACCGTCGCAAACTTAAAAGTGAAGATCAACAACATGAAGACTACCTATTTCCGGGAGCGCAATAAGGTCCTGAAGTCACAAGCATCTGGAGCTGCAGCAGCTGATGTCCATGTCCCCACGCTCTGGTACTATGACAGGCTCCACTTTCTCAAAGACCAGGCTACTGTCAGGAAGTCACTCTCGACTCTTCCTTGCACGCGTCCTTCCACGCACGCCACCCTGATGAGGCTTCCGAGGACCAACCTGGGCCTTCCAGTCAGGAATATGTGCAGGTGCCCAGCTTGTTCCAGGTATAGTAGTTTTGGAACCAGTTTGTTGAATAATGAATGATGTTCAGTTAATTCAGGATCCCCAATTGCTTATTTCCTAACGTGATTGACATATCAACAGACAGTGGTGTGGGAGACATTTTTGGGAAGAATCTAAACTGCAGGGCTGAGAATTGTATGGTTTTGTATTTGAAAACATTTTGCAACAGTCACTAGATGAGAATTGTGTGTGTTTGATGAACAAATAACTGAAACTATGTCCCTTTTTCATACACAGGAAGACCTCAGCCAGGAGGTGGCTGTGGAAGGTGGCAGTCAGGAGGAGGCAGGGGGTAGTGGCAGCCAAGAGGGGGGTAGGCGTAGGAGCCTGACTGTCTCCCAAGTCTCTCCCCTCCGCCTTCCCTACAGAAGGGCGAAAAACATGGGGGAGGTGGGAGAGTCAGCGCTCCAGCTGATAAAAGATGCCTCAGCCTCCCTCTATGCCACACCCACCTACGAGGAGGCCTTTGCCTCCTTGGTTGGCAGTAAATTTACGGGTATGGAGGCGGGGCAACGCAGCATGTGTGAGGAGGTCATCCTCAAAATACTAAATGAGGGGATGGCTGGGGAGATGACTCCCCTCACACATGTTTGCGAGAGTGACCTTGCTCCGCCTCCTCCTCCTCCTTCTGCCACCCCACCAGCACCAGCACCACGGCGTGGAAGGAAGCGTACAAGGAAGACAAGAGAGTGACAACCTGGACTCAGTCTGGTCTGAGAGAAGATGGAGCCTCTCGTAGTACCAGAGCCTGGGGACCTAGATGGCATCTGCTGCAGTTCCGGATGTTTTGGACTTCAGGACCAGATTGCGCTCCCTTATTATTTAGATAGGTAGTCTTCATGCCCCCAATTGTTTAAGTCTGTAAAATGATGGTTGCCATGGGTGTCCAAGGCTTTGCAAATTCCCCAAGTTTCACCATGGCTGCGTTCCTCTTTGGTCTGTTGCTGAGACCTAAATAAAGGTTTTTTTGATTTGAAATAATCATTGACTATTGTGTTTTACTTTGCTACAATGACAGTTTTTCTTTGAGTAGGCTGGTACATTTCACTAATCCTAAAGTAGAATTAACAAGGGGCAACAACAACAAACAACCTCCTAGTAAATTTAAGCAAGAAATACAAATGTAAATAATGTTTTTTTGGTAATTTGAGACACACAACCCCCCTCCAAAAAAAAAAAAAAAAAAAACATTCAAATATGTATTCCCCAAAAAAAAAAAAAAAAGACAAATCATGGTAAAAAAATAACAAAGATTATTTTCCGTTCAGAGTAAAAATAAACATGTAGTGTATAAATGCTGCAAAGTAATAAAGAAGTAAGTTTGTGAGAAGTGCGGGTGAATAGGAGCAGCTAAAACATGTCATTCTTGTTGCATTGTAAAGAAAAAGAGAATGCGCTGCATTAAAGACATTTTAACATTGCAGCGTGACGAATGTGCTGTGTCGATTAGGAAAGGTAGTTTTACCTGACCGAGCGCTTCCGTCACAGAATTTCTTCTGAGCATGCGTAGCACTTTGTCCGTCGGACAAGCGTACACACGCTCGGATTTGGTGTGATCGGACCGGGTTGACGGCAAATCATTCCAGCAGGAGATAAGACTTTGTCCGACGGACAAACCGACGAACACTGTCCGATGGTGCATACACACGGTCTGATTTTTCAACAACCTTGTCCGATCGGACCAAATTGATGAAAAAGTCCGACCGTGTGTATGGGGCTTTAGAATCATAAGATATTTGTAATCGCATGCATATTGTGTATATCGAATTGTCTTACCTGACCTGTACACTGTTGTATTTGAAAAACTCAATAAAAAGTATTGAATTAAAAAAAGAATCATAAGATAAATATTAGGAAATCATGATTGATTTGAGAAGAAGTCACATGTACAGGCAGGATAAATATTTCGATTTTAGGGATAGTTTAATTGTATCTATGGTCAAAAATAAAAAAGCATATATTCTTCTCTACATTGAATTTCAATTAAAACAAAATAAAGTCTTACAGACCCAAGCAGCGCTATACACACTATAATCTTCACAGTGTGCCGATCAGAAGTGCGCATACGTATACACATTTATTTTTAGTTTTAATCATAATGTGTTGCAGAGGGTTGCTGTGTAAATCACACTGAAGATAGTGAGAAAGTCAATAATACTTTGATTCAGTGAAATAAGGCTGCTGTCACCAACACCTCCACACGTGCAGAGAAGTGGGGGGGCACAGATTCCCCCCACATATAAAACTCTTACTGGAAAACACTTGAACACTGTGTATAAATATCTGAGTATTGTATAGTCTTCTCTCTAATCTTAGTGTCGCTGCGACAGCAGAGATAACATGATCAGCTAGCTGAGACGTACAGGAGCCACAGATCTTCGAATGGTAGGAAGGCAGCTCCACACACATACTAATGCCCGCAGATAAATCACCTGTATAACTTAACCAAAGCAATCGTTCCAACAGTATAAACTCATGATAATATAATAACTAAATATAAAAAAAACATATAAAATGCATTCATTTTTACCTATAACGGTAATTATACATGATTACATAGTACAATAATATACATTGTATACTAAATACACGTGACCAATTGGGCAACGATCAGACCAAAATCAATGACTATCACAATAGAATAAATTCATACTGATTTTTAAAACGTAAACTAAAAGATGGATATAAAACATATAAAATATATATATATATATATATATAAAATGTATATATAGGAATAAATGAGCTCCACACTTGACTTCACATTATATAGCATATACCATTATACAGTAGTTGGTATTTCCTACATAGTTATAAAAAATGTTCAATCCTCCAAAAATTACGCCATAAAGTAAAACTAATGCTGCGTACACGCGATCGGACTATCCGGCAGGATTGTCTGCCGGACTAGAGTCCGCCAGACAATCCGCCCCCGGCTGACTTTTTCTCCTCAAAAGTCTGGCAGACTTAGTAAGAAGTTTTGACTCAAAATTGTCTGCTGGACTCAGCAGTCCGGCGGACAATCCGGCCGTCTGTGTGCTAGCACAGGCTACCCGGGTACCCAGGCTTCTGTTGCCGTCGCTGGTGACCCCGCCCCCTTATGATGTCACAGTTCCAGCATCCTTCGGGACTGTGACATCATAGGGAGCCGGAGTCACCATGTGACATGAGCTGGTGGCCCCGCCCCTTGTCCCTATTTAAGTCACAGCACAACGTGTCTCTGCCATTACGGCCAGAGACAGCATCGTGTCCACATCGGATGAAGAAAGAAGAACAAGAAGCAGAAGGCGGCAGCGACGGGGACGGCAACAGAAGCCCGGGCCACCGCTAGTAAAAGAGCTGGAAGAAGATAGCGGAGGCCCGGCAAGAAGAACAGAAGAGCGGGACAAGACCCCGGAAGTCGAAACAAGACCCCCAGACGGCGGCGGCGACGAAGGAGAAAGCCGGGCTCCCCTGCTAGTAAAAGAGCTAGTAAAAGAGCAGAAGATAGCAGAGGAGTCCAGCGAGAAGACCCCCCAATACGGAAGAAGACCCCCGGAGCTGTGTAATAAAGTATTTTAAAAACACTTTTTTTTCGCCAGGTGAATGGGTAGGGGTACATTGTACCCCATACTCATTCACATAGGGTGGGGGGCCCCCTTATTGAAGGGGGCTCCTGGATCCTGATAAGACCCCTGCCCACAGACCCTGACAACCAACGGCCAGGGTTTGTGGGGAAGAGGCCCTTGTCCTCATCAACATGGGGACAAGGTGCTTTGGGGTGGGCTTTCCCCAGGGCACCCCCCATGTTGAGGGCACGTGGCCTGGTACGGCTCAGAAGGGGGGGCGCTCACTCGTCCCCACCCCCTGTCCTGACCGGCCGGGCTGCGTGCTCGGATAAGGGTCTGATATTGATATGGGGGGACCCCCACGCTGTTTTTTCGGTGTAGGGATTCCCCTTTAAATCCATACCAGGTGACGGGGCTAGCGAGGTGTCAATGTCGCCGATCGAGGTGGCGGCATTGACTTCCTTCGCTATTCCTGTCTACCTGGAGTAACGTTCTAAATGAACAGACTTTTCTCTGTGTGTGGGGCAAGTCCATTCATTTCAAAAGTCCCGCGGACTTCCGACAAAACTTCAGCACACTGTGAAGATTATAGTGTGTATAACGCTGCCTGGGTCTGTTAGACTTTGTTTTGTTTTATCTGTTTTACTTGCCTTTTGGGCTGGGTATATGGTCGCAGCTGTAGCCTTAACTGGCCCCTTTTTTTATACCCAGATAGGGTTTGTATATTCAAATTTCACCGTCACATGAACGCTTGTTTAATAGGATCGGGCCATCTTCTTTTTTGATTGAATTTCAATTATTTCCAGCTTACTCCTATTAATCTGAACAATTTTTAATGTAATGTACAGTACTTTTTAAAGAAACCCACACATTTACTTCTTTGAATTTGACAGGTATTCAGTATGTTGCTATACACTGCTGTCACATATTTCACAGAGCCTGCTTTTTGAACGACAGAAGTGTTAAAAAGGAGGGTGATTGAGAAGGAGGAGTCAGTGCAGGAAACCCACTATGGTGTCATCACTACTTGCAGGCAGCAGGGTACCACGGGATATGTAGCCCTTAGAAATTGAAAGTAAACAGCAGAGGAGAAACTGAAAAGCATGAAGGGCATCCAGGAAGATGTGGAAAGAGATGACCAGAAAAAAGGCAGAACTCACAACATTAAGTACCTTTTCCTGCCCCAGTTTCTCTTTTAATTCTTGAATTTCATTGAGAAAGGATGATTTTTCCTGTATCCACTGCTCTTTTTCCTCTTCCAAAACCTGCAAATATATTAACTAAGTTTACTTTTTGCCTAAATGTTTTGCAACATAAATAAAATGTGTAGTTGTACATATATGGGTAAAATTGCATATGATATAACGCTCTTCAGAGAACCAATTCTATATGCAATAAGGAAGTCTTCTTCAGTAGAAACATTCCTACCTGATAGTGAGTGTGTCATACATCATCTGCTTACTTTAGTCACAAAAAATACTTATTTTTCACTGATTCATAAAAAAAGGTCTTCGGGCTCTCCACAGTTGAACAGGAACCTGATATAGTCAGGTGTGTATAATGGGAAACCTCTCAGAACTTTGCCCCACAGGAATACAATGAGGGATATCTAGTGGTGAAATCAAATTTAGTGGATCAGCCCCCCAGATGACAGAAGACTACAGCAAAAACTATTGCAGCCCCTAGCTCATCAAACTTCCATTGGTTGGGTAGCCGTTAAAGTGGTTGCAAATGCTTAGGTTTTTTTTTAAACCTTAATGCATTCTCTGCATTAAAGTAAAAAACTTTCAATGGTCATCTCCTCCCTAACCCCACCCAAACACTTACCTGAGCCCGATTTCAGTCCAATGCTGTGCCCAAGAGCAGCGGCTCTCTCCTCACTGGACATAGAGGTAGCAGCAGAAGCCTGTAAGGGGGGGGGGTGTAGGGGGCTGGGCCAAGCTGGGGTGTGTATGTCAATAGACACATACAGCCCAGTAGCTCAGCATCAAGCCTGGATGTGTGCCACCATAGGTATCGGCTTCCTCTGGTGTCACACGCAGAGGAGGAGGAGCCTAGAGTGCCAGTGGGGAACCCCAGAAGCAGAGGTTCCGGGCCACACTGTGCAAAACCAATGCAGGTAGGCTTGTTATTAAAAAAAAATACATAACTTTACAATCACAATTAACAAGAATGTGTGCCTGTTGGAGAATAAAAAAAGAAAAAACTACCACTCTTCTTCACCTAGCTATGCACCCATCACACAGGGGCAACTTTATGTGCCAAAATATTGGCCCCTTCCAATCCATATTTCTCCTATATGTGTTACTTTTTGAAGCATATAAAGCTCTTCCAATTGCTGGCTTGTATAGAGCCAGTGCAGTATTGACTTCCTCCAGTTGCATAGGCCCTGTTAACACTGCACCAACCATATATAGACGCGCCATGTTTACTTCATATTGATACACATGTATCTGGTAGTATAGTTACTAAGGGCTGGTTTTTAGAATTTTTTTTCTTTTAACATGCAGTTATTGCTTGAAATAAATATTAATCTGCAAATGATCATATCAGAAAATATAAGTGAAATTGAAAAAAGGTTTGCATTATTTAAAGCATTTCACCTTTATTTTTTCTTGCAAGCATCCTGTTTTTTGTTCCATAAGGTCATGGTAGGTCTCCAACCTAGTCTTTAGGGTCTTCATTTTATCACGGTAATGGTTTTTGAGAATTAGAATCTCTTGCTCCTAGACATAATAAAATGTACATTTTCAACAACAAGAATGTAAAAATCACAATGTTCATTAAAAGGATTAAAGTTATAGTTTAAAAAAATACACTTAAAGGGTTGGGTCACCCATCCGGCACAACAAACCCCCCACATACATTCCAGCATCCCCAACGTATTACAAATCACTGCTCAGTTTTTTTTTTATAAATAAGTTGCTTCTTTTTCACTCCATTTCTGTAGGCTTTGTGTGAACTGTCTGGAAAAACTGTCCGGAAAAAAGTGATAGCTGACCCCCATCTGTCCTGCCTAAAGGCAGGACAGTCTGGAGGTTAGAAGTGTGCCCCTAGAGGATGCTCTGACTTGTACAAACTCTGTACATGATCTATGCGCTCTCTCTTACTTTAGCAGCAGTGGCCAAGCTCAGTGTTGTACAACAGCCCTGCTAAAGGAAAAAAGGCTGCACTGTGCATTTGTGCAGTTTGAACAAGTGAGAGCGCTCAGTGGGGTTACATTTCTAACCACCAGCCTTCCCTGGCTTTTAGGCAGAGGGGATCAGCTATCTAAGTGTTTTTGCAAACAGGCCAAGCATGGCCTGCAGAAATATAATGGAAAAGAAACACCTATTTAAAAAGCTGATCAGTGGTATGTATTGAGCTGGTATGCTGTTTTGCTTAGGGGGGTTTGTTGGAAATGTTCAGGAAAAGTTGGACTAACCCTTTAAGAGTCCATTAAATTGATTTAGTTTATAAAATTCAATAATTAAAACAACTCTTTTTTCTAATGTTTACAGAACCCACTACTAAATAAAAATGTACTTAGATACAAGTCAGCAGAGCAGTGAGACAATTCTACCCTTTCTGTGACCGCTATGTGTCATTGGTTTCTGCTGAGTATTAGGCATTAGGGATGGGCCCGGTGCTCGATGCGAACCCACGTTCGCATCGAGCACCGGGCGTTCGCTGGCTTGGCGAGCCCAGAACTATTTGGGCCGTTCGCATCACATTCGTGTGATGCGAGCGGCCCCGCAATGCATTGCGGCCGGTGCGGCCGGCGCAGTGCATTGCTGGCTGATGATTGGCCAAGCATGCACTGTGACCCCGCATGCTTGGCCAATCACAGCGCCGGAAACTCGGAGAGCAATAATTGGCTACAGGCAGGACGCCTGTAGCCAATTAAAGCTCAGGGGCTTTAGTACACGCCCCACCATTTAAAAGGTCGCCACGCCGTCGGCGCCGTTCACATGAGTTCCGGCTTTAGGAGAGATCAGTCTGCTGATTCTGTGTCTTAGCTTGATTCATTGCTACAGAAAGATTTGCTCTTCTTTGCTAAACCATTGGCTATTTCTTTGCTAAACCATTGCTACCTAAGTCATTGATCGTTCATTGCTGCTGATTGCACAGTTAGTGTGTTATTAGCTGCTGCTGGGGATTAGTCTGGTGCGTGTTTTACTGTTAGTACAGTATTTCAGTAGTACCAACCGCAGTGCTATTAGCACAGCATTGCACCCCAACAGCACCCATAGGACTTCAAGTGAGTTAGTGGCAGCAAACAAAGCTCCTATATTTTCTTCCCAGAAGCACCCATCGGACTTCTAGTGTGTTAGTGGCAGCAAACAGAGCTCCTATATTTTCTTCCCAGAAGCACCCATAGGACTTCTAGTGTGTTAGTGGCATCACACAGAGCTCCTATATTTTCTTCCCAGAAGCACCCATAGGACTTCTAGTGTGTTAGTGGCAGCAAACAGAGCTCCTATATTTTCTTCCCAGAAGCACCCATAGGACTTCTAGTGTGTTAGTGGCAGAAAACAGAGCTCCTATATTTTCTTCCCAGAAGCACCCATAGGACTTCTAGTGTGTTAGTGGCAGCAAACAGAGCTCCTATATTTTCTTCCCAGAAGCACCCATAGGACTTCTAGTGTGTTAGTGGCATCACACAGAGCTCCTATATTTTCTTCCCAGAAGCACCCATAGGACTTCTAGTGTGTTAGTGGCATCACACAGAGCTCCTATATTTTCTTCTCAGCAGCACCCACAGGACTTCTAGTGTGTTAGTGGCATCACACAGAGCTCCTATATTTTCTTCCCAGAAGCACCCATAGGACTTCTAGTGTGTTAGTGGCATCACACAGAGCTCCTATATTTTCTTCCCAGAAGCACCCATAGGACTTCTAGTGTGTTAGTGGCATCACACAGAGCTCCTATATTTTCTTCTCAGCAGCACCCACAGGACTTCTAGTGTGTTAGTGGCATCACACAGAGCTCCTATATTTTCTTCCCAGAAGCACCCATAGGACTTCTAGTGTGTTAGTGGCATCACACAGAGCTCCTATATTTTCTTCTCAGCAGCACCCACAGGACTTCTAGTGTGTTAGTGGCATCACACAGAGCTCCTATATTTTCTTCTCAGCAGCACCCACAGGACTTCTAGTGTGTTAGTGGCATCACACAGAGCTCCTATATTTTCTTCCCAGAAGCACCCATAGGACTTCTAGTGTGTTAGTGGCATCACACAGAGCTCCTATATTTTCTTCCCAGAAGCACCCATAGGACTTCTAGTGTGTTAGTGGCATCACACAGAGCTCCTATATTTTCTTCCCAGAAGCACCCATAGGACTTCTAGTGTGTTAGTGGCATCACACAGAGCTCCTATATTTTCTTCCCAGAAGCACCCATAGGACTTCTAGTGTGTTAGTGGCATCACACAGAGCTCCTATATTTTCTTCCCAGAAGCACCCATAGGACTTCTAGTGTGTTAGTGGCATCACACAGAGCTCCTATATTTTCTTCCCAGAAGCACCCATAGGACTTCTAGTGTGTTAGTGGCATCACACAGAGCTCCTATATTTTCTTCCCAGAAGCACCCATAGGACTTCTAGTGTGTTAGTGGCATCACACAGAGCTCCTATATTTTCTTCCCAGAAGCACCCATAGGACTTCTAGTGTGTTAGTGGCATCACACAGAGCTCCTATATTTTCTTCTCAGCAGCACCCACAGGACTTCTAGTGTGTTAGTGGCATCACACAGAGCTCCTATATTTTCTTCCCAGAAGCACCCACAGGACTTCTAGTGTGTTAGTGGCATCACACAGAGCTCCTATATTTTCTTCCCAGAAGCACCCACAGGACTTCTAGTGTGTTAGTGGCATCACACAGAGCTCCTATATTTTCTTCCCAGAAGCACCCACAGGACTTCTAGTGTGTTAGTGGCATCACACAGAGCTCCTATATTTTCTTCCCAGAAGCACCCATAGGACTTCTAGTGTGTTAGTGGCATCACACAGAGCTCCTATATTTTCTTCCCAGAAGCACCCATAGGACTTCTAGTGTGTTAGTGGCATCACACAGAGCTCCTATATTTTCTTCCCAGAAGCACCCATAGGACTTCTAGTGTGTTAGTGGCATCACACAGAGCTCCTATATTTTCTTCCCAGAAGCACCCATAGGACTTCTAGTGTGTTAGTGGCATCACACAGAGCTCCTATATTTTCTTCCCAGAAGCACCCATAGGACTTCTAGTGTGTTAGTGGCATCACACAGAGCTCCTATATTTTCTTCCCAGAAGCACCCATAGGACTTCTAGTGTGTTAGTGGCATCACACAGAGCTCCTATATTTTCTTCTCAGCAGCACCCACAGGACTTCTAGTGTGTTAGTGGCATCACACAGAGCTCCTATATTTTCTTCCCAGAAGCACCCACAGGACTTCTAGTGTGTTAGTGGCATCACACAGAGCTCCTATATTTTCTTCCCAGAAGCACCCATAGGACTTCTAGTGTGTTAGTGGCATCACACAGAGCTCCTATATTTTCTTCCCAGAAGCACCCATAGGACTTCTAGTGTGTTAGTGGCATCACACAGAGCTCCTATATTTTCTTCTCAGCAGCACCCACAGGACTTCAAGTGTGTTAGTGGCATCACACAGAGCTCCTATATTTTCTTCCCAGAAGCACCCATAGGACTTCTAGTGTGTTAGTGGCATCACACAGAGCTCCTATATTTTCTTCTCAGCAGCACCCACAGGACTTCTAGTGTGTTAGTGGCATCACACAGAGCTCCTATATTTTCTTCTCAACAGCACCCACAGGAATTCTAGTGTGTTAGTGGCATCACACAGAGCTCCTATATTTTCTTCCCAGAAGCACCCACAGGACTTCTAGTGTGTTAGCGGCATCACACAGAGCTCCTATATTTTCTTCTCAGCAGCACCCACAGGACTTCTAGTGTGTTAGTGGCATCACACAGAGCTCCTATATTTTCTTCCCAGAAGCACCCATAGGACTTCTAGTGTATTAGTGGCATCACACAGAGCTCCTATATTTTCTTCCCAGAAGCACCCATAGGACTTCTAGTGTGTTAGTGGCATCACACAGAGCTCCTATATTTTCTTCCCAGAAGCACCCATAGGACTTCTAGTGTGTTAGTGGCATCACACAGAGCTCCTATATTTTCTTCTCAGCAGCACCTACAGGACTTCTAGTGTGTCAGTGGCATCGCACAGAGCTCCTATATTTTCTTCCCAGAAGCACCCATAGGACTTCTAGTGTGTTAGTGGCATCACACAGAGCTCCTATATTTTCTTCCCAGAAGCACCCATAGGACTTCTAGTGTGTTAGTGGCATCACACAGAGCTCCTATATTTTCTTCCCAGAAGCACCCATAGGACTTCTAGTGTGTTAGTGGCATCACACAGAGCTCCTATATTTTCTTCCCAGAAGCACCCATAGGACTTCTAGTGTGTTAGTGGCATCACACAGAGCTCCTATATTTTCTTCCCAGAAGCACCCATAGGACTTCTAGTGTGTTAGTGGCATCACACAGAGCTCCTATATTTTCTTCCCAGAAGCACCCATAGGACTTCTAGTGTGTTAGTGGCATCACACAGAGCTCCTATATTTTCTTCTCAGCAGCACCCATTTTTTATACTATATACACTACCGACTACAATGGCTGGAAGACCGCCAAGGAGAGGCAGAGCGTGCCGAGGCAAGAACACAGGGAAGGCAGGCTCTGTTTCTAGAGACAACAGTGCTGGCCGTGGACGTGGTCGTGCATCGTCATCAGCACGTGGCCATGGGACACGCTTGTCTTTGTTTTCAGCAGCTGGACATGTGGAGCCGCATCATGCTGAAGGCTTGGTAGAATGGATGACCAAGCCCTCCTCATCCTCCTCATCCTCTCTTACCCAGGCTCAGGGTACTGGCAGAGCACCTGCCAACGCGTACTCAATGGCATCATCAGCCACCCCTTCCCTAGACCCACCATGTCCTCCTGAGGAGTCCCCTGAACTCTTTGAGCACAGTGTTGGGTACATGCTCCAGGAGGATGCCCAACGATTCGAAGGCTCGGATGATGATACCCAGCTTGAGGAAGTCAGTAGTGTGCGCACAGAGAGAGGGGATGCTGAAGGACAGCAATCTGGCAGTACTGTTCCACCAGCTGCAGCTTACTGCCAGGTTTGCTCTAGTGGTGAAGAGGGAGGGGATGATGAGGTCACTGACTCCACGTGGGTGCCTGAAGGGAGAGAGGAGGAGGAGGAGGACGAGGAGGAGGAGGATGCGGCGTCACATGTCCAACGAGTCAGGATGCCCCCTGGAGGCCAGCTAGAGGCCAGCACAGCAACTGTACCACACCGCAGAGCTCCGCCTGTGCAGGGCGCTGCCTCTACACGTTATCAGAAAAGTTCTTTGATGTGGGCCTTTTTTGAGACGAGTGCATCAGATCGCACCACTGCTATTTGCAATATTTGTCTCAAGCGTATCCCGCGTGGCCAAAACATCAGCCGCTTGGGCACCACAAGCATGAGCAGACATATGTCGACCTGCCATGCAGCTCGTTGGCAAGCACACATAAAAGACCCACACCAAAGAACAAAGCGGACCTCTCCTTGCTCCTCATCAGCTGGATCTCCATCCCCACTATATCTTCAGTCCTCTTTGAAAGCTGCTCTGAGAGGACTGAAGGTGTAGAATTAGGTGTGTCACAACCAAGTACTTGCAGTACACCGACGTCCGATTGTAGCAGGCAAATTTCCCTGCCCCAGCTGCTGGACCGTCAAAAGAAGTATACTCCCAGCCATCCACATGCCCAGCGGTTGAATGCTAGCTTGGCTAAATTGCTAGCACTTCAACTGCTGCCTTTTCAGTTGGTAGACTCGACCCCCTTCCGTGAGTTTGTTCAATGTGCGGTTCCTCAGTGGCAGGTTCCCAAACGCCACTTTTTCTCACGGAAGGCGATTCCGTCTCTCTACCGGCATGTGGAAGGCAATGTCCATGCCTCGCTGGACAGGGCGGTCAGCGGTAAGGTGCATATTACCGCTGACTCATGGTCCAGCAGGCATGGACAGGGACGTTATCTTTCTTTCACGGCCCATTGGGTCACTCTATTGGCAGCTGGGAGGGATGCAGGACAAGGTGCAGTAGTGTTGGAGGTTGTTCCGCCACCACACCTCCAAAATGCTACTACTGGTTGTGACACACCTCTCTCCTCCACCCCCTCCTCTTCTTCTTCCTCCAGTGCTCTGTCCTCGGAACCAGCGGTGCTCCGTAGGCGTACAAGGGGCTACGCAAGTACGCAGGCAAAAAGATGCCATGCCGTGCTTGCGCTGGTGTGTTTGGGGGACAGGAGCCACACTGGGCCAGAGGTTCTGGCAGCTCTGCAGGGGCAGGCCGAGAGGTGGTTGACACCACGCCAGCTTAAGCCAGGAATGGTCGTTTCTGACAATGGCACCAACCTCCTCTCCGCCCTGCGACAGGGGCAGCTCACCCATGTGCCCTGTATGGCTCACGTCCTCAACCTGGTGGTGCAGCGGTTCTTGGGCAGGTTCCCAGGCTTACAGGATGTCCTGAGGCAGGCCAGGAAAGTCTGTGTGCATTTCCGCCGATCTTATAATGCCAGTGCTCGGCTGACTGAGCTGCAAAAGGAGCTGAACCTGCCCAAGAACCGCCTAATATGTGACATGCCCACCAGGTGGAACTCAACGTTGGCCATGCTGCAGCGACTGCACACGCAGCAGAGGGCCATCAATGAGTACCTTTGCGACTACGGCACCAGGACAGGGTCAGGGGAGCTTGGCTTTTTTTCCCCACGCCAGTGGAGCATGATCAGGGATGCATGCACTGTCCTCTCACCATTTGAGGAGGCCACGAGGATGGTGAGCAGTGACAGTGCATGCATCAGTGACACTGTACCTCTTGTCCACCTGTTGGAGCATACGCTGCGTGGGATAATGGACAGGGCACTTGAGGCAGAACAGAGGCAGGAAGAGGAGGACTTCCTTGCCTCTCAAGGCCCCCTTTATCCAGACAGTGTTCCTTCTGTCCCACCCATCACACAGGAAGAGGATGAGGAGGAGGAGGATTGTGTGAGCATGGAGGTGGAGCCTGGCACTCAGCATCAGCAGCAGCAGTCTTTTAGGGATGATGTACAGTCCCAACAAACCAGTGGACTTGTACGTGGCTGGGAGGAGGTGGCTGGCGATCATGTCATCCTCAGTGACCCAGAAGACTCCGGACCGAATGCCTCAGCTAACCTACGCTGCATGGCCACCCTGATCCTGCAAAGCCTGCGGAAGGATCCTCGTGTTCTTCGGATCAAGGAGAGGGACCATTACTGGCTGGCCACTCTCCTTGATCCGCGGTACAAGGGTAAGGTTGCGGACCTTATCTTGCCGTCGCAGAGGGAGCAGAGGATGAGACATCTCAGGGAGGCCTTGCAGAAAGGTCTGTGCAACGCGTTCCCAGAAACTTTACAAAGGTTACAAACTCCTGGTCCTGGACGACGAGTTGCTGAGGCTTCGGTCAGTAGCAGAAGGAGCGGTGGGGAAGGTGGACGTCTGACCGATGCGTTCAGACAATTTTTTAGTCCGCAGCCCCAAGGTATGATCGGTTCCAGCAACCATCGCCAGCGTCTGATATACATGGTGCAGGAATACCTAGGGGCAAGGTCAGACTTGGACACCTTTCCCACCGAAAATCCTCTGGCTTACTGGGTCCTGAGGATGGATCACTGGCCAGAGCTTGCACAGTATGCAATTGAGCTACTGGCCTGTCCTGCATCCAGCGTTCTTTCCGAACGCACATTCAGTGCTGCTGGAGGATTTGTCACCGATCATAGGGTGCGCCTGTCCACCGACTCGGTTGATCGACTGACCTTCATAAAAATGAATCAGTCTTGGATCACCACCAGCTACCAGGCACCTGAATCAGATATAACGGAATAATTTATAATGTCACATCCCTTTAAGACTGCCTATGCTGATGCGGAGTGACTGTCCTGTTATGTTCACTGACTATCCTCCTTCTCCTCCTCAATGATCCATGCCACCACACCAGTGCCTAAGGCACAATTTTTCAGCCCCTGTATAACAGGGGCGTGTACTTACAATTTTTTTAAAAAATGCTTCGCAACAGGTGTGACTGCTGTGCTCTAAGTACAGTATCTGTGATGGGTTGCAGTGTTGTGGCACCAGCACCAGTGCCTAAGGCACAATTTTTCAGCCCCTGTTGGGGTGTGTAATTACAATTTTTAGGCAATGCTTTGCAACAGGTCTCATTGCTGTGCTAAGAGTACAGTATCTGTGAGGGGTTGCAGTGTTGTGGCACCAGCACCAATGCCTAAGGCCCAATTTTTCAGCCCCTGTTTAACAGGGGCGTGTAATTACAAATCTTGATCTAATAGTTCACAGCAGGGCCCATTCCTGCGCCCACCAAGAGTAACTATGAGGGCCTACAGTCTTGTGGCAACACCGTCCACCACCACCACCAAAGGCCCAATTTTTCTGCCCTGTTCAACAGGTGCATGCAATTACAAATCTTGATCTAATAACTCACAGCAGGGTCCATTCCTGCACCCACAAGAGTAACTGTGAGGGCTTACAGTCTTGTGGCAACACCGTCCACCACCACCACCACCACCACCAAAGGCCCAATTTTTCTGCCCTGTTCAACAGGTGCATGCAATTACAAATCTTGATCTAATAACTCACAGCAGGGCCCATTCCTGCGCCCACCAAGAGTAACTGTGAGGGCTTACAGTCTTGTGGCAACACCGTCCACCACCACCACCACCAAAGGCCCAATTTTTCTGCCCGGTTCAACAGGTGCATGCAAGTACAAATCTTGATCTATTAACTCACAGCAGGGCCCATTCCTGTGCCCACCAGTCTTGTGGCTACACCAACATCTAATAGGGCAAATTTCTGCAGAGTATATATGGCAGGCCCCTACTTTCAAACATCCAACTTACAAACGACTCCTACTTGCAAACGGAAAGAGAAACAGGAAGTGAGAGGAAATCTACCCCTAGGAAGGGAAATTCTATCATGTTAGATTTAATTTGGGAAAAAGGTATCTCCTCTCTACTGATGTTTTATCACCAATCCTTGTTTCAATTAAAACCCCACTTTTCCAAAAACATTTGTCATTGGGACGGAAAGTGAGGTGACATTTTCTGAACAGATGTGCAAAGACAGCAAATGTTACAGGGGTGATAACCCCTCCCTATGTTCTCCAAAAAGCTTAAAAATAGATTTTTTTGGGATGGAGCTACACTTCATAATGTACCTGTGCAGATTCTACTTAAGAACAAACCTACAGTCCGTGTCTTGTTTGCACCACCTATATACTGCTGTTCAGAGTATATAGGTTTGTAGGTATAGGGTTTTATTTTGGGTGCGGGGTCCCCCTTAATATCCATACAAGACCCAAAGGGGCTGGGTTGGGGGGGGGGGGGGGGTGATGGGGTAGCCATGCCATTTTTCTCAAGGATTTTCAGCCATATGGTGGCCAGGACAAGGCATGACATTAAAGCCGCAAGTGGTTTTAAATGGCTTCTTTTTTTCCTTTACAAATGTAATTTTGTGCAAGGACAGTTCTAAACAGGGGAAACACATGCCACTTCACAGGCATACTTTAGACACCCCCCAGGTACCATATTTAAAGGAAAATTTCACTTTTTTTTTTTTCACTTTATGCATCATTAAAATGACTGCTCCCGGAAAAACGTTAGTTTTTAAAAGTTCTTTTTGCATTGATATATGTCCCCTGGGGCAGGACCCGGGTCCCCAAACCTGTTTTATGACATTAACATGCATATTGGCCGTTGTAATTAGCAATTTTGATTTCGAACGTTCGCGTCCATTATAGCGAATAGGGTTCGAAAATTTGCGCGAACTTTCGGTCTGTTCGAAGGTTCTGGTGCGAACCGAACCCGGGGGTGTTCGGCTCATCCCTATTAGGCATATATCAGCTCACAGAGAGTTGTTAATTTGGCCAAACACCATTCAAATTTTGGGGCGATTCCCGATGAATCTTTCAATTTTCATGTATTCAAACAAATGCTAGCTTAGATAATGCCTGACCCTTTCATTTGTTGTTTCATTCAGTTTCCAGGATCCCCCACATCCAAAGAGGGCAGCGAGGCCTGTGTTCCAGGACCCCCCCCCCATCCAAAGAAGGCCTGTGTTGCGACTGGATATATATATATTGCACTTACACAGGAGCTCCACTCCTATTTGTGTTTATTAAAAGGCAACAGCTACAAAAACTGGAGCTTCTAACTTTTAATAAACAGACACTTACCTGACCCAGTATCCATGGATGTGCTCTCCTGAGCCATTCTTTCCATCAGTTTTCTGTCCCAGGCACCAGAATCTTAACTGTGGGCACCTGGCTGTTACAGCTTGCAGCTTCACAGCCGGGTGCCCACCGTGTCTTGTGAATGGTCCCACAGTCTTAGAGGACCTCTGATGTGTCCCAGAAGACTGCCGAGAGGGAAAGGGGAGGAGAACTTCTACTCTGTTCCTAGGCCTAGGCGATCTGAGCAGAAGTGGCAGTGGGTACCTGTCAAAACCAGGTACCTACTCCCCCCCCCCTAAAAAAAAGTGCCATTTCCTAAAGAGGACGGGGGAGGAGGCCTTAAAGCTGGACCTCCCCTTTTGGGTGAAGCTCCGCTTTAACACACTTGAGCACAGAAGAGTGGATTTGTGTGTGGATCTTTTGTTCATTGCATACAGTCTGACAGCTTTATGCAACGTTACATTTATGGAATACTTGGTGATGTCAGGGGCCGCACTTGAGTCCCCTCTATATCAAGTATGTTGACCACGATTGCATTAGACAAATAATGTGGATAACCTAGGAATGCACTTTACAAAGATATTTACTTGGAGACTATTTCAATCTCTCTGGTGCCTCTACTTTATCCCACAATACAACATTTTCATCTATGCCATTTGGAGAAAGCAATCAAGGCATTTGCTTACAAAGCATGCCTGAGTTCTGGGGGATCTGGAGGAGCAAAGGAAAAATTATTTTCAATTAAAAAAGCTTATGCAGGAACCTTGTAGGTATTGACTTATGCCATTTTAATTTTCAAATTGAACCAATAATCTTGAGGCATTGGCCGCTTGGTTTGTGAGCCAATTTACATAAGTAAAAAAAAAAATGTATTTTCTGAATTGGGCTCTTGACTTGTCTATGAGCCAAACTTAGTATATTATTTTCCTGAAAGTTCTATTTAGACGGCAAATTTTTTTTCAGGCTCCACATTGATTTTGTCTGTGATCATTCTCTTAGCTCTTTATATATCAGAGAGAGAGAGAGAGAGAGAAAGGTAATCTAGAAAAGAAATATGATACTTGTTAGTCTTAGTAGCGTGAATTGACAAAAATGTTTACCTTACCCGATTCCTCTTTGCATTATCATCAATTTCACTAATGATTTGCATGTGTTTTATTTTCATTTTTTGCATATCGTTGGCTACCTGAAATAAAAGGAAATACAGTGCATGTACATTAAAAATAACAAAAAAACAAAAGTTGTATAAGGCAAAGAAACATAAAAGCTAGGCTTATTGAAAGACAGATGTAATACACTGAACTGTTAAAGTAAGTTAGATGTTGACTTCATCATTCATTTCTATCCCAAATTGTATTTTCTTTAATAACTATGATAGTGACCTTCAGTGCTGGTTCACACAGGGGCGGCTTCAAAAGCGCCCAACTCTGAAGCCGCCACGCGCAACGCGACCTCAGTACATCTTGTAAAAAACGTCTTTAATAGAATTCAATGCAAGCCGCTCTGAAGTTGCCCCAAAGTAGTACAGTATCCTTTTTCTAAGTCGGAGCGTCTTGAGTTGCTCCTATTAGAACGGTTCCATTGTACTGAATGGAGCGCGACTTGTCAAGTAGCCTGACAGGTCCCCCTGTGTGAACCGGGACTCAGGGCAGGGACTCAGGTTCAGTGTTGTCTGTAAAGAACAGCAATAATAATAATAATATAATAAATAATAATTAAACATGATTCAATAACAACATTTTCCACTAGATGTCCTTACTTTACAAATATATAAGGATAATATTTCAGTTTATCCACTTGAAGAGCAGGCCTTTTCTGGCACTTTTTGTTTACATGCAACAATCAGATTTTTTTTGTCTAGAAAATTACTTAGAACCGCCAAACATTATATATATTTTTTTCAAGCAGAGGCCCTAGAGAATAAATTGGTGGATATTGCAGATGTTTATGTCAAACGGTATGTGCGCAGAGGTTTTTTTAAATAAAATTTTTGGGAAAATATACACTTTTTTGAATTTTAATGCAAAAAAAAAGTATATAACCCATTTTTTCAACAATGCTACGCCGAGTAAATGGATACCAAACATGTCACACTTTAAAGTTGCGCATGCCCGCGCAACGGCGACAAACTTTGTAAATTTTACTATACATAGGCATCACTTTAAAGGCCTCTACAGGTTACCAATTTACAGAGGAAGTCTAGTGCTAGAATTACTGCCCATGATCTGACATTCGCAGTGATACCTCACATGTGTGGGACGATCGCTATTTGCGTGCATGCGGGACCAAAGCACGCATCTGTCTTTGCTTGCTAGCATGGGGGGACGGGGGCACTTTCAATTGTTTTTTTTTTATTATTCATTACATTTTTTTATTTTTACACTGTTGCTTTAAAAAGAAAAAGATCACTTTTATTGCTGTCACAAGGAATGTAGACATCCCTTGTGACAGCTATAGGCATGCGACCGGTACTCTTTATGGAAGGATCTGGGGTCAATAAGACCCCAAATCCCTCCTCTTCACTTAAAAGCATGAAAAAACACAGAGATCGGTATTCTGAATGCATTTCATTATTTGAAAATGGTGCCAAAAACATCCGGGTAAAGTTTACCATTATAGACAGCCCAACAAAGCCAATCCTGTTGGCGGACTTGCCGGCTGGTCGCTTAGGTTTCTCAGTGGGACAGGAGAGGCCGAGAGAGCCATGGAAGGCGGCAGGAGGGGGGTCCCTCCTGCTGTTTGTAATAGCTAGTCGGCCGCTCCAATTGCTACTACAAGAGATTTGATCCTTGGCACTAAAAAACAGTACCACCCTGGTACAACCACTTGCACTCAAATAACATACTAGGTACGTGATTTGGCGGCAAGTAATTAATAATGTATTCAGTGAGCAAAGCACACATCCACTTTGTTCCTTCTTTTACAAAAGCATAGAAAAGTCCTCCTATATACTATCAATTATGTTAAAATGTAGGTACTGTTGTATAAAAACTGATCTTATGTAATTTAGCTCAGAAAATACCAATTGTTACTGTACTCTGACAATTGAAAAATATAATTTACTTATAATTGTGATACCATACTATTATAGCAAAGTCTGCTATAGTTTCTAATGTCTATAATATGAAGGTACTGTAGCACTATTCCTGCAGGAGCTGCTGGCAAATGATGGGCCTACTTTTACCAATGATGACCTGCCCTGTATCGTGACCCAACAGTACACTGAAACAACAATAGTGGTCTTTTGTTGTTTATTTAGACCCCCCTGGCACTCTGCATTTGGCCTTCGGACTATTGGGCACCAGTTGTGCAGCATGAAGTGGTATCAGGTGCTGGTCACTGGAGTGTTCGCTGTGTTTCAGCACCTGGAACTGAAAGACTGTACTGTGAGATGTGGTTATCTTCACCCACAGTAATAGTACTAAAAGTCCTAACCTATGAGAGGGAGAGCAGCATGGGAACCTGTAATCATGTCATCACCGCCTATGGGGAAGTGGGGTTGTTTAACTTTTACTGTCACTGACTATCTATGAGAGGTGTTACTGACCACAAATATCGGAAGGAAAATTTATGGCCACTGCCAACCAATACAGAGGGGATGAGGGTAAACTTCACTGCCACTGACCCGAATGTAGGGAGGGGGATTAAATCTCACTGCCACTGAACATCAATGCGGGGGGTCAATAGTACTGACACAAGTGCTGAGAGTTAATTTTGCATCCATTAACACCAATGCCTGGGGGTATTATTGCACCCACTAACACCAAGGTTGGGGCTTACTATTACTGCCACATTCACCAGTGCTGGGGGTTATTGTATTCTAATGTCTTTTGAGTGTGCATTGTGATACACTGCAAAGAATGAAGCAGGACCGAAATTTTTGGGCATTAAGGTGTATCACAGCCCATTCACTTTGAATGGGCTGTCTAACTTGATGCAATGCACTTTAAACATGAAAATGTGCTGCTATTGTTCGGACCTCTGGAACAACCGTTGGTGGCTGCATTCGAGGCACTCTATAATTTTCAAGTTGACCGTTTGCTCCTTCATCGTATCCCACAGGCTGAAGGTGTGGCTTAGTGTGGAGTCCGATGCAGCCAATCAGAGTTCTCTTTTCTTCTTCCTCCCAGCAGTGTTGTCAATTAAATGGCTGATCGAGTAGAAGCAAGCTGCACCGCGGCCATGATGCCCTGGCTATGCGGCTCTAGCACCTTAAAAGGGCCTACAGCCTGGGCTACAGTACTTTAAAGTGTATGCACATATGAGAAATGTTTAGCTTTATTCATTATCAATTTCCTAGTCTTTATTTTAACCCTCACAGTTTTTGTGCTAAATGAGAAGTGCTAAATGGATTCCAATACTTTGTTCTCTAGTAACAGATGTTTTGTGATTTATGACATTTTGAAGGATGAAAGTACAATTTACTAATGCTTTAAGAATCTATTTCACTTAAAACGAAGTAAAGCAATGACATAAGCACTAATGAATGTGTTCAGTCGATTAAAGTGTTGGGCAATCATGCTTGCTTAAACTGAAAAATCTGTTTGTCCATTGTGTAAATTATTTTAAATATGTTTATTTTTATGAACTATATACTCACCAACTATTGATTTTCCCTTCTGCAAAAATGTATTTTAGGTGGCCTATTTCTGGGCACTGTTTTTCACCTCCACAATCTTATTAGTTTTCACAGTAAGAAGACTAGAACTGGTCACACACATAACAAGATTGTATAATCTGCCTTAGATTTAATAACAACTATGTAATGTGTAACCCCTTTATGGATCACTGCCTTGTTGTGGCGAAGGGGCTTGCGTAATTCAGTGAAGCTATGAGCTATGCCGTGAATGCCCAGCCAAGACGGCAGGGATGTGCAGTCAGGGGAGGCAGGTAATTTATTTTTTAATGTTCATGGCAGTTGAGGCATTTATCTATTTACTGTGAAATTACTGGTTTGAAGTTATAACTTCAAACTTCAGTAATTTGCCTGTTAAGCCACCTGCTTGAGTACAAGTACCTTAAAAATAATACATAATAATTATTTGTATATTACTTATGGTAATTAACCCCTTGCCACCCAGGCCAATTCTCCTACATGCTAGAAATGTACTCAGAACCTCCAAAACATTATACATATTGTTTTAGCAGACACCCTAGGGAATAAAATGGTGGCCATTACAACTTTTTATGTTACACGGTATTTGCGCAGCAGTTTTTCAAATGCGTTTTTTTTTAAAAAAAATGTTTTATGAATATAAAAAAAACACTAAAGATATCCCGATTTTTTTTGTATAATGTGAAAGATGATGTTACGCCAAGTAAATAGATACCTAGCATGTCAAATTAAAATTGCACACACTCGTGGAATGGTGCCAAACTTCAGTACTTAAAAATCTCCACAGGCGACGCTTTAATTTTTTTTTTACAGATTACATGTTTAGAGTTACGGAGGAGGTCTAGAATTATTGCTCTCACCCTAACGATCATGGCGTATATAACCTGTGTGTATCTGGCTTTGATATTAGCCAGTGCCTCACCAGCCACTGACCTCACAGTAAGTTCCTGCAAGACGGAGGACAGGTCGCAGCAGAGAATTCTGACAAAACGTGATCCACTGGAGAAGGAAATGGCAACCCACTCCAGTATCCAAGTATCCAGTTGCCAAGAAAAACTCAATATGAAAAACAAAAGGCTAACAGATATGACACCGGAAGATGAGTCCCGCAGACCGCAAGGTGTCCAATGTGCTACTGGGGTAGAGCGGAGGGCAATTTCAAGTAGCTCCAGAGCTAATGAAAAGGCTGGGCCAAAGCCGAAAGGACTCTCAGCTGTGGATGGTAAGAGTGAAAGGAAAGTCTGATGCTGTAAAGAAGAATACTGCATAGGAACCTGGAATGTAAGATCAATGAAACAGGGTAAGCTGGATGTGGTCAAACAGGACATGGCAAGATTAATCATCTATATCTTGGGAATTAGTGAACTAAAATGGACTGGATTGGGCAAATTCAACTCAGATGACCACTATTTCTACTACTGTGGACAAGAATCTCTGTGCCTGTTTCAATTTTTTGGGGTTTACATCCACTTTAAATTATTTTTCTCAACCCATCTAAGTGCCACCTACGTTTCTTGAACAGCCTGGTCTGTTAAAGGAAGTAGAAAAATAACAGACTTCAGCTGGTCATACCCTGAGGATGAACAAAAAAAAAACAGATTCCTCCATCTAAGCTATACAGCGTGGATGGATGAATCTACATCTGTGCCAATTGTATTTTGACAGCCTGTGCCACCGACTGGCAAAGTAACCAAACAGCAGCTTTGTTCCTTTGATTTTTCAAGCGAGGGGTGTTGGGCAGGAGACTTATCGAATTTTATCCAGTTCTTCATGAACTGGCCTAAATTCATACGTGAAAATAAAGGAGAAAAACTTAAACAAATAAATTAAACGCAGATGCCACATCTAAGAATCGGTAAGCTGCAATTTAATAAATTGTTTTTTGGGTTTAACACCACTTTAAGAGTTGTACTACATGGAACAAATGGGTGGCCTAGCAGTTAAGAGACTATTACCTTCCATGTAGGCTTTCGAAGAGTTGTGTTAAACTCTGCCACTCATTCTCTTCAAGGGGGCATCTTTTTTGGAGTGATTCTGATGTTTTGGAATTAATGGCCCACTGCAAATACACCATGGTGTTAGAAAATGCAGTTTGAAATGAAGGCAAGCGCAAAACTTACATGAAACACTGTTTGCTCTAGGCCCTGTGTATTTGCAGCAGGTCAAACGAATGGATGATATCTTCTTAATCTACATTGCCTTTATAAAAAAAACAGGGTGCTTCTATGACTGGTATGTGGCATATGTCAATTATTTCCTTTAAACTGCTACCTCTAACCTCCACTGACATTTGCAAAAAAAAAATGTAATTTTAGTAAGTTGCATTGTTAAAGAAATATGCCTATTTTCTTAATGCCATACGGGTATCCTATATATCAACATCTACATATTTGTGATTCTCTATAAGGAAGAAAAAAATATTATTTCTTGCAGAATGTATAACTTTTCTCATCGTTGTGCTTCTATGGGTTAGCTTTTAGCTGGATACCAGAAGATAGCCCTTAGTACTGCTATCTTTGGCACATGCAGCTGATCTCTGGAGAAGGCATAGGGATGTCACTTCTGGTCTGAGTCTCAGCTGGTTTAGTAGGTGATCATATTAGTGATGGTGGTATTGGGTAACTTACTAAAGTCTTACTAACTAAATTATTAAATAACTGGCATAATGTATAAAGGCATCAGATTTATTTATGCTTTTTTTTCTTAGGATGGGATCATTTTATGCTCCATGCCTCCCTGCTATCAATGTATTCCGTCTCCATACATCCATGTACCTACAGTGTTGGGCCGTAATGTGCTGCGATGTTCCACATGCAAGAGTATTTAAAGCCTCCAGATCCAACAACTTCTACATGGCCATGCTGCTCTTTATTCTCTTTCTGGCTATGTTGCCAGTCATTTACACCATTGTCTCTATCCCACCATCATTTGACTGTGGTCCATTCAGGTATTTTCTTCTTTCATATAATATAACAATGATTATAATATATATTTTTCGTAGTTATCTTTATTTACAGAGCAGTAAGGTTGCAGCTTTAACCCAGTGCCAAATTTTTATCACTGTACTGAATAGGAATGAGGCTCTCATTTGCACTGAACTCTGCAATTTGGAACTTTGTAGACCAGGCAAATTAAATTGCCATTTTTAACTTGTTCACCCATGAAAACCTGTGGCTGCTACTGCAGCATGAAGTCATTCATTAGGGCTCCATTCACACTTGTGCGACTTGTCATACAACTTTGGACATCGAAGTCACATGACAAAGTCGCAACCCATTCTTTTCAATGGCAAGTGTGAATGGAGTCTTAGGCCCCTTTCACACTGGGACGGGAGCCGCGGCGACGGTAAAGCAGCGCTATATTTAGCGCTGCTTTACCGTTGTTTTAGCCGTGGTATTCGGCCGCTCGCGGTGCGGTTTTACCCCCTGCGAGCGGCCGAAAAAGGGTTAAAATCCCCCGCAAATCGCTGCCGTAGTGGCGATTTGCGGCGGTATTGCCGCAGTATTACCGCGGTGTCCCATTGAAATCAATGGGTAGGAGCGGTATAGGAGCGGTGAATACACCGCTCCAAAGATGCTGCTAGCAGGACTTTTTTTACCGTCCTGCTAGTGCACCGCTCCAGTGTGAAAGCCCGCCAGCTTTCACACTGGAGTGAATGGGGCCGGTTTTTTTCAGGCGGCGTACAGGCGCTATTTTTAGCGTTGTACCGCCTGAAAACCGCCCCAGTGTGAAAGGGGCCTTAGTGACAGTTTTACTACCACTGCTAAATTACAACTTCGCGATGTGCTAGCTGCATGCTACCAACCAAGGATCCTGTGCAGACCATCTACCTACATTGTAGCATTGGCTGACGTCTTTAGTTGTTAGGACTGAGGGGCTGCACAGTCGTTGGTTGTTATGGTGCACCAAAAAAAAAAAAAACATTGGGTTACACCCCAAATCCATACCAGAACCTTAGCGTAGATAGGGGTCTGGTATAGATTTTAAGAGAGGAGCCTATGCAAAAAAGAAACCAAAAATTACAGGATGGGGTCGGTCATATATTAAAGGAATTCCTAGCAGCTTTGTTTACAAACAGAACAAAAAGGCTGAGAAATGTAATTTAGGTCTCATACATGTGGGTGCATGAGGCCATACAACGTAGTTTTTAGGTGTATTTTTCCACCCAAGAGACACAGCTGCACTGTCCAGCCATCTGCCAGTAGTAATTTTTCCTCTACACTAACTGTACATGAGCATACGCCAAACATTTGTAAGACTTGTGCTTGCACACAAGCCACATCCAGGGCTTTAGAAATTAACTTCACTTTTACAAAAAAAAATGCACATTTGTTTGCAGGTAGAAAAATATGCATTTATTATTTTCTTTGTTAGGGACCTGTAAAGGATTGCACCCATGATCAGCAGATCGTGGGTGTAGTGCCATGATCCTTCAGACTTTTTGTGTCGCTGTCTGCCCAATGCTTCTGATACAGGCAGGCAGTTACACACTGAAAGGAAGCTCAATTAACTACATAGAGCGATCAACAGCAGTTAGGTATTTAATTGAGAACTACAAGCTGACAGTCGGAAAGGCTGTTGGGACTTGTAGTTTTCCCATTCACAGAACACTGTGAATGAATGACGCGGCTGGGCAGGCAGAGCCCTGCATGGCCACTTTTTCTTTTTTAATTTGTGACAGCCAGCAGGGGGGGGGGATACCCCGCTAGCTGTCAAAACGTGGACTTGGGGGTGCAGGGGCCAGTGCATTTGTAACATTTTACGCCCTAAATATGGGTTTAACATGTAACATGTTACAAAAGGTGAACTTATCCTTTAAGTTGTGAATAACTACGGTACTCTAAATGTACCAATAATCTTTGACATATTTGCTTATTTAAAAAAAAAAAAAAACGATGTCCATTTTAATATACCACAAATGACATATTTTCTCAAAGAGTACCTAATGACAACAATTGTAGGAAAACAACGCTTTTTCATGAAAGGAGGTACGCTAAGGTTCCTAGGGATAGTGTGATTTCACTGCATGTCTTTCAAAGTATGAATGGATGCTTCTCCTCCAAGTGCCTGTGTTTATACTGACTTCTCATAGTAGGGGATAAACAACACACACTGCTTGCAGCTCACAGTGTAATGCTCGGTGTTCCACACTTCTAGAGGATAGTATTTAAAAGGATGCCATTGGTGTTAATCCTGCTGTTCTAAATAGGTGTTCTATAAGACTGTGACTATAGGTTCATTTTAAGCATAGATTTGAGCATGTAAGCATATATTTAAATGGAACTTCCTATCTTGTAAACAGATGGATTGCGGATTTGTCTATACTAACAAGATATTATTATGTAATTGCTAATGCTGAAAATTTTGCAAATATATTAGGCAGTTGCTGTTCATCTGAAATGGCAGTCTTTTTTGATATGATAATTTATTGAAATGACACCACTTAGATTTTTTTCTTTATCTTGTCATAACACCTATAAAAGCACATAATTGCTGTGCTTACAATCACAGTAGATAATTTTTACAGAAGATGTGACCATTAGTAATGTTTTCAGGGTTTTTTGACAGGTGATATGACAAGATGCAGCAAATAGCAAATGTATTGAATAATAAAACAGCGTAAGATCCCAAGTTCTGCATAAGGACTAAACTTGTTCTAAACTGTATCAGTAATGTAGGAGTGTGCTGTCTTACATTAAAACAATCCCCATGTAAAGAGCAAGACTATTGGTCCTGTATTCTTTTTGACAATGTCAGTGTGCCGGCCAGAGAAGAGACTTTAGAGGACTAGTTGCATAGTTTGGCAGAATCCTGCCAGAACAAGGAATATGAAGAATTTCACTTCTTATGCCACGTACACACGATCGGAAATTCCGCCAGCAAAAGTCCAATGTGAGCTTTTGGTCGGTGTCAGAGGGTGCACAAGATGAGGGAGAGGATGCTGCAAAAGGTGAGGGGGGAGCTGTACAAGGTGGAGGAAAGAGTGGAGGACAAGGTGGGCAAGCACAGGGGGGGGGGGGGACATGGGGAAGCTGCACAAGGCAAAGTGGGGAGGAGGACAAGGTGGGGGGTATCAGGTGGTGCACAGGAACAGGGGGAAGGATGGAGCCGGGATGGGATTGGGGGATGGATGGAGCCAGGATGGGATCAGGGGGAAGGATGGAGCTGGGGGGGGGGATCAGGGGGAAGGATGGAGCCGGGATCAGGGAGAGATGGAGCTGGGATGGGATTAGGAGAAGGATGGAGCTGGGATGAGATCAGGGTGATGGATGGAGCTGGGATGGAATCAGGGGGATGGATGGAGCCAGGAGGGCATCAGGGGGATAAATGGAGCCTGGGATTGGATCAAGGGAATGGATGGAGCTGGGAGGGGATCAGGGGGAAGGATGGAGCCGGGATGGGATGGGATCGGGGGATGGATGGAGCCGGGATGGGATCAAGGGGAAGGATGGACCTGGGAGGGGATCAGTGGGAAGGATGGAGCCGGGATCAGGGGATTGATGGATCTGGGATGGAATCAGGGGGGAGGATGGAGCCGGGATGGGATCAGGGCAATGGATGGATCTGGGATTTAATCAGGGGGATGGATGGAGCCAGGATGGGATCAAGGGGATGGATGGAGCCGGGATGGGATCGAGGGATGGATGGGGCTGGGATGGGATAAGGGGAAAGGATAGAGCTGGGATGGGATTGGGGGATGGATAGAGTTTGGATGGTATCGGGGGATGGATAGAGTTGTGATGAGATCAGGGGGTTGTTGGAGCTGGAATGTTATCGGGGGTGATGGATGGAGCTGGGATGGGATTGGGGGATGAATGGAGCCAGGATGGTATTAAGGGAATGGATAGCATTGGGATGGGATCGAGGGATGGTTAGAATTGTGATGGGATCGGGGATGGATGGAGCTGGGATGGGATCAGGGGAATGGATTGAGCTGGGATGGGATCGGGGAAATGGATGGAGGCGGGATGGGATCAGGGGAATGGATAGAGTCGGGAAGAGATCAGGGGAATGGGTTTTGTAACCACATCCCTTAAGCCCCTCCCCCTGCTAAGCACTTGGCCACATCCACATTTCACCGTGGCGCATCCCTCATTCTGAACTTCAAATGTTGGGATATGTATGGTATGACATCAGTGCTAGGGTGAACAATGCAAAGTACGCAAGACAATCATAAGACAGGACTCCCTGACTCCACACTTCAGTAATGCCTTGGTAAGCTTCAGGCAACCCCCACAAAAAGGGCACGCCAGCTTTGTGCAATAAAGCACCATTTATTATTAAAAAACTGAATAAAATATACTTAGAAACAACATACAGTCAGAAGCCAATACATGACTGAAGTGTCAAACTCAGAACAGGACATGAGCCTAAAAGTTATATATGAGGACCCCTTGCTCCACTCCACAGCAAACACAAGTGGTAACACATTTTGAGGGGTGCACCCTCTTATTCAGAGATTAGGAATTAAACAGATCAGAAAAGTCTAATGCCGCGTACACACGATCGGAAATTCGGCCAGCAAAAGACCGATGAGAGCTTTTGGTCGGGAAATGCGACCGTGTGTATGCTCCATCGGACTTTTGCTTGGGGAATTCCCCCCCCCCAGCAAAAGATTGAGAGCAGGTTCTCAATTTTTCGGTCGGAAAATGTTTTGATTGGAAATTCCGATCGTCTGTAGCAATTCCGACGCGCAAAATTCCTACGCATGCTCAGAAACAATTTGACGCATGCTCGGAAGCATTGAACTTAATTTTCTCGGCTCGTCGTAGTGTTGTATGTCACCGCGTTCTTGACGGTTGAAAGTTCAGCAAACTTTTGTGTGACCCTGTGTATGCAAGCCAAGCTTGAGCGGAATTCCGTTGGAAGAACCATCCAAGATTTTTCCGACAGAAAATCCCCTCGTGTGTACGGGGCATAACTCTTTGCTTTAATTTGTAGCTGGAATCTGTGAATTCTTTCTTCTTTGTATTTCTACTGTGATTCACATGTACAATACTGTTATATTTCAATAAACATTTCATCTGTTAAAAAAAAATAAAAGTCCATACCAGATGCAAAGGATTTGGGGCTGGTATAAATTACCACATCCTGCTGTAGGATGTGCTACAGCAAAAGTGACAAAAAAAAAAAAAAACAATACCATCAAATTACTTTTGATTGCTGGTTTCTTTAAAAACAAACAAACAAACAAAAAAAAAAACACAATATGAAAAAAAATTATGTCACAATAAACTCAGAACTGATCAATTTATTGATGAGTGATTTGGAATCTAGTTTCTTTTAACACAAAAAATGAGAACTACCTGTGGCCCCTGAGCCTCTGGAATAGCATTAACTAAATAGTCTCATATTCTCATAATATATATATTTTTTATCTAATGAGTCTATACAGTATGAATATGGCCTATACACAATCAAAAGGAAAAATGTATGAATTACCTAAAAACAATGATACAAAACTGTGACTATGCTTATTGCACATAAAAATATAATGCAATTTTGTATTGTAGTTTAGTTGGGATTAAATGACATAAAGGGCAATTTCTGTTAAAATCCTATTGAATTCATGAACACTATATTATTTTGTAAGGTACATCAAACAATTGTGTGCATTTAGAGAAAACAGAAAAGAAAAAAGAAGAGTATATTCACCTCTGAAGTTGATTTTCTTGCTTTTCTGTTTCAATGAGTGTTTATCACACATATATCCACTAGGGGGCAGTTTGGTACCATTATACACACCTCAAGCTGACTGTACTTTTCTCAAGCAGAATAATTCTGGGTGGTTTAGGAAATACCTTCTTTTTTAAATATTTTGTTGATATATATTTGTAAAATAACATGTGCCAAAAGTATTATTTTAGCCAACTTCTTAGCCTGCTCCATCTCTCTGATATCGACATTGTAGGGGGGCTTCAGTCTTGCTGTGCAATATTTTATTAATGTTACATTGATATTGTAATGAGAATTTTAATAGACTCTAGCTATAACAAAACAGATGAGCTATATTTTGGGCTTTGGTAACAGAGCCATTAATTCCATCCAGCAAGGGGGAAGGGGTCTCAATGTTTGAGTCCCTTGATGGCTCAAAGTGTTACTAAAAGTAAAATCAGTCTGTATATGCAGTAAAGCATGCTTGTTATACTCATTGTGAAACCTAAGGGGTTAATCCTCTGCATTGTGTAAAAAGGCTGTTTGATCCTGTCTTTTTCCACTGTGCCCAATCCATCTCATGATAAGACAGAGCCTCTGGAGTCTCTCTGCACATGTTCGGTTTGATGTCTATTGCTAGGGAGTTTTTTTTTCTTGGGGGGTGCATGTGATCAGCACAGGCCCAATCAGCACTGTCCAGACAAAGGATCAGGAATCCTGCAGCCTCATAGGACAGTCAGAGTAGAATGAAAACTCTTCCTACAAGCTTTAACCAGACACTGATAGAAGTCACAAGACTGCTATATACTGCTAATGACAAAAGGTGTTTAACAGTTTATATTTACTAAAATAATTGCATTTCCATTCTCAATGCACTGTGGCAGACCAGATTTAGTGAATGAAGGCTCCTGGGGTTTGTAACACTTAAGTGTTTGTAATGTTTCTAAAATAGTTTTAGCTAGGGAGATGAGGTATACAAACCTTTGTCGGGTTTTCATTGCCATCTGTGTCTCTGCTGGAAAAAGTGCCCTCTTTATTTGTTATATTGGTCATTGTCACTGGGACTTAAAGCTGAAGTTTAGCCATGATAAAAAAAAAAATCTCTATAGATATATTGAGCTAACCTACCTGTAAGGAAGGCTATCTCATGTTGTACAGGCAGCTGGATCCTGTAGAAATCTTCACTGCAGGTATACCCAGTCCTCTTACTGTCTCCGAACTTCCAGCGCTGGGGGGGGGGGGGGGGGGGGTTATAGCTTTAGGTCATCTGTGAAGCTGCTGTGAAAAAGTTCCTGACGAGGACTACCCCCTCCTCCCTCCTCCTCCATTAAGAAAAGTTCTTATATTTCTTTCTCTGCCCTTAACATGATCTGTTAATGGGGGGAGTCTGATGAGTCAATAAAATTCTTGACCGAATTTAAAGCAATGAAAGGACTTTTCTGAATGGAGGAGAAAGGAGGGGGTAAGTACTCATCTGGGACATCTATACTGCAGGTTTACAGAAGACCCAAAGCTTTTAGCAACTGCAGTTCTGTAAGTTCAGAGAAAGGAAGAGGATGGAGCATCCCTGCTGTGAAGCTTTTTTTCTACAGGACCCAGCTGCCTGACAGATGTGGGCCATACTACATGACAGGTAAGTAAGCTCATCAAAGCTATTTATATATATTTTAATGTGATTCTAAAAGCATTTTTTGATTTTAATAAATTTTCTGCACTAGGGTAAAAATGT
The DNA here is from genome assembly GCA_028564925.1 of Lithobates sylvaticus. Taxonomy (NCBI): domain Eukaryota; kingdom Metazoa; phylum Chordata; class Amphibia; order Anura; family Ranidae; genus Lithobates; species Lithobates sylvaticus. The sequence continues at coordinate 308,014,959 of CM053026.1, read as the reverse complement.
CCCTGTAGTTTTATCACCCTCCCACCCGACCCTTCCACTGCCATAAACACTTACCAAATCTTTTCCCGATCCAGTGCTGTACCCATCTGCAGTGGTTCTTTGCCCTCTCCCTGCTTTCACAGGACGCAGAGGCGACAGTGGGAGCCATTGGAGAAAGGGCAGGGCAGAGCCACACTGTGTGTGTCTATGGATGTAAAATGATGATTTTGCGCTAAAGTGCACCAAGCAATATTAATAAATAAATATTAGTGGATAAAAATAAATATAAATATAAATAAATGTGTATAATAGGTTAATGGCCACTATGTGACTCAAAGGGTTAACCTGCACTAAGCTTGATTAGTGTAAACCACACGTGAACATGAATGTCATATAAATAAATGAATAGAATATGACTAAAAAGTGCAACAAGTGCTAAAATTACACAACAATGGATGAAACAAGTATATTCCACAATATATAAATAAATAAATAGGTGAAAATGGTGTCCAAATAAAAACATGCACAATATGAACCACAGTATAATGAAAATGTATAAATAATGTCCACCAAAGGAATTAATCTGAAGGACAATGATGGTGGTAACCCCCTTAGCCTAAAACTTTCATAGTCTCTTAAAACCCTTAAAGAACGATGATAATGCTTCTCTCCAAAAGTGGGGGGTGTTGGGTGGTGAGGACCTACTCCTAGATGGTGCTCCCTAGCCTCTCACCTCTCAAACAATGGAAATGCGCATCAAGGCTAGTATGTAAAATCAGCTCCTGTTGCAGGATTCCTCTTTAAATGCCTCCCGATCAGATGTATGTATAAATTTGTCGATTCCATGCACAGAGTATCCAATATCACGCTCCCAATATCAATGAGGATGAAGGGAACGACAAAAAGGAAGAAAAGAAGGGGATCCGATCGTGAAGTATGCCAAAATAAAACAATTTTAATCAAAAATAAATGCTTACATTTAAAATTTAGTACAAGCAGCCAAAACGATGTTGTTGTAGTGTCTATGGATGCCCACAGCCTGGTTCAAAAGTGCACTCCAGCTTGCTAGGCGAGCACTTGCAGAAGAGGAGGAGTGGAGAGCGCCAGCGGGGGACCCCAGAAGTGGAGGTAAGGTAATGGTATTACACAGCAGGTAAGCATAACGTGTGTTATTTTTTGGGAGAAAAAAAGCCTTTATAACCACTTTAAACTAAGAGAGAAAAAAACTAAAACAAATTATGAATTGTTGCCAAAACAGGAATAGGACCTGTGTCAATGGGCATTTTGCTTATGTCAGTGGCACCAGCCTGAAATACTTCAGAGATCTTTCAGAATTTATTGACATGTGCATTGACTTGTATAAAGTGAGCAAAATCCCATCAACACAGACAGCAAGACAGCAAGTGAAGGAGAATCTCCTAAATGTAAAACAAAAAAAATTAAAAGTACAGGATTTTTAAAGTGTTACTAAACCCAGTAATAGGGATGAGCTTCGAGTTCGAGTCAAACTCATGTTCTACTCGAACATTGCCTGCTTGCCTGTTCACCGAACAGCGAACAATTTGGGGTGTTCGCGGCAAATTCGAAAAGCCGCAAGCACCCTGTAAAAGTCTATGGGAGAAATCTAAATTGCTAATTTTAAAAGCCTATATGCAAGTTATTGTCATAAAAAATGTTTGGGGACCTTGGTCCTGCCCCAGGGGACATGTATCAATGCAGAATTTTTTTTAAAAAACTGCAGTTTTTCAGGAGCAGTGATTTTAATAATGCTTAAAGTGAAACAATAAACATGTAATATTCCTTTAAATTTCGTACCTGGGGGGCGTGCATAGTATGCATCTAAAGGGGTGCATGTCTCCCGTGCTTATAACTGTCCCTGCACAAAGTATAATTTTTGCAGGAAAAAAAGCTATTTAAATCACTTGCGGCTATAATGAATTGTCGGCTCCCGTAATACAGAGAACAGTCATTAAAAATCATTGATAAAAAAAAATAAAAGAAAGCGTGGGGTTCCCCCCAAATTCAATTACCAGGCCCTTCAGGTCTGGTATGGATATTAAGGGGAACCCTGGGTCAAATTAAAAAAAAATTACGTGGGGTTCCCCTAAATATCCATACCAGACCCTGCAGGTCTGGCATGGATTTTAAGGGGAACTCCACGCCAAATTTAACCACTTCAGCCCCGGAGGATTTTACCCCCTTCCTTCCTTACCAGAGCACTTTTTGCGATTCGGCACTGCGTCGATTTAACTGACAATTGCGCGGTCGTGCGACGTTGCACCCAAACAAAATTGACGTCCTTTTTTTCCCACAAATAGAGCTTTCTTTTGGTGGTATTTTATCACCTCCGCGGTTTTAATTTTTTGCGCTATAAACAAAAGAAGAGCGACAATTTTGAAAAAAACACAATATTTTTTACTTTTTGCTATAATAAATATCCAATTTTTTTTTAAAAAATACGGAGTTTAGGCCTACATATTTTTGGTAAAAAAAAATCGCAATAAGCGTATATTGATTGGTTTGCGCAAAAGTTATAGCATCTACAAAATATGGGATAGATTTATTGCATTTTTTTTTACTAGTAATGTCGGCGATCTGCGATTTTTTTCATGACTGCGACATTGCGGCGGACATTTTAGACACTTTTGACACATTTTTGGGACCATTCACATTTACACAGCGATGCTATAAAATTGCATTGATTACTGTGTAAATGTGACTGGCAGGGAAGGGGTTAACACTAGGGGGCGCTGCAGGGGTTAATATGTTCCCTATGATAGTGATTCTAACTGTGGGGGGAGGGGACTTACAAGGGGAGGAGACCGATCGTGTTCCTCTGTACTGGGAACACACCATGGGTCTCCTCTCCACTGACAGGACGTGGATCTGTGTGTTTACACACACAGATCCACAGTCCTGCTGTGTTCCCGGGCAATCGCGGGTGCCCAGCGGACATCGCGGCTGCCGGGCACGCGCACCGGATCCCGAGCGGTGACGCGGGCGCGCACGTGCGCCCCCAAGACGGCCGGGAATGGGAGGACGTCATATGACGTCCACCCAGGATGGGAGATCCACCTTGTGGACGTCATATGATGTTGCACGGTATTGAAGTGGTTAAAAAAAATGGCGTGGGGGTCCCCCTCAAAATCTATACAAGACTCTTATCTGAGCACACAACCTGGCAGGCCGCAGGAAAAGAGGGGGGGATGAGAGAGCGCCCCCCCCCTGAACCGTACCAGGCCACATGCAATCAACATTGGGAGGATGCTTTGGGGGTCTGTGACCCCTCAAAGCACCATGTCCCCATGTTGATGAGGAGAAGGGTCTCTTCCCCACAACCCTGGCCGGTGGTTGTGGGGGTCTGCGGGCGAGGGGCTTATCAGAATCGGGAAGCCCCCTTTAACAAGATACCGGGCCCCCCTGTTTGAAATGGTAAGGGGGTACAAAAGTACCCCTACCATTTCCCAAAGAAAGTGTAAAAAATAGTTAAAAAACACACAGACACCATTGGGAAAAGTCCTTTATTTAAAAAAAAAATATATATATATTTCCAGCGGTGGTAATCCACTCTTGCTATCCAGCGATGGGTGGTCTCTTCTCCGGGGTCCAACGATGGCTGATCTCTTCCGATGACGTCCAGCGCAGCGCATCCTGTCTCCATGGAAACCCAGGCTTCCCCAGTGATGTAAGGGTGACCCGCCCCCTCTGATGTAACGCAGGTTTCTGCTACATCAGAGGGGGGCGGGGTCACCCGTACGTCACTGGGGAAGCCCAGCTTTTCCCTTGCGTTGTGTCAGAGGGGGGCGGGGTCAGGTGACGGAGTGGCCCGGTCCTCCTCTGCTAAGACGGATTCCCTCAGTGTCTGCATGGAGACAGGATGCGCTGCGCTGGACGTCGTCAGAAGAGATCAGCCATCGCTGGACCCCAGAGAAGAGACCACCCATCACTGGATAGCAAGAGTGGATTACCACCGCTGGAATCTTTTTTTAATTTTTTTTTTTTTTTAATAAAGGACTTTTCCCAACGGTGTCTGTGTGTTTTTTAACTATTTTTTACACTTTCTTTGTGAAATAGTAGGGGTAATTTTGTACCCCCTTACCACTTCAAACAGGGGGGGCCGTGATCTGGGGGTCCCCTTGTTAAAGGGGGCTTCCAGATTCTGATAAGCCCCCCGCCCGCAGACCCCTACAACCACCGGCCAGGGTTGTGGGGAAGAGACCCTTCTCCTCATCAACATGGGGACATGGTGCTTTGGTGCCCCCAAAGCATCCTCCCAATGTTGAGGGCATGTGGCCTGGTACGGTTCAGGAGGGGGGGGCACTCTCTCGCCCCCCTCTTTTCCTGCGGCCTGCCAGGTTGCGTGCTCGGATAAGGGTCTGGTATGGATATTTAAGGGGAACCCCACGTCCATTTTTTTTTTATTTGACCCGGGTTCCCATTAATATCCATACCAGACCTGAAGGGCCTGGTAATTGAATTTGGGGGGAACCCCACACTTTTTTTTTTATCAATGATTTTCAATGACTGTTCTCTGTATTACGGGAGCCGACAATTCAATATAGCCGCGAGTGATTTTTTTCCTGCAAAAATGACACTTTGTGCAGGGACAGTTCTAAGCACGGGAAACATGCACCCCTTTACATGCATACTATACACACCCCCCAGGTATGAAATTTAAAGGAATATTACACTTTTATTGTTTCACTTTAAGCATTATTAAAATCACTGCTCCTGAAAAAAGACCGTTTAAAAAAAAAAATTTGCATTGATACCTGTCCCCTGGGGCAGGACCCAGGTCCCCAAACACTTTTTATGACAATAACTTGCATATTAGCCTTTGAAATGAGCACTTTTGATTTTGAACGTTCCGAGTCCCATAGACTTTAATAGGGTTCTAAAGTTCACGCGAACTTTAGGTCTGTTCGCAGGTTCTGTTGCGAACCGAACAGGGGGGAGTTCGGCTCATCCCTACCCAGTAATATGAAAATAGGTGAAAATAGTTCATCCACCCCCCCCCCCCACAGCTTATAAATCTTCTTTTTACATTCAAATATTGCCACTATATATCTTTTTGGCTGATCTGTATACCACGGTCACATGATAAACTGCACAGTTTCTCCAGTGCTGAGAGTTCAGGTAGGAGGAGATTTCCACTACATCCTGTATACACGCCCACATGTGTGATGTCAATATCATGTGACCTGGCTAGCTCTGAGAACAAGTAAATGTTCTCTCCAGCATAAAAGACACAACTGAGCATGTGCAGGTTGGCTATTGCCGGTGTGTTAGCTGGCTTTCCCCAGATAGACAGTGCAGGAGGGAAGGATCTATGCATACAGGTTCAAATAGCCTTTTTACACAATGCAGAGGATTAACCCCTTAAAATCCACAGTGAGTATAACAAGCATGCTATTCTGCATATACAGACTGATTTTACTGTTGTGGGTTTAGTAACACTTTAACTGTTCCCTACTAAAAAAAAAGAAAGCAACGTTTGAAATACTCTAAAAGTAAAAGATTATAATTAGAAGCCAGTGACCACAGAGTTTATTACAGAGAAAAGGGGCTGCAGACTTGTAACAGCAGGCATTCAACAATCTGTGCATAGATAGCAATCATTCTGCATTCCGGAGTCCTTATTGAGCTATTGTATATAATGTTGCTTTGGCATTTTTCACATTTAGCCATGAGGTGGGAAAGTGTGAGGTACTTTTAGGCCATTCTTTCTCATTTTGGGTTAGGCATATTGACGCACTAATATTTTTGTCAAGATTGAAAACAAAATAAAGATAATAGGTTCCCAGGAACGCAGTGCAACTTGTTCTCAAGTTTCCCTGCAGGCAGCTTCAAATTGAATGACACAGTGAAACATACATGGTTCTGGTGTTCTAAGTTGGGAGACCATAAGGCTTGTACTAACAATTGAAGTCCTTCCAATTCTAATCTGGTCATGTGTTGCAATCTGTGCAAGTGATAATTCAGAAACATAAATATGTGTGGACATACAGTACATCAGATCCATTATTCTCATACTTAGGAAATTTGTTTGATATTGCATAAATTGGAAACTAGAAACGTAGAAATGCCCATTATTGCTAAGTAGATTGTAAAGCTGGCCACACACTTTACATTTGCTTATGGCACTATTTACTTACATTTTGATAAAACAACCTTTTCATCTGTGTAATATTCAACCCAGCACATGTCTCAGATTGTAATTTCTAAGCTGGCAATATATAATTGTTTTTTAAGTTAGTGATCCTCCTAGTCCAAGCTTTGGTACAAATCAACATGGTGTCTTGAGATAAACTAACAACATAAATCACAAGCTCACAAAAGGATCATTTGCACTCGGTAGGCTTTGGGCTTGTGTCATTATTAGTCTGTCCTCATTCACACTGGCTCCTACACCCATAGCCTGTGAATGGACCATGTCTTTAAGTGGCTAAAGCTGCCAGGTACTGAATGCAGGCAGCCCATTCAATACAGTGACTGCATGGACACAGCCACTCATCCCAATCTGACAGCCATGTGGGTGCATTTGGGGTCACGTACCTGAAACCACTTAGCTATAAATCTCACGACGGAAACACAGACGCAATGGAGACACAGATGGCAATAAAACTCATCCATGCTCTGCTAGAAAAGGTTTTTATTGCTGTCTGTGCCCCTGCTTGAGGGATTTTACTTCTTTCAAAGTCATCAGTTGCCACCAGTAAAGGAAATAAATGGTAATCACCAACAGGGAAACAGAAATCAATAACATTTTTTTTTTTAAAACTGTTTTTTTTTTAAAAAGTGAACCTGTCAGGGTAGCAACAAAAACCTAAAGAATGTGCTTGAAAAGAACAGAGCTTTTATACTTACCTCTCCTATGGCCATTGTCTCCTACCTGCACTCTGCCCCAGTGCTGCAGCCTCTGTCAGTCTCTTTGGCGTTTTTATATTTCAAGGAGTGTCAGATACCTGTGACCCGTGGTTACATCCTCTGACACCTATGCCGCTGCTGGGCAGAGCAGGTGGTTCATCTAATTTTATGGGATACACAATGACACACAATATGGAGAAATCCACATACAGGAGTACATAGTTTCTGTATGAATGACGTATAATTTGTTGTTACTATACACTTATGTACTAATATATCTGAATATGCTTTATTGTTAGTGGGAAGCAAAGAATGTATGAAGTTATACAGGAGACCCTGGACAATGACTTCCCTGCATGGTTTGCTAAAGTATTCGGCTATGCCTCAAACCCTGGACTCATTCTACCTTTCATCCTACTCATGGTGTAAGTTTTACATTAAAAAGGTGACAAGTTCAAGTACAAAAGAAATTTGCATTTCAAAATGCATAATGCTTTTAAAATGATGCTTTTTCTTGATGTAAAGGATTGTTTTTTGATATGAAATTTTCGATAGCATTAACGTTCTGCAAGGGCTGAGGTAGCTCTCTTTTCTCTAATCTTACACACCAGCATGGGAGGACAGGGGATATTGTTCTTATGATGCCTGCTTCTTGGGTGATGTAGCACACCCCCTTAAGGGCCGCAGATGAACTGGGATCCCACACCCTGCACAGCCAGGCTCCTGGGATTTTTATGTGCACTCCAGAGACAAAGAACAGTCAGTCACCTTGGTTTTGTTGTTTATTGAGGGTTAATAACTTGAATGGGGATGGGAGGTTATGGGATGCCCACTTGACTTGGCAATAATTCCAGGGAAATCTTCCTATATACTGTCTATAAACAGCCTCCTTGATACTCATGCTGCACTTCACCTGCTTTTAGTCTCCAGCTGGATCACTGTTAGTGGATCTGACAGACACAGTCAGATTTAGCAATGGCCCTTTGTAGGCAGGAACTCAAAGCCCCTTGTTGTGTAGCAGATTACAGTGATCAGCTTGTACTTTCCCTTCTGTGTCTACTGGTCCCAGTACCACCTTTTCAGGCACTGCCAACCCAACTGCCTGCAGCTGCCCCTTTCACTAGCCCCCAGACTGGCTTTTACCAGCCCGCCTGGCTGACTATGCAGGAGATCTCCCAGGGAGAAGAAGGAAGAATTGGCACACCACTGTTTTCAGGGAGACCTGGCTACATGTGGCAGTCTTTCCCCTTCTAAGTCTCCAGTAGTGCTGCTCTTCTCACAATGTCCTTTCTCTTACTCCCATGCCTCTAGGAAGGGCTTCCTCTATGGAAGGCAGGATCCTTCCAGCACTCGAGCCCAGGCCCAAGGTCACCCCACCCCCAGATTAGGAGGTAACCCAGAGGGCCACTGACAGCCTCATCAGCACTATGTCTCCATTATCCACCCGACTGCCCCTGCTGACAATGCCCATGCCTATTTATGAGGTAAGCCTTGCCCCTTGCCAGCCCTCTACTGGGGATTGGCCAAGGCCCTCATAAATATTCCAGGCAGCCCCTCCTAACCTCCACCACTAGCTCTAGAAGTTTCTACAACCTTCTAGACCAGGGGGAGGCATCAGAGGAGCTTTCAGTATGAGTCATCAAGCCCTGACTCACTGAACCCTGACCCAGATTCACAGCTCAGGCTTAGCCTTGAGCTAACTAAGTTGACCTATATTCACAAACTTTACACTACAAAAAACCCATCCTACATCTAGCACACACTAGAGGCGGCTACACTGGTTTAGCTGATAACCAAATACTTTCACTTACAGATTCCAGAATGTCCAGCACTTAGTCTCTGTTATGAGAGTCTTTCAAATGCTCCACTAGGAAGGAAATAGCCTACTGAGAGTTACTTTTTTCTGCTCCAACTGTAATGATGGACTAAACACTGTATTCTTACAGTCTACCAGCTCAGTCTGTGCCATCAGAACTCTCCTTTATGGCAGTCCTGTTGTTCACAGGACTCCATGTACTCTGTATTTGGTGGACAGCTGCCTCAGCTAGTGTTGCTTTCCATAAAGCATAAAGCCCATGTATCTCTCTCACAAACACTGGAGCATGCCCTCTTACTGTACAACAAGCACCCATAGTTAATCTAGCATCACCCACTGCAAGGGATATCTGATGTGTGTGCCCAGCATTTGGCACAGTATCAATTAATATTATGCACATTCATCATAAACAGCCACTGTTTACAATTTGCTAAAGCTGTGTACATATGTGGGTCTTTTAAGTGCTGTTGCCAACGGACTGCCTGGGAGGTCGTCATATGTCTGGTCAAGGATGTGGTGCCCAAGCGGCTGCTGTTTTGGCCATGCTTGATACGCTTCAGACATATGTTGCATATGTTGCAAACAGCAACGGTGCGATCTGCTGCACACATGCCCTTACCAAAGAACTTTTCAAAATATGCGGGGAGTCAGCAGCACCCTGCACCTGCTTAGCTCTGCATTGTGATGCAATAGGATGGCTGCCCTTAAGATGCCCCCTGGAAGGCATCCTACCTCGTTGGAGATGTGCCTCCTCATCCTCTTCCTCTCTTCTATCAGGCACCCAAGTTGAGTCAGTGACCTCATCATCCTCTCCCTCCTTGTCACTGGAGCAAACTTGGCAGTATTCTGCAGCTGGGGGAACATGACTACCAGTTTCTTGACCTTCTTGGGCACCCCCTCTCTCTAGGCTGACGTTACTCCCTTCCTCAACCTGGGTACCATCATGAGAGCCTTCAAATCGCTGCACATCCTCCTGCAGCATGTACCCAACACTGTGGTTGAATAGCTCGGGGGACTCCTCCGTGCATGATGGTGGGGCTAGGGAAGGAGTGACTGTTGACATGGAGCCAATGTAATAAGCCACTTTTAAGCCACTTTGGCAGCTGCCTTGGCAGACAAACTACTCTGAGCCTGGATGACAGAGGATGAGGAGGATAAGGACGGCTTTGTTATCCATTCCACCAACTCTTCTTCCCCGCGGCCACATACTGAGGATGCACCGTGTCCACGACCAGCACTGTCGACTGTAGACACAAAGCCTGCTTGCCCTCTTTTAGTGGCCTGTGAGCGTCTGCCTCTCCTTGGTGGCCTTCCGGAAATGCTGTAAATGTTTTGTTTAGCATAAAAACACTACACTGTATTGTGTACTGTGTACACCACCAGAAAAGTAGTAGAAACTGCACTAGGGGTGCACTGTACGGTGTACACCAACAGAAGTTTAATAACAACTATGGGTGTACTGTATTGACCACCAGAAAAGTATGAGCAACTGCACTATGGGTGCACAGCACTGTATACTGTGTACACCGCCTGAAGTATATTAGAAACAGTACACCAGGAACGGCCTGCAGTCAGATATAGTTAAACTGGATACAGTGGATATATATATATATATATATATATATATATATATATATATATATATATATATATACGAGGGTTGTATATATATTTATTAAATACACTGCAGCTAACTGAATCACCTGCCTGCCTGAAGAATATTAGAAACAGTACACCAGGAACGGCCAGCAGTGAGATATAGCTAAACTGTATGCAGTGGATATATATATATATATATATATATATATATATATATATATATATATATGAGACTATCTGTGTATATATATATATATATATATATATATATATATATATATATATATATATATATATATATATATATATATATATATATATATTAAATACACTGCAGCTAACTGAATCACCTGTGTAGATAGAAAGAATTACAGCGCTAAACTCAAAAAAAAACACACAATGGAGTGTAGCAGCAGCACTAGAATAAGACAAGTATTCAATAAACGATGGAGGAAGGAAAGTGCAGCGCTAAAAAATGAATGGTAGTACCACCATTCAGCTGTATAGGTGAGTGGCGGAAATACCCTTCGGCTCCTCAAATGATGATTGAGAGAGTAAAAGTATAAACCTGCATAGACGTGACAGATATCTATTCCTCAGTGACAACTATAGGAAATAAACCTGTGAAAAATGCAAACAGTGGTGGTGATACACACAGTGGGAATCACCAGTGACATATATTCCTATGTGATAATTAAAGGAAATAATGTAAACCTAAAACAAAAGCACAGCACAAATGATAATATTTCAAGTGCACACATTAAAGTCCCAAGAAAAAATCCTCAATATTGGTTGGGGAACAGATTCCTAGAGACAAAACTATCATATCAAATAGTGATAAAACAACAAAAGTCCAAAGTGATGAACTATGGATGACTTCAGACCCCGATAGTCCTAAACCGAATCTTCGGATGTATACACTTTAGATGTGGATAAGTAAAGATGTACGCTTACCGGAACTGGTGGACTCCCTGTCAACAACAGGGAGTCAAACGGGCATAAAGAGGCTCTAGGTAGCCTACAATCTCGATATCCCAAGCAGACAGATGAACTGTGTAGAATCCCTCACAGCTGCGCCAACAGGATGCGGTCAATCGAGATGAGGGCAACTGTCATAGAATCTGGATATCCCTGGATGGAATGGAAATTCCTGGACGGCCACTTGATGAATGGAAAATGGAACGAGCGGATGGTGAACGCTCGCTCACGGATGGGGCGAGAATTAGCTTGGAATGCTCTCCCAATAGGTGTCCAACCATATAGAGAAAAAATGATAAAAAAACAATCGGAGGAGACTCCAATAGTATAGATCAATAGAGTAGGTTTTTATTTAAAAAAACCATTTACAAAAACAAATAATAAGATAAAAGTGATCACATTTAAAAGCAGTGTGGGTGTAGGTATGTCCTGGCCCGACGCGTTTCGTCTGTAGCAGACTTCAACTGGGGCATATAACCATTCACCCCCACTGCACATATATATATAGATATCTAACATGATTATCATCCAATCAGGGAATGTTAACATGTGACATAATTATTACCCAATCTGATAGGACCAGATCTGATCATGTGATGGGAAATGTGGTCCCACAGGGAATACAATGACCAATAGGATGGAGTTACGGCAAGATGAAAAGCCATGATAGGTGTCAACCTGACCACACCATCCCCAAACAATTTGGCAAAAGCACATGTGGAAAATGGCGCCAAAAGGAAAGCCAATGAGTGGTCGGACACAGCCCCTGGGCGGGGTCCACAGTCCCCATCAGATCGGAAGTGGTTAAGCAACCCATGCTCTAAGCCAATCCAATGACCATAACAAGCCAATGGGAGGTATCCTTAAACAACCAATGGTACAACACATAATAAACATCAAATAGGACCAGGCGTGACAAACATCCAATCCTAACTCCGGGTAAATCTCCATTGAACAACAACATCCAATAGAGCGGCGCCAACACCGCGCTCATTCACATCCTCCAATGTGTACACATGAGACTGGCCAGATGGCCTGTCTAGTGGGACCGGCCAATGACGCCACAGGAGCCCCACAGTCCAATGGTGGAGCAGGCGTCAAAGTCCGTGAGGATCCCGCGCCGGTCATGTGACATGTGGTCATGTGACACACAAGAGGTCAGGTGGCTGATCGGGACCAAGGGGAGGGCGGCGCCGAAAGGCGCTATGCGTCTCAATGGACTGGCAAGCCTCTGAACAACAGAGGCGGCCGTCTGAGAGCGTGTGAAGATCACATAACCAAGCTAAAGCCTGGCGCGTGCGTCATGACGTCACGCCTTACGAGGCTAGATCGTGGATTCAGAAGGGACCGGAATCCAATGCAGGGAAACCAAACATTATATCTGGACACTTAGATGTATAGAAACACGGCTTTCCTTAAGAAATGCTCATCTCCTTGTTCCCTAATCATGGACCAGTGACCTCTGGTGGTAAATAAAATAATACAACAAAAAATGAAAAATAAAGATGACACTCTAGCGCCATCTTGTGTGAATTTAACATAGTGAATAGGAACCCATTCTAAATGTTAAATTTAACATGGTGAAGGTCTATTCTAAATACATAACCAGACAAAATGGGGACAGTGAACATAGACAGTATGTGAAAAAACCAGCGAGGAGAGTGGACCACTAACTGTATCCACCTGTACCTCATAAATCTATCTCGTGGACATATCTGGAACCACGAGGAAAAATGTATAAATAAAAAAAACTAAATAGTAACTCTCAGGACTGAAGCAATAGTGGATGAAGGTGTGTATTAAACCCAATCAAGCTGTATTAATAAAAGAGTTAATGTCCCACTCGACATTCAAACCGAATGGCGAGTAGGTACGGAGCTCATAGATCCAGTATGTTTCGAGGCGAGAAACGCCACGCACACGGGACTCTCCTCTCCAATGAGGGACAAATTGGTCAATAACCAGAAATTGTGTTCCAATGGGATCGCGCTGATGACATTCTAGATAATGTCGGGGAACACTATGGTTGGTTTTACCTTTTTTAATGTTATTAATGTGCTCATTAACCCGGATGGAAAAGGTCCTAATTGTGCGTCCAATGTACTGTTTTTTACATGGACAGGTCAAAAGGTACACAATGTAGCGAGTCGCACAAGTGGTAAAACATTTCATGGGGTAGATGCGTGAAGTGGTGGAAGACTGGAACGTTTCACTCTTTCTCCTGCCGCTGATGTTATGTAAACACACATTACACCTACGGCAGGGAAAATATCCCTTACATTGAAAAAAGAAGGAGACTTTTTTGGGGGGGTCAATAACATTAGGGGCAATCTGGCCCTGTATGGATCTGGCACCCCTAAATATGACACCCGCTTTCTCAGGTATTGCAGAGTTGAGAACTCTGTCGTTCTGAAGTACTCCCCAATGTTTTTTTATGATATGTTTAATTTGCATTGACTGTACAGAAAAGGTGGTAAAAAAGGACCATTTGAATTTCATATCAATGGTCTTTTTAGTTTGTGTTTCAAGTAGGGCCTTACGATCTAACTGGTGAATACGGTCAATCTCTCCATTAAGATCTTCTGACCTGTAGCCCTTCTCCAGGAAACGTTGTCTGAGTACAGCGGCCTGTCTGGAAAAGTCTTCCACTCTAGTGCAATTCCTCCGTAAACGGAGGAATTGACTACGTGGTACCGACCTCAGCCATTGGGAATGATGACAACTATCGACCGGAATGTACCCATTCCGGTCGGTAGGTTTGAAATATATACTAAACTGTAGTTTCTGGTCAACAACTTTGATCTCAAGATCCAAAAAGTTGACACTAACAGAACTGGCCTCATGGCATAGGCGGATGCCCCTGTCATTAGAATTGAGCTGAGATATGAATGTATCAAGCGATTCGCGATTGCCCTTCCATAGGAGGAGGATGTCGTCTATGTACCTCGCCCAGAAGACCAATTCTGGTCTCCTGAGGGCATAGACGACATCCTCCTCCCACTTAGCCATAAACAAGTTCGCGAGGCTGGGCGCAAACTTGGCACCCATAGCCACTCCGCGCTTTTGTAAGTAAGTAGTTGTCATCATTCCCAATGGCTGAGGTCGGTACCACGTAGTCAATTCCTCCGTTTACGGAGGAATTGCACTAGAGTGGAAGACTTTTCCAGACAGGCCGCTGTACTCAGACAACGTTTCCTGGAGAAGGGCTACAGGTCAGAAGATCTTAATGGAGAGATTGACCGTATTCACCAGTTAGATCGTAAGGCCCTACTTGAAACACAAACTAAAAAGACCATTGATATGAAATTCAAATGGTCCTTTTTTACCACCTTTTCTGTACAGTCAATGCAAATTAAACATATCATAAAAAAACATTGGGGAGTACTTCAGAACGACAGAGTTCTCAACTCTGCAATACCTGAGAAAGCGGGTGTCATATTTAGGGGTGCCAGATCCATACAGGGCCAGATTGCCCCTAATGTTATTGACCCCCCCAAAAAAGTCTCCTTCTTTTTTCAATGTAAGGGATATTTTGCCGTAGGTGTAATGTGTGTTTACATAACATCAGCGGCAGGAGAAAGAGTGAAACGTTCCAGTCTTCCACCACTTCACGCATCTACCCCATGAAATGTTTTACCACTTGTGCGACTCGCTACATTGTGTACCTTTTGACCTGTCCATGTAAAAAACAGTACATTGGACGCACAATTAGGACCTTTTCCATCCGGGTTAATGAGCACATTAATAACATTAAAAAAGGTAAAACCAACCATAGTGTTCCCCGACATTATCTAGAATGTCATCAGCGCGATCCCATTGGAACACAATTTCTGGTTATTGACCAATTTGTCCCTCATTGGAGAGGAGAGTCCCGTGTGCGTGGCGTTTCTCGCCTCGAAACATACTGGATCTATGAGCTCCGTACCTACTCGCCATTCGGTTTGAATGTCGAGTGGGACATTAACTCTTTTATTAATACAGCTTGATTGGGTTTAATACACACCTTCATCCACTATTGCTTCAGTCCTGAGAGTTACTATTTAGTTTTTTTATTTATACATTTTTCCTCGTGGTTCCAGATATGTCCACGAGATAGATTTATGAGGTACAGGTGGATACAGTTAGTGGTCCACTCTCCTCGCTGGTTTTTTCACATACTGTCTATGTTCACTGTCCCCATTTTGTCTGGTTATGTATTTAGAATAGACCTTCACCATGTTAAATTTAACATTTAGAATGGGTTCCTATTCACTATGTTAAATTCACACAAGATGGCGCTAGAGTGTCATCTTTATTTTTCATTTTTTGTTGTATTATTTTATTTACCACCAGAGGTCACTGGTCCATGATTAGGGAACAAGGAGATGAGCATTTCTTAAGGAAAGCCGTGTTTCTATACATCTAAGTGTCCAGATATAATGTTTGGTTTCCCTGCATTGGATTCCGGTCCCTTCTGAATCCACGATCTAGCCTCGTAAGGCGTGACGTCATGACGCACGCGCCAGGCTTTAGCTTGGTTATGTGATCTTCACACGCTCTCAGACGGCCGCCTCTGTTGTTCAGAGGCTTGCCAGTCCATTGAGACGCATAGCGCCTTTCGGCGCCGCCCTCCCCTTGGTCCCGATCAGCCACCTGACCTCTTGTGTGTCACATGACCACATGTCACATGACCGGCGCGGGATCCTCACGGACTTTGACGCCTGCTCCACCATTGGACTGTGGGGCTCCTGTGGCGTCATTGGCCGGTCCCACTAGACAGGCCATCTGGCCAGTCTCATGTGTACACATTGGAGGATGTGAATGAGCGCGGTGTTGGCGCCGCTCTATTGGATGTTGTTGTTCAATGGAGATTTACCCGGAGTTAGGATTGGATGTTTGTCACGCCTGGTCCTATTTGATGTTTATTATGTGTTGTACCATTGGTTGTTTAAGGATACCTCCCATTGGCTTGTTATGGTCATTGGATTGGCTTAGAGCATGGGTTGCTTAACCACTTCCGATCTGATGGGGACTGTGGACCCCGCCCAGGGGCTGTGTCCGACCACTCATTGGCTTTCCTTTTGGCGCCATTTTCCACATGTGCTTTTGCCAAATTGTTTGGGGATGGTGTGGTCAGGTTGACACCTATCATGGCTTTTCATCTTGCCGTAACTCCATCCTATTGGTCATTGTATTCCCTGTGGGACCACATTTCCCATCACATGATCAGATCTGGTCCTATCAGATTGGGTAATAATTATGTCACATGTTAACATTCCCTGATTGGATGATAATCATGTTAGATATCTATATATATATGTGCAGTGGGGGTGAATGGTTATATGCCCCAGTTGAAGTCTGCTACAGACGAAACGCGTCGGGCCAGGACATACCTACACCCACACTGCTTTTAAATGTGATCACTTTTATCTTATTATTTGTTTTTGTAAATGGTTTTTTTAAATAAAAACCTACTCTATTGATCTATACTATTGGAGTCTCCTCCGATTGTTTTTTTATCATTTTTTCTCTATATGGTTGGACACCTATTGGGAGAGCATTCCAAGCTAATTCTCGCCCCATCCGTGAGCGAGCGTTCACCATCCGCTCGTTCCATTTTCCATTCATCAAGTGGCCGTCCAGGAATTTCCATTCCATCCAGGGATATCCAGATTCTATGACAGTTGCCCTCATCTCGATTGACCGCATCCTGTTGGCGCAGCTGTGAGGGATTCTACACAGTTCATCTGTCTGCTTGGGATATCGAGATTGTAGGCTACCTAGAGCCTCTTTATGCCCGTTTGACTCCCTGTTGTTGACAGGGAGTCCACCAGTTCCGGTAAGCGTACATCTTTACTTATCCACATCTAAAGTGTATACATCCGAAGATTCGGTTTAGGACTATCGGGGTCTGAAGTCATCCATAGTTCATCACTTTGGACTTTTGTTGTTTTATCACTATTTGATATGATAGTTTTGTCTCTAGGAATCTGTTCCCCAACCAATATTGAGGATTTTTTCTTGGGACTTTAATGTGTGCACTTGAAATATTATCATTTGTGCTGTGCTTTTGTTTTAGGTTTACATTATTTCCTTTAATTATCACATAGGAATATATGTCACTGGTGATTCCCACTGTGTGTATCACCACCACTGTTTGCATTTTTCACAGGTTTATTTCCTATAGTTGTCACTGAGGAATAGATATCTGTCACGTCTATGCAGGTTTATACTTTTACTCTCTCAATCATCATTTGAGGAGCCGAAGGGTATTTCCGCCACTCACCTATACAGCTGAATGGTGGTACTACCATTCATTTTTTAGCGCTGCACTTTCCTTCCTCTAACTGAATCACCTGCCTGCCTGAAGTATATTAGAAAAAGTACACCAGGAACGGACTGCAGTTAGATCTAGCTAAACTGGATACAGTGAATATATATATATATATATATATATATATATATATATATATATATATATATACAAGACTGACTGTGTATATATATCTATCTATCTATATATATCTATCTATCTATATATATATATATATATATATATATATATATATATATATATATATATATATATATATATATATATATATATATATATATATATATAGATAGATATATTAAACAGACTGCAGCTCACTGAATAATCTGCCTGCCTGCCCAATCTACATGACACTCTGTCTCCGTCCACACCAACGACACACTACATGAGGTCAACGTGCAGGTGGCCCTATATAGTGTGGGGCGTGGTCCCCCTGAGCCATGATTGGCGAAAAGGCACCCTGCCTTTGGCCAATTATGAGTCTCTTAGCTGAGGGCGCTGTGATTGGCCAAAGCATGCAGGTCATGGTGCATGCCCTGGCCAATCATCATACAGCAGTGCACTTCGCTCCCGCAGTGCATTATGGGCCGTTACACGCCACCTGAAATTTGGCGCGAACGGCCCATAATGTTCGGTTTTCGCGGAACGGGCGAACAGCCAATGTTCGAGTCAAACTCATGTTCGACCCGAACAGAAAGCTCACCCCTAATGACAAACAAACAGTTATTACGTCAAAATAACAAAAAGTATGCAATCTGACTGCAAGAAAGTTAGTTAAAAAAATACCTGCAATGTACATAGATAAGACTGTTCTCAACAAAAGTGGAGTGTACTGTGCTTACCTTTGTATAAATTTCGGGATGAGTTGCCTGGAATAGAGGCCTGTAATGCTGCAGAGTGCTCTGGACAGTGGTCTGATGAGGCCTATAATGCTGCATAGTTCTCTGGATGGTGGTCTGAGGAGGCCTGTTCTGCATACTGCATAGTGCTCAGGACAGTGGTCTGATGAGGCCTGTAATGCTGCATAGTTCTCTGGATGGTGGTCTGAGGAGGCCTGTTCTGCATACTGCATAGTGCTCTGGACAGTGGTCTGAGGAGGCCTGTAATGCTGCAGAGTGCTCTATCTCTGCAAAAACCCTGCACTCTCACCGATGACAAGCGTCTGTGTTGCAGCTTTTTCAGGACTTCATATTTACAGGAACCTTTTCCAAAATCACACTGTGCTAAGTCATATTGGTGTGAACATTGAAAACAATGTGAGTTCAATTGTCATGCGATTCTGTGGGACTCAAGTCGTGTCTGATATCACAATAGTGTGAACCGAGCCTTAAGGTCAGGCCAGTGCTGTCTGGGGATTCCTTGGTAAATGTCGGGACCAGGGCCGAGACAAATAATGAGTATGTGTAATCTGGTCTGTATTCTTGTTTCATAGGACTCTGCTACATGTCAGGCCAATATTCCGGGAATTCTGCATAGTGTTGCTCGGTGGTAGAGCAATAGCAGTGCTCTGTCTGTCCCTATCTTTGTTTATTATTCCTTGGGGTGAGCTGTGGCGCCCATTATTACTGTGTAGGAGGAGCTGGTGTTCTCTTTATGATGGCCCTGCATTTCCAATGGTGAAAACTTTGCATGTGTTCCAGGTATCGAAGCATTATGGACCCAAAGGGGGAAGTTCTGTTCTTCTTCCTCCTCTCCCATACTTGGAGTGTCTTTTTTTGGGGGGGGCAGGTACCTGATTTTGACCACTTAGCTGATCGAAGTTTGCACTCCCCCCACTTCTCCCCACAGCATCTTGGACACATCACAGGTCCCAGGATACTGCGGGACCATTCACGGGGCGCAGCGCAGCTTGCACATGCACAATGGACAGCTGGCTGCAAAAGCCACAAGGAGTCACAGCCGGCTGCCCACAGTTAAGATGCCAGTGCCAGGTACCCAAAGACTGGAAAAGAGCTGGGTTAGGTGAGGACACCGCTGGATCCTGGGACAGGTGGTGTGTTTTTGTTTGTATTTGTAGCTGCTGACTTTTAACATTTTTGTTTACTAGATAAAGATGCTCTTTAAGGTCAGGCCAATAATGTCTGGAGATTCCTTGTTAGATGTTGGAAGCAGGGCTATGGCAGGTCATGAGTATATGTGCAGTCCTAGGTACTAGGTATTCACCATGTCCACAGTACATCTTATATGCAGTATATCAGGGAACACTTCATTTGTTAATATTGCTTATTAGGCTGGGTCTTCACCCTTTCTTTTTTTTTAGCTGGGCTCTGCTTCTCTTATAAGCTGGAAAATATTTCTCCTATCAGCTTGCAAGTGATGTGTTAATCCTAGGGCTCAATTACAGCAGATGCAGTCGATAAGTTTTTAAACACAGTATGAAAAACACAGTACATGCAAATGCATGTTAATGTAACTCATTTAAAAAAAAAAAATCATAAATGTTGCTTTTCAGCATTTCTGCAGTGCTTTTTGCGGTGCTTTCCGCATTTTTGGACGCGCGTTTTTCCAGCGATTTTACCGCGATTTTGCAGCAATTTGCTTTCTGCGTTTTTTTTACACTGTATATAGCTGGTTGCTAAGAAGGGGGCTGGGAAGCCGGCCGCCACATCCTTAACAACTGATAAGTCATCAGTTGTTAGCGGGCTTCCAACTGATGTAAAAAAAAAAATGTAAAAAAAAAAAAAAAGAATTACGGCTAAAAAAATATTGAGAGAAAAAAACGGCGTGGGGTCCCCCCCAGGTCCATACTAGGCCCTTGGGTCTAGTATTGATTCTACCAAACCCTTATCTGAGCATGCTGCCCAGCAGGTCAAGAAAGGGTGGGGACGAGCGAGCACCCCCCCTTCTCTACCATACGAGGCCGCATGCCCTCAACATGGGGGGATGGGTGCTTTGGGGCAGGCAGGGCTCTATGCCCCCCACCCCAAAGCACCTTGTCCCCATGTTGATGAGGAGAAGGGCCTCTTCCCGACAACCCTGGCCATTGGTTGTCGGGGTCTGTGGGCGGGGGGCTTATCGGAATCTGGGAGCCCCCTTTAATAAGGGGGCCCCCAGATCCCGGCTCCCACCCTATGTGAATGAGTATGGGGTACATTGTACCCCTACCTATTCACCTGGGGAAAAAAGTGTCAATAAAAAAACACACTACACAGGTTTTTAAAGTAATTTATTAGGCAGCTCTGGGGGTCTCTTCTGACTTCTCCGCTCTCTCCGGCCTCTTCTCTGTGCTTTCCGGTGTCTTCCGCTGGGCTCCTCTGATTTCTTCTGCTCTTTTGCCCGCTCTTTTGCTAGCGGTTGCCTGGTCTTCTCCGTTGTCTTCTTGCCTCTTCTCTTCTTCTGATGTTGACTCAGCGCTCTCTCCCGCTGTAATGCCGCGTGCACTGTGCGCAACGACTTATATAGGCAAGGGGTGGGGTCACCGGGTGATGTCATCCGGTGACCCCACCCCTTATGACGTTACAGTCCCATCCTTCCCCCGGATGTGGTGATGTCACATGGGGCGTGGCCTCCAGATGACACAATCCGATTGCCACGCCCCCATTGTTATTTAAGAAATGCAGGACATCGGCGCAGACAGATCAGCGGAACACAGCATCGGAGGAGGGTCGTAGGCGGGAGCAGCAGCAGAGGAAGAAGAAGAGCAGGAAGAAGAAGACAGACGAAGAGCGGAAGAAGAAGCAGGGGGAGAAGGAGAAGACCGGAGGATGAAGATGCGGGAGAAGATGCATATGCTATGTGTGAGAAATAACCTGCTAATATGACAATTTTTTGAAGAAAAATAAAAGAAACAAAAAATCTTGATTTTGCAAAGAATTGTGGGGAAAAACTCACTGTGCCTCTTACTAAATACCTTGGAATGTCTACTTTCCAAAAAGGGGTAATTTGGGGGGTATTTGTACTTTCCTGGCTTGTTAGGGTCTCAAGAAATGAGATGGGCCCTCAGTACTTTCACAAAGACCAAATAATATACACCAATTTGGGTTATTTTTTACCAAAGATATGTAGCAGTATACATTTTGGGCCAAATTTATGAAGAAAAATTACTAATTTGCAAAATTTTATAACAGAAATGGAGAAAAATTAATTTTTTTTAAAGAATTTTCAGTCTCTTTTTCTTTTATAGCGCAAAAAATAAAAAAAAACAGCGGTGAATAAATACCACCAAAAGAAAGCTCTATTTGTGTGAAAAAAAGAACAACAATTTCATATGGGTACAGTGTTGCATGACTGAGTAACTGTCATTCAAAATGTGAGAGCACCGAAAGCTGAAAATTGGTCTGGTTAGGAAGGGGGTTTAAGTGCCCAGTGGGTAAGTGGTTAAAGGAATATTTCATTGTTATTGTTTCACTTTAAGCATTATTAAAATCACTGCTCCTGAAAAAAAACGGTTGTTTTAAAAACTTTTTTTTGCATTGATACATAGGTAGTACCTGGGTCCCCATACACTTTTTATGGCAATAACTGGTGTGTGCACACCTATGAGTCAGTGGCTCAGTGCTTAGGCCAGAAACAGCTAGCATTTGAATTTATTTTGGATGTAGTTTATTGAAATATTCATTAATTACTTTTTATTCCCAGTATGAGCATCTACTATCTAAATGCAACTTCAAAGGGATACCAAGCTGCAATTTTGGAACTCAAGAAAAAACTGCAGAGCGTAAGTATAGATATGATATATTTTATGTACATTACTTCATCATATCCATGCTAAATGTTTGATGGTTATCTCATGAATTTGTTTGACATCTGGTTTAGCAAGCTGAAGAGAATAAAAAGCGCAGTAAAAAAGCAGCAGAAAAAGCAGCAGAACTAGCAGCAGAAGCTCAAGAAGCCAGTAAAGAAAATTCCCCTGGTAAGAATACGGATTACCTTGTTACTAATATTAAGAATAGAAGAAAACCTTGAAACATTACAACATGCTTGTAGGTTACCTGGCTCATGTCTAAATTGGCCCTAGTATGTGTGGCTGTGTATGTATACATGTGAGATAGAGAGCTTAGATTGTAAGGTTCTTAAAATGACCTTGTGTGAAACTTAAAGCGGTTGTAAACCCGCTGACACTTTTTTTATTTTTTTATACACCTGTAAGGGAAAAGGCATAATGAGCTAGTATGCACCGCATACTAGCTCATTATGAAATACTTACCTTAGAACGAGGTGTCAGTAACTCACCTGGTCCACGCCGAGGTCGCTGACATGTTGCCTCGGAGTGTTTTCCGGGTATCGCGACTCGAGCGATGTGAGTGGCTGGAGCCGCGATGTCGTCACTCCCGCGCATGCGCACGGGAGACTTCTTCCCGGCAAGGTTCGGATTCTGCTGGCCTTTCAGCGGAGAATCCCCCGTGCGCATGTGCCGCTGCAGTCAGCGGCGCATTGCACGGGGAATATCTCCTAAACTGTACAGGTTTAGGAGATTTTTTTTTATCTACAGGTAAGCCTCATTATAGGCTTACCTGTAGGTAAAAGTCATTTTTTTTACTTTACAACCACTTTAGGTGAAGACTAGGAGATTTTAGGACTACCTAGAAACTAGCACAAGTATGTGCTTGTGTACGGCTTTGGTTCATCGGGTAAGATCCATGAATAATGCTATGGATACCGTCACTAAAAGGGACAGGCAGATGTGTTGTTTTTTTGGATTTCGGATGTGTAATTGACCCTTTAACTTTCACTTTAAGCTTGGCTTACAGCAACAGCACCCCAATCTGATTTGTCTGAACGTGGAATAAAAGGCTTTTTCCTGATTGAAATAAATCAGATTGGGTTGCTGTATTTAAGCAAACCTAAATGTAAGTAGTAACAGATCAACTACACATCCAAAATATGTGATATCAGAATATTGTGTCACTGAAGCCATCTGTGAAAATGTAGATGTATGGATTTGATTCACTAGCACTTAAAGTGGTCCTAAAGCCTAAACATTTTTTACCTTAATGCATTCCTTGCATTAGGGTAAAAAATGTTTAGGCATCAGCATCCCCCCTCACCCCCCTTTTACTTACATGATCTCTCATTCGATCCAACACTGTGCATGTCTGCATCTCTTCTCCCTCCTCACTTCTGGGTCTCACTGGCTTTACTGGTGCACTGGGAGCCAATGGCAATGGCAAACTGTCAATCAAAGCCAGTGACGAGGGAGCGGGGACAAGTCCTGCTGTTTGTATAAATGGGCGCAGCAGCGGGGCTCAAGAGCGAGCACGCACAAGTGCCCCCATGGGAAGTGGCTTCTCATGGGGACACTAAACAGAGAGGCGGTTCATGGCCGCTCTGTGCAATCTCCATTGCACAGAGCAGGTAAGTATAGACATGTTTGTTATTTTTAAAACAAATGTTACCTTTACAATCGCTTTACGTTTCTACTTATGTTATCACACAAGATTCACACATATTTATAAGACACACATTTTCCCAGTTAAATTCTGTTAGAAAATGAGCGAATCTTGATGATTGCTGTGATCATAGTGTGTGAAAAAATGGACTGCTTAGGGCTTGTTCACACATACAGCCTTGGAGGTCGTAAAACCAGGTGGTTAAAGAGGGAGTCCGGCGAATTTTTAAAAAAAAAAAGTCAGCAGCTACAAATACTGCAGCTGCTGACTTTTAAAATATGGACACTCACCTGTCCAGTGCGCCCGCGATGTCGGCCCCAAAAGCTGATCTGTTGATCGGCTCTCGGGTGCTGCCGAGAGCCGTCTTTGGTATGGGAATCAGGAAGTATGGAAATCAGGAAGTATGGGAATCTCCTTGCGGCTTCACTTCCGGTTCCCTACTGCGCATGCGTGAGTCGCGCTGTGCAATAAGGACTCTCCCTGCTGTCTCTGGGATCCGTGTGTTTCCCAGCAGACAGCGGGGGGATGACAGGAAGTGGCGTAAATACCCGCAGATTCTGCGGCTATCTATGTCCGGAAGTGGGTGCAGATACCTGTATTATACAGGTATCTGCACCCCCCTCCCCCCTGAAAGGTGCCAATTGTGGCGCCAGAGGGGGGGGGGGTTCCGATGAGCGGAAGTTCCACTTTAGGGTGGAGCTCCGCTGTAAGCTGCAGTTTTTTTATTTTTTATCAATTTCAGAATTTACTTTTAGATTTTTTCTTATACATAATATACAAACAAAAGAAAAACAAACAAAAAGGAAAAGAGAAGAGCAAAAAAACCCACCGAAAAATGAATCAATTAGCTAGATATTTTCCAATTTTCCAAATACAATCAGGCTCCTCTCCAATGTTCCTCTTTGCTTCCTCTATTGATCTATGCAGTAGTACACTTCTCTAAGTATTACCTGTGTGGTCCTTTAAATCTGAGAGTATTTCTCTGCAGGCAAACAGTGGTAATTTCTGTTGTTTTTCTTGCAACGTATCCACGTGTTCCCACAACCTCAAAAATCATATAGTGACATAAATCTTGCCGTGCCTCCCTCTACTTAACAATAATACATTCCTTTAACTATGTTATTTACAAAAAAAAATGTGATGTTAAATCACACAGTAAAGGAATGTATTATTGTTAAGTAGAGGGAGGCACAACAAGATTTATGTCACTATATGATGAGGTTGTGGGAACACTTTTGTTTGCAGCTACCCATATAGTATTACACGTTGACTCTAGGATAATTGGTATTTGCTATTAAGGGAGTGCGGGATAACACACACACATCTTCACTTTCAATAAGGATTTTATTATTCATTTTTAATTGATCGCATACTAGGTTAATGATAAACTGCTTTTCTATTAACATATTTTAATTTGTCACATCAAAGATCCTATGTTTCCAATAAGAAGGATGCTAATTCTACTCACTTTACATAAGATTTAACTTGTAAGTAAACCTGGTGATGCACAACGTTTTTGCCCTGCCCCTCTTCAATTTATACTCAGCACTGCCCTGTTCTCATGAACCCTGTATTCAGTGTATACTTGCTATCAGCTCTATATGCAGATCATGCCAGCTAAGATGCACAATATACAACAATAGCATATTTGGTTTGCACCAGTTGCACATGTGCCACACTTAGGCCTGATTCACATCTATGCATTTTTAGTGCTTTTTGCATTTTGCAGATTTGCACTACATCCATTTAACATGGTTTCCAATGGAACATGTTCTGTAGAGCAAATCTGCAAAATGCAAAAAGCACTAAAAATGCATAGGTGTGAATCCAGCCTTAGTGGGGAACATTGTGTATAAATGGTAGAAGAGAAAAGTGATTAAATTCTATGTTTTAATTTTTTTTGTAATATTAGTAAAACCTTTTGCACTCAAATTCCTGTATTGATGGTGTCTGAATTACCATTTGTATGTACAGTTTTATTGTTGCATCATTATTAAAAAATATGAGCTTGAAGACAATCAGTGTTGATGTGGTTATGTGAATTATGGCATTTGTATTTCAGGGGGAGGGCCCAATAAGAATGAAAATCCAGGAGCTGGTCCTAAAGGGAAAAATCTGGAAGTTCCCCCTCGTATTGCTGTGACTAAACCACCACCAACTAAAGGACCACCTAAGTCATCATAAAGACCAAGAATTACCCAAAAATCTAGAAATGTGAAAAAATAAAAAAATAAAATATTAATGGTAACAATCAGAATACTAATAGCTACTGTAAAAGGCTTCCAGAATCTATGATTAATACATGTGTATTTGTCCTCTATTGTCGATTAACTCAGTATAAGTATTTCAATGAATAAACCATAATTTTAAAAATTAAAAACTTTTGTTGTATTTCTTATATATGTTATCTAGACCAGTATGTTAGTCACAGTAAAAATATGCCAGAACAAGAATTACTTTCACAGAAGTTATAGTCCTTTATCACAAAGTTACCTAACTCATGCACAAATGCTTTAAAAGAAAAGTCCTACAAGCTGTACACCAGATATGACACTAATGCTCTAAACAAATCCATCCCACCGCACAGAAAGTAATTAACGTCAGTCCACACCTGTCAGTTTTTTTATTGCTGTCTGTGCCCCTGTGAGAGAGATTCACCATCTCTATTTGTCCTGTTTACCATTATCATTGAAAGTGAAAATAAAAGAATATGCCAACTTGTTGAGTTGTCTTCAAAAAAAAGGAAAAAAAGTTATGCCTATAGTTCTAGTTTAATGTCTTACATAGGCAATGTGGCTTTGGCAGAAGTTGCTGCAGAGTTGACTGTGGAAACAGATGATCTAGCCAGGTATTGGATACAACCTTCAGGTTGAAAATACTCTCTCTGAAATGTTTTGCACAGAGATTTTTAATTCAGAGATCTTCTTACAGAGTTTCTTGAGTGGCAAACTATCTCTGGTAGCCTGCGTCTTGACTGTGTCTTACTATTTTAGGTGACATCCCTGGAGGTGATTCATGCTCAACCAAGGTGTAGGGTCTAAGTGACTACTTGGTCTTCATCAGAGCACCCTTCAAGGAGTTATGGGCCAGTAACCTTTAGGCCCCTTGGCTATTTGATGCAAGCTGACACCATGTCAGTGACCACATGATTGCCTCATCAAAGAGTTGCAGGAGCACAGTGGCTTTGTTGAGTGGACAGGAGGAATTATGATGACAGGTCAGTGTTCAGGCAGAGTTCTGAGCAGGCAGCAGGCAGCAGACAGGCCGAAGTTGTGGCAGCAGGAGGCAAGAAAAAATAAGAAATAGACTGAGTTTGCAACAGTTGGAGACACAAGCAGGTCAGCAACATGTAAACAGAACAACAACAATATAATGTACAAGGTAGCTGGCAAGGTGGCACAGCACTGGCCACTTCAAGGAAAACCATTTAAATATCCTCCAGGCATTGTTAGCATGCCCAGCCTCAGGGATGAACGGCAATTCATGCTAACAGACCCTCACATGCTTACACTTATGTGCACAACCAGCAAAGGCCATGAGTTGGTGTGCGCACACATGTAACACACTGCATACAGATGGGATAGGCCATGTCTCTGGCAGTAAAAAGAGGATCTTGAAGATATTGTAACAGTAATATAGGGGTGTTTGGTGTCTGTCTCATTGGTATCTTCTTAGACATTTATGTACCTTTTTAGGTACCTCAACCACAGATAGAATTATGGATTATGTATCTGTTTATAGCTATTTATGACTAGGCCATTTATAAGAGGTCCTAATATGAAGCCTTTTGCATACCCTTCTAGTGGAGGTTTATGACTTGCTGAATTCCTTCTTAGATAGCTTGTGTTCTATCAACCTTCCATGGTTGCTCACCAGAGACATGAGATTTAAAGTGTATGTAAACTCTAGCAAAACATTTCTTCTTTTTCCTCCCTTTTGGTTTGCTAAATGCACAATTGAAAGGGTTTTATTACGTTGTACAGTATATCTGTTTGTTAAGCACAAATAAAATAGCTGCTCATCCAGCTAGAAATGTTGTAAGCTGTACTATCTGCCTCTGAACAGAGTTAGCATTGTTCCTTGCAATCTCTGTGTACTACAAAAACTCTACCCCTGTTGTGGAGAAGAGAGGGAGGCATTATGTAGTCCTAACACAGGATTATGTGAAAAATTTCCAGAAATTTTGATGCGTCGGGAAAACATTTTTTCCCCTGTCGTTTTACAAATTGAAAGTCAATTTGTTACACTTTGTAACTAACAATGTTACCTGTCAATTAAGGCTTGAGAGGTCAGAAACTATCATCTACTGTAACTCAACAATCACCCTACTGTAATAGGAACAGGATGGAGCCCACAAGCAAACTAAACTGAAGCCTTTCCCATGCAGTGACCCCTAGTGGCGGAAATGCTATTTCTCTTGTTTGAGAGCTGCATTGAGAAGTACAGTGTTACTTTAAACTGTATTCCAGGATTTGTTTGTCTTCTGCTGAGAGAACTTGCAATAATTTAGGACTTTTTGTAAAGTCTCAGAAATCTTTCATTAAGGTCTTCATGTTATATAGATTGAATACCATAACATAGCTATAGTATATTACTTATTGTAAAAGAACATTTTCAACATTCTTTCTTCAATTTTTCCAGAAAAAAAACAAAAAATGGCTTTGATAAAAAGTGGAGAAAATAAAACAATTTTTCAATTTTTCTTCTGAGCCTTCCCATCTCTAGTCCTGACACACTCCCAATCCTGTTGTGACAAGACTGCTTAGTGCAGTTGTTGTCACCTTAGGACAGGAAGTGAGTTAATGACAGGATTACTAGGTTAAAATAAAGAACAAAGTGTGAAAAGAAAAAACAAATAGTCACCACAGCTATGAACAGGTAAGCTGTAATACTCTCAGTTTTATTTTTGAGTTTAGTTATGCTTTAAATATAACCATTTCCTGACAGACTCCATGGCAGCCTACGTATGGGTTAATCCCGCCTCTCCTACCTCATAGGACCCCACTCCCATAAATCTTTGCTCCCAGCTAGGTACCGTGTTCCTTTTTTGTCCTCCTCCTTAGGACTAAAGAGGTAGTTCTTACCTTAAGGAGTAGTGATCCAGTCCTGGCGTTTTCCCCTTGCGTTGGCGGTGAAGAGATGGCGGTATTGGAGTCCAGTTGCCCAGCTATTAGCAGGGTGGACACGGGTGATGTTGTGGTGCCCTGAAGAGCTTACTATCCAGTCATTGACTGGCAAGCGGCAATTTGGCCATTCGTCCTCGCTATTAGCAGGAGGCCTTCCACTTTTGATGCCCGGTCGTGCCCGCCTGTGAATGGCGCTTGGAGGGTCAGGTCGGATCGTTCCGTGCTGGATGGGTATCGTATGATGTATTTTTCCATGGCAGCCGGTGTGTATATTTGTTGTATGTCCCTGTTTGTCCTCAAGGATGGCGGCTGGAGCGCATTTGCGTTCCAGTCCGCCGCTGTTCGTCCCTACGGCGCATGCGCACGGCCACGAGCCAGATCGAGGCTTGGCTCGCGCATGCGCAGTCCGGGCGGAACGGCGGTGGCCGCGCATGCGCGCGGACGTCGCAAGGCGGCGCACGACAACGTTCGGAGCGCCGTGACGTCATCAAGGGCGGCAAATTTAAATAGCTGTCAGATACAGCTATGCCCTGGCTTCCAGGGGAATCTATAGACGCCGGTTCTCTTGTCCCTGTAGCGTATCTGTGGAAGGTAGGCTGAACACCCTTTCTGTTCTATGCAGCAATTGTTACTTGCTTCTGCTAGCTATGGGATGTTTATGCATTATGTCTTGCCTGCAGTCTCTGCTGTTTTTCCTTGCCATGGATGTGTCGTCGCCGCCTAGTGGTCAGCCCTTATGCCGCAGGTAGGACGGAATTTTTTTCCTCTACCTGTTTTTGCATGGGTTGTCAGGGTTATTGGGGAAATTATAAGTATTTTGTTCCTGTTCTTTTCTCAGCCCTTCTAGGTCCGATCAACATCCAGCAGCACGTGAAGAGAAATCCAGGTCTCAGCGTGACCAATCAAAGTCAAGATCTTCTTCTAAACATCACACGGACAGATCGAGGTCCGGCTCTAAACATGATTCCCGCCGCCATTCCGGTCGCATGGAGAAAAAAGCCTGCTGGGGGTGTAGGGCTTATGTCCCAGAGGACAGATCTCTCTGCGAAGCATGCTACTCCAGAGCTGCGAAAGAGAGAGGTGCAGGTGACCAGCAGGTGGAAGCACTGGTCAGGAAGGTGGTGCAAGAATCTCTGAGCAGGACAGAGTCAGCCAACATAACCATTCCCCCTTCAGCACCGGCCTCAACTGCGGACGCAGTCGAACTTGAAGTTCCGGGTCCCTCTCAGGAGGTCGAGGTGGATGAATATGGAGCGGGATTCGACTTCTCTCAAGTCCCTCATTTGGTCAGGGCAGTTAAAGATGCGCTAAAATGGGAAGACCCAATAGAGATGCCCTCCAAACAAAAGAAGTATTTTAAACATCTGAAAAAAGAGCGCCCGAATTTCCCTTTCCTAAGCGAGCTTGGTGAAATCATATCTGATGAGTGGGGAAAGGTTGAAAGAAAGAACTCTTTAATCACCAAAGTGGCAAAAATGTACCCATTCAAGAGTGAGGAGGTGAAATATCTGGATTCAGCCCCCCTCATTGATGCGGCGCTCATGAGATTGGTGAGACATGTCACGCTTCCACTGGAAGATACAGTGTCATTCAGAGATGGTTTGGAAAGGAAGATCGACACTGATCTCAAACGGATATATATTACTGCAGGGATGGCCTGCAAACCGGCCTTAGCTCTTGCGGCTTTGTCGAAAGCCATGGAATCATGGACAGATGACGTAGGTGCAACCCTGGGAAGTATATCCGATGATGTGGTCAGGAATTCCCCAGTGCACGAATTGAGGATGGCATCGGCTTTTCTGGGTGAGGCATCCCTGGACATTATCCGGTTGGTATCGCGTGTCATGCTATCCTCGGTCACAGCTAAACGGGCCCTGTGGTTGCGTCCATGGGTGGCGGATCCTGCCTCCAAACAGGCATGGTGCAAGATTCCCTTTGAGGGTTCCTCCCTCTTCGGGAACAAGCTGGACTCGGCCATCACACGCGCTACCGGGGGTAAGTCAGGTTTCCTACCCCAGGATCGTCGTCTCTTGAGCCAGAGAAGAGCTCAACCTAAACATGATCAGGAACGTGCTAGGGACGCACGTCGTTACAGACCTGGCAGGGAATTCAGGAAAAACTGGCGAAGAAATCAACCTTCAGGACAGAAGTCCACAAAAGCCACACCCTCTGGGGGTCGGGATACGACTAAGTCTTTTTGATATGGAGCCTGTCCAGGTGGAGCAGGTAGGAGCACGATTACTCCGTTTCCAGCACGTCTGGGCAGCCTCGGTTCAAGATTTCTGGACAATCAAAACTATATCTACAGGTCATACCTGGACTTTCACCGACCCACCTACACACCGCTTTATTCCCACAGTTCTTCCACAGTCAGAAGAGAAGAGGGAAATTCTATTATCATACACGGACTCTCTGATATCTCAAGGGGCCGTCATTCCGGTACCAGTAGAAGAAAAATTTCAGGGAATATATTCTCCCCTCTTCATGGTTCTCAAAAAGAACGGGTCTTGGAGGCCAGTCATCGATCTAACATATTTGACCTCCTTCATCCAGAAGGAGAGGTTCAAGATGGAGACTCTCTTGACCATAAGTCAAAAGATTCAGCCAGGGGATTGGATGGTCTCAGTAGACCTGAAGGATGCGTATTTTCATGTTCCAATCGCGAAGAATTTTCAGCAATACCTCAGGTTCGCAGTGGAGCAGAGACATCTCCAGTTCACCTGTCTTCCTTTCGGGCTGACAACATCGCCTCAAGTGTTTTCAAAAGTACTTCTGGCAGTGGTAGCCCTAATCAGGGTCAAAGGTGTCCGGTTACACCACTACCTGGACGATCTACTCCTGCTCTCGCAGGACAGAGACCAGCTTTGTGTACATCGGGACCAAGTCATCTCGGTCTTGACGGAGTTCGGCTGGTTGTTGAACAGGGAGAAGAGTCAGTTGGATCCGACCCAGTCCCTGATATTCCTAGGGGCGCAGTTCGACACGGTAAAGAGTACCATTTCCTTACCCA
Organism: Lithobates sylvaticus; assembly: GCA_028564925.1. NCBI lineage: Eukaryota > Metazoa > Chordata > Amphibia > Anura > Ranidae > Lithobates > Lithobates sylvaticus. The sequence continues at coordinate 307,982,942 of CM053026.1, read as the reverse complement.
TGGAGAAGATCCCAGTAATTCAAGACAGGATTCGGCTCGCCCTGGCATGTCCTCGCCTCAGGGCATCATATTGCCTCAGAGTTATCGGCACCATGGTGGCCACGGCTCCCATGGTAAAATGGGCACAGTGGAGGATGCGACCCTTCCAAAAGGGTTTTCTTCAGCAATGGATCCCAGAGTCACAAGATCACTTTGTCAGAATGACCCCGTCCATGAGGGAGTGTCTTCCATGGTGGCTTCATCAGGAGAATCTCCTCAAGTGCCACTCTATTGCTCCAATCTCCTGGATTGTGGTGACGACGGATGCCAGCAACAGCGGCTGGGGAGCCCTCTGTCTATCAGAAGTAGCCCAAGGGAAATGGGACTTCCCATCTCAAGGGATAGTGTCAAATGTCTTGGAACTCCGAGCTGCCTTTCAAGCTCTTCAAGCCTTCCGTCACCTGATTTTAGGAGCTTCGGTTCTGTTGAGGTTGGACAACACGACCGCGGTAGCCTACATCAAGAGACAAGGGGGTACACGCAGTCTAGATCTACTAGAGGAGGTCAGTCCGATTATGGTTTGGGCCCAGGCGAATTTGTCGAATCTAATGGCTGTTTACCTCCCCGGAGTCCAGAATGTCCAGGCGGACTTCCTCTCAAGAGTAGCATTGGACAACAACGAGTGGTCCCTCCACATAGAAGTGTTCAATTGGATTCTGTCTCTAGGAGTAACACCGGAAGTGGACCTCTTTGCATCACCCTGCAATGCGAAACTCGAGAAGTATTACACGAGGAATCGTTGTCCCCAAGCTTATGGGATAGATGCGTTGACGGACCAGTGGAGGTTTCTCAAGGCGTATGCCTTTCCCCCAGTACCGGTCATTCTCCGTTTTCTGTCAAGACTCCGCTGGGAAGAAGCCGAAGTAATAGCGGTAATTCCATATTGGCCCAACAGGCCATGGTTTCCTCTCCTGACGCAGCTCAGTTGTCGGGACCCAGTCCCTCTTCCTCCCAGGCCAGATCTCCTGCTACAGGGAGCATCGCTTCACCCATGTCCATCCCATCTCCACCTGATGGTCTGGTGGTTGAAAGGGAAAGGTTGACAGCCTTAGGATGTCCTGACACAGCAATTGAAACCTTGATGAGTGCCAGGAGAGCAGGTACTAACGGAGTGTACCAAAGAATCTGGGCAAGATTCGTGAGTTTCATCCCTACTGTTGGAGGTTCATTTAAGGACCCAAGAATATCGGACATTCTGAGTTTCCTGCAGACAGGCCTGGAGTTGCCCTTGGCCGTTAGCTCTCTTAGAGTTCAGGTCTCTGCGATTTCTGCATTCACAGGCGTTGCTTGGGCAAAACATCCTCTCGTCAGGCAATTCTTTAAAGGTGCAACAAGACTTAGACCTCAAAGGAGGCCAAGATTCGCCAAGTGGGATCTTCCCCTCGTTTTGGACTTCTTTTCAGGAGAAGATTTTCGACAAACGGATCAATTGTCCATCAAAGATCTTTTTCTCAAGACGGTGTTCCTGGTGGCCATAACATCTGCCAAGAGGGTATCTGAGATCAGCTCTCTGGGTTTCAAAGAACCGTTTATCACCTTTTTTCCTGATAGGGTGGTCTTGATCCCTATGTTGGGATCAAATCCCAAAGTGACGTCCGTCTTTCATGAGAATCAAGAAATAGTTCTCCCAACATTCCATTCATCTGATGATTCTAGTATCCATCCTCTAGATGTCGGAGAAATCCTAAGAGTCTATCTGGAAGCAACGGCTCCCTTCCGGAAATCGGATTACCTTTTCATCTACTTCCAAGGGAAAAACAGAGGATTACGTGCTTCCTCCAGATCCATATCAGCCTGGATTGTCCAGGCTATTCAAAGGGCGTATACGGCTAAGGGTCTGGTTCCTCCAGAAGCGGTGACGGCACACTCGACTAGAAGTGTTTCAACGTCTTGGGCAGCTTCCCGTCATGTGTCTGCAGAAGTGATTTGCAGAGCGGCATCATGGTCATCGATAAATACATTTATGACGCACTATTGTGTTGAGCCAGCGGCTCTTTCCTCAGTTAATTTTGGTTTGAATGTCTTATCTGTTGACGGTGCCAATTAAACCTTTTTTCTGTTAACCAGCAATATTTCCCACCCGGGAGTGTATGGCTAGTTATTTCCCATACGTAGGCTGCCATGGAGTCTGTCAGGAAAATGGAAAATTTATATCAAATACTTACCGTAATTTTCCTTTCCTGATGGACTCCATGGCAGCAGGAGTTCCCTCCCATTGCTGGAGTAGGCTAAGTTATGGAACACGGTACCTAGCTGGGAGCAAAGATTTATGGGAGTGGGGTCCTATGAGGTAGGAGAGGCGGGATTAACCCATACGTAGGCTGCCATGGAGTCCATCAGGAAAGGAAAATTACGGTAAGTATTTGATATAAATTTTCCATTTTTTGTTACTAACTTGCACATTTTGGGGAAATGAGGGTGGCACTGTGTTATTTATGACTTTCCTAACAAGTCAGTGGTCTAAAAGAAATACTGACCGAAAATGTATTAAATGTAAGATACTTCATGGTAAATTTTGGCTTCTGCATCTGTTATTGTCACAAACCAGTTGTAACTCTGAACAGAAGGTGATGAAATGTAATATGCCACATTAACATTTTAACACATTACACTGAGCCAGACATGTTCACAGGATAGAAACCCATACTGAGCATCTGGACAAAACTGTGTGGAATTAAAACACTAAAGATGTCTGTTTTTTTTTCTTTATCGTGTTTGCTCTTTTTTTGGTAAATGTTCAAAGTTATATTATGTTATGTTATTATTAGAATATTTTTTCCTGTACACACACCATTTTGTTATTTTGTTTTTACTACTGATCTGAAATCATATCCTATACTTTCTGAAGCATTCTAGGAATTTACTTGTTACCTTTACACAATACCATAGTGTTTGATTAGACTTTATATATTTTTAGGACATGACATTAAATATTAAGCTTGTGGTAATATCTTGTGTTACCCTTCATATTCTATAGTTCTATCCAGGGTAAAGAGATATTTAACATTGTAATTTATGGGTCATTTATTACAGACATAAGCCCTGGTTAAAACAAGCCTTTTAATATTGATTTTTTTAATAACAGGTTTTGTTAAGCATGTTTTTAAGGTGCAATTTGCCGTCAATATCAACAATACCAAGCACCATTAAGAAGTCCTTGCCGTTAAATACAATTTTCATCGATTTTTTTTAAATCCTATTGTAAATTTTACCATTTATTCTGAAATTACTTTTTGTGGCTCTCTGTAATCTAACTAATAATTGTGAGTTATTCTAAATCATTCATTTTTTAACCTCTTTAAAAAATATCTTGGTGTTTCATATTACATAACTTATTAAGTAGATAGCGATACTAAATCTTTTTTAATATAGTGTTTTTTTAATTTTGATCAGAGAGATAAAAGACACAGTTTTAAATGATGTTAACAATAATAATACTAATAGTGTTATACCAGTTAGGTAACAACAGGAGAAAGAATTCTAGCTCATATCAGTTGGCATGTGGTTGCCATCATCCCTTCTGATAAATACAGATTCGAAAAGACCTCTATTTGGTGGGATTTTGCGGGCAACAATAAGAAAAAAAGGAATTTATAAAAATATTTAATTTATTGTACAAAATCTTGACATCATTTTTAAAGAATATACATCACAAAGAAGAAACAAAACAATATACGATCTGAATATATTCTAAAAACAATATTTAGTGAAAGAATGATACTATCCGCTTGTTGATCCCAGGACCTCCAGATGACTGGTGGTAACAGAATAAACGGGTCATCGTATATTGTTTTGTTTCTTTTTTGTGATGTATATTCTTTAAAAATATGTCAAGATTTTGTACAATAAATGAAATATTTTTATAAATTCCTTTTTTTCTTATTGTTGCCCGCTAAATCCCACCAAATAGAGATCTTTTCAAACAGGTAACAGGAGAACGCACTGCTAAAATTAAATATATATATATATGTTTTAGACTAGTACCCCTGCTCATATTACTGTGTCTTGTACAATAGATAGGTGTGACTTGTAGTTTATTATTTAACATTATGTCAGATTATGTGACACCAGCACAATGCAAAGTGCCATTAGTTTAAACACATTCAGAGACGCTCAAACCATAAATCTAACAGGTCAAGGATTGCAATAAAGTAACTGCCTCACACACCTTTCACAATGGTACGGAAATTTAAAAGCAAGATGGAGAACCTTATGGAAAACGGTATGTGGAAAATGTGATAATTTTTTCTTTTTATTGCAAACTTTGGTTTTAGTAATGATGCTGTAACTGTAATGTATTTAATTGCCTAGATGGCAGTGTGTTTTCTTGATTTCTGTAACTGTAATGTTTTTTTTTTTTTAATATATTACACTTTGTATGACAAAGTTATGTATAACTAAAATAAACTTTCAAAATACCTGTAAACATACTGTAAGCTGGGCTTCAATTTACACATCTTAGTGTCTTATATATATTTTGGTTTATCCACAAATTTAGGTTACATTGGACATACTCTAGTCTAGTAAAAGACATAGTAAGACATACAGCTTTCTGTACAGTACAGTGTACATTTAATAAGGCGTTGAAACTATAATCATTGTAACCAGTCCGCAATGATTTAACACTTTTTGCTAATATTATATAGAAATAAAATATTATTGCATAAAGGTTTCTATAAAAAGATGACTAGCTCTTGCCATAAAATGGTGTGCACAACACATACAATATTTCCTTTGCATTTCAACAGGGTAGTTAGTTCTTTAAAGTGACTGCCCATAATTTTGTACTTGCAACAACACAGTTAAGTACTGTCCATGATACTTTTTGAGTTGTATTAATGATTAAATTTTGATCCAGAACACAGAAATAAGCATGTAGGCAGGTGCAGGGCCGCCAATGGGGGGGGGGGGGGGGGGGGGGGGGGGGGGGGGGGGGGGGGGGGGGGGGGGGAACCACTGGTCCTTATTTAAGGGGCCCAAACAGCAGGGGGAATCAATGTGGTGGATCAATTATAGGAATAATGCCCTATGTGGAATGCCCTGCAGCAGCTGAAAGGCGGTTTCTATCCCTCCCGCTGGCTTTTAGCTGCCAGACACAGGGCATCGTTCCTGTAATTGCTACCCCAGCCAGCGTAGTAAAATAAAAAAAAAATGTTTTTTTATTAAAAAAAATAGTAACACATTGTTGTAAAAAAAGTGTTTTAAAAAAAAATGTAAAAAAAAAAATGTGTAATTAACATTTTTTTTTTAAATTGTAAAAATTATTTAAAAAAAATATGAAAAAAATAATTTAAATAAATTATGATAACATTAAAAAATTGTAAAAAATTATTTTTAAAAACAGATAATTTAAAAAAATGAAGGGCTCATTCACATTCACATTTTCTGGCGCATACAGTATAAATGAGATGTTTTTTTGTGCGACTGTACAAAAATAGCTGCAGGTTCTTACTTGATAGGTGTGCAGGTGTGGATGAGTGGCCCCAAATGCACATTGTCAATGTTCGGGGGCCATACACCTGCATCCACACGGCTGTCAGATGAGGACCTGAGGCTGTGTTCGTACAGTTGCTGCATCCCCATAGCGTAATGTAGGCTGCCTGCACACAGCAATAGCCACATTTAAAAGAAAAACACTGATACAAACTGTACAGGCCATAACACCTATGTGAATGAGCCCCAATTTACACACAGAATGCTTTACTAACTCAATACAGTTAATCTTTTACATTTATCAGGAATTTTGTACGTTATGTTATGTTTGTGTCCGCTAATAATGATTTTAGTGTATTTTTTGTGAAAATATTGTTTTGATGTGTTTGGAGGGGCAGTAGGCTGTATTGGGCCAGCAGCCTTGGACAGATTCGGTTAGCCTTCCGCTAGTACACACGAGCAGAATTTCCGTCGGAAAAATCTTGAATGTTTTTTCCGATGGAATTTCGCTCAAGCTTGGCTTGCATATACACGGTCACACAAGTTCTCTGAACTTTCGACCACCAAGAACGCAGTGACGTACAACACGATGAGCCGAGAAAATTAAGTTCAATGCTTCCGAGCATGCGGCAAATTGTTTTCGAGCATGCGTATGAATTTTGCGCGTCGGAATTGGTACAGATGATCGGAATTTCCGATCTGAACTTTTTCCTTAACGAAAAATAGAGAACCTGCTCTCAATCTTTTGCTGGCGGGAATTCCACCAGCAGATGTCCGATGGAGCATACACAATTTCCAACCAAAAGCTCACATCAGACTTTTGCTGGCGGAATTTACGATCGTGTGTTCGGGGCATTAGCCTACCTGTAGATGGCTTCATGCCATTATTGCATGAGAGAAGGAGTCTTGTAAGGAAATTGATCCCTTAGTGATTCGGTACACTGCCTTGAAAGATGAAAGTAGCCTGATTGGACACTGAACTGTAATGGAACTTTGGCGTCTATCTTAGGTGAGGGAACCTTTTAGATAAGGAACCACGTGTCATTTTCGAGTGTGTGGTAGGTAGAGGAACTGACTTATGAGGGACAGTGTTTAGCACAAGGTCAGGTTCCAGGTGAAGAGGGTCAACTCAGGCTAGCCTTCAGGCAACGACTCCACCTCAGACATAAATTTAGGTGCTTCTAAAGTCGAAGGTTTTTTTTTTTTTTAACCTTAACGCATTCACCACATTAAAGTTAAGAAAAAAAACTTCCACTGTCAGTCACTTTAATTAACAGGTAACTTTATTCTAAAAACAGGGACACAGACAAGGAAACAAAGCCTTGCAACTATATAGGTTGCAAATTGTGCAGCCATATCAATCTTTTAAAAATGATCACACATTCAAAAGGAAACTTCAGTGTTACTTGATCATACAGCTGCGCCGCCAGTATTGTGGTTGTAGCAAGGTCTTTGGCCTTGTCCAGTCTAATGAGAACTTTCCAGGCCAAAGGTAGCTGACATCCTTCTGCATGTGGTGGGTTGTGAGGCATAGTGGGTGCAAGGTGGAGAAACTTCTTGGATGTAAAAGAGGTTTTATTTCTCTTAACAGTCCTTTTTGTGTTTGTGGGGGAAAGAAGGTTAGGGCTAGGACACCCTTAAGTAGCTGTAAATTAAATTGGCAGACTCCAAGACTTCAATAGAAGAACAGCTGTGCAGGGAAAGGCCCCAGCAAGGCACCACATCTGCACATGCAGGAATGCTGTCTCCTATGGCAACAGTCTTTAACAGTTCCTAACTCAAACGTAACAGTTCTTTCAGCTTCACTCCAACTGCCTATTGTAGTTCTTCAACACTTGAGCTCCCGTTCTCTCACTAGAGCCTCTGATTCACTAACTCTGAATCCTTTGAGCTCCTCCAAGCGTCACCCCCGCTCCCGTGCTGGGTCCGTAGCTTAGCACTCCAGATACTTCTCAAGCTTCACCCCTGCTGACTGGCTCGTCCCTAACTTGACACACAAGGCTGCTCTGCAAGCGTCACCTCTGCTGGTTGGCTCCCTGACTTGATCACTGCCTGAAGTTTCCCCACCATGCCCGTTTGGGGAGAATGCTGCTCCGGTACTTGCTTCAGTTACTCACTGTGGTCCCTGGTAGTAAGATGGTTGGTCCCTTTGTGGCGACAGCGTCCTTTCTACCTCTGACCACTGACAGGTTCTCCGGCCTGCAGAACCAACCCTTGTGGTTGAACAGCAAAACGCAATTCCAACCCTGTGCTGCTCTCTTACATCTGGATAGGCCCTCACTCAGCCTAGAAGCCAGATGCCCCCAGGATAGGCAGAATCTCCGGCCTAGCAGCCTGGGGCACATGACACAGCCGTCCAGGTGGCTCAGAATATAGATCACCTGACTCCACACGAATATATAGGTTCTCCCAGCAGGCTAAGAAAACCCCTGCCTATTGGCTGAAATACCCCACATACCCATAACTTGAACTTGGGTTGCCCTTCTCATGTCTAGTACCACCAAGTACCCGGCTACCTAGTGGTAGAAGAGAAAAGTGCAACAAGGCCAAACTTAGCGAGAAATCAATAGATATCTATCAATCAACCAGGATAACTACTCCTGGCAAGTAAATTTGTGAGGAGCTCCCTGCCTAAACTACAGGGTGCTACATCCTCCCCCTGCCCAAGAAACTACGTCTCAGAGCTTGCAGAAAAATAATTTGAGCTCCCAAGCCTGAGAACAAATGTCCTGGCAAAAACTGGGATGGGTGGGGAAACAAGAAAAGAGTTAACAATATAACAATATGAAATAAACATATGTGTGGTGTACCAGATGCAAATAGTTGGTCATGTATGACATTCAAGTATCAAAAATAGTTATTTACATTTTTGAAGTCAAGTAAAGCAATAGTATTGCCACCTAACTATCTATCTAATATATACAGTGGTAACAAATATACAGAGGGGTAGTGTTGTTATCCAGCTAGATCCCTGTCTCTCCTTAGCCAAGGAAAATGCACCGACACAGCAACACCTTAAAGAGAAAAATCAAAACAATGCAAATGCATCCTACCCTACAGGAGCATAGTGCAATATGTACACATTGATTTGAACTGATCCTCAACCAAGGGCAGCATGAAACATGAGAACATCCTATACATGTCTACATTATTTACATCATGAAAAAGAAGGACCCATTCCTGCTGAAAATGACACCCCCTTTCCTAATTATCATAGAACTTCAACAAAGTCCACAGATCGCTCTTCGGGGTGAAACACCCCAACAACTTTAGTTTTTGGCCAACATGGCTCAGATGATCACTTTCTGTAACTGCCGACAGCATCCAGTCCAGCACAGTCCTGGCAATACAGCTTTCTGGGGTGTTCCCCATTAACAACACTTTAAATGGGTGTGTAAGGTGTCTGTCAGCGTAGCGTCCTTGACATCACACAAGCCATATTTGTAATCCACAAGGTAATGGTATCACTTTGATGAGACTTCACCAATAAAATCTGGGATCTGGCAGTGTTAAATCTTCTCCCTTGGCATTTACAGTGACAACATAATATTTAGCATCTTTCTTGTCTGGCCTGCGGAGGATCACGCTGTCTAGATTAATTTTACGGCCATTGCCCCAGGTATTTAGCACTGAGAGTTATTTCCCTGACATCTTCGGTGTCAACTTCAGAAAGTTGGTCTTTAGAGGAATCTGAAGGAATTCACAGACGGCTTCATCCACCCATTGCGTTTCTCTCTCCAGAATCTCCACTTCCAGGTGTGAAGGAATGTAGGAGGAAATGTACGAATATAAGTACCCATAGTCTTCTGCCACTTGCTTTATAATTATACGCTGAATTTTTGACAGCCAAGGCAGGGTCTTAGGGTCTCCGTACCGGGGTAAAACACGGGCATTTGGGGCACACAGGACTGCACACCCAGCAACCACATCTGGCTTACGATCAGCTTTTGGGTTGTCAGAAGCAGGGGTGTACCTAGAGCATTTGGCACCCAGAGCGGCTCCCATATCTGGCACCCCCCACTTTAAAATGTAAAAGCACCCCACTGTGCCCCCTGCATACCTCTGCATCCCTGATTATCTCTTTGTCACTACTTTGTACCCCTTCTCCACAACTGGACCCCTTTACATTACACAGCCCTCCCCGCAGCTCTGGACTTCTTTAAATTACACAGCACCTCTGGACTCCTTTACATTACACAGAACCCTGCACCCCTTTACATTATACAACCCCCTGCACCTCTAGACCACTTTACATTACACAACCCCCTGCACCTCTGGACTCCTTTACATTACACAGCCCTGCACCTCTAGACCCCTTTACATTACACAACCCCCTGCACCTCTAGACCCCTTTACAGTACACAACCACCTGTACCTCTAGACCCCTTTACATTATACAACCCAGTGCACCTCTGCACCCCTTTAAATTACACAGCCCTGCACCTCTATACCCCTTTACATTACACAACCCCCTACACGTCTGGACTCCTTTACATTACACAGCACCCTGCACCCCTTTACATTACAAACCCCCCTGCACCTCTGGACTCCTTTACATTACTCAACACCCTGCACCCTTTACATTACACAACCCCCTGCACCTCTGGACCCCTTTACGACACTCGTCGTAGTGTTGTATGTAAGGATGGGCCCGGTGCTTGATGCGAACCCATGTTCGCATCGAGCACCGGGTGTTCGCTCGCTCGGCGAGCCCAGAACTATTTTGGCCGCTCGCATCACATTCGTGTGATGCGAGCGGCCCCGCAATGCATTGCGGCCGGCGCGGCCGGCGCAGTGCATTGCTGGCTGATGATTGGCCAAGCATGCACTGTGACCCCGCATGCTTGGCCAATCACAGCGCCGGAAACTCGGAGAGCCATAATTGGCTACAGGCAGGACGCCTGTAGCCAATTACAGCTCAGGGGCTTTAGTACACGCCCCCTCTTATAAAAGTCCGCCACGCCGTCGGCGCCGGTCACATGCGTTCCGGCGTTAGAGAGAGCAGGCTCATTCTGTGTCACTCTGCTAGATTCATTTAGAAAGATTCATTTAGAAAGATTCATTTAGAAAGATTTGCTTCTACTTTGCTAAACCATTGCTACCTGTCATTGATCGTCCATTGCTGCTGCTGGTTAGTGTGTTTTTAGCTGCTGCTGGGGGTTAGTCTGGTGCATGTCTTACTGTTAGTACAGTATTTCAGTAGTACCAACCGCAGTGCTGTTAGTACAGCACTGCACCCCAAAAGCACCCATAGGGCTTGTAGTGTGTTCGTGGCAGGCACTGGCAGCAAACAGAGCTCCTATATTTTGTTCCCAGAAGCACCTATAGGACTTGTAGTGTGTTCGTGGCAGGCACTGGCAGCAAACAGAGCTCCTATATTTTGTTCCCAGAAGCACCTATAGGACTTGAAGTGTGTTAGTCCCATCACACAGAGCTATATTTTATTCCCAGAAGCACCTATAGGACTTGTAGTGTGTTAGTCCCATCACACAGAGATCCTATATTTTGTTCCCAGAAGCACCTATAGGACTTGAAGTGTGTTAGTCCCATCACACAGACCTATATTTTCTTCCCAGAAGCACCTATAGGACTTGAAGTGTGTTAGTCCCATCACACAGAGATCCTATATTTTGTTCCCAGAAGCACCTATAGGACTTGAAGTGTGTTAGTCCCATCACACAGAGCTATATTTTCTTCCCAGAAGCACCCATAGGACTTGTAGTGTGTTAGTCCCATCACACAGAGATCCTATATTTTGTTCCCAGAAGCACCTATAGGACTTGAAGTGTGTTAGTCCCATCACACAGACCTATATTTTCTTCCCAGAAGCACCTATAGGACTTGAAGTGTGTTAGTCCCATCACACAGAGATCCTATATTTTCTTCCCAGAAGCACCTATAGGACTTGAAGTGTGTTAGTCCCATCACACAGAGCTATATTTTCTTCCCAGAAGCACCCATAGGACTTGTAGTGTGTTAGTCCCATCACACAGAGATCCTATATTTTGTTCCCAGAAGCACCTATAGGACTTGAAGTGTGTTAGTCCCATCACACAGACCTATATTTTCTTCCCAGAAGCACCTATAGGACTTGAAGTGTGTTAGTCCCATCACACAGAGATCCTATATTTTGTTCCCAGAAGCACCTATAGGACTTTAAGTGTGTTAGTCCCATCACACAGAGCTATATTTTCTTCCCAGAAGCACCTATAGGACTTGAAGTGTGTTAGTCCCATCACACAGACCTATATTTTCTTCCCAGAAGCACCTATAGGACTTGAAGTGTGTTAGTCCCATCACACAGACCTATATTTTCTTCCCAGAAACACCTATAGGACTTGAAGTGTGTTAGTCCCATCACACAGAGCTATATTTTATTCCCAGAAGCACCTATAGGACTTGTAGTGTGTTAGTCCCATCACACAGAGATCCTATATTTTGTTCCCAGAAGCACCTATAGGACTTGAAGTGTGTTAGTCCCATCACACAGACCTATATTTTCTTCCCAGAAGCACCTATAGGACTTGAAGTGTGTTAGTCCCATCACACAGAGATCCTATATTTTGTTCCCAGAAGCACCTATAGGACTTGAAGTGTGTTAGTCCCATCACACAGAGCTATATTTTCTTCCCAGAAGCACCCATAGGACTTGTAGTGTGTTAGTCCCATCACACAGAGATCCTATATTTTGTTCCCAGAAGCACCTATAGGACTTGAAGTGTGTTAGTCCCATCACACAGACCTATATTTTCTTCCCAGAAGCACCTATAGGACTTGAAGTGTGTTAGTCCCATCACACAGAGATCCTATATTTTCTTCCCAGAAGCACCTATAGGACTTGAAGTGTGTTAGTCCCATCACACAGAGCTATATTTTCTTCCCAGAAGCACCCATAGGACTTGTAGTGTGTTAGTCCCATCACACAGAGATCCTATATTTTGTTCCCAGAAGCACCTATAGGACTTGAAGTGTGTTAGTCCCATCACACAGACCTATATTTTCTTCCCAGAAGCACCTATAGAACTTGAAGTGTGTTAGTCCCATCACACAGAGATCCTATATATTTTGTTCCCAGAAGCTCCTATAGGACTTTAAGTGTGTTAGTCCCATCACACAGACCTATATTTTCTTCCCAGAAGCACCTATAGGACTTGAAGTGTGTTAGTCCCATCACACACACAGACCTATATTTTCTTCCCAGAAGCACCTATAGGACTTGAAGTGTGTTAGTCCCATCACACAGACCTATATTTTCTTCCCAGAAACACCTATAGGACTTGAAGTGTGTTAGTCCCATCACACAGAGATCCTATATTTTGTTCCCAGAAGCACCTATAGGACTTGAAGTGTGTTAGTCCCATCACACAGAGCTATATTTTCTTCCCAGAAGCACCCATAGGACTTGTAGTGTGTTAGTCCCATCACACACAGAGATCCTATATTTTGTTCCCAGAAGCACCTATAGGACTTGAAGTGTGTTAGTCCCATCACACAGACCTATATTTTCTTCCCAGAAGCACCTATAGGACTTGAAGTGTGTTAGTCCCATCACACACAGATCCTATATTTTCTTCCCAGAAGCACCTATAGGACTTGAAGTGTGTTAGTCCCATCACACAGAGCTATATTTTGTTCCCAGAAGCACCTATAGGACTTGAAGTGTGTTAGTCCCATCACACAGAGCTATATTTTCTTCCCAGAAGCACCCATAGGACTTGTAGTGTGTTAGTCCCATCACACAGAGATCCTATATTTTGTTCCCAGAAGCACCTATAGGACTTGAAGTGTGTTAGTCCCATCACACAGAGCTATATTTTCTTCCCAGAAGCACCCATAGGACTTGTAGTGTGTTAGTCCCATCACACAGAGATCCTATATTTTGTTCCCAGAAGCACCTATAGGACTTGAAGTGTGTTAGTCCCATCACACAGACCTATATTTTCTTCCCAGAAGCACCCATAGGACTTGAAGTGTGTTAGTCCCATCACACAGAGATCCTATATTTTGTTCCCAGAAGCACCTATAGGACTTTAAGTGTGTTAGTCCCATCACACAGAGCTATATTTTCTTCCCAGAAGCACCTATAGGACTTGAAGTGTGTTAGTCCCATCACACAGAGACCTATATTTTCTTCCCAGAAGCACCTATAGGACTTGAAGTGTGTTAGTCCCATCACACAGAGCTATATTTTTTCCCAGAAGCACCTATAGGACTTGAAGTGTGTTAGTCCCATCACACAGAGCTCCTATATTTTGTTCCCAGAAGCACCTATAGGACTTGTAGTGTGTTAGTCCCATCACACAGAGCTCCTATATTTTCTTCTCAGCAGCACCCACAGGACTTCTAGTGTGTTAGTGGCATCACACAGAGCTCCTATATTTTCTTTGCAGAAGCACCCATAGGACTTCTAGTGTGTTAGTGGCATCACACAGAGCTCCTATATTTTCTTCTCAGCAGCACCCACAGGACTTCTAGTGTGTTAGTGGCATCACACAGAGCTCCTATATTTTCTTTGCAGAAGCACCCATAGGACTTCTAGTGTGTTAGTGGCATCACACAGAGCTCCTATATTTTCTTTGCAGAAGCACCCATAGGACTTCTAGTGTGTTAGTGGCATCACACAGAGCTCCTATATTTTCTTCTCAGCAGCACCCACAGGACTTCTAGTGTGTTAGTGGCATCACACAGAGCTCCTATATTTTTTTCTCAGCAGCACCCATAGGACTTCTAGTGTGTTAGTGGCATCACACAGAGCTCCTATATTTTCTTTGCAGAAGCACCCATAGGACTTCTAGTGTGTTAGTGGCATCACACAGAGCTCCTATATTTTCTTCTCAGCAGCACCCATAGGACTTCTAGTGTGTTAGTGGCATCACACAGAGCTCCTATATTTTCTTCTCAGAAGCACCCACAGGACTTCTAGTGTGTTAGTGGCATCACACAGAGCTCCTATATTTTCTTTGCAGAAGCACCCATAGGACTTCTAGTGTGTTAGTGGCATCACACAGAGCTCCTATATTTTCTTCTCAGAAGCACCCACAGGACTTCTAGTGTGTTAGTGGCATCACACAGAGCTCCTATATTTTCTTTGCAGAAGCACCCATAGGACTTCTAGTGTGTTAGTGGCATCACACAGAGCTCCTATATTTTCTTCTCAGCAGCACCCACAGGACTTCTAGTGTGAGTGGCATCACACAGAGCTCCTATATTTTCTTTCCCAGAAGCACCCATAGGACTTGAAGTGTGTTAGTGGCATCACACAGAGCTCCTATATTTTCTTTCCAGAAGCACCCATAGGACTTCTAGTGTGTTAGTCCCATCACACAGAGCTCCTATATTTTTTTCCCAGAAGCACCTATAGGACTTGAAGTGTGTGTTAGTCCCATCACACAGACCTATATTTTCTTCCCAGAAGCACCTATAGGACTTGAAGTGTGTTAGTCCCATCACACAGACCTATATTTTCTTCCCAGAAGCACCTATAGGACTTGAAGTGTGTTAGTCCCATCACACAGAGATCCTATATTTTGTTCCCAGAAGCACCTATAGGACTTGAAGTGTGTTAGTCCCATCACACAGAGCTATATTTTCTTCCCAGAAGCACCCATAGGACTTGTAGTGTGTTAGTCCCATCACACAGAGATCCTATATTTTGTTCCCAGAAGCACCTATAGGACTTGAAGTGTGTTAGTCCCATCACACAGACCTATATTTTCTTCCCAGAAGCACCTATAGGACTTGAAGTGTGTTAGTCCCATCACACACAGATCCTATATTTTCTTCCCAGAAGCACCTATAGGACTTGAAGTGTGTTAGTCCCATCACACAGAGCTATATTTTGTTCCCAGAAGCACCTATAGGACTTGAAGTGTGTTAGTCCCATCACACAGAGCTATATTTTCTTCCCAGAAGCACCCATAGGACTTGTAGTGTGTTAGTCCCATCACACAGAGATCCTATATTTTGTTCCCAGAAGCACCTATAGGACTTGAAGTGTGTTAGTCCCATCACACAGAGCTATATTTTCTTCCCAGAAGCACCCATAGGACTTGTAGTGTGTTAGTCCCATCACACAGAGATCCTATATTTTGTTCCCAGAAGCACCTATAGGACTTGAAGTGTGTTAGTCCCATCACACAGACCTATATTTTCTTCCCAGAAGCACCCATAGGACTTGAAGTGTGTTAGTCCCATCACACAGAGATCCTATATTTTCTTCCCAGAAGCACCTATAGGACTTTAAGTGTGTTAGTCCCATCACACAGAGCTATATTTTCTTCCAGAAGCACCTATAGGACTTGAAGTGTGTTAGTCCCATCACACAGAGCTCCTATATTTTCTTCCCAGAAGCACCTATAGGACTTGAAGTGTGTTAGTCCCATCACACAGAGCTCCTATATTTTCTTCCCAGAAGCACCCATAGGACTTTCTAGTGTGTTAGTCCCATCACACAGAGCTCCTATATTTGTTCCCAGAAGCACCTATAGGACTTCTAGTGTGTTAGTCGCATCACACAGAGCTCCTATATTTTCTTCTCAGCAGCACCCACAGGACTTCTAGTGTGTTAGTGGCATCACACAGAGCTCCTATATTTTCTTTGCAGAAGCACCCATAGGACTTCTAGTGTGTTAGTGGCATCACACAGAGCTATATTTTCTTTGCAGAAGCACCCATAGGACTTCTAGTGTGTTAGTGGCATCACACAGAGCTCCTATATTTTCTTCTCAGCAGCACCCACAGGACTTCTAGTGTGTTAGTGGCATCACACAGAGCTCCTATATTTTCTTTCAGAAGCACCCATAGGACTTCTAGTGTGTGTTAGTGGCATCACACAGAGCTCCTATATTTTCTTTGCAGAAGCACCCCATAGGACTTCTAGTGTGTTAGTGGCATCACACAGAGCTCCTATATTTTCTTTCAGCAGCACCCATAGGACTTCTAGTGTGTTAGTGGCATCACACAGAGCTCCTATATTTTCTTCTCAGCAGCACCCACAGGACTTCTAGTGTGTTAGTGGCATAGTGGCATCACACAGAGCTCCTATATTTTCTTCTCAGCAGCACCCACAGGACTTCTAGTGTGTTAGTGGCATCACACAGAGCTCCTATATTTTCTTTGCAGAAGCACCCATAGGACTTCTAGTGTGTTAGTGGCATCACACAGAGCTCCTATATTTTCTTCTCAGCAGCACCCACAGGACTTCTAGTGTGTGTTAGTGGCATCACACAGAGCTCCTATATTTTCTTTGCAGAAGCACCCATAGGACTTCTAGTGTGTTAGTGGCATCACACAGAGCTCCTATATTTTCTTCTCAGCAGCACCCACAGGACTTCTAGTGTGTTAGTGGCATCACACAGAGCTCCTATATTTTCTTTGCAGAAGCACCCATAGGACTTCTAGTGTGTTAGTGGCATCACACAGAGCTCCTATATTTTCTTCTCAGCAGCACCCACAGGACTTCTAGTGTGTTAGTGGCATCACACAGAGCTCCTATATTTTCTTTGCAGAAGCACCCATAGGACTTCTAGTGTGTTAGTGGCATCACACAGAGCTCCTATATTTTCTTCTCAGCAGCACCCACAGGACTTCTAGTGTGTTAGTGGCATCACACAGAGCTCCTATATTTTCTTTGCAGAAGCACCCATAGGACTTCTAGTGTGTTAGTGGCATCACACAGAGCTCCTATATTTTCTTCTCAGCAGCACCCACAGGACTTCTAGTGTGTTAGTGGCATCACACAGAGCTCCTATATTTTCTTTGCAGAAGCACCCATAGGACTTCTAGTGTGTTAGTGGCATCACACAGAGCTCCTATATTTTCTTCTCAGCAGCACCCACAGGACTACCGACTACAATGGCTGGAAGACCGCCAAGGGGAGGCAGAGCGTGCAGAGCCAAGAACACAGGGCAGGCAGGCTCTGTTTCTAGTGGACGTGGCCGTGGCCGTGGACGTGGTCGTGCATCGTCATCAGCACGTGGCCATGGGACACGCGCGTCTTTTTTTTCGGCAGCTGGACATGTGGAGCCGCATCATGCTGAAGGCTTGGTAGAATGGATGACCAAGCCCTCCTCATCCTCCTCATCCTCTCTCACCCAGGCTCAGGGTACTGGCAGAGCAGCTGCCAACGCGTACTCAATGGCATCATCAGCCACCCCTTCCCTAGACCCACCATGTCCTCCTGAGGAGTCCCCCGAACTCTTTGAGCACAGTGTTGGGTACATGCTCCTGGAGGATGCCCAACGATTCGAAGGCTCGGATGATGATACCCAGCTTGAGGAAGTCAGTAGTGTGCGCGCAGAGAGAGGGGATGCTGAAGGACAGAAATCTGGCAGTACTGTTCCACCAGCTGCAGCTTACTGCCAGGTTTGCTCTAGTGGTGAAGAGGGAGGGGATGATGAGGTCACTGACGCCACGTGGGTGCCTGGAGGGAGAGAGGATGAGGAGGAGGACGAGGAGGAGGAGGATGCGGCGTCACATGTCCAACGAGGCAGGATGCCCCCTGGAGGCCAGGTAGAGGCCAGCACAGCAACTGTACAACACCGCAGAGCTCCGCCTGTGCAGGGCGCTGCCTCTGCACGTTATCAGAAAAGTTCTTTGGTGTGGGCCTTTTTTGAGACGAGTGCATCAGATCGCACCACTGCTATTTGCAATATTTGTCTCAAGCGTATCTCGCGTGGCCAAAACATCAGCCGCTTGGGCACCACAAGCATGAGCAGACATATGTCGACCTGCCATGCAGCTCGTTGGCAGGCACACATAAAAGACCCACACCAAAGAACTAAGCGGACCTCTCCTTGCTCCTCATCAGCTGGGATCTCCATCCCCAGTACACCTTCAGTCCTCTCTGAAAGCTGCTGTGAGAGGACTGAAGGTGTAGAATTAGGTGTGTCACAACCAAGTACTTGCAGTACACCGACGTCCGATTCTACCAGGCAAATTTCCCTGCCCCAGCTGCTGGACCGTCGAAAGAAGTACACTCCCAGCCATCCACATGCCCAGCGGTTGAATGCTAGCTTGGCTAAATTGCTAGCACTTCAACTGCTGCCTTTTCAGTTGGTAGACTCGGCCCCCTTCCGTGAGTTTGTTCAATGTGCGGTTCCTCAGTGGCAGGTTCCCAAACGCCACTTTTTCTCACGGAAGGCGATTCCGTCTCTCTACCGGCATGTGGAAGGCAATGTCCATGCCTCGCTGGACAGGGCGGTCAGCGGTAAGGTGCATATTACCGCTGACTCATGGTCCAGCAGGCATGGACAGGGACGTTACCTTTCTTTCACGGCCCATTGGGTCACTCTATTGGCAGCTGGGAGGGATGCAGGACAAGGTGCAGTAGTGTTGGAGGTTGTTCCGCCACCACGCCTCCAAAACGCTACTACTGCTACTGGTTGTGACACACCTCTCTCCTCCACCCCCTCCTCTTCTTCTTCCTCCAGTGCTCTGTCCTCGGAACCAGCGGTGCTCCGTAGGCGTACAAGGGGCTACGCAAGTACGCAGGCAAAAAGATGCCATGCCGTGCTTGCGCTGGTGTGTTTGGGGGACAGGAGCCACACTGGGCCAGAGGTTCTGGCAGCTCTGCAGGGGCAGGCCGAGAGGTGGTTGACGCCACGTCAGCTTAAGCCAGGAATGGTCATTTCTGACAATGGCACCAACCTCCTCTCCGCCCTGCGACAGGGGCAGCTCACCCATGTGCCCTGTATGGCTCACGTCCTCAACCTGGTGGTGCAGCGGTTCTTGGGCAGGTTCCCAGGCTTACAGGATGTCCTGAGGCAGGCCAGGAAAGTCTGTGTGCATTTCCGCCGATCTTATAATGCCAGTGCTCGGCTGACTGAGCTGCAAAAGGAGCTGAACCTGCCCAAGAACCGCCTAATATGTGACATGCCCACCAGGTGGAACTCAACGTTGGCCATGCTGCAGCGACTGCACACGCAGCAGAGGGCCATCAATGAGTACCTTTGCGACTACGGCACCAGGACAGGGTCAGGGGAGCTTGTTTTTTTTTCCCCACGTCAGTGGAGCATGATCAGGGATGCATGCACTGTCCTCTCACCATTTGAGGAGGCCACGAGGATGGTGAGCAGTGACAGTGCATGCATCAGTGACACTGTACCTCTTGTCCACCTGTTGGAGCATACGCTGCGTGGGATAATGGACAGGGCACTTGAGGCAGAACAGAGGCAGGAAGAGGAGGACTTCCTTGCCTCTCAAGGCCCCCTTTATCCGGACAGTGTTCCTTCTGTCCCACCCATCACACAGGAAGAGGATGAGGAGGAGGAGGAGGATTGTGTGAGCATGGAGGTGGAGCCTGGCACTCAGCATCAGCAGCAGCAGTCTTTTAGGGATGATGTACAGTCCCAACAAACCAGTGGACTTGTACGTGGCTGGGAGGAGGTGGCTGGCGATCATGTCATCCTCAGTGACCCAGAAGACTCCGGACCGAATGCCTCAGCTAACCTACGCTGCATGGCCTCCCTGATCCTGCAAAGCCTGCGGAAGGATCCTCGTGTTCTTCGGATCAAGGAGAGGGACCATTACTGGCTGGCCACTCTCCTTGATCCACGGTACAAGGGTAAGGTTGCAGACCTTATCTTGCCGTCGCAGAGGGAGCAGAGGATGAGACATCTCAGGGAGGCCTTGCAGAAAGGTCTGTGCAACGCGTTCCCAGAAACTGGGAGGTTACAAACTCCTGGTCCTGGGCGACGAGTTGCTGAGGCTTCGGTCAGTAGCAGAAGGAGCGGTGGGGAAGGTGGACGTCTGACCGATGCGTTCAGACAATTTTTTAGTCCGCAGCCCCAAGGTATGATCGGTTCCAGCAACCATCGCCAGCGTCTGATATACATGGTGCAGGAATACCTTGGGGCAAGGTCAGACTTGGACACCTTTCCCACCGAAAATCCTCTGGCTTACTGGGTCCTGAGGATGGATCACTGGCCAGAGCTTGCACAGTATGCAATTGAGCTACTGGCCTGTCCTGCCTCCAGCGTTCTTTCCGAACGCACATTCAGTGCTGCTGGAGGATTTGTCACCGATCATAGGGTGCACCTGTCCACCGACTCGGTTGATCGACTGACCTTCATCAAAATGAATCAGTCTTGGATCACCACCAGCTACCAGGCACCTGAAGCGGATATAACGGAATAATTTATAATGTCACATCCCTTCAAGACTGCCTATGCTGATGCTGAGTGACTGTCCTCTTATGTTCACTGACTATCCTCTTCCTCCTCCTCAATGATCCATGCCACCACACCAGTGCCTAAGGCACAATTTTTCAGCCCCTGTTTAACAGGGGCGTGTACTTACAATTTTTTAAAAAAATGCTTTGCAACACGTGTGACTGCTGTGCTCCAAGTACAGTATCTGTGAGGGGTTGCAGTGTTGTGGCACCAGCACCAGTGCCTAAGGCACAATTTTTCAGCCCCTGTTTAACAGGGGCGTGTACTTACAATTTTTAAAAAAAATGCTTCGCAACACGTGTGACTGCTGTGCTCCAAGTACAGTATCTGTGAGGGGTTGCAGTGTTGTGGCACCAGCACCAGTGCCTAAGGCACAATTTTTCAGCCCCTGTTTAACAGGGGCGTGTACTTACAATTTTTAAAAAAAATGCTTTGCAACACGTGTGACTGCTGTGCTCCAAGTACAGTATCTGTGAGGGGTTGCAGTGTTGTGGCACCAGCACCAGTGCCTAAGGCACAATTTTTCAGCCCCTGTTTAACAGGGGCGTGTACTTACAATTTTAAAAAAAAAATGCTTCGCAACACGTGTGACTGCTGTGCTCCAAGTACAGTATCTGTGAGGGGTTGCAGTGTTGTGGCACCAGCACCAGTGCCTAAGGCACAATTTTTCAGCCCCTGTTTAACAGGGGCGTGTACTTACAATTTTTTTAAAAAATGCTTCGCAACACGTGTGACTGTTGTGCTCCAAGTACAGTATCTGTGAGGGGTTGCAGTGTTGTGGCACCAGCACCAGTGCCTAAGGCACAATTTTTCAGCCCCTGTTTAACAGGGGCGTGTACTTACAATTTTTTTAAAAAATGCTTCGCAACACGTGTGACTGCTGTGCTCCAAGTACAGTATCTGTGAGGGGTTGCAGTGTTGTGGCACCAGCACCAGTGCCTAAGGCACAATTTTTCAGCCCCTGTTTAACAGGGGCGGGTAATTACAAATCTTGATCTAATAGTTCACAGCAGGGCCCATTCCTGCGCCCACCAAGAGTAACTATGAGGGCCTACAGTCTTGTGGCAACACCGTCCACCACCACCGCCAAAGGCCCAATTTTTCTGCCCTGTTCATCAGGTGCTTGCAATTACAAATCTTGATCTAATAACTCACAGCAGGGCCCATTCCTGCGCCCACCAAGAGTAACTGTGAGAGCTTACAGTCTTGTGGCAACACCGTCCCACCACCACCACCACCACCACCGCCAAAGGCCCAATTTTTCTGCCCTGTTCAACAGGTGCATGCAATTACAAATCTTGATCTAATAACTCACAGCAGGGCCCATTCCTGCGCCCACCAAGAGTAACTGTGAGAGCTTACAGTCTTGTGGCAACACCGTCCACCACCACCACCGCCAATTTTTCTGCCCGGTTCAACAGGTGCATGCAATTACAAATCTTGATCTAATAACTCACATCAGGGCCCATTCCTGCGCCCGCCAAGAGTAACTGTGAGAGCTTACAGTCTTGTGGCAACATTGTCCACCACCACCACCGCCAATTTTTCTGCCCGGTTCAACAGGTGCATGCAAGTACAAATCTTGATCTATTAACTCACAGCAGGGCCCATTCCTGTGCCCACCAGTCTTGTGGCTACACCAACATCTAATAGGGCAAATTTCTGCAGAGTATATACGCCAGGCCCCTACTTTCAAACATCCAACTTACAAACGACTCCTACTTGCAAATGGAAAGAGAAAACAGGAAGTGAGAGGAAATCTACCCATAGGAAGGGAAATTCTATCCTGTTAGATTTAATTTGGGAAAAAGGTATCTCCTCTCTACTGATTCTTTATCAACAATCCTTGTTTCAATTAAAACCCCACTTTTCCAAAAACATTTGTCATTGGGACGGAAAGTGAGGTGACATGTTCTGAACACATGTGCAAAGACAGCAAATGTTACAGGGGTGATAACCCCTCCCTATGTTCTCCAAAAAGCTTAAAAATAGATTTTTTGGGGATGGAGCTACACTTCATAATGTACCTGTTCAGATTCTACTTAAGAACAAACCTACAGTCCGTGTCTTGTTTGCACCACCTATATACTGCTGTTCAGAGTATATAGGGTTGTAGGTATAGGGTTTTATTTTGGGTGCGGGGTCCCCCTTAATATCCATATAAGACCCAAAGGGGCTGGGGTGGGGGGGGGGGGTGATGGGGTAGCCATGCCAGTTTTCTCAAGGATTTTCAGCCATATGGCGGCCAGGACAAGACATGACATTAAAGCCGCAAGTGGTTTTAAATGGCTTCTTTTTTTCCTTTACAAATGTCATTTTGTGCAAGGACAGTTCTAAACACGGGAAACACATGCCACTTCACAGGCATACTTTAGACACCCCTCAGGTACCATATTTAAAGGAAAATGTCACTTTTTTTTTTTCACTTCATGCATCATTAAAATGACTGCTCCCGAAAAAAACGTTAGTTTTTAAAAGTTCTTTTTGCATTGATATATGTCCCCTGGGGCAGAACCCGGGTCCCCAAACCTGTTTTATGACATTAACATGCATATTGGCCGTTGTAATTAGCACTTTTGATTTCGAACATTCGCGTCCATTATAACGTTTAGGGTTCGAAAATTCGCGCGAACTTTAGGTCGGTTCGAAGGTTCTGGTGCGAACCGAACCCGGGGGTGTTCGGCTCATCCCTAGTTGTATGTCACTGCGTTCTTGACAGTCGAAAGTTCAGCAAACTTTTGTGTGACCGTGTGTATGCAAGCCAAGCTTGAGCGGAATTCCGTCGGAAAAAACATCCAAGATTTTTCCGATGGAAAATCCGCTCGTGTGTACTGGCATAAGAGATATAACAGATCTTACTGCTAAAGTCCCCTAGTGATAAAGTGACCTTGAAGGTGAATCCACGCAACGACATCTACATAAAAGCTCATTTGACCTCTTAAAGAAAAGTACAGATAAGTACTCATTTGCAGACATTGACGTTTGCTAACATTTTCGAAGATTGATGATGAACATAAATGATTAGGACTGGTCTTAATACCATTATGTAGGGAAAAAAATCAAATACTCTTACATGATAGTTTTTTGAGGGGTGGGTGCTATTTAGAGTATTACTGATAAATGTAATAAAGATGCTGTCATTAAACTAAAGAATCAATGGTAAGGTAATCCATTATTGTAAATGTTAAAATTAGGAATAACTTCAAATAAATACAAAAAATCTAATTCACACTAATTGACTCTGATGTCTTTGCAGCTGGGATGGATTTTGATGGAAACGTGGACAGCTCTGCGGAAGAAAGTGAGGGTAAGTCACATAACCGGGACATGTTAAGTCTAGTTAGCAGAGATTACAAGCAAAGCAGTTATGTACTGTAAATTACTTTTACTAAACATTATTAATGTTGACTAGAGTTGAGCGGACACCTGGATGTTCGATTTCGGCAGGTTCGGCCGAACTTCAGAAAAAAGTTTGGGTTCGGGACCGAACTTGACCCGAACTTGACCCCGAACCCCATTGAAGTCAATGGGGACCCGAACGGCTATAATGAATTGTCGGCTCCCGTCCCCATAATACAGAGAACAGTCATTGAAAGTCATTAATTTTTAAAAAGTTATTGTCATAAAAAGTGTTTGGGGACCCGTGTCCTGCTTCAGGGGACATGTATCAATGCAAAAAAAAAAAAAACGTTTAAAAACGGACGTTTTTTCAGGCGCAGTGATTTTAATAATGCTTAAAGTGAAACAATAAAAGTGTAATATTCCTTTAAATTTCATACCTGGGGGGTGTCTATAGTATGCATGTGAAGGGGGCGCATGTTTCCCGTGCTTAGAACTGTCCCTGCACAAAGTGTAATTTTTGCAGTAAAAAAAGCTATTTAAAATCACTCGCGGCTATAATGAATTGTCGGCTCCCGTAATACAGAGAACAGTCATTCATTGAAAGTCATTGATAAAAAAAAAAGAAAAAAAAGCGTGGAGGTTCCCCCAAATTCAATTACCAGGCCCTTCAGGTCTGGTATGGATATTAAGGGGAACCCCGCGCCAAAAAAAAAAAAACGGCGTAGGGTCCCCCTCAAAAACCATACCAGACCCTTATCCGAGCACGCAACCTGGCAGGCCGCAGGAAAAGAGGGGGGACGAGTGCGCCCCCCCTCCTGAACCATACCAGGCCACATGCCCTCAACATTGGGAGGATGCTTTGGGGGTCCCCATGTTGCTTGCCGGTGGTTGTGGGGGTCTGCGGGTGGGGGCTTATCAGAATCTAGAAGGGGACCCCCAGATCCTGTCCTCCCCCGTGTGAAATGGTAAGGGGGTACAAAAGTACCCCTACCATTTCACCAAAAAAGTGACAAAAGCCACCCGATGACCCCCGCCCCCTCTGACGTCATGGGGAAAGCCATAGGGAAGTCCCCATCAAGTCCCCATGTGTCAAAGGGGGGCGGGGGTCACCAGGTGACCCCGCCCTCCGTTATAAAAGACCTGTCAGAAGAAGCGAAGCCTCACATAGCGGGAGCCTCCCATTGCGCGGAGCTGCCCGACAAAAAAGAGACGCCAATGCCGTGGAAGAAGATGCCGGACGAGAAGACCAGAGCAAGAAGAAGCGGATCGGAGGAAGAAGAAGATGAAGAAACCGAAGGATGAAGAAAGGAAGAAAGAAGAAGACCAGAAGAAAGAAGATGAAAGAAGACTTTAATAAAGGAATTGTCAAAGACCGTCTCCTGTCATTTTTTAACATTTTTGTCACTTTTTTGGTGAAGTGGTAGGGGTACCCCCTTACCATTTCACACAGGGAGGAGGCCAGGATCTGGGGGTCCCCTTTTTAAAGGGAATATAAAAACAAAAGGTTGTGCTATAGAAAGTAATGTGTCAAAGTTTGTTCACAAGTAGAGAATATGAATAAAAATTATCAGTGATTATCCATACACATCAGTTATATCTCAAACATGTATACAGCTGTGGTGATTAACTACAAGTTTACATCAACATTTTAAAAATATAAAAAAAAAAAAATATATATATATATATATATATATATATATATATATAGTGAAAAAATTCATACAGGCATTGTGAGTGCCAATATCGTGAAAATAGAGTGTGATGATAGTTTACCAACTATCACAAATGTGTCTCAATGATATTATATATGACACCATTGACTAAGGTTGTTTAACCCCTAAACAATATGTGATTACAATTGCAAAAAAGACCAAGTAAACACAAAAATATATAGATAAAGAATATAAAATATAAGGGAAGCTGGAAAGAAATGATCCACATAAACGTCCATAAATGTCAGAAAGTCCAATCAAAGTGACATCTGTATAAGTGACTACTTCAATGTTGCATCCGTGACTTTTATTTTACTGTGATCCCGCCACCAAGTAAATTGAAGGCTTACCAATAATAGGCAAAAGAATCGCCTGCGGCTCAAACCCAGCCAGGGCCTTTTCATCTATCATGCTCTGGTATGGAGGATCCCGGTGTCTGTTTCCTCAGCAGAAATGTCACAGCCGCTCCAGGGTCTCACCGCAATAGAGAACACTATCTCCTCTGTATGTTGCTATATCATTTGCCAATAGTCACTTGACGTTTTTTTTGCATTGATTCATGTCCCCTGGGGCAGGACCCGGCTCCCCAAACACTTTTTATAACAATAACTTTTTAAAAATCTATTTTTCAAGACTTTTTCAAGACTTTCAATGACTGTTCTCTGTATTACGGGGAGCCGACAATTCATTATAACCGCGAGTGCTTTTAAAAGACTTTTTAAAAAGCACCATTACATCGCCGAACACCGGACCCGAACCCGAACCCGAACATACAGTCAATTGGGCTTCGGGCCGCAGGCGATTCTTTTGCCTATTATTGGTAAGCCTTCAATTTACTTGGTGGCGGGATCACAGTAAAATAAAAGTCACGGATGCAACATTGAAGTAGTCACTTATACAGATGTCACTTTGATTGGACTTTCTGACATTTATGGACGTTTATGTGGATCATTTCTTTCCAGCTTCCCTTATATTTTATATTCTTTATCTATATATTTTTGTGTTTACTTGGTCTTTTTTGAAATTGTAATCACATATTGTTTAGGGGTTAAACAACCTTAGTCAATGGTGTCATATATAATATCATTGAGACACATTTGTGATAGTTGGTAAACTATCATCACACTCTATTTTCATGATATTGGCACTCACAATGCCTGTATGAATTTTTTCACTATATATATATATTTTTTTTAATATTTTTAAAATGTTGATGTAAACTTGTAGTTAATCACCACAGCTGTATACATGTTTGAGATATAACTGATGTGTATGGATAATCACTGATAATTTTTATTCATATTCTCTACTTGTGAACAAACTTTGACACATTACTTTCTATAGCGCAACCTTTTCTTTTTATATTACGTTTTTTTTGCTTATGACATGTGGTTTGCTGCTTATGTTAATTTAATTTTATTTTGGTCCAGCGCAGTTTTTTTGTTATATTTCCCTTTTTAAAGGGGGCTTCCAGATTCCGATAAGCCCCCCGCCCGGAGAGCCCCACAACCACCAACAAGGGTTGTGGGGGCAAGGCCCTTGTCCCCATCATACTATAGACACCCCCAGGTACGAAATTTAAAGGAATATTACACTTTTTTTGTTTCACTTTAAGCATTATTAAAATCATTGCTCCTGAAAAAATTACCGTTTTTAAACGTTTTTTTTTGCATTGATTCATGTCCCCTGGGGCCGGACCCTGGTCCCCAAACACTTTTTATGACAATAACTTTTTAAAAATCTATTTTTCAAGACTTTTTCAAGACTTTCAATGACTGTTCTCTGTATTACGGGGAGCCGACAATTCATTATAGCCGCGAGTGCTTTTAAAAGACTTTTTAAAAAGCACCATTACATTGCCGAACATCGGACCCGAACCCGAACATACAGTCAATTGTTCGGGTTCGGGTCTGGGACCCGAACACCCAAAAGTCTGGTACGGACCCGAACTTTACAGTTCGGGGTTCGCTCAACCCTAATGTTGACAGATGGGCTGTAGCTATATATCTTTAATTTACTATTTGAACTAAATATGGTGACATGCACATTTAAACAGCTTTGTTCAGCTCTTAAAGAATATGTAAGCCCTCACCTTTCAAATAGAAATCGAAGGCAAAACATTTATGTATACGTCTAAAAAAACATTATAAATACCCTTTTTTTCCCTTTTTATATAAGTGATCCTATTCCTTCCGTTCTCAGCTGTATAAGGGTCCCAGGGAAGAGAAACCACATCACAATGATCTTCCCAGTGAATGGCTGTGTAGAGGGGGCATGTCAGCACATGTCAGATCATTGCATTAGCTACCAGCACAGCTAGAAAACTGACAATGCTGTGCTCTCATCCCTAGTGTGGTCAGTTTTTAAAGTGGAACATTGCTCTCTCAAACAACAACTGACTAGATACCCATGTGAATTTAAAACTAGTCTTTGCCAAATTATCATCTATCATTGTGATAGTATGCAGTCACTGTTTAGGTGTACATTTTCTGCTTTGGCCCTTTTGTGGAGCCGGTTAATGCCAACAGGGCTACCAACGGCTTGACATTTGGCACATTCAGCATGATTTGGCCAAAATTCGAGCTGTGTATGGCCAGCTTAAGTTTTTTATCCCACAAATTTAGATTAACATTTGTGACCAAATGGTAAATAGAATTAGTTGCATCTTAACTTAAAGTGTTACTAAACCCAGGACCCTGCATTCTCTATATCTGGTCTCTCACAGTGCACAGAACATGGAAATGCAATGATTTTAGTAAATATAAAAGCAAGAAAGGGGAGAGAAGCACCAGGCAATCGATTCCTAGTGCAGCATTATTTTATTGGGATAGGCAATTATTGACAAAAATGGATTGCACTCACATAGTGCTCAGTACGTGAGGGCTTGCCACATCCAGCATGGGAAAAGAAACCGCCAGTATGGTTTATGGTGAGTCAAAAATTGCTTATCCCAATAAAATAATGCTGCACTAGGAATTGCCAGGCGCTTCTCTCTCCTTTCTTGCCTTTATCTTTCACAGTTTCTAGGTCTTCAGCCCGTGCCTGAAGCAGCCTCGCTATCCACTGCAGCACTCACACTAGAGATAAACTTAAAGGGGTTCACCCCCAGAACATTTTATTGAGATACATTCTCAGTTTTTTTACAAACTTTTATTTGCATCTTTTTTGATGTCTCTCTTCCACATTAACAATAATATATATGATTGTTTGTACACCATTGTTGCAACTAGAAGTTGGTGTTCAGCGCTAGGTTTTTTAGCGCTGAATTCCTCACAAGCCTTGTGTGTGTTTTTTATCTTTTTAGTAACTATAAACTGCTAAATACCCTTTCTCATCAGCAGTATATAGCAGTCTTGGGACTTCTATTGCGGCGTACACACGCTCGGACTTACCCGCGGGATTGTCTGCCTCACATAGTCCAGCGGACAAACCGCCGGACTTTCCAGCGGAGGTCCCCCGGACTTTCCGAACGTGTGGACTTGCCCACACACTCCCGGACTTTTCCAGCGGACAATCCGCTGGAGTTTTGGCGAAAGTCTGCGGGACTTTTGAAATGAACGGACTTGCCCACACACGGAGGAAAGTTTGTTCATTTAGAATATGACTCCAGGTAGACGGGACTAGCGAAGGCAGTGAATGCCTGGCATGGATTTAAAGGGGAATCCCTACACCGAAAAAACAGCGTGGGGGTCCCCCCAAATCCATCTCAGACCCCCACCCCAAAGCACCTTGTCCCCATGTTGATGAGGACAAGGGCCTCTTCCCGACAACCCTGGCCGTTGGTTGTCGGGGTCTGCGGGCGGGGGGCTTATCGGAATCCGGGAGCCCCCTTTAATAAGGGGGCCCCCAGATCCTGGCCCCCCACCCTATGTGAGTGGTGCTGGGCATCCTCCGGGACTGTGACATCATATGGGGGCGGGGTCACCATGTGACATGAGCATGTGACCCGCCCCTTGTCCCTATATAAGTCACATCACAGCATGTCTCTGCCATTCCGGCCAGAGAGAGCGTTGTGTCAACATCGGATGAAGAAAGAACAACAACAAGCAGAAGCAGAAGGCGGCGGCGGTGGCGGCGACAGCGACAATGGCAACAGAAGCCTGGCCACCAGCAAGAAGAACAGAAGAGACCCCCGAAGATCCCCGAAGTCGGAATAAGACCCCCAAATGAGGGCGGCGACGAAGAAGAAAGCCGGGCTCCTCCGCTAGTGAAAGAGCTAGGTAAAAGAGCAGAAGATAGCGGAGGAGTCCAGGGAGAAGACCCCCCAAGACGGAAGAAGACCCCGGAGCTGTGCAAGAAAATATTTTAAAAAATTGTGTCGTTTTTTTATTTACACTTTTTTCCTTAGGTGAATGGGTAGGGGTACATCGTACCCCATACTCATTTACATAGGGTGGGGGCCGGGATCTGGGGGCCCCCTTATTAAAGGGGGCTCCCGGATTCTGATAAGCCCCCGCCCGCAGACCCCGACAACCAACGGCCAGTGTTGTTGGGAAGAGGCCCTTGTCCTCATCAACATGGTGACAAGGTGCTTTGGGGTGGGGGGGCCGCAGGGCCCCCCTTTCCCCAGGGCACCCCCCATGTTGAGGGCACGTGGCCTAGTATGGCTCAGGAGGGGGGCGCTCACTTGTCCCCACCCCCTTTCCTGACCGGCCGGGCTGCGTGCTCGGATAAGGGTCTGAGATGGATTTGGGGGGGACCCCTTTAAATCCATACCAGGTGACGGGGCTAGCACGGCGGCATTCATTGCCTTCGCTAGCCCCGTCTACCTGGAGTCACGTTCTAAATGAACGGACTTTCTTCTGTGTGTGAGGAAAGTCTGTTCATTTCAAAAGTTCCGCGGACTAGCACACAGACGGCGGGATTGTTTGCCGGACTACCGAGTCAAGCGGACAATTTTAAGTCTGAACTTAAAACTTAGTCCGCCAGACTTTTGGGGGAAAGTCAGCGCGTGTGTACGCGGCCTATCAGTGACTAGTTAAAGCTTGTAGGAGGAGTTTTTTATACTGCACTGGCTGTCCTATCAGGATACAGGACCCCTGATCCTCTGTCTGGACAGTGCTGATTGGCCCTGTGCTGATCAAATGCACTATCCCAAGAAAAATGTACAGCCTGACTCCAGTAACTCTGTCTTATCCGTACATGTCATGGGGACAATGCAAGAAGAGGCGGATCTGTGCATACTGGATCAAACAGCCTTTTTACACAATGCAGAGGATTAACCCCTTAGGTTCCACAGTGAGCATAACAAGCATGATTTACTGCATATACCAGTGTTTCTCAAACTTTTTTTGTCTTGCGGCGCACCAAAAAAAATCTAAACATTTTCACGGCACACCTGAAGAGATTTAACCATTTTTGCGGTGAAAAACAAATGTATTTTTACACACATATTTAATTTTAAATGTAATGTGAAGGATATGCCTGCTCTTTCAGAGTTCCAGACTTGATTAAGTATTTCTCCATCGCTAAACAATGAACAAACTTTATAAGCATCAAAGTTCGACTGGAACGGTCTTTATTATTATAATATAATTAGAGCGATCGAGTTCTCCCAAAATCTCGCACAAGTCTCGCGTAACGAAAGGAACCAATGAATGACAGACTGACAGAGATTGCGTTTTTATATATGTTACTTCTTTAACTTTTGCAACATTGATTTACCATTAAATTATTCGATATGTTCAAGGTTTCAAAATGCTAGCAATTTAAATATTTTTCCAAAACTCCCACAACACACCTGAAAATCTCACGTGGCACACTAGTGTGCCACAGCACACAGTTTGAGAATCACTGGTATATACAGACTGATTTTACTGTTGTGGGTTTAACTTTAACTAACTTAAGTTAGCTAATAGACATGTGCATTCGTTTTCGTCCGAATGCATTTTTGTCCGAATTTGGGGTATTTTCCTTATCGTTTTGACAAACGATAACGAACATGCAGAATCCGAAAACCGAAAGATCCAACATAAACAAATGCTTTATTTTCGTTTTCTTTGTGACAACAGTTCGATATAGATTGGAGATTCAACATGATGCTGACAATAGTGATCTGTGTCCATCGAACCTATGGTTGAATGTGCCTAACCTTAGCTCTATTAGTTCAAGATTATTCTACATAGAGAGAAAAGATTTGACGTAGAGAGAAAAGATTTGACGTTATAGAGACAATAGCAAAAAAAGGTCGAATGTGCCTAACCTAACTCTATTAGTCCAAGATTATTCGACATAGAAAAGATTCAACATAAAGATTTGACGAAGCAGTCGGCACTAGCGGACATTTATGGTCAAATGCTCTGCCCATAGGCTATAGAAGAATTCTAATGTCATAAAACATTCGAATTCTACTATAGCTTGTAGGCGGAACATTCGACCGGAAAGATATGGATCAATTCTTCCATCGCCTCTATTTTAGAGAGCCTGGCAAACATTTATTTAATCGTTGGAATGTGCGTAGAATGCCAATGTGAGAGAATGCAAAGTCTAGCCGCGTTCACCATGTACATGGCCAGTAATTTATAATAATCCCTTTTAGACATGGTCGTGTGGTGTGGGAGGAATTGTGAGGGGTATAGTGCAAGGTGAATGTGGTGACATGTGCTATGAGAGCATGTACATCCTTCCAGAAAGGTTGGAGTTGTTCACACTCCCACCATATGTGGAGCATGGTGCCATCAGTTTTCCCGCATCTCCAGCAAGTGTTGGGGATGGTGGGGGAAAATGTATGAAGGCGTGAGGGTGTTCTGTACCATCTGGTTATAACCTTATAACAATTCTCTTGGATTGCAATGTTCAGGGAACCCTTGTGGGCATATTCCTGAATGGTATCCCAGTCTTCTTCGGAGAGAGGTTTCTGTATATCCCTGCTCCAGGAGGCCTGTAAAGGAACCTGGGTGGGGGGGGGGCATCATCTGAAAGGAGGATGTATATTTAAGATATCAGATGCCTTTGAGGTGGTTTGCGAGTGCATAGTGATTCAAAAGGTGTGAGGTGTCTTGTCCATTCGGTTATATGAGCTTGAGTGGAGAGAAAATGTTGAATCTGCCTATACATCCAAAAAGGAAAGGAGGCATTCTTTGATATGGCTATCATGTTTTCAAGGGAGAGAGGGGTTCCTTTTGAGAAGAATTGATGAGCTAGTACATCTTCATAAGGCCATTTGTGCTGTAAAAAGGAAATAGATTCACCTGGATGAAAGTCTGGATTTCCTCTTAAAATGGTCAAAGGCCCCAGAACTGAAGCAAACGTTTTGGACCTTGACGCCCTTCTAAAAGCCTGCAATGAAGGATGAATGAGCAGATGTGTTGTGAGATCTTTCGGCCAATGCTTATGGGGTAGCCAGGGAAATAATCTTAGGGGAGAAGATATAAGGAAGGGTTCTAGGGTCACCCATATCTTTCTTGTTTTGTGGATATTCCAGTCTACGATTCTCGTAAAGTAACAAGCTAAATAATATTTATGTAGGTCCGGGAAAACCAATTCCCCCCTTAGCTTTGGAGAGTGTAAGACGAACATATTTTATACATGAAGGGGAGTTTCTCCAAATTAATGCAGAGCATGCCTTCCTATATATAGTAAAGAATGATGGGGGAGGTGTATCAGGATGGTCTGCAATAGATAGAGTAGCCGTGGGAGAATAATAATTTTGACCAAGGCTGAATGACCAAACCACGAGATGTTTAGGCCTATCCATTCCTTAAAGTTCCTTTGGGTCTTAGTTAGGGCCATAAGGAAGTTCTGAGTGGAAAGGTCTGCCAGTCAGCTTGTGATTTGGATGCCTAGATACGTAATAGCATATTTTTTCCACCGGAATGGAAAGGATTCCTGGCAGTGGTTCACTTCCTGTAGAGAAAGAGTGACATTCAGGGCATGGGATTTTGAGTAATTAATTTTGAGGTTTGACAAGCTTCCAAAATGTTCTATATCTTTCAGTAGATTGGGCAGGGTGATCCGAGGCGACCTCAAAGATGGAAGAATGTCATCCGTGAAATCTGCGACCTTAAAATCCCAATCCCAAATAGTCAGTTCCTGAATATCAGTGTTGGCTCTCAATCTATTCAAAAGGGGTTCTAAGGTCAGAATATAGATCAGAAGAGATAAGGGGCAGCCGTGGCTGATTCCATTGCTTATGGTAAAGGCGTTCGACAGGTGCCCGTTGACTCTCAAAATTTGCTGAGGGAGTGAAATATAATGGCATTATATGAGCAAGCATGCAAGGTTTGAGTCCAATGGCTTTGAGGACCTCTTGTATGTAGTCCCAGTCCACTCTGTCGAATGCCTTCTCCACATCAAGGGAAAGGAAAAATCCCTGAGTGCAAGATTTAGTAAGCCAGTGATGGAGATTCAATGTGGGAATAGTATTATCCCTGGGTTCCTTGCCAGGAACAAATCCAACTTGATCTAAAGAGATGAGGTTAGGAATAAGGGGTAGCATTCTGTTAGCAAGAATCTTTGCATATACCTTAATGTCCACATTTAAGAGGGAGATAGATCTGCAGCTTGATACTTGTGTGGGGTCCTTGCCCTCTTTTGGTAGAACAGTTATATGTGCTTCTAGCATTCTGCCTGGTGACGTCTGAGGATTGGAAAAGGCGTTATAAGTGTATAATAGCTTAGATGATAGGGCGTCTAAGATTTATAGTACTGAAGGGTGAATCCATCGGGCCCTGGGCTTTTGCCCGGTTTCATCTGTTTAATGGCGGTTTCCAATTCTTTTACAGTGAGGGGACTTTCCATTTCTTTAGCTTGTTGACATGTGATCATTTTCTGGCCATATTGAGATAAGAAGTCTCTAATGTGTTTAGCACGCAAGTCTGGTGGGGTCGGATCCAGAAAGGTCAGACTTCAGGTTATAGAGTTTTGAATAGAAAATCTCAAATTGTTTTGCAATATCCTAATTTTTAGAGGCGAGTGTTCCTTGAGCATTACATAAATGGTGAAATGTAGAGGTAGTCTTAGAAGCCTTGTACCATATGGGCTAGAAGTTGCCCGCTTTTGTTGCCATGCTCATAGAAGACTGTTTGACCAAGGATATAGCGCCTCCTAGTGAATTTTCCTAACTCCTCTAGGAGGAGGGATTGTGTGGATAATAAATACTGTAGGGTGGACTGTACATGAGATTGTTTGTGAGATATTTCTAGACGTTTGATTTTCGCTATCAGTGTGTTAATTGTCTCTTGGTATTGCTTTTTAGCTTTTGTTGCTAGTGCTATGAGTTTGCCTCGGATCACACATTTATGTACCTACCATAAGAAAACGGGGGACACCTCTGGCGTGGTGTTTTCCTCAAAATACAATAACATTTTTGATCGTACGTAGGCCACTGTTTCTGTGTCTTTAAGCATTGAGGGATTTAAGCCCCATGTTTTGGTTCTAGTGCATGTTTCTGGAAAAGAGAGGGTAACTGTGATAGGGTGGTGGTCAGATAAGAACATTGGCTCTATGGTTGTCTGCATGAGTAGAGATAGATCCGATTGGGTAAGGAAGAAGTAATCAATTCTAGAGTATTTATGATGAGGGGCTGAGTAGAAAGTGTAATCTTTATTGGAGGGAAACATGGTACGCCAGGTGTCATGTAGTGTTAGGCCTTGAAGTTGCAATTGAATTTTTGAAGGAATGCACGATATGTTAAGGTAGAAGTGCCTGAGGAGGTGTCCAGGACAGGGTTCAATGGTATGTTGAAGTCACCACCTAGCAGCACAATGCCCTTTTGGAATGAGGACAGGAGATCGCAGACTTTTCTAAAAAACGATACATGACGTTTGTTAGGACACTATTAGTTTGCGAGTGCTATTGGTTTGGCGACATAAGTGCCCTTGATGAAAATAAATCTGCCCTCTGGGTCTATGAGGGAGTCTGACATGTGAAAATGTGCATGTTTGGAGATCAATATGGAGACTCCTTTCATCTTAGAAGTGGGTTTAGTAGTATGTAGCGCTGTGTAATAAATATGATTGGTGAGATTAGGAAGGGAATCAGATCGGAAGTGTGTTTCCTGGAGGAAGATGAACTGAGCTTTGTGTCTAGTGAGGGTAGACAGAACTTGCAATTATTTTTCTGGGAGATTTCAAACCCTTTGCATTAAGTGATACACATTTCAACGACAAAGAAGTTTCAGAGATTGTCTCTTTCCGCATTGGTGAAGTGGGAATGTTGCACCGGTATATCCAGTACTTTGCGAAGATTGACGTGAGTGAAATTTATAAAAGTTACGTTTGGTAAATAGGAGACCCAACAGATGAAAAGAGGTACCAAAGGGGGAGTGGACCCATGGGAAAGGGGAGGGGAAGAAGGGAAGAAGAAGAGGGATACAAAAAAAAGGGGGTGTGTGAGGGATTAAGGGGCGAGAGGATAGGTCAAGGAAGCAAGAAAAGAGAAAAAGGTGGGAAAGAGTAGACCTCAAAAGAAGGAATAAAATGAGGGGTATGGGGGAATACCAGAGGTGTTCCACCAAGAGTATGCTGGGTAGTCAGCAAAAGTCCAAAAAGGACTGCTGTCGTGAGGCGTAAGAGAGGACGGAAAGCATAAAGCTTCTGTAAAGAGAGGTTCGAAGGTGATAGTATGTTACATTGCATTGTATTGGGGAGCTATAGTAGTGCAGAAAAACATAAAACCATAAAGATTTGAACATCAAACAAAAACATTTGGTTCAACCACATAACTAGAAAGGGAAAGTTTTCCAACAACCTCTATGAACAAATGCAACGTAATTTTTTGAGGTTTATTTTTGGGGGGCTTGTTTAGAAAAAACAATTAGACAACCTCCAGCAAAGTCTAACATAAATAACATCTTTGTTTTATACTGTGCCATCTCCATTGCCATCATTACAGATAGTTCATGGGTGGCCCGAGAGTCAAGAACAACGAGAATATTTATTTTGTGCGGATGTTCAATTGTTGTTTATCATAGAGTATAGAACGGTTAAGGTTATACACACAATGTGTGGGGAGGCATTAGGAATAATGCCATACTCAATATAGCTATAAATCTGTGTAAAGGATGTCTCCGGACTCTCAGCTAAACCTGCTTACTACTTATGATGATTATGCAACAATCTATCACACTATAGATGCGTTGGATTATGGTAAGGAAGCATACTAATAAACGCTAGTGTGCTGTCTCCCCTGGTGCACCATGTTGTGACATATAACAGTAGGTGTTTTACGCTTCTAAAATATTAGTTAGAATGTTCGTTTAAAAGATATAAAACATTTGGTAGGCCATATAGGCTAAGCAAAGAAACTTATGCATAGATGGAGCCACAGGTGGGTAACAGTTTAGCGCCCAAAGATATAGAAGCTTATCGGTTTGGGTAACAGTGCACCAAGGGAGACGCCCATGGACCTCTAATTACACCCCATCGGGGCTTCCCTTGGTGGGGGATGCACACAAAAATGCACAATTATATATCAGTGAGAAAAAAGGCTTGAGCGGCAAAGTAATTAAGAAGCTCCTCTTGTAAAATAGCACCTTGTGGGGAATCCAGGTATAGGGAGTATCCTACCACTAGCCCTTGGGTTGTTGGATCTCCAACAGAGGTATACCAGTGATCAATTCCCAGGTAAGGGCAGCTCAGGTTCCTGCCCGGAGAGAACAGGATGCCCCTATGTAGTTTGGGGCAAGGAAGTGCAAGGTTAATAGAGCATAAAGCCCTCTAGCAGCTAAATGCTAAATGTCAGGAACATATAGGTTCTTTCCTGGTGGCCCCCGTTCTCTCCAAGCTGGACTCTGGCCCCCCCACTATAACCCCTATGCTGTTTTAGCAAAAATCACATAAGAAATTAGGCACTATGTACTGCAAAGTAAAAAAAGAATTGTCTAGAAAACACAAACAGGAAGACCGATGTCAAGGACACTCACACGTATATGGCTGAATGGGTGTGCTTTGCTTTAGGCCTCCAGGTGGTCCCTTCTGGGAGATGGAGGTGACGGAGAGCCCGGGCTACGCTGGTATAGGTCTCGGCGGTATAAATGGGAGTTAGATGTGGCCAGATCAGCCTGCATCTGCAGAATCTATTAGGCGAGCGCGGCGTCAGGGCCTGTGTAGCCGCGTGTGTGGACAAGCACTGGGTCCGGAACAGCTCTGGGATATTTCAGCTGAGCTGCGTTCCGGTATCCTTCACTGCTCAGGATGTTGAGGTGGTATGTTGTTTAGGACTCCCCAGAAGGCAGTTTTCAATCACCAGTTTACATGAGCTATCGACTTAAGCAGCCATCTTGGTCGCTGTCCAGGCCATGCCACCCACAATGAGGACTTTAGCTTTATTTTTTTAAACAAGAGTTCCGCCCACCCCTGCAAAAATTTAAATCCAGCATCTACACATACTGCAGCTGCTGACTTTTAATAATAGGACACTTACCTGTCCTGGAGTCCAGCAATGTCGGCACTGCAGCTGATGTTTCCATCAGCTGTTGGGTGCTGCCGCCGCCATTGCCGGTAAGAGAACCCGGTAGTGAAGCATTATGGCTTCACGCCGAGTCCCTACTGCACATGGCCTGGTGGTGGGTGAGGGAGGAGGGGGAGGAGGAGGGAGCCGAGCTGCTGTTGTAATGCGCCCAGGCCTGGACTCCTGGAAGTGGGGAATAGGGTACCAGGTATTCACTCTCCCCTCCTCCCCCAAAAGGTGCCAAAGGCACCAGAGGGGGGGGGGGAGACAAATGAGCGGAGGTTCCACTTTTGGGTG
Source organism: Lithobates sylvaticus (assembly GCA_028564925.1). NCBI lineage: Eukaryota > Metazoa > Chordata > Amphibia > Anura > Ranidae > Lithobates > Lithobates sylvaticus. Next base: position 307,944,559 of record CM053026.1, on the reverse strand, counting down.
GAACTCCGCTTTAAAATAAAACTTTCCTATAGCTTTTGGACCTATTGTGGTTACTACTTCTATTGGTCAGTTTAGGCCTGTTACCAATGAAAAAATCAATTGTCACAGCCTAAAAGCCTTTTTTTTTTTTTAAGTTAAAATTAATCATATTGAGGTGCTGTTGTATGTAGGTCAATCTAAATGTAAATCAATTACACATCTAAAATGTATGATGCCAGAATATGGCATCTCCCATGTATGTCATTTAAAGAACTGTTGTTTTTTCCCATGTCCCCCTCAATGTCACTTTAAAAGCACCCTCTCCCTGTTATATGGCATTTTCAGAAATGTCTTTTTAGTTTATTAAATGTCCCCCAAAGCATTGCCCATGCCCTCTTTGACAATATTTTGCGTATTAGGCTTAAAAATGGCCGGAATTTAGTATTAGGATTCACCCCATGTACCCCTCCCCACCATAGACTTTACTGGGGGGTGCAGCTAAGTTCATGTTTTAGGAATTTCTAGTGGCATTCAACTAAACGCCCCCAAACCAAACCTGGGCAGATTTGCTAATCTTTAACCTGCAGCAGCAGAGAGAGTGGGGGGAAGCTGTTAAGCTTTCTTTTGCTGCCTACCATACTGGTCTACCTTGTGACACTCTACTATGTGTGGTGCAGAAATTGTTCTTAGTCGCAGGAGGAGAGACAAGCAAACCACATGTCTTAATTTAAATAGACACTAGTTATTAGCTTTATTAATGCTTGTGCACAGCTCAGTTTTATCCTACGTTCCTTATTATTTTTTGTGTTTTTCAATTTTCTGTCACACACAAGAATGCAGTACTATTGTTGATAGTTATGCTTTGCATTATTAAAGTGGTTGTAAAGGCTCAAGGTGCAGCAGCTTCCCAAGATCTAAAACTTACCTGAGCCCTATCTTGATCCAGCGATGTGCACGAGAGCCTCAGCTCTCCCAGGTCTCTCCCTCCTGATTGGCTGAGACATCAGCGGTAGCCATTGGCTGCCGCTACTGTCAATCACAGCAAGTGACCTAATAATGAGAAAGCGAGGACTGGGTCGAGCCGTGCTCCATGCGTGAATGGACACACGGAGCAGTGGCTCAGAAGCTAGCCTGCTCGGTTTCCCCCATAGCAAGCAGCTTGGCAGGAGGGAGGGCCCTGGAGCGCCAGTGGGGGGGGGCAGAGAAAAGGAGGAATGGGGCTGCTCTGTGCAAAACCATTGCAAAAAACAATGGTTTTGCACAGAGCAGCGCCGATCCTCCTCTTCTGTGGTTCCCTGCTGGTGCTCCTGCCCCCCCCCCCCCAGCCGAGTGTCCCAATAGCAAGGGGCTTGCTATGGGAGCACTTATGTGTACTAGCTCCTGAGCTGGCTCTGTGAGTCCATGAGACACACAGAGTGCGGCTCAGCCCCGAGCCCAACTCCCTTCTAACTGGCTGTGATTGACAGTAGCAGGGGCCAATGGCTCTCGCTGCTGTGTCTGAGCCAATGAAGAGAGAGAGAGCCGAGAGAACCTCTGCTCTCATGGACATCGCTGAATTGAGATTGGACTCAGGTAAGTATAAGGGGGTGTTTGCATTAGGCTTTTTGCCTTCGTGCATATAATTAATTTATTAGGGGGAATTTATTCATTTGTCTTTGTCGACCATATCTTCGACTTCAGTAAACTAGTCAATCAATGTTTAATATCTTCAATCTTTTAAATAGATATTGAATCAACATATTCATTAGACAAAACACAATTAAAATATACGAAGAAAAAACCTAACATTCAAGAAGACTCCAGTGACAGTGAAGATGATGAAGAATTTGAATTGCCAAAAAGAAAACGAATTGTAAGAAAGTCTACAAGGAGGAGGAAAGTGGAAGAACAGGAGACTGAAACAGAAACGGAGTCTGAAGAAGAGCAAACTAACAAAAGAAAGTCATATGTAGTAAAAAACACGACTAAGAATGAAAAAGTAGGCAATAAAAAAAATGACGTCGACCCTAAAAGGACTAACAACAATAATAAAAAAGATGATCACAAAAAGAAAAGGAAAGATAGCAGGTATGGAAATGTATTTATAACCTATAATTCATTTATAGTTGCTCATTGTATGAATTCAGTTCTGTGTATAGACTGAACCATGGGTTATTGATTTCTGTAAATATAAAACCACTATACATTCCATTTAGGGATGAAATTCAGACAACAGCTAAGTACAACTGCAATATATATAGAGCAAAGGTTTAACCTGCCAAAAGATTTGTAATTCTCTTCAGTAATTTTTGTAATTTTTATACCTCTGCAAGAAAGCATAATCAGGTCACTGATGTCACTGCAGCAGCAACAAAAATTGGTCATAGACACACACTGCAGCCTGCTAACACGACAATAAAGGAGCAAAATAAATATTGTAAAAATAATATCATTATTCTATTATAGGATAAGAAGCCACTCCCATCGGCAATAATGATGACAGGTATCATCACTACTGCATGTCCCAGTCAACTAGACCAAAGCACTCTATTTTAGTAAGCCATGATGTGGCTCTTTGTGCATTTGTAAGGGTAGGTTGGTAGGTGGTTGTCACATTCTCCATATTTCCCTCGTCATTGGGTGCCAAATGTGACATAGGAGGCCTATCCTGGGGTGGGTTCTTCTGGGCTACACTAGGCATCTAGAAGAGGGTCACTTGTCCTAAACATGGGGTACCTTTACTTGTGTGGCCAACTTGAACTTTAGTTAACTCTCTTTATGCTAATATACACCACCATGGTCACTGTTGCATTTAGGAGGGACACACAGAGCCAATGCCAGTTTATGCCGGTCTACTATCTCCACTGTAGGTGGGGATCTCTGCAGTTGGAGAAAAAGTCAAGAGGAACATAGTTCTTCTATGGTTTCCTGGGTCACTGGGGAAGCATCCAATTGGATGCTGCCACCCCATGTGACTCTGGAAAGCATCTTGAGTCTGGCAGAGCTTTTTTAAGGCCCTGGCTCCCAGCTTTGATGTGTATTTGTAAGTTGGGGAAGTAGGGAGATATCCCGCCTGTTAAGGACAGCACTAGCAGCAGCGAAAGGTTCCTGAAGAGGGGGGGAGGAGCTTAGGGCCCGTAACCTCTCTAGACACCTGCCTATTGGGCACAAGACGGTCAGGAAGCATTCTTCCCCTCTCTACAGACTCTGACAGTTGGCTACAGTTGTCTCTTTACATGCTGTTGGAACTGTGCATGTTTCCAGTTAGGCTGTCTTCCCACCGGATTATTTGTGAAGTGTTTCTTCATTATTTCAATATAAGTGTTTTCACTGAACTGGGACTGAGAGTGTTATTCCGCTGCGCTGCACCCCACCTACCCCTTCTACCCCTGTCCAGCATATCTCCACTACCTCATTCCCATTAATGAAATGGGGTACCGCCATGCACCTAGCGCAGACTCCATGTTTGCACTACACTTAACTCTTCCTCTTCCATACCTGTGCCCAGACTGAGGACCTCTGTGGTGCTGCTCTGCTTCCACTGCCATAGGAGACAGACCGCTCACAGAGAAAGTGCCTGCAAGAGGCTATGCCACCTGTACATATGTGTATTTGCATTACACCCCTTGAGTCACTTTGGACCAGACAGGGACAGAGATGAAAAAGTTTTACTGAAAACCTTGATCATTCCAGCTAACATTAGTAACAGTCTTTTTCTAACATTCATAGTCCATAACTCAGGCATACCTGCACAGGATAGAGTCCATTATGGCAGAATTCAAGCATTGGTGTCTTTGGGCGTTTTGTAGCTTCTCAGTGGTCCCATACTCTGTAGAGGCTCTTTATCTATAGGTGCTCAAGTTTCAGCAGAAGGCTGCGTGGATGAACCGCGGTAACCACGGCATATCAAGCAATCTGCGCACCTACTTAGTCAGCTCCCTCTGAATTGGACCCCTGTCCCATTGTTATACAGTACAGGAGAAGTGAGTCTGACCCAAGAAAGCCTGCAAAGAAAGAACCAGGGAACATATTAACACTCACCCTCCCATCTGGGGAAGCAAAGAACTCAACCTGCTTACACAAACACTTGAACATGATTGCAAGATGTGAGAAAAAAAGGTGTGAGGCCCACCCCAAAAATCCATACCAGACCCTTATTCAAGCATTTTTTTCTTGTTCTTTTGTGTGGAGTTCCTCATTAAAATTCATACTAGAATTTGGGGACCTCACTTTTTTTTTTATGTGGGGTCTCCATTAAAATCTATACAAGACCTGAAGGGCAGATATGAATTAGGAGGGAAACCCTGTGCTGTTTTTTTCTGTGGGGGTCGCTCAGTAACATACCAGACCCTCATGTAGGATAAAGGTGTGGTATAGATGAAGTAAATAGCAGAACAAAGCTACTGAGAGCTGTCATTTTGCTGGCAATTTAAGCACACTTTTTTCTTTATAAATCTCAGTTTTACTCTAGTAGGTTGTATATATTGCACAGATGCACTACTTTACAGACAGGGTCAGGGCAACTCCAAGGCATGTTATTTTTGATTTTTAATGTTTCACACGCATTAGTAAAATTGCTGTAACCACTCAAACTAAGCTTGGAAAAATAGTTTTTTGCTTTGGTAAAAGTTCCTCATGGTAGCACCCAGCACCCCATGCGGACAATCCCTTGCCTATTAGCCTAGAAAATTGGCAATTTTTTAAATTTAGCTCCCATTGATTTATCGGGGTGTGGATTTGGCAACCAAACTTTAACCATGTTAGCCAAACCTTGCTTGAACTGAACCCAGGTACAGGTATGTTTGGCTCATCACTAATTATTATTAGGAATGAGGTTTGGGTTTGCAGCCACGTTGGGTTCAAGGCAGATCTCACAGATTGGTTGTACAGTAAAACTCAGATTTTATGGATAAAAATTGGCACACATACCTATTATGCACCACATAATCTTTCTCCCTGGTCAGATAGGTTGCTGAGAGCTAATAATAGGGAGAAATACAGTGCTACACAATGCTGTGACATGCTATACTGTGGATTGCATTGATTTATTAGGGTCATTTTATTTAATTTTATGTTTCTCTAGAGTTAAAAAAAGGCCATAGCAGAGGTGGAGTCACACAAACCGGAGGTAGGGCATGCGTGCCATTTTATTTCCAACATAACAAAATAATACAGTCACGGCACATGCAATAGATAGTTGAATGGCTAACAAAACCTCCACAACCTACATTCTCCCAGGGACAGAGCAGTTGACTGCCAGCATTATTAATGCGCTGTCCTCCTCCTTATCTGATAATCCCAATCCCACTGTAGCCCCACAAACTGAGGAGCCTGCAGGATTTTTGACCATATCATAGCCAACTTGCAGCAGGAGGATGATTTAAGTGATGTGCAAGTCATACTCTTTTCAGACAGGAAGCTTTTGGGACAGCCACAGAGGAAGAGGGTAACTCCAGGACCACTGATAGAGGGGACTACTGGTATTCATGTAGGGGGCCCGAGCAGCAGGGGAAATTGGTGCGGTAAGGCGGAGGGGAAATTACAGGAATGATGCCTTATGCGCTCTCTGCAGCATCTGAAAGCCGGTTTCTCTCCCTCCTGCTGCAGGGAGAGACACAGACACATGGTGTCGTTCCTGTAATTGCTTTCGCCCTGTTCTACCTGCTTCTGATTCCCCCCATGTGCCCCCCATCACTGTAGCCCCCCCCAATCACATTGCCACAGTGCTGCCAGCTTCCCTCTCCCACCAAGGGTACAGGTCTTGTGTAAAGGATGGAGATCAGAAGAAGGGGCAGGTAAATATGTCATTTACCAGTCCCTTCCTTTTTTGAATGGGCAAAGTGAGTGAATGGTACTGATCACTCCTGTGTCCATTGATAACTACTTAACTCCTCCTACTTAAGTTGTACCCATTTACCTGCCGTCTTGTCTTCTGTACATCCATTCAAAAAACAGAATTTATTAAGCTTGTCTGAGCTATCAAAAAATAAGGGGCAGAAGAGCACACAGCGGAGCTCTGTGAGGAGAGCTCTGAGAGCAGATTGGAGGTAAGGGGCACACTCCGCTTCACAGTACACAGGAACAGAGTTGAGGCTGTCAACCACAGGCTATGTGCTGGAAATCCCTCCCCTGGCACCCTTTGTCTCTTGGTGTCAGGAAATCTTGTCAGAAGCGACTCATGCAGATAACAGAGGAACGGGGCAGCAGACAGAAATTACACTTAGTGCTCTGGACACACTATAGAGGGATATGCTTTGTTCATATTTCATGTTTGAGGTTTACAATTACTTTAATTAAAAACTTCATTAGCATGTTGATGAGGGGGGAAGGGTGGGACCAGGGAAGGCAAAATACAGATTAAAGTATAACTAAGAGCAAAACTTTTTTTTTTTGGATAGAGTGGAGAGGGATTAGAACCCCTGTCAGTTGTTATTGCTGTCTATGCCCCCCCTTTAGGAGATACTCTATTTGTCCTCTATTGTCCTGTTTACTTTGTGCCCCCGTTTAAGAAATGCTCTATTTGTCCTGTTTATCATTATCATTAAAAAATGAAAGTAAAAGAAAATCTAAAATGCTGGATTGTCCCTAGAAAAGTAACAGCCAGTGGCGGACTGACAGGTCGGGCACTTCGGCCGTGGTTCAAGGAAGGGTGCCCACAGGTGCCGCTTGCTGGAACTCTTAAATCAGCGACAAACTTTTTAGGGCCTGAGCCCGAGCTTGGGACCTAGCACGCACTGGTGTCAGCGCCAGTATCGGCACCCTGCTCAGAAAACTCGCCCCCAGCCCCTACTGAAGCCCGTTCACAGCCCCTACTGAAGCCTGCCCACTCTACCATCCCAGTGTGCATGTGCGGAGGGAGCCGTCATTGAGCACAGCAAGGAGTTCTACCAACTGAAAGATCTGGGACCTGGAGGGTCGCCTTGAGAGGTGATGAGGGGAGGGATTTACAGGTCTCAGCATGCCCTGACTGGAATCAGAGGAGCAACAAGTCTCAAGTGTGGTGGGATTGCAACTCCCAGCATGCCATGGTGGAGTAAAAGGACCAAGGTCATAGTGACAGACAGAAAATCAGCATTTCCAGAGGGAGATGTCAGTGACATTGACAGATTTCCGCGAGGGCTACTTTACATCGCAGTCTCTGCATTCCCTGGGCATTCACCTGCATGTTCAGTGAGTTCGCAGTGCGTTTTATGACACAATTACACGTGTTTTCAGGCACACAACCATTAAACTCTATTGGAATAAATGTTTTCATGAAAGTGAATCAAACTCCTACATGCTGCCTCTTTGATGCGCTTTCATAAAACCTGTGTTCTGATCTAATAGCAGCGCGTCTAAAAACGTGCATAGAAAATATAACAGGGAAAAGAACGCACTGCACTCATGTGATTCCGGTCAAAGTCATGTTTGCTCATTTTCATGTGCATTTTCAGCGCAGAAAAATGCAGCACACTGCACATTTTTAAACGCATATAAAAGCGCTGCAGTGGTATAATCAAAGCTGATTGGAATCCATTTTATTGTCTGTTTTTCCATGTGCCCAGGGGCAAACTGACCGGTCAGGCACTTCGGCAGTGGCCTGGGGGCCGAGGGCTGAAGGGGGCCCACCGGCGCCACCTACTGGAACACTCAGGGCCGGTCCAGGGACAAAAAACTTGCGACCGCGGGCCCACGCCGATGATCTTTTTTGGGCCCGGACGGGCCCCAGCCCTGCCTCGGAGGGGAAGGGGGAGGGCGAGCACCGCTGGATCACACAGAGTGGGGATCTCCCGCTGTGACATCTGGCGGCCGCTGTCATACAAATTCCCGCCTCCTGGACTGCCTCCTTTGATAGACATCACACTGGTCCAATGCCAGGATGTGTGAGGTCTATCAAAGGAGCCGATCCAGGAGGCGGCACTTTGTTTGACAGCGACCACCTGGTAATTAATTCAAATCCATGCTGTGTCACAGTGGGAAATCCCCGCTCTGTGTGATCCGGCTGCTCTCCTCTCTCTAATCCCTATACACCGATGAGGCTGAATTGATGGGCACTGGTGAGGCTGCATTGATGGGTATTCATCAGGCTGCATTGATGGGCACTGGTGAGGTTTCTTTGATGGGCACTGATGAGGCTGCTCTGATGGGCACTAGTGAGGCTGCGCTGCTGGGCACTGATGAGGCTGAATTAATGGACACTGGTGAGGCTGTATTGATGGGCACTGGTGAGGCTGTATTGATGGGCACTGATCAGGCTGCAGTGATGGGCACTGGTGGCGGGCTCTTTCTAACATAGACTTTTAAATGTCTATTAAATGTCAACATCATTACATGTTGCGCTGCACGCCTCCACGCACTGGGCCTGCTGCAAACCTTCTAGTTCTACCACCCCAGATAGGGCAAAGGCCACTGCCTCCCTCCGAATCCCTCCCTTGTCTTGGCAAACAGTGCATGAAATGGCAGAAGAGGAGAGGACACACCAGCCAGCCACAGCAGGCCAGGGCGCCAGCCAGCAACACACCCACAGCAGGGCCAGGGTGCCAACCACCCACCCAAATCAGGGCCAGGGTGCCCGCCAGCCACCCACGGTGACCCGCCCACACCAGGGCCATAGTGCCAGCCAGCCAGGCACCCATGGTGACCCACCCACACCAGGGCCAGGGTGCCAGCCAGCCACCCACGGTGACTTACCCACACCAGGGAGCCAGCCATCCACAGCAGGGTACCAGCCACCCACAGGAGCAAGCCACAGAGGACACAGGAGCCAGCCAGCCACAGAGTACGTGGAAGCCAGCCAGCCAGCCACAGAGGACACTAGAAACATCCACAGCTACAGTACCCATAGTTAAAGTGGAGGGCCACCCTGAAAAACAAAACTTGATAAAAATGTTAATAAAAATTTAAAATGAAAAAAAAAAAAAAATTTTTTTTTTTACTTACCAGAAATGGCTGTTTGTCCTAATCTGCCTCTTCCTGTTCCTCGGAGCTGTTCTTTCTTCTGCTCCTAGCGCCGCCTTCTAGTGAATGGGGCGTGGTGTCTTATGGGAACTGTGTCCCACAACACATCTCATCAACACATCTCATTCCCCATTCACAAAAAGGGCTCGCACATGCGCAGTAGCCCGCGCGACGACTCTCGCATGCTCAGTTTCCCTTACTGAGGATGGCGGCGCTGGGACTGGATCGCCGGGAAACATCTCGGCCTCCACGACCGACATCGCGGGCGCCCTGGGGGGGTAAAACATTTTTTTTAGCTGAAACACCGCTTTAAGGTAAGAGAAGCGCTACACAGTCCAAATTTTATTTTTACTTTTTAGAGATTGGGGCAGGGGTTAGAGTCATGGCACAAGGAGGGTCCCGTGAGGACCAGAGTGAATAAAGGTGTTCGCTGTACACTCTGTTAGAAAGAGGCCCCCCTCCGGGTCCCATTATACTCCTTTGTAGTCTCTAATGGGACATGGAGGGGACTCTTTCTAACAGACCCTATAATGGACACTGAAAGGGCCTCTGTTACAGAGACCCCCCCCCTCCAGGTCTCATAAGACTCCTTTGTAGTCTCTAAGGGGTCCTGGAGGGGGGTCTCTCTCTAACAGAGACTCTCTAATGGACACTGTTAGAAAGGGACCTCCCTCCAGGTCCCATTAAACTCTGTTGTAGACTCTAATGGGGCCTGCAGGGGACGCTGTCTAATGGACACTGTTAGAGAGAGACTCCCCTCCAGGTCCCTTTAAAAAAAGGGAAGTACAGAAGTTGTACTTTGTGCAACATATATGAGCGGGTCATGGACAGAGTCAGCGTTGGTCATGGGCGGAGCCTGATGGAGGCCCTTGCTTTATTTGGTTTGGGGGCCCTGAGTGTTGTCAGTCCGCCCATGGTAACAGCAGAGAAATCTTCCAATATGGACAGTAGTTCTACTGACCTGGGAGTCCCCATGGAATTCCCCTAATTTGCAGGGATTTTCTGTCACTTTCTGTTTGGTTATGGGACAGGAAGTGAAGGGGAATCTGCGCATTGGGACACAGATGGCTAAAAAAGATCTGACAGGGGTTGTAACCTTCCTCTAGAGCCCTTTTACACTGACAGCGTGGGGGCGTCCGCAGTAAAGTGCTGCTAATTTGAGCGTTGTTTTAAAGTCGCTATTTGGCCACTAACGGGCACTTTTAACCCCGGCTAGCGGCTGAATAAAGGGTTAAAAGCGCCTGCATAGTGCCGCTGCCGTGGTGCTTCACAGGCGCTTCACAAGTGCTTCAGTGGTGCTGCCCATTGATTTCAATGATTTTAATGGTCAGGGGCGCTTTAGGAGCAGTGTACACACCTCTCCTAAAGCGCCTCAAAGAAGCTGCTTGCAGGCCTTTGTTTGACGTCCTGCCAGCGCAGAGCCCCAGTGTGAAAGCACTCAGGTTTTCACACTGGGACTGCAGATGCAGACGCCTCCAGTGTGAAAGGGGTCTTACTCTATCCAAAGTGGAAATTGTATTTTTGCCTATAGTGCTACATTAAACTTTAACTTCAGAGTTCATCTTAATTCCTGCCAGCATAACCACCTCCTAGCACCCCTTCTCCTTCTTTCGCCTGAAAAGATTCTACATTATGTCTCTAAATTTGGTGCCTATTCAGTTGAAAGCATTTTATCCTCTTGTGTTAGAATACAGAATTGTATTTTGTGCAACAACTACAGTACTGTACATCAGTATTTAGTAGAGATATATTTTTCAGCCAGTAAATGGCAGTGTTTATAAGTTTGTAGCTGCAGCTATGCTATGCTCAATGCCTTTCCCTGAATAAAGTCTCCTGTTTCCTGTCTGCAGTTAAGCAGCAAAGCCCATGTGGACTGTGCACTGTCTGTTCTGTAGGGCTATATACAGATCTTCTAACAGGTTATGGGCCCAGAGAAAAGCTGAGAGCCCAGTCATAGACAGCTACAGCAAACCCAGCCAAAAATATGTCCTATGTTGCTCTCGTAGCAATAAAACAGAGCCAGATTCATGGAATGAAATGCAAAGACTTCCAACCAACGAGAAACAAAAGTGTATCAGAGCATTTGACAAGAAACTGATTTATAGAACTGAGATTAAAAATGGGACTAATATAAAGAGTTTTTGTTGAGTGGAGGTGTCAGCATACATAATTGTATTTTGTGCAACAACTACTGTACATCAGTATTTAGTAGAGATACATTCTTCAGCCAGTAGATGGCAGTGTTTATAAGTTTGTAGCTGCATCTATAGTATATTATATGTCTTTCCATTAATAACGTTTCCTGTTTCCTGTCTGCATTTAAAAAAAAGGATGGCATTTTTTATTTATTTTTAATCTTACTTAAATGTCCCCCGCTATCTCTAAGGCTGAGAACTGAGCAATAAAACACAGCTGATTGCTCAGTTCTCCCTACCACTCTGAGCAGAGAGCCATGACTGTCAATCAGAGGCTCAATCTCTGCTCTGCCCCCTGCACTCACTGGAGTACTGAGCTGTGGAGGGGGCGGGAGCAGCTGGGAAGCAGATTGCTGAGAGGATGAGCCAGAGGCCGCTCCAAGCATATGGGTGGACCATATGCTCATGATCATTTCCCAGCCTGGACCGGCTCTGTGACATCAGCCAACATCTCACAACTAACTGCACTCCTGTGATTATATTTTTGGAAAACTCCTGCAACATGTCTTGGAGTTTAAGTCCTTTTCATGCTAAATGGGGTTTTGTCCTGTCCTTTTTTTTAAAAACATTTTAAACCTCTTGCTGACCCCCTAACCCATATGTGTGGCATCAGGGCCTTACAGCCAAAGTTCCACACATATGCACTGCATGTTTTCTGTCCACATATCACTGGATTCTCTCCTTGTAATATTTTTTATAATATTAGATAGTAAAAGCACACACAGCATACATAAAATATTTTATAGAAAAAGTCCCACAGTGTAAATCCATAATCAGTCATATGGTCCGTGATATAGATAGATCGTCAATCAAAATCAATGATGCCTTGAAGACTAACCCACAAAAACACAATGACCCACGCATGATGATCCTGCTTCTAATGGACTCTTGCCATATACTGTATAACGGCGCCCAGGCTAGTTGATTAATGTAAAAAAGTAATGACACTGTTTTACATCATTGACCAAATATGGTCATGACCATATTAGGTCAAGCATGTCACCCAGAATACCTGCTAGCTTATTTACTTTGTGAAACAAGCCAATGGACCGGCAGCAGTAGTAAAACTGCCACTAAATGAATTATTTCCGGCTGCAGCAGCAGGGAAGTAAGCCACACATTGCCATTTTGTTAGCCCATTCAATGAACCTCAAACTTCTAGAGTTCAGGTTAAAACATCTGTCAACCTGAACCCTAAGCTCATCCCTAGTGACAACTCACAATTTTGGGATTTTCCTCACTTTCATTCCTGGTTACAGTAGACAAATATGTTGGTGGCTAGCATCAGGGTTCTTGATTTGTGCCAAATGACAAGTATGTTGGTGGCTAGCATCAAATTTCTTGATTTGCTTGCTACATTGAAACTGCCATGCAGCATTTATATATTAATGTTTTTTTTGTAGCTCCTCAAGCTCCTCAAGTTCTGATCAAGAAAGTTTGTCAGAAGGAGAAAGAGAAAGGCTAATGAAAGAAGTTGAAGAGAAAAAAAAAGTAATTTCAAACATGAGAAGCAAACCTTGGCGCATGTCAAAGAAACTTCATGTGCTAAAGTAAGGTACTAATAAAAGTACAATGCCTGTATATTGAATCATAATTTCCAATGTTTTGCCAGAAGAATAGAGAGGGGAATTTATTGTTCATATTTGAAAATGATAGGTAGTCAGCCCACTTTTATTGGTGTCTGCAGCCAAAGAAGTGTTTCATAAAAAGACTATGCTCTTTATTTGCTAACTAGTGGTACCTGTGGAAAACTGTTGACTTAACTTCAACCAATGGCATTCAATGAAAAATTGCTCTGCCTGTGGAGCACAAACAATCACAAGAAAAACCTTTTGCACCTTTGTAATATTGCATAAATATAATTTATAGGAAAGGTCTTTTAGATGGTATGAAGGTCAGGGTTATCTAGCTCAAGTGTAGCGCTCACCAGTGGGTACAGTCCACACCAGAATTTGTTATTTCGTGGGCTTGCTGGCCCACATTTATTTAAAAGAAAGTTCAAAAACAAAACATGAGTTTCCCTTACAGGGGTATTCAGCATTAAGTCTCCTGGCTTACACATATAGCCCTATGGTTCTGGCCTTACTCCTCAGGCCCTTGTCTGTTACTTACAGACTGTTCTCTCACAGACACACTCTTTGTCCATACAGCTAGTTGCTGCTCTGGTTCCCAGGCTTGAGTCTTTGCCTTTTCCAGTGCACACATGCACGCGTTTGGCTTCTCCGTTGCACACTGCCACGAGCCACTGCACCACGCTGCCTGCCACCCGCCACCTGCCGCTATATAAGTACCTTAAATAATAATAATATTAATTTTAAATGTGTTCTGCTTGCTTCAGAGTCACGAATTTAGCAGAACACAATACATATTTGTGAAGAATACTGCCGTACTTAATAAATGTGTGGTATTTTTTGTGCAAAATGGCCCTACTGCTGCTTTATAAATAAACCACTTAGTATACTTCTTGTAACCTACAGTTTTAAAGGCAATGGAGCCACATTTGGCCTCAACATAAAAGCTGCCTATTATTTTTTGATGTGGACATTTTGTGTTAATTGCACCTTTTCTTTAATCAGGGATGCACATGATTTTGTTGAGAGATTTGAAGGAGCTCTAGGAAGAGGAAAAGGAAGAAAGCTCTATGCATATAAAATCATGATGGCTAAGGTATTTTTACAAACAGTAATTTGTGCTGAAAATATGAACAGTATATATTATTATATAATGGTTTTAAAATAGTATAGCTTCGGCCCCCTTCACACTTGTACGACCTGAAAGTAGTGCGACTTTGACGCGACTTGAAGCAATGCCTGTTTAATTTTTAGGTCTATGGACCTCAAGTCACATCAAAGTTGGATTAAAGTAGAGCAGGGACTTCTATGAAGTTGCTGCGACTTGAAGTCGCACAGATATGAACGGTACTCATTGGAAATCATGGAGTATGACTTGTCATGTGACTTTGCAGTCCCAAGTCACAGGACAAGTCGCACAAGTGTGAAAGGGACCTTACTGATATTTCATTACTGCAGCAGTTTTTTATGTAAACATGAAGGTAAGTTAAACAGAAGCAACTGTATATTGTGATTTATACAATAATTTTATACCACCTGGTAAAAGAATATAGTAAGCAATATATTATTATATTAATATTATTATACAGGATTTATATAGCGCCAACAGTTTGAGCAGCAATTTCAAATGTTAGGGCGATGAGTACAGGTACAATATATATCAACGCAGGAGGAATCAGAGGGCCCTGCTCGTTAGAGCTTACAATCTAGAAGGATTATGTATATATATATATATATATATATATATATATATATATATATATATATATATATGGATTATGTATATATATACAATCCTTCTAGATTGTAAGCTCTAACGAGCAGGGCCCTCTGATTCCTCCTGCGTTGATATATATTGTACCTGTACTCATCGCCCTAACATTTGAAAGTGCTGCGCAAACTGTTGGCGCTATATAAATCCTCTACATATATATAGCTGCATGATGCACTGCATGCTTATTAGATTTTTATTTATATAAATATTTTTTCTGTACCAATAAATAATATTTTTATATAATTGATATCTGTTTAGTGCCTACACAGTCCCACTCCTAGAGGGTTTTCTCTTTTGTATTTATTAGAGATAATGGCACTCCACCCACTATAACCAGAGCTACCCCCTACAAAACCAATGGGATGACATGGAGTAGGTCCCCATGTGCACAAGAATTCATGTAGCTTTTTCACCAGTGTCAGCAGTGATTGTTAATGCTTCTCCAAACATTACATTCATTGCAGTGCTATCAGGGCCGTTTTTTCCACTGGGCATGCTGGGCAGTTGCCCAGGGGCCCCACTTGTCTGGAGGGCCCCATCCAGGGCTGATCCTCAGTGCTGCAATCTTCTGCTTAAATTGACTGACTGCACTGGTTGCTCACTTCGTCGGCCGGCATCTAGCTAGCAACCAGTGACGTCAATCAGAGGCCGCCCCAACATTCATAGTGCACCGCGGCTGCCCCAGTGGCTAGTGAACAGGCTCCGCCCACCTCTGCCATGTTCTTCAGACAGCATGGAGAGGGAGTGGAGAGGAAAGATGGCCCTTGATAGCTGGCGCTGCCTTGCTGCTGTGAGTGACACACTGTACTGCACCAGGCCGGTGGCCTCAAGTAAGTCTAATAATGTCTACTTAAGTAAGTTCAAGTTGTGCATTAAACACAGCCACTGTCTGTGCCCCTCAAAAGCGGCCACTGTGTCCAGCAAACACAGCCACTGTGCCCAGCAAACACAGCCACTGTGCCCATCAAATCTGCCACTGTGCCCATCAAAGCTGCCACTGTGCCCATCAAACACCTTATCGATAATTTGCACTTTTATTCTCGTGTGTGATCGTGTAGACAGGGCCCCAGTGCACTGTATTGCCCGGGGGCCTATAACGCTCTTAAGATGGCGCTGAGTGCTATGTACATTTTTAGCAATGTAAACTTCAATGCACTTAAATTTTACCTTATTATAGCATGAAATCTGTATTTTATTTGTAGAAATGGATGAAATTCAAGAGAGATTTTGAAAATTTTAAAACTGCATGCATACCCTGGGAAATGAAAATAAAAGAAATTGAAAGTAAGTGGAATTAGCATGATTATACTGGAGGAATACATTTCTTCAAATAGTTCATAAATCCTGACATGGTAGTGCTACGTAAATAACAAGAATGTATCTGAATGCATCGTAAAAAAATACTAAACAATTTGAAAACGAACATGATTAGGTTATACTGTATAGAAGGCTAGTTAAAGGACATTAAATGTCATAAGAGCTCCATACAGCTGATGAGTATAAAGTTTAGTCTCTATCAAATGGTAGTGTAGTGAGACAATATATAAATTATTCAGCTGTAGCCTGTCCCCCCTTTTTCCTTTGAGACCCCCCCCCCCATTTTTATTTATGTATTTTTTATATTTACAATTTATGCTCCTGTTCTGTGTCACATTTTGGGAATTGTGTTAACGAATATGGTTAACTTTTTTCTATTTTGTGTAAATTTTTTCACGCTGACTGCCAAGTTTATAAAGCTATGGCTTTCCGGTCTCTCATGTTGGTATTTACTGTACTGGACAAAATCTGTTGCTATTTGGCTTGTGGTGTACCTTTGCTTTTTGTACCTGTAGCAACCTCTAGTTAGGTAGGTGCTAGAGAGAGGATTTTTCTATAGAGTAGGAAAATTTAGGCAGGCCTCGCTGGTGGCTAGGCCTGTTTTTTTTCATTCTGGGCTGGGAGTGGCTCAGGGTAGGACTGGGTGACTCACATGTAGCATCACTGCCACCTCCCTCTTCTTTCTAGAAGGTGCTAGAAAGTATAGGAGGAGAGTAGAGGTATTCTGTGGTATGCCTGTGGTATTCTGAGGAGCCGAGACCAATCCCCAACTTGGAAAGGGGGCAGGCCTCCTCAAATACCCAGGGTCAGCCTAGCTGGGGAGCAGTAGCCGGATGGAAGAGCTGGAGTGAGAGAGTGTGGATTCTGTCAGGGTCCACAGGGAGCTCCCCAGTCTGGGGGGAGGGGGGTGACCTTGGGCCTGGGCTCGGGTGCAACCAGGAGGAGAAGAGATTCTGGGGAGAGGCACATGAGAGAGCAGAGTGTCAGAAACCATGAAATCAGGCCGAGACAGAAGTACAGTTACAGTGGGGATCGAAAGTTTGGGCACCCCAGCTAAAAAGGTGTATTAATGTGCATAACTAAGCCAAGGAAAGATGGAAAAATCTCCAAATGGCATCAGATTAGACATTCTTATAATATGTCAAAAAAAGTTAGATTTTATTTCCATCATTTACGCTTTCAAAATTACAGAAAACAAAAAAATGGCGTCTGCAAAAGTTTGGGCACCCTGCAGAATTTATAGCATGCACTGCCCCCTTTGCAAAGCTGAGACCTGCCAGTGTCATGGATTGTTCTCCATCATCATCTGAGAAGACAAGGTGATGTCAATCTCAAAGGTTTTAAATGGCCAGACTCATCTGACCTTGCCCCAAGAATCAGGCTATAAGAAGATAGCAAAGCGTTTTCAGATGTCAATATCCTCTGTTCGGAATGTAATTAAGAAATGGCAGTCATCAGGAACAGTGGAAGTTAAAGCAAGATCTGGAAGACCAAGAAAAATATCAGACACCTGCAAGAAATATATAATCACACTTCACTTTAATTTTTCACTTTATGTATATAGGTGATTAATTGTGTTGTTGTTTTTTTAGCACTGTTTATACAGGGTGATTATTTTTCAGTATTGTCTACACAGGTTAAATATTTAGTTTATTCACAGGAACGGATAGTCAGCCAAGCCAGAAGTCAGGGATCAATGTAGCGGAACAGCAATCAGGATCTGGAGCCAGAAGGCATGTCAGCAAAGCAAGTCTTTAAACAAAGGAGATAGTTTCTTGTGATGTGACCAAGGCAAAGGCAGAGCTCCTCTGGACTGGACGGCTTAAGTAGGCAGGACTGATGAGCAGGATATCAACAGCTGAGTAACTGTGGAGAGAGATAGGAGCTGGCAATTAGCCGACAGCTTAGCGGCCAGCTCAAAGAAGGAAGGGCTGAGCTTAGCCCTGACACAGAGAGAGGACAGCGGCAGAGAGCACTGCTAAGAGACTCCAGAGAGGACAACTGGTCGCAGCCAGGAGGGCTGGTGAGTGAAGCACAGTCCGGAGGACTGGAGAGGCACACCTGAGAGAACTGGGAGTTTGCAGTTTGAGATGGGTGCAGATCCAAAGAGTGGACTGTGGGAAGGGCAGTGGAAAGAGTTTGCTGCAGCCAAGCTGGCTTGCAGGGCCTGAAGAGGATTTACTGGGATCAGTAGCAGAGTTGATGACGGTTAGCACCGTAATTATTTCTACACTATAGGGGCCTGGGGGGCCCCTGCTTGCAAAAGGCAGTCCACTGAGGCCTGGCTGAGTTAGCATCAGGCCTAACCATGTGGCGCTAGCTAGTCTTGGAATCTGCAGCAAGTGAAGTGCTAGAGGAGTAACGGTCTGCAGAAAGTGAGGTGCTAGAGGGGTGAAGGGAAAGAGGTCTTGAGTAAGAGTTGTGCTGGTGAGAATATTGGATTGTATATACAGGAAGACAAGACAGACAAGTTACACTGAATCTTTCCTGGGCATCCCATTATTTCCCATCCCCATCCAAGTTTAATCCCCTCAATTAAATACAAAAAAAAAACAAAGCTTATGGACTGTTCTATGTCTCTGAGTTCCTGAGAGATGGATGCCGGGCTGGGCAGAGTGACAGGTGAACTACAATAATCAACAACACCTACAGGGGCATGGCTACATACCATATTCAATAAAACGCTACTGTTAAAAAATTCTTTATAACTTCAGAGAGTCACAAAGAGAATAATTACTTCAGGAAAATAGTAAATAACAAAGTTACCTGTGATTATCCTCATAAACAGCATCCCTCACAGTCAAGTTCATGGTAGCTCTGGTAACACAGGCTAATAGCTGGAGGGATCGATCGCCCAAACAGCCAAGGTTCAGTCTGAACTTGTGTTCGGACCGAACTTTAAGATTATACCTAATAGAGATTAAATAAATACTCCTAGAAGAGGAGAGAGCTATACTGTCAGTAACCATATGAAATATTAGATTTTTCTATTCTTTTACATTAAAATAATTTTTAAGTCTTTGTAAATAAAAAAAATAACTATTACTTAGCAATAGTTATCAGTTCTGTCTGCCGTCATCCTAGTGAAACTAGTGTAGTCTAGTATTTGTATATGTTCATACACCTCAATCATTGTAGTAGTATGGACATATACATATCCAGATCTGAGAGATTTTGTACAAAAGAGGTAGTTCAATCCGCAAAACACATTTATTTATAGGGTTACATAATATATACAAATTACACACCAGATAGAATTTACAACACAATGTACAGTGTAGGTCCCCTGGCTTACATGATATTTACAAATTACTCATAGAACCATATTTACAATACAATATAAGGTGCAAGTATAGAGTTATATTACCTGTTAACTTCAGTTCAGCCCATGGCGACTGCCGTGTGTTTCCCCACCAGGAAGCCAACATTAGCTTGCTCACAAAGCATTATATCCCCCCCCCCCCTACTTCCTGTAGTGTGGCTAATATAATTCTCCCTAATTGGTCACGGTACCTTGTACATGTATATTGAGCCTGATTGGATGAATCAAAGAAGGCTGTTGTTTACTACCCAGGTGAGATGTTATCAGGGAAAACAAAAGGCCAAGCTTTGAAGTTGAACTAATTACAGTAACACCAACACAACCCTCAATACTTTAAATATATATTTCCCTCTAACTGAAATATATTTCTAGTTACAATATTGTACAGATATTAATGTAGATTTCACATAAACGCATAGGCAACACTAGCTTCAAAAGAGAACATTCTAGTTAACAATATTAGTTTCTGTCTTTAAAATTCTGAATATCATTTTAAGTTTTTGATTACTAAGTGCATCCCAAACAAATTATACCTTCTAAATATTTTAGGTGATACTGTAAAATATCTATCTATCTATCTATCTATCTATCTATCTATCTATCTATCTATCGATCTATCTTTTTTTAAACATCCCCATAGTTACAGGGCAGCTCAGGTTTCAGGTAAGAGAAGTGTATCTGATGAATTAAAATCATTTTGTTCTATTTTAAACATCAAATTGTTCAAAACAAATTTTGTATTTAAGGTCACTTTGGATCATCTGTGGCATCATACTTTATATTTCTCAGATGGATGTATGGAGTTAACATAGTTCTTTTGTGCATGGTGCTTGGACTGATTATCATACCTGAGGCAAGTGAAAGCAAGTAGACATACTAAAGAGATAAATAAAAATGGTTGCTTTTATAAACAATTTGAAAAAAATGTTAAACACTACAACAAAATATTTACTTTGCTAAACAAGCTTTAGCATCTATATTTTTCCTTTTTAGTGTTTTCATATTATTCTCCCAATATTTCACTCACCTATACTTTCTTATTGAGATAAAGTGTTATAAATGTCTCATGACATTGGAGTATGATCTTGTAGGCTGGGGCAAAAAAAGGTAAATATTTTTCTGCTGTGGTGCACTTTCTCTTGTGTGTGTGGCTTCCTGTGCCCTTTTTGGGTAGGGAGCTACAGTATAAATATAAGAGAAGGAGTAATTGGGGATGAAGTGGAAATGAGGATATCAGCATAAAAATGCATTGGAAAATGCACTGTGTGGCCTGATCATTATTATGTTTACTATTAAGATTTGGAAAAAGGGAAGGAGGAGCAACCATCTTGGGATGAGAGCAGTGGTGGCCTGGGTGACAGAGAGCTCCAAGAGTGGGCTGGTCAATGTGCTTGAGACCCCATACAAAGAAATTACGTTTGAAGCTTCAGGCTCAAGTAGGTCCTAAATGCTGACAACTGTTGGGAGTGCAGACAGGGAAAGAGCTTGTCTCAGCTCCATAGAAATCAATGAGGAAAAAAAAGAAGTCCCAGGAGCCACACATCACACAAAACCCTCATGTAAAGAGTGGAAGCAGCCACAGCCTTCAATCAGTCCAAGCCACACCCCCAACAAGTTTTTTCCCTGGCCACGGGACTTAATCATGTAGTTGAGGTACAACCCCTGGGTGTCTGGGCTACCATTATATGGTATTTAGCCACGCATGGGGCTGAAATTAGGGTCATGGAGTTGCCATGGAGTTGCAAGGTCTTGCACGTGTAAAGGAGTGGTCCCCTTCCAGACCTTTACCCTAAGGTATAGTCTACAAGAAGCTGAATGTTAGGAAGAGCTGGTGGGAGGACTAGTGTTCTGCACTGTCTCTCCTGAACAGTCTCCTAGTTGTTACAAGGAGAAGTGGTCACAAGCAATTAACTTAAGTTTCAGTCCGGACACAAGTGCGGACCAAACTTTGTCTGTTAGGGTATTTGGACGAATGCCTTAAAATGTACCTATTTGGCGGGAGCTGACTGTCTTGTAATAAAGCAGTATTACTGCTGCTATTATACATGGCAGCTTTCCACTGTCAATGGTTGATAAGGACGCTACCGATCCAAATCCCTAACAACCAGTGATATCACCGGCCTCATTCACTTACATGGATGCCATGAATCCCATGTAAGCAAAAGAGAAGAATGGCAGTGATGTCACTGACCATATATAGTCACGTCCATATATGGTCAATGTCATCACTGGAGACCCTGCCCCTTGTATAACAGCTGTCATCCAGCAGAATTTCCATTCTGCAGGTGACAAGTAATTGAGCGGGATGTGCCTCGGCGGCAATGTTTTTTCATTTTGGAGGGTCATTTGCCAATGGGCATCATGATTGATGTGGATCTGCATCATTGGACAATGTAGTTAATGATGGATATACAATGAGGGACTTTTTTGGGGATTTTTATTTTTTAATAAGGACATATTTGAGTATCTTCTTCTATGTTAAAACTTTTTTTAGTGAATGAATATGGATATTACTCATTCACATGGGGAGGGGAGTATCTGACTGCCCTCTTATTGTTAAAGGCGACTTCCAGATTCTAATAAGCCCCTACCTGCCGATCCCCACAACAAGACAAGGGTTGTGGGGGAGAGGCCCTTGTCTACATCAACATAGAGACAAGGTTCTTTGCCAGGGGGTCCCCTCCAGCAAGGCACTCCCTCCATTTTGATATGTCTGGTATGGTTTGTGGAGGGGATAGGGGCATGTGCTGCATGCTCAGTCTCTACTACATTGTCAACATCATCATTTGGACCTCCTGAACATCACAGGTCTTACAAGTGAAATGGCGCCATGCACAAGCAAAACTGTGGCAAAACTGCCACAGAGCTTCTGGCACCTCTGCCAGCCAGACTCACACTGGGGTGACCTCACACAAGCTTAAGCCAGGCAAGTTTGTATATGATAAAGTGGTTGAACCTGCTGTCACCCCTTTGCCTGGGAAAGCTCAGAGAAACATACCTTGCCTAATCCACACGATGAATCTGGTAGAGCATTAACAGACTGCACAAAGATG
The DNA here is from genome assembly GCA_028564925.1 of Lithobates sylvaticus. Classification (NCBI taxonomy): domain Eukaryota; kingdom Metazoa; phylum Chordata; class Amphibia; order Anura; family Ranidae; genus Lithobates; species Lithobates sylvaticus. The sequence continues at coordinate 307,922,432 of CM053026.1, read as the reverse complement.
GGCGTGGCCTGAACTGGCTTGTGAGCGGTCGCACTGCACGGAGCTCCCGCTGTAGATCCTCCTTCAACCCTTTTGCCGCTACCGATCCGGACCAACACCAACCCAATCCACCAGCTACGGTACCCGCGGTACCCCAGGAGAGCTTTCTGCACTGCACGGGGCCCATGATGACCCGCAAAGGTGAAAAAGACACCGTGGCAGCCATGGAGGTCCAAGATGGCGCCAGCTCTCCCCAGCCCCAGAGAACTGCGCAAGGTGCCGATAAACAACAAGAGACAGGCGGTAAGTCCCTTAAGCCATTCAGCATTAGATGATACACTGCCTCTGGATTGCTCCCCTGTCCATAGACCAGACCTGTTTGACACACTGCAGGAAGACACACAGTAACCCACACTGAATGAAATCCTGCGTGCTGTTCAGCGCTGCATGGCTTCCGTGGATCGCCTGAAAGAGCAGTTTGGGGGTCTCACAGAAAACAGTGTCCTTTATGAGACAGGACCTCCAAAAAATTAGGGAGAGAACCACGGCAGTGGAGGGCAGAATTAGCGAGGTGGAAGATCAGATACCGCCACTCACCAGGGACACCAGGACAGCACTACAGCAAGCGGGATAGGCCAACGCCAAAATAGATGTCCGCATCGTGTGGCTCCCTCTCCCTCGCACTCTAGATGCGCTTTGTTTTGAAACCAACACTTCAATGTTTTTTTGACTTGCACCAGACAATTTTTCAGTATTTAACCATTTGCCTCCTGGAGAAAATAACCAATTACCCAGCAGATTGTGACACTACCGCCGCTCAGGCGCATGATCTGGAACTTTGCACACCAGTGCTGTGCTAACCTACTGTGTTTAATATGGCCACCACATTAATAGCGTCATGGAACATTCGGGGAGTGCATGACTGGCTAAAATGCACCATGATTAGCTCTTGTCTCAAGAAATTCCATCCAGCCATAATAGGCCTACAGCCAGGAAACCCACCTCAGGAAAGACACAGTGACAGCTTTACAATATTCCAGGGTGGGCAAGGCTTACCACTCCACGTACTCTGCATACTCTCACAGAGTGAGTGTACTGGTCCATAACTCTTGCACTAGCCATTGAGCCTCTTTCGGCCCAATGTGAGATTATCCACAGTTTAGGGGATTTCGATATGGTTATTTGTATGAGAAATTAATGCTTTACGCCGATGACATGCTCCTCTTTCTGGAGGATGAATCTTTGTCACATGCAATGTCGCTCATCACAGATTTCAGCCACTACTCAGGCAATTAACTGGTAAACATTAACTGGTCCAAATCCTCGTTAATGTTTCTGGATGGGGCACCTGGGTCGGAAGCAGAGCTCCGCTGCCCTGTCCCTGTAGTAACCTCCTTTAAATACTTAGGTATCCACGTTACGCCCAAGCTGACTGACTACTACAGACAAAATATATACTCCTTACTGACTCGCTTCAGAGACAAAATAAACATATGGAACCAACTTAAAATGTCTTTGGCTGGGAAAACAAACCTTATTAAGATGATCCTTATGCCCCAACTCCTATACCTGCTTCACAACACTCCTGTGGTTATCCCACTTAAAATTTTTTCGAGTGATCAACTCCCTATTCAGATTACTCCTTTGGCACAACAAGCCTCCTAGGATCAAAATGGAACAATTACAATATCCAAAGGAGGGGGGTGGTTTGGCACTCCCCAACCCTTGGATATACTATTTGGCTGCACAGCTGCAGCACTTGATTGGAGCTATGGCTCCCAAGCCTGCTGGCTCATCAGCCAAATTCCTGTTTACTGGCACAGGGACAGAGTCCATACCGGAGGGCCTGGAGGCACAGCTGTTCCAACGGTCCAACAAACAAATGCCCACATACACACTCCTTCAGATGGTGTCGAATAAGATCAAACAATTACAGCAAGTAATGGGGTACACAGTTTACAGCCCATTATAGGGGAATAAATTGTATGAGGAACTGGCCAAGCTCCAACAGGGACCTAGGTGGCGCCCCATGAGAATAAATCACCTCAGGCATGTCTTTCACAATGGGAGATTACTCTCTTTTGCTGACCTGCAATCTAAATTTGCACTGCCCCCTAGCATGTTATTTTACCACCTTTAACTAAAGCACGCTGTTAAAGCACAAGGTACCTCAGTGGAATGGGTACAATCCCCCACTCCTGTCTTCCACATACTACAAAATGCAAGGGACACAAAGGGTATAATATCCCAATGCTATCTTATACTTCTATCCGCACTCTTAGAGGGATTCCCTATGAAAGCATTGACCCAATGGGAGGCAGACCTAGGGCCTATTACAGGAGAGCAGTGGGAAGAGGCCCTTCAAGCCGTCAACACTTGTTCGCTGAATGTATCGCAAAAAATATCCCAATTGTACATCCTATTGCGGGCACATTATACCCCAGTAAAACTTAATAAAATGGGCAAACTATACGATTTGATGTGTGACAAGTGTAAGTGCCAGGTGACCTGATACACCTCCTCTTGCCCCAAACTCCATAGATATTGGAAGGGGGTCCTGGCCACGCTTAAACGGGTTTTCCAAACAAATGTCCCTCCTGATCCACTATGTTGCCTTCTGGGAGTACTGGAGGGGGCAATCCCAGAGGAAATTACCAGGATGGCTTTTGCCAGAGCCATATTCCAAGCTAGGAAAACAATACTTATGAGCTGGAAATCCATCACTCCGCCGATGGTTTAATCCTGGATTCTTACCATGGAAAAATACATATATCAGCATAGGGGGAACCCTGAGAAATTTGACAGATTATGGGCTGCATGGCTTCATACGCCCGGGGTAAGCCCCAGGGAACTGGTGCAGATGAGGCTCCTTAGATGCCCATAAACATAATGGATACCCGAGGAAATGCTAGTCTTTTTTTAAACGTAAAGTAACACTGCAGGGAAAAAAGTGGGGATGTCGAAGCTGCCAGTACCATGACAGAGGATCGCAGAGTAACACCATACAGAAATAAACATTATGTGTGCCACACTCTGAATACTCACCCCTACTTGGTTCTTGAAGGGAATGACTGATGGTTATCTCAATGTTCTATCACTAACAAATTGAAGTGCAATGTGATGTATGTTTTGATTTGATCTGTTTCCTTTTTGCAATACAAAAAAAAAAACAGACTGCACAAAGCTGTAAGTTGAAAGATTTTCATCTTTCCTATGTTGCCTTTGAAGCTGCATCAAATGGCCCCATCCAACATTTGATGATTTTTCCATGCCATTTTGTTGCATTTTGATGCTATAGATACCCCCCAGAGACAAATTGCCAACATTTTTCCCCATTGGGGTTTATATTCAATATCTTCCAAATTCCAAACATTTTGACCTGTTTGGCCAAACTACTCGCAACTTGAGGTGTATTCAAGTAACACTACCCTTGACTATGATGGTGGTGAGTTGTTTGATGCAGCATGAACAGCGGAGGGAGCAGGTATCTGTTTACCAAAAGGTACTCAAAGGTCAGTACAATATGGCAGCAGGATAGTATGGAGGCAGCACTAAAGCATAACATTGTAATTTAAATTTTAAACCTTTTTTCATGATTGCCTGGCCACTGCTGAGTTGCATGCAAAGCAAAGAGTTCAATGAGCTTCTGAAAAAAGATGGCGAAGCAGAAAAAGAAGCCATCTGCTTGTTTGTTACTTTAAAGGTTCTAAATCGGTAAATTGTAGTCTATTGCAGTGTTCAGCAGACAGTATGCTGCCTCAGTATCTGGTTTTAGCCTTCAAAATACAGTAACAGTTGAATAGTGTAATAGGGTGTGAGTACTATCACTGAAATGTGCAATTTCATATTTACATAAGGTCCTGGAAAGGAGTGATCACAGTGAACGCGCTGGCAAGAAGGAAGAAAGGCAGGAGGGGAGAATAGAAAGGGGAGTGATTAGAAAGGAAATAAATCACTAAAGAAAAATAAATAATACTTTGTTTTATTAACTGAAATTTAATTAAGAAAAACACCTCCACAATAATTTACAATTGTAATTTCAAAGAACAAAGGCTATAAAAAATATTTAATAAAAAGAGCACGTATGCACTGACTTAATGTTACACAGAATAAAAGAACTAATACCAAATTAAAAGTTCTATGTATAGTATTGTATATAAAAACAGCACACTGTAGGCTCAAATCATAAAGCTAGCACACCGTAACAAGGTTCTCTTAAAGCATTATGTCAAACATTTTAATAACATTGCTGTCCCAAATACATTTTTCATGGTGGTGGAAAACAGCATTTATTACTATAACATTATAACTTTGTATGAATATTGTACTTTGTTTAATCAGATAATTGTTGCATGCCTAAGCATTCTTTTTCTTTTGTAGATGATATATCTTTTTAACAATTTATATTAATGTTATATATAAATACATTAATTTATATAAATGCACTAAAAAAAAAACATAAAAAAAATATTAAATTGTCATAATGCTGAGTATATTTTTCTTTACAACACAGATGCTAATGGGCCTTCCATATGGAAGCATTCCAAGAAAGATTGTACCAAGACATGAGGAGGCAACATCAATAAACTATGATGTTCTTAGTGAGTTTCGGGTAAAATACATACCTTACTTCCTTACTTTCTCTAAAAATTGAATATACACTATTAAAAATTAAAGCGACAGTCCATCCAAACATTTTTTTTTCTGTTCAGTTGGATAGGGTAAGAAGTTGGTAGAATGCATGTTTTGTTTTTGTCAGTTTTTCTGTTGAGAGATTTACTATCATTTCCTATCCCAGCGATAGTAGTTGTCAAGGTAGGAGTTTCTCACAGTGAAAAAGGTTTCCATAAGGCCCCTTTCACACTGGGGTGGTTTTCAGGTGGTACAGCGCTAAAAATAGCGCCTGTACACCGCCTGAAAAATCCGGCCCCATTCACTCCAGTGTGAAAGCCGGCGGGCTTTCACACTGGAGCGGTGCGCTAGCAGGACGGTAAAAAAAGTCCTGCTAGCAGCATCTTTGGAGCGGTATAGGAGTGGTGTATTCACCGCTCCTATACCGCTCCTACCCATTGATTTCAATGGGACACCGTGGTAATACCGCCGCAAAGCGCCGCTACGGCGGCGCTTTGTGGGGGATTTTAACCCTTTTTCGGCCGCTCGCGGGGGTAAAACCGCCCCTCGAACGGCCGAATACAGCGGCTAAAACCACGGTAAAGCAGCGCTAAATATATCGCTGCTTTACCGTCGCCGCGGCTCCCGCCCCAGTGTGAAAGGGGCCTTAGTGGGAATCCTCTTATCTGGGACACAGACAGCAATGTAAAAGATTTCAGAGTTTTTTGTTAACTCCACAACCACAAAGCACTGTTTTGGCTAGAGTTATACTTACATTTACTTTTAGTTTTTAAGTACCTGTACTTGCTTTTTTAACCAAAATATACAATTTACATTGGACATTAATGTTTGAATCTAGATCAGGTTATTAAAGTAAACTGTTCACAAATCTGGGCAATTCAAGCCGCGTTTATCATGAAATCATTATTGTAACTCATTAGTTCGCATTAACATTGCCATAGAGGGCGGTACATCAAGAAGAAGCATATTTATGCAACAAGGATGTTTGTGTACAGTCGTGGCCAGCAGCTTGTGCAAATCAAGGACAGGCTCACAGATGCTGTGGTTGTATTCATGGTAGGGAACAAAAAAGTTGCGAATATAGCAACTTTTAACATTGGGTATATGCTTGTATTACTGTCTTTTTTCAATTTTAAAAGTTGCTATTTTCACTCTATTTTTTGTATTGTAGAAAAAAACTCAAATAACAGCAAAATACACAAAAATTTCTAAAAAAAGGAACCGCATTTTAGATTTATTTTTCTCTTTTATAGAACCTAATGAATAGACTTTGTGTTTACAAAGAATCCTTTACTTGTATTTTTCCTGTGTGTCAAGAGTGAGAACATTGTTGAGTCAGATACTAGAGTTGCAGATTTTAATCCCTTCCTAACCAGGGTCAAACAAACCTTAATGGCCAAGCCCAATTTTGCAACTTTGACATGTGTTAGTAAAACTGTACATATCACAACTACTTAGTGTATCCAGGTGGATTATACCCTGTTTTTATTTCAGGACAGTTTGGGCTTTCATTTGGTGGCAATGTTAACGCATATCTACTGATTTTTTTTATCAAAGAAAATCTGGCCCAAAATAGTGAAAAAAATCTCAAAAATCTTTTTATTTTTTTTAATTTAGCTGTAAATTTTTATGCCTTTATCATGTGCCACCACCAAAATTTCCTGCAACATAAATTCTCCCCCTCTCTTGACGATTGTGGTGATACCACATACAGTACTATGCAAAGGTTTTAGGCAAGCAATAGGAAAAGAAAATGCCGCTCCAGGTGAGTGACGGAACCATGTAGGCTGGGGAATGGACTCCTCCCAGGGGTGCTAGCCTTGGCTTGCCGGCCGTGCAATTTGGATAAAAGGAATGGATGGCTGCACACTGAGGTAGTGATAAATCTCTTTCATGTAAAACCCGTAACATGAATAACACCACAGGACAGGCAAACAGGTACAGGTAGACGCGTTTCACACAGAGACGCTGCTCTTATTCATTACATTATCATTATATTAATGAATAAGCGCAGTATCGCAGTGTGAAACGCGTCTACCTGTACCTGTTTGCCTGTCCTGTGGTGTTATTCATGTTATGGATAAAATAAAGAGATTCATCACTACCTTGGTGTGCAGCCATCCATTCCTTTTATCCAAAGGTTTTAGGCAGATATGAAGAAATGCTGTAAAGTAAGGATGCTTTAAAAATATATATATTTTAATTGTTTATTTTTATAATTTTACAAAATGTAAAGTAAGTGAACAGAAGAAAAGTCTATATAGATATATATATATATATATATATATATATATATATATATATATATATATTGTGACTACCCTTTGGCTTAGTTTTCAGTGACGAAAACTAAAGGAAAATAAAGTTAGAATTAAGTCAATTGATGAAAACTATGGCAAAAATCAATTCCAATTTTCGTCAACGAGTGCAATATTTTTGTTTGTTTATGAAACTTGGTTTTATTTATAAAGACGTTATATATCACAAAATCTGCGTTTGTAGTGCATGTTCAAACCTTAATACCATAAATAATAATATGTTATTAGAATTTTACTCCAGGAGTATATAATAAGCTTGTCAATTCTCGAGAAATGCTTAAAAAATGCATTCCAATTTAATTAAACCCATTTTGATTTTAGACTACTAAAATGTACTGGAGATTTTAGTCGACTAAAATGTACTGGAGATTTTTTAGCTGACTAAAATATGACTAAAATTAAAACAATTCAGATGACTAAAATACGACTAAAATTAAAATGGCATTTTAGTCAAAAGACTATGACTAAAACTAAATTGAAATTTGACGTCAAAATTAACAATGTATCAGTATTTTACATGTAATATTTACTAAGTGTTTTCATTTTACAGGGCATTTTAAAGTACTCACCCCTTTTCTATGGCTACTACAACAATAAAAGAACTATTGGACCTCTACAATTTAGACTTCCCTTGGGCTATTTTTTATGTGGTGTTGGTGTGTTTGGATACAGCTTAGTAGTTTTGATAAGAACGTAAGTAATACTGCTTAATTAACTGTTAGGTCTCATACAGTATATCTGTGTTATTAGTTTGGTGATGTACATAATAATTCCCAGGAAATTTAATTTCAAGATGCCAAGATTAAAAAATAAAAGCCCTAAAACATTATTCACTTTAATTATTTGTATTGATAAAGATTCTAAACTCTTCATCAGTCACGAGCAATCCTCAGAAAGTATACTGATACAGCCATAGCAATACATAATCATCTTCTAATCACAATACATATTAGTAGAAAAAAGATGAAGCGATTGACATCATGTAGTTAATGTCTACTAATGCAATATTTTCTGCATATTAAAGAGAACAACAAAACAGTGATAGCTGTATACTGTACTTGGTTTATGCTAAGCTAAGTGTACTGTATATGGCTGATGATGACACCCACTTCCATAGGGTCTATCCCTTTTTGACTCTTGCATGCTGCCTGCCTTTCATATAGATCTAAAACCAATTGATACAAATCACCAATAAAAATAATCTGCACAGAAAATGAAGCTAACTGCATAATGTTTAAATATTGGAATTCTTGGGACTATTCTAAGCAGTTTCTGTACACTTACCCCTCCTGCAACTGAATTTTTTCATCCACAGTTCTACAGAGGTGCCAAGGTGTAATTATTGTTCCCTGACTTGTAGCATGTTGCTTGTACCTCACAATCAATATCACCTTATGCATACTTATGTGCCCAATTTCCCCTAGTCTCTATAGCCTTTTGATTACATATCTAATGCATTTTTTCCTCACTTGTGCACAGAATGGCAAAAAATATGAATGACAGTGCAGTTGATGGAGATCATGACAATTTTACCTTCAGTTGGAAGATATTTACTAGTTGGGATTATCTTATTGGCAACCCAGAAACTGCAGATAACAAATTTGCTTCAATAACAACTAGCTTCAAGGTAATTGTAAGATTGTACATATAAAGGACAAGGCTACAGCTACCAAAAGCAATCCCATAAGATGTTGCAGGAAGTATTTCTTTCTTGAGGTCACAATACAGAAAATTGTTGTGCCTTTATTACAGCTTCCTGACATCCATGTACGTTACAAATGTTGGAGCAAGTTTACTTGCTTTTCCTATTATTCTTGTTTTAACTTTTATATAGTTCCAGTAATAATGTTCAAAGAGTAAATAGTTATATAATTGCGGTGTCTTGAGGACAGTTCCCAACTCTGTAACCTAATACTAAAATGTTTATAAAGTTACAGTAAATGAAAGGCATTCGAATTGCTGAATGATCAGGGGATTATGTGATAAAAGTATGTACTAAAAATGGATTTTGTAACCATGAACAAACCACTATTATTGGCACCACATCCCTGATTAAGTAGATACAAGGAGGTCTTATGGGATTTTTTAAGGTACAGTGATATCAAAGAGTAATATAAAAAATATTTTATTTAGACACAGATAAAAAATTGTTTAAAAACAATTATGGCAAGTACATAGAGCACAATTTTAATATGGATACAGCACTTTAGATAGAGTTCCCAACATGTTTCGCCCACATTCTCGGCTCCCTCAGAGGATACTGTCCATTTGAGGTACAAGCCTTCTATTGAAAGAAGATATATATATATATATATATATATATATATATATATATATATATATATATATATATATATATATAAATATAACAATCATGTCAAAAATCATATAAGGAAGACATATATACACATACATTTATTTAAACATTAAAGATCACTTTTCAAAGAGTATAAATATTGACATACATGTGCACACTCAATCCGAGGACATCCCTACTCACCCTGGTCTCATGAAGTATTTTTATGCTACAATCAAGAAATAGTTTGGAATATCTGCAACCATCACGGAAACCAAGAACTACAGGTGACCATAGAGGGTGTTTAAGGACCAGCTATACATAAAGGGCGATGAGATCAAATTATATATAAAAAAATTGGGAATGAATCTCCAACAGCAAAATGTAAAAAAGGGGGAAAAATCAACTTACAAAACAAAGTTTTGCAGTAGAGCTCAATAAACAGGGACATAGATTTTCCACAGCAGGGTACTTGTGTCTAGAGCTTAAAAGAACAAGCAAAAACAGAAAGGCTTCAGATACACATAGTGAAAGAAAAATTAAATCACTAGTGTGAAGCGTTCAAATGAACGCTTCAGAACAGTAGAAAACAAAAAGCAGCATCAGAATATTTCATTAAGTGCAAAGTATACTGAGAAAGTATAATTATCATATTACAAGTACCTAACGTCCTACAGTGGCATGTATGTCCCTGTGGTTCCAGCAGCACTAAATGGACGGAACAAGCAGCCTTAAATACCCCCCATCCAGCCAAACAGGAAAGATGGGGACGAAATGACAGTGCCGCACATGCGCAAACTACGTCACATTCGCCGCTCATCCGAATGCCGCTGGGTCCTATTATCCGGCCCATAGGAGGACAAAAGAACTCCCTCTGGCGGTTGAAGGGGAGTACTCACTCCCAGACCAAGATGTAGACACTGGGAAGGAATCGGACAAAGGGGAGAGAGAAAGGGGAGGGGACGAGTAGCGCAAAAGCAGCAGGGTGAGAAGGTCGCTGTCCAGGATGATCCTGGATCAGACACCATGGGCAACCGTATGGTCACCCCCAGGTGCTCAAAGGTAAACTGAGCAATAAGCAGACCCTCCCATGTAAACCAGAATATTACAAGGATCAAAATGAAAAGGAACCAATAGAGGTGGGGAAACTTTGGAAAAAACAAGAGGATGTCGTTAGGAGGAAGTATACATATATTTACAATTATCTTACAAAAGTTTACAATGATGTAAATATAAAAAAACATAGACAGACAATAATTCATGAAGTAGCACAGAAGATCATATGTCCACATTATTCTCACTATATGGCAACAACAATTATTTTGCTTTCAATAGTTTTTTTTTTTTTCTGAAAAAATAAAGAGTCATTGGTAAAGATATATATATACACCTGCGGTTAGTGGGCACAGGATCAACATTCAAACATAAGGATGGGAAGTGCCACCCACCTCTGGACACCCCAAATGGGTACAAGCTGTGTCATGGAGAGGGGGACGGCACATCCAACCTACAGATTAAATTCTACTTAAACTGGTGGCGATGTGTCCTTCTATAGTCTACTACCCATCTTACCAGGTAATAGTTGGCAGAGATGGTATAAAGGAGGAAGAATAGAAAGAGAGAGAGAAAGGAAGAAGAAGAGAATAGAAAAGGAGATATATGAAAATAAGAATATGATGACCTTTCGGAATGTTCTACCACGCTAGTTTTATCCAAGTCCTACAAGAGCGTCGGGGGTATGTGCATGTAATCTGCCCATGGTTCCCAAGTGGCCTCACATTTTTTAACTGTATCTTGGAGGATGCTGACCATTTTTTCCTGGGCCATGATCCATGATATTTTTTGTTTGGCCTGGTTACTGGATACCATGGGCTGTTTCCATAACTTTGCTATCGTTATTTTAGCATCTAGGAGGATAAAGTGAACACGGCTCCGTTAAATTTTAGAGGTCTTTTCTATTGGGAAGTTCAGCAATGCTATGTGGGGGGACATAGGGGTTGACAAACCTGTAGTCTTTCTGATGATTGCAAATATCCTGTTCCAGAACCCTCTTAGTTTTGGGCATTCCCACCAAAGATGTAACATGGTTCCTGTGTGATTGCATCCTCTGAAGCATAGGGGGGAGGTTGAAGGATAACATTTTGCGAGTCTAATGGGAACCAAGTACCATCAAGTTAGAGGAGGGGGGAAAAAGGACAGAGTGGAGTGTCCTTTAAGCAAGGATATTTCCTACTGAAAGGGTTTAAAACTTAGCATTTAATTTTAAAAAATTATGTTTTTTAATAAGAGAAACATGATCCTTGATTTGTTTCAGAAAGGGGCGTTTGGTTTTTCCAACAGAGAAACAATTACAAGTACATTTCATTAGATATATGATTCCAGGAGTTTGCAAGTTACTCTATGTCTAATTCTAATAATTTGACCATTAGGCAATACTACCTCATTGCTATTTAGCATAAATTGACAGTGATCACATTTTCTACATGAAAATGAGCCAGTAGTCTTAATAGATGGTACCGGGACTCCGTAGTGGCTTTGGACCAAGCAGCCCTTTAAAGATTTGGCTCCTCTGTAGGTCATTTGTGGTTGTTCCTCCACATATTTGCTTACTATAGGGTTAGCCAATAACAGTGGCCAGTATTTGTTTATGACCTGTTTCAATTGTCTGTGTTGTTTTTGTTTGTGTTGTTTTTTGTTGTTGTATGTACTAAAAATTAGTAATGCATTGTGTCAGTATGCCCAACAACACTATTGTTGTGTGTAAAGCCTCATACACACGATCGGACCGTGGACCAACTTTCCCGTGGATTTTTGTCCAAAGGGCGTTGGCCCCAAGTTGGTATTGCATACACACGGTCGGACTTTTTAGGCAACCAACACGAACGTAGTGATGTTTCAACGTACTGACGACACTTCAAAAGAGGACGTTCGAATACTCCAGCGCCACCTTTGGTCAACTTCTATCAACCAGATGGTGATGGACTCAGGGGGCGTCGACTTACCAGATTGTTTGTTTTCAAGGTTAGTTGTGCTGCGTTTTTCTCCTCCATTTCTCTTCATGGCTTTGGTTGAATACTGCTTTCATTCTGAATCTGTGTATGTCTCCCCATACAGAGGCCTTTGTCTGGATTACACCAGCTAACTGACCGGCTTCATCACTTGGATATTTATTTCCAAACTACTATGGCTTTTTGCCATGTTTGTCAGACCCTTATTTATTTATAGGTGAGCAACCAAATATAATGCCTAGACTCACTATTTCATCTTTGCCTCTGCACATGCACTGAATCTATTCCCTTTTTTTCAATCTTAGCATATGCAATAATCACAATCAAGTTTAAACCTGATACATATGCTTCCAATCCACTCATCGGCGCCCCCTATATATATCATATCTTTTTGCTGGGTAAGCGTTTCTTTCTAGGCTATGATAGCCAAAATTATGGTACCCCATATACTAGAGGCCATTACAATTATTACAATCTTATCCATTTTTTCCACCAGGTTTCATATATACCTCCTACAGCCTAATTTTTGAGGCTTCTGTACTTGACTACTTGTGTGGTAGTCCCTATTTGGCTCTACTTCCTGTTGGACGGTATGTGTCGCATTTCTAATCTGCTCTCGGGGGTGCTCTGGGGGGATTGTGGGTTGGTCAATAAAAATGGCATATATTGGGAGCGGCGCTCAGTGTATTTACATGTATACCTTTTGATGATTTATATATTATTAATTATCTTTTGTATTTAGCAGACAAATACATTTTGGTACAGATCACCCCCTGACCCTGAAGAAGCCATTGTTTGGCGAAACATGTCGGTCGTTTACATCTGAAATCACATCAGTACCTTGACCTATATTGATATATAGGCCTTTAATCTGTTAACTCAAAGTCTCCTAGGCTGTATATGTTTCACCAGCCATCTGTGAAGCAAATCCCCCCTCTTTGTCGTGCTTCACGCTGGCTGGTTTATACATTTTTTATACTGTATTGTCTTCATTATGTTTTTTCTAAATACATTTTTCTATTTTTATTAAAAAACCACGAGTGCACTTCTATTACTTGGTACCGTAACAATCCCCTTTCATTTCCTCATCTACCCCTTCACCATTTAAATTTGGGATGAGGTACCTCCATTAGTGAGAATTCTATGCCTCCCCCTCTAGCAACTTCTATATTGTTGTCTAATCTTTTGCATTGGTTCTGAGCATGCGTGTTTGTACTTTGGACAAAAGTCCGTTGGTTTTGTGTACACACGGTCGGACTTTGGTCCATCAGACTTTTGTTGGCAGAAAGTTGGTCCGTTCGCACAGCCAACAAAAGTCCGATGAAACCTGGAAAAACTTTAGCCTCATACACACGATCGGACCGTGGACCAACTTTCCTGTGGATTTTTGTCCAAAGGGCGTTGGCCCCAAAATGGTATTGCATACACACGGCAGGACTTTTTCAGCCAACTTTCACCAAATCACTTGGTTTTTCTGCTCTTTACCGCCACCTTTGGTCAACTTCTGTATTGTTGTCTGATCTTTTGCATTGGTTCTGCATTGGTTTGTACAAAAGTCCGTTGGTTTTGTGTACACACGGTCGGACTTTGGTCCATCAGACTTTTGTTGGCAGAAAGTTGGTCTGTTCGCACAGCCAACAAAAGTCCGATGAAACCTGGAAAAAGTTGGTCCGATGGAGCGTACACGCGGTCGGATGTTGGTCCAAAACAGCTAATTTGCATGTTGGTTGTCAAAAAGTCTAATCGTGTGTACGGGCCTTTTTTCCAGGTTTCATCAGGCTTTTGTTGGCTGTGCGAACGGACCAACTTTCTGCCAACAAAAGTCCGATGGACCAAAGTCCGACCGCGTGTACACAAAACCAACGGACTTTTGTACAAACCAATGCAGAACCAATGCAAAAGATCAGACAACAATACAGAAGTTGACCAAAGGTGGCAGTAAAGAGCAGAAAAACCAAGTGATTTGGTGAAAGTTGGCTGAAAAAGTCCTGCCGTGTGTATGCAATACCAACTTGGGGCCAATGCCCTTTGGACAAAAATCCACGGGAAAGTTGGTCCACGGTCCGATCGTGTGTATGAGGCTTTAAAGGCCCGTACACACGATCAGACTTTTTGACAACCAACATGCAAATTAGCTGTTTTGGACCAACATCCGACCGTGTGTACGCTCCATCGGACCAACTTTTTCCAGGTTTCATTGGACTTTTGTTGGCTGTGGGAACGGACCAACTTTCTGCCAACAAAAGTCCGATGGACCAAAGTCGGACCGTGTGTACACAAAACCAACGGACTTTTGTACAAACCAATGCAGAACCAATGCAAAAGATCAGACAACAATACAGAAGTTGACCAAAGGTGGCGGTAAAGAGCAGAAAAACCAAGTGATTTGGTGAAAGTTGACTGAAAAAAGTCCTGCCATGTGTATGCAATACCAACTTGAGGCCAACGCCCTTTGGACAAAAATCCACAGGAAAGTTGGTCCACGGTCCGATCGTGTGTATGAGGCTTTTTTGACAACCAGCATGCAAATTAGCTGTTTTGGACCAATATCCGACCGTGTGTACGCTCCATCGGACCAACTTTTTCCTGGTTTCATCGGACTTTTGTTGGCTGTGCGAACGGACCAACTTTCTGCCAACAAAAGTCTGATGGACCAAAGTCCGACCGTGTGTACACAAAACCAACGGACTTTTGTCCAAAGTACAAACACGCATGCTCAGAACCAATGCAAAAGATCAGACAACAATATAGAAGTTGACCAAAGGTGGCGCTGGAGTATTCGAACGTCCTCTTTTGAAGTGTCGTCAGTACGTTGAAATGTCACTACGTTCGTGTTGGTTACCTAAAAAGTCAGACCGTGTGTATGCAATACCAACTTGGGGCCAACGCCCTTTGGACAAAAATCCACAGGAAAGTTGGTCCACGGTCCGATCGTGTGTATGAGGCTTTTTTGACAACCAGCATGCAAATTAGCTGTTTTGGACCAATATCCGACCGTGTGTACACTCCATCGGGCCAACTTTTTCCAGGTTTCATCGGACTTTTGTTGGCTGTGCGAACGGACCAACTTTCTGCCAAAAAAGTCCGATGGACCAAAGTCCGACCGTGTGTACACAAAACCAACAGGCTTTTGTACAAACCAATGCAGAACCAATGTAAAAGATCAGACAACAATACAGAAGTTGACCAAAGGTGGCGGTAAAGAGCAGAAAAACCAAGTGATTTGGTGAAAGTTGGCTGAAAAAGTCCTGCCGTGTGTATGCAATACCAACAGATGCAGTTTAAGCACATATGACCTTTACTTCGTAGATGTCTGCAAAAATCAACTTTCAGCTAATATTCTTTGTCAACAGGAAACTATTGTGGAAGAGCAAGAGAACACAAAGGAACAAAATGTTCATCTTCAACGCTTTCTAATCATATTGGCAAATGTTTTGGTTCTTGCTTGTCTTGGAGGAAGTGGCTACCTCATTTATTTTGTTGTACAGAGAGCACAAGAATTTAAAAAATTGGATAACCCAACCTGGTATCAGAATAATGAGGTATGGATGATAAATTGATAGGCTGGAAGAATAATGTGCAAACAACATTCAAAAATAAACTCTCTTTTCAAATGTGTTTCTCCCAAGTGTATAATTGCGGGTGGGGCACATAGAGTGAGGGAGTTCACTCCCCAGAGGGCAGTTTAGAAACCAACAGCCATTTAGGATTCAATAAAAACCGATAAAGAGTTTATCTTTAATTGAAATAAAACCCAGACTTTGAAGAGCTCTGGGCTTCAGTTGCATGTAACCATACTTTTCGTAGCATTAGTTTTATCAACCAGAGATGAATTCTTTTTTGTTGATAAGAAAAGGCCTATACATTTTTAGGGGGTATATCTTTGGTATACTCATCCAGACATATAGGCATCCATTGTCCATGATGTGTTGATCGGTTGATTTGTGATCAGTTGCTTGGCAGCCTAAGCATTGCCTTAGCCTTAGCATTGGCAGACAGCTAATTTCACATTCTGTTTGCCTTTTACATTAAAGCATTCGGCTGGCTTGTGAATGTGATTCCATTTGCTATTTCATATTGACCTAACAGTAGTTAGGTTAGTAGTTAGTAATTGTTAGTTGTGACTTTGTTTCACCTGAAAATTGAGAATGTTAGCATAACAGACACTATGTTCTGGCACAAAAAAGTCCTGGGGGCACCCAAGCCCTGATCTACATACAGGTGAAAGTACATATATGCTATAGGTGAAGTGCATTGCTGTGGCCATAGAATCTGAGCTGGCAGACCACCTTTATATACAGATTCCAGAATTGATGTACTTTCTTTTAGGCCTTGTTCACACTGATGCAATTTCAGATGTGACTTGAGTCGCACTGAATCGCATGACACTAGAAATAACGTTGCTTCCAATGGTGCTTGGTCAAATCAATGCTTTGCAACTGTGATGTGACTTTGGAGTAGGTCCTGTGCTACTTTGGTGTGATGCAGTGCATTTCTGTGGTCCATGGATGTTAATAGAACTGCATTAAATTGCATCTACATGCAATTCTTTGTGCCATTTAAGCTGGTTGTTAGGACGCCAGCACCCGCCGGCATCCTAACAACCAGTGACTCCTCCCTCCCTGCTATGCATTCATTGTTAAGGAGTCAGCACCTGCCGGCGTCTTAACCATGATGATTCATCCCTGCTGTCAGCAGAGAATTCCAAAACAAAAACAGCGTGGTGGTTCCCCAATCCACACCAGGTCCTTTGGGTCTAGTGTGGATTTTAAGGGGGGCCCCACATAAAAAAAGGCATGCCCCCCCTCCAAAATTGATACCAGGCCCTTTGGTCTGGTATGGATTTTAAGAGGAACCTCATGCCATTTTTTTTGAAGTGGGTTCCCCTAAAATCAATACCTGACCTTTATCAGAGCATGCAGCCTGGCAGGCCAGGAAAGGGGGATGAGCAAGTTCCCCTGCCAAACCATACCAGGGCACATGCCCTCAACATGGCAAAGCATGTTATCCCCATGTTGATGAAGACAAAGGCCTCCTTCCACAACCCTGGCCTGGTGGTTGTGGGGGTGCAGGGAGAGTAGCTTATTAGAATCTGGAAGCCCCCTTTAAGAGATCCTACCCCCCCCCCCCCCCCCCCCACGGAATGCGTATGGGGTACATAGTAACTGTACTCATTTACCAAAAAAATTGCCAAAATGAATAAAAACCCAATAAAGTTTTTGACAAGTTATTTATTAAAAAAAAAAGAAAATTGTTCCCTGCTGTAAATCCATTGTCAATCACGATGAATGCTACAAAGTAAACAAAGGGGCAGGGGTTACCTGGTGGCATAATCAGGTGATCCATTCCTATGGTGTCTTCCACAGATCCTGCCCCATGATGTCATGGGGATGGGCATCATTGGGCAAGGTTACCAGATGACTCTGCCGCTTTGTTTACTTAGCAGAAAGGGTATGCAGCGATGTCATTCGATGAGTGTCAAACAATAGGAGTGGCCATGTTCGGCAGGTGGAGTTTTTTTTTTCCCCTGTAGTTCGACGGCCAGCATTCATCATAATTTGTAATTGATTTACATCTGGGGTCATTTACCCATCCACATGGGGGAAGGGGGGGTGTGGAAGCATGGGACCCTCTTGGTAAAGGGAGCTTCCAGATTCCAATAAGCTACCCTTTGTATCCTCACAACCACTGGCCAGGGTTGTGGGTAAGGGGCACTGGTCCTCATCAACATGGGGACAAGGTCCTCCCTAGGTTGAGGGCATGTGGCCTTGTATGGTTCAGAAGGGGATGCTTGCTCATTCCCCTCTTTCCTGGCCTGCTGGGCTGCATGCTCGGAAAAAGGGTCTGGTATGGATTTTAAGGGGGGACTACATTCTGCTTTCTGCAGTGAATACCCAGCTGACAGCAGGGATGACACATTGATTTTAGAACACCACCGGGTCCTTAACAACCGATGACTCATCCCTGCTGCTCACAGCTCACAGCAGAGATTAGTCACTGGTTGTTAGGATACCGGCGGGTGCCAGCTCCTTAGCAACCAATAACTCATCACTGCTGGCTGACAGCAGGGATGAGTCACAGTAGTAAAATACACATTAAAATTGTATAGAAAACAGTCAAATCGCAGTGCAGTATTGTGAACCTAGCCTTATTGTATTCTGTAGTCCATATTATTTTTAACTTTAATGAATTGCAATGCTTATCTTCTCTTTTCTCTTTTCAGATAGAAATCGTAATGAATTTGTTGTCAATGTTTTGTCCTCCATTGTTTGAAACAATAGCTGCGCTGGAAAATTATCATCCTAGGTTGGCCTTGAAATGGCACCTTGGACGGATATTTGCATTGTTCCTGGGAAATCTTTACACCTTCCTTTTGGCTTTAATAAATGATGTTAATGCACAAGTAAGAAAGCTTTACATATTAAAATTATGCAGCATTTTAAATAAGCAAACATAATGTATCATTAAAAAAACATTTAAGATTTCCAAGACCTGTTTATAGAAACACGTGTCATGGTGTTTCCATGTGTCTAAGTATAGTACATGAACAGAGTTTTTAATTTTAACACCTGTGTATAGCCATTATATTCCTTACCACAGTAAAAAGGTGTAATGAAGTGGATGGGCACAAATACCTTTTTTGTATTTTTGGCAGCAAATCAGCTACAAAGAAAGTACTAAGGGCCCTGGCTTTAGCTGCACATGCCACTGTCAGATTTATCCTGAAAACAATCCATTGGAGGAAAACTGTCAGGCTGCTGCACACACAAGGTTTTTTACATTCATGCATAGAATGCATATGGTAAAAGCCTTGAGCTTTTAGAACAACGTTAAGAAGGGCTTCAGAACCTTGTACATGCTTGTATTGAGACAAGACAACGGGTGCATTTAAATGATTTCCATAGAGTAGATTCCAAAAAAAATGTTGGGGTCACCAAAATAAGGAGGGAGAGATGGAGAACAGGAGAGATAGCACTATAGATTTTTTAAAATAACAAAATCTTATTAGATTAGTATCTGTACTTTATAGTACATCAGTATGGTTACTCAAAATCTGTGCTGTTGGCAACCATTTTTCTTAATGCACGTAGAGAATATATCCTGGATCGCTCTTGATATGGGGATGAATTTAGACATCTTTGGTTGTCTGATTTTTAGTTAAATAGAGAGAAATAAAGGGATAATTATTCCCAGTTTTTACAAAAAGCATATGTCCATCAATATCTATAGGTGTGGTCCTTGTAACCAAAAGGCATATTACAAGAACGGTCAAAAAGAAACCCAAAGAGAAGGTGTTACATAGGAAGACCAGGCAATATGACTAATAATGCTTTTATTATCAAAAATGAAAAAATTTACAAAAATTCGAAACCTCTTCTACTTGACAATGTTGTCATAAATTTCTCCAGAAGCAACTGCCAGTAACTACTGCATTTTGTTTTTCAGCAACATTGCAGCTTGAATTAAACCGTGGTCTTACTGCCAGCTATAAATTAGCCCTGGTGCTACCATTGGACAAGGGGTCCATATTTGAGTCAGTATTGTTCTGGCCCTAGTACAGTATCTCACAAAAGTGAGTACACCCCTCACATTTTTGTAAATGTTTTATTATATCTTTTCATGTGACAACACTGAAGAAATGACACTTTGCTACAATGTAAAGTAGTGAGTGTACATCTTGTATAACAGTGTACATTTTCTGTCCCCTCAAAATAGCTCAACACACAGCCATTAATGTCTAAACCGCTGGCAACAAAAGTAAGTACACCCCTAAGTGAAAATGGCCAAATTGGGCTCAAAGTGTCAATATTTTGTGTGGCCAATATTATTTTCCAGCACTGCCTTAACCTTCTTGGGTATGGAGTTTACCAGAGCTTCACAATTTGCCACTGAAGTCCTCTTCCACTCCTCGATGATGACATCACGGAGCTGGTGGATGTTAAAGGCCTTGCGCTCCTCCACCTTCGGTTTTAGGATGCCCCACAGATGCTCAATAGGGTTTAGGTCTGGAGACATGCTTGGCCATAACCATCACCTTTACCCTCAGCTTCTTTAGCAAAGCAGTGGTTGTCTTGGAGGTGTGTTTGGTGTTGTTATTATGTTGGAATACTGCCCTACGGCCCAGTCTCCAAGGGGAAGGGATCATGCTCTGCTTCAGTATGTCACAGTACATGTTGGCATTCATGGTTCCCTAAATGAACTGTAGCTCCCCAGTGCCAGAAGCACTCACACTCCCAACACCATGCTTGACTGTAGGCAAGACACACTTGTCTTTGTTCTCCTCACCTGGTTGCCGCCACACAAGTTTGAAAACCATCTGTACCAAATAAGTTTATTTTGGTCTCATCAGACCACAGGACATGGTTCCAGTAATCAATGTCCCCTAGTCTGCTTGTCTTCAGCAAACTGTTTGCGGGCTTTCTCGTGCATCATCTTTAGAAGAGGCTTCCTTCTGGGATGACAGCCATGCACACCAATTTGATGCAGTGTGCGGCGTAGGGTCTGAGCACTGACAGGCTGACCCCCCACCCCTTAAACCTCTGCAGCAGTGCTGGCGGCATTCATACTTCTATTTCCCAAAGACAACCTCTGGATATGACGCTGAGCACGTACACTCAACTTCTTTGGTGGACCATGGCGAGGTATGTTCTGAGTGGAACCTGTCCTGTTAAACCGCTGAATGGTTTTGGCCACTGTGCTGCAGCTCAGTTTCAGGGTCTTGGCAATCTTCTTATAGCCTAGGCCATCTTTATGTAGAGCAACAATTATTTTTTTCAGATCCTCAGAGAGTTCTTTGCCATGAGGTGCCATGTTGAACTTCCAGTGACAAGTATAAGAGAGTAAGAGTGATAACACCATATTTAACCCACCTGCTCCACATTCACACCTGAGACCTTGTAGCGCTAACAAGTCATATAACACCGGGGTGGGAAAATGGCTAATTGGGCCCAATTTGGACATTTTAACTTAGGGGTGTACTCACTTTTGTTGCCAGCGGTTTAGATTAATGGCTGTGTGTTGAGTTATTTTGAGGGGACAGCAAATATCCACTGTTATACAAGTTGTACACTCACTACTATACATTGTAGCAAATTGTAATTTCTTCAGTGTTGTCACATGAAAAGATAAAATAAAATGTTTACAAAAATGTGAGGGGTGTACTCATTTTTGTGAGATAATGTATATCCCAGTGAAAATTAATACAAGACCAGCACTATTTGAGCAGTACCCTAGGGGGTTCTATGTATGGTTAACTGAGGGTTGAGGTCTAACATAATGACTATTGGCCAAATTGGCCTGGGATGATTTCATAGTCCCTTGGTTACCTCCCTTCTGTCCTCCCCTTCATATGGGATTTGCTCAATAGTACCTCGGATAACTACAAATATGAGGGTTACCTCTGCCTTTTACAATTAGAATTGGCATTATGGTTGGTTGTATGTAAACAGCTGCTTCCAGAGAAATTTATGACAACGTTGGTATTTTTAACTGGTGTAAATTTTGTAACTTTTGATGATAAAACATTATTAGTCAAACTGTCTAGTCTTGCTATATAACCTCTTCTCTTTGGTGTAGCACCCTTCTGGGTTTAGGTAAGGTTGGTAGGTAAATTTAGCTTGGCTCCACTGTAATCAGTTGATCAGAAGTTGATTGGTTAGGGCTGCTCTGTTTTTCACAGGCTGCTGCTCTATTACTTTTCCCCAGTATTCTCAAGATTTCCAGAAAATAGTGGGAGGGAGGGCAGAGACTGCATTTTATATATTTATGGGACTTCCTTCAATCTCTGGGGTGGTGTGTCCAGAAGGTGGGGTAAGAGCCAATAAATTGAGCCTGAGTAGCAAGGGGATTGCGGCATGCTGGTGTGAGGCAGAGTTCCAGGGTCCAGCCTGGAGGGGGCCCCTGTTGAGAGGAAGACAAGGAAATCCCAGCTAGGCTTAGCTGGGGAGCCTAGATGAAGAGCATCCCAGGAATACAAGGGGTCAGGAGAGAGCTCATGGGTAGGGAGTAGGGAGGGAAGCTGTGGGAGAGAGCCCAAGTTGTCCAGGGGCTGAGTGAGTCCTCATCTTCCTTTAAGGGGAAAGAGCTTGTGGATGTCGGCAAGAGGCAACTGATGATCCTGTGGCTGAGTGAGTATAAGACCCCAGTGCTGCAAGAGTGACTGTGTAGTGCTGTAGTCTTTGGGATCACAGACAGCATTGAGATTCTGTGGAACTTGTGCTGAAAGAAGTACAGCCTGAAGTGTGCCAGAACAACCAAGCAGGGGTGTATTACTGTTGGGTGTTGTATAGGGGTGTTGTATAGGGGCAGCTGAACAAGTAATGTTTTTTTGTAAGTCTTTTTGTAAAGAAGTGGACAAGTGCAGCCATATTATTTCTACAGTTAAGGGGTATCCCCTGCTCCCTATCCCCTTCCAAGTTCATTGTTTCCTAATAAAAAAAAAGAAACCGCTGGACTGGTTCTTGATCCAGAGAGAGAATGTGTACGCTAAGGGTATGAAATTGACACAAACTATCAGCGGCTCTCTAGGGGGTGTGCTACATGGGATTTCTTTTTGCCTGTTTGTTTATGAGAATTAGGTTCCACAATAAAACCTGGAAGCTGATTGGTTACTATGCACCGCTGCACCAGATTCTGTTTGTACTAGTTTTAGAAAATGTCCCCCATTGTATCAGCCCAAGTTTTCCACTTCCTACAACACATATTGATAGTGTCTTGGCAAGGGTTTTTTTTTCTAATAAAACCAAGGTTCTGAATTTGAATAATGTTCACCAGGCATTGATACAAACTATTATTTTCTTATGTGCATTTAGATATTGAAATTTACCAATCTATGATGCTGCTATCACATTAGAAATCACTACTTGTATGGTCTTCTAATGATCATTCTGTTTTCAGTTAGTAGAGGAAGAAGCAGTAAAGAACGAAACTGAAATATTGTTACACAACCTTTATAACTCTTCGCAAAGCAATGGGAGCACATCAACACCCTATATTCATCCAGCTGATATGCCCAGAGGTCCCTGCTGGGAAACAAATGTGGGAATTGTAAGTTGTTTTGTATGTGTAGACCAGAGAATATATTGTTAGTTTCTCTCGTTAAGATAACCTTTCTACTCAGGCATTATACAATTTAAAACTAACCTACACTATGTGAAAAATGGTTACTCAGCTCTAAGAAGATTTTTTTTTCTTTCAATTAATTTTTATTGTTATGCTTCATCCTTTTGACCACAGATGCATGAATACAGGAAAGAGTTATCGTCTACTAGGTACAATCTTAGTAGTTACAATATTCGAGTAGTACAATATAGTTGGTGGGTGGTAAAACTTGGCTCAACCGAACATTTTTGCCACCCCCCAACCACACGTTTAAACTTAGCCTAAGACTAAAGTATACCAAGAGTTTCTATACAGTGGTGTGAAAAAGTGTTTGCCCCCTTCCTCATTTCCTGTTCCTTTGCATGTTTGTCACACTTAAGTGTTTCGGAACATCAAACCAATTTAAACAATAGTCAAGGACAACACAAGTAAACACAAAATGCAATTTGTAAATGAAGGTGTTTATTATTTAAGGTGAAAAAAAATCCAAACCATCATGGCCCTGTGTGAAAAAGTGATTGCCCCCTAAACCTAATAACTGGTTGGGCCACCCTTAGCAGCAACAACTGCAACCAAGCGTTTGCGATAACATGCAATGAGGCTTTTACAGCGTCCTGGAGGAATTTTGGCCCACTCATCTTTGCAGAATTGTCCTAATTCAGTTACATTAGAGGGTTTTCGAGCATGAACGGCCTTTTTAAGGTCATACCACAACATCTCAATAGGATTCAGGTCTGGACTTTGGCTAGGCCACTCCAAAGTCTTCATTTTGTTTTTCTTCAGCCATTCGGTGGTGGACTTGCTGGTGTGTGTTTAGGATCATTGTCCTGCTGCAGAACCCAAGTTCATTTCAGCTTGAGTACACGAACAGATGGTCGGACATTCTCCTTCAGGATCTCTTGGTAGACAGCAGAATTCATAGTTCCTTTTATCACGGCAAGTCTTCCAGGTCCTGAAGCAGCAAAACAGCCCCAGACCATCACACTACCACCACCATATTTTACTGTTGGTATAATGTTCTTTTTCTGAAATGCAGTGTTCCTTCTACGCCAGATATACTTGGACACACACCTTCCAAAGAGTTCCACTTTTGTCTCATCGGTCCACAGAATGTTGTCCCAAAAGTCTTGGGGATCATCAAGATGTGTTGTGGAGAAATTGAGATGAGCTTTGATGTTCTTTTTGCTCAGCAGTGGTTTTCTCCTTGGAACTCTGCCATGCAGGCCATTTTTGCCCAGTCTTTTCCTGATGGTAGAGGCATGAACGCTGACCTTAACTGAGGCAAGTGAGGCCTGCAGTTCCTTGGACGTTGTTGTGGGGTCTTTTGTGACCTCTTGGATGAGTCGTCGCTGCGCTCTTGGGGTAATTTTGGGCGGCCGGCCACTCCTGGGAAGGTTCACCACTGTTCCATGTCTTCGCCATTTGTGGATAATGGCTCTCACTGTGGTTCGCTGGATTCCCAAAGCTTTGGAAATGGCTTTATAACCCTTTCCAGACTGATAGATCTCAATTACTTTCTTTCTCAATTGTTCCTGAATTTCTTTGGGTCTCGGCATGATGTGTAGCTTTTAAGGATCTTCTGGTGGACCTTACTGTGTCAAGCAGCTCCTATTTAAGTGATGCCTTGATTGTGAACAGGTGTGGCAATAATCAGGCCTGGGTGTGGCTAGAGAAATTGAACTCAGGTGTGGACAACCACAGTTATAGTATGTTTTAACAAGGGGGGCAATCACTTTTTCACACAGGGCCATGATGGTTTGGATTTTTTTTCACCTTTAATAATAAACACCTTCATTTACAAATTGCATTTTGTGTTTACTTGTGTTGTCCTTGACTATTGTTTAAATTGGTTTGATGTTCCGAAACACTTAAGTGTGACAAACATGCAAAGGAACAGGAAATGAGGAAGGGGGCAAACACTTTTTCACACCACTGTATATGATGGGGTAATATTGCTCAAAGCACTCCCAAAGTAGTTAGAGAACTAAAGTACAAGAAATCTAATGGGTAAGGTTGTAGTGAAGGCAGTGCTAAAGACAGGGTTGCCAACCTTCCAAAGCGAAATTTACTAACACAACATCATTTTTTTTTCCTAACTGGACTCCAGCGATGTAGGAAGTGATTTCACCACCACAGTTAAAAAAAAAATGGTGCATGTATGCCCATCATTAGAAGTGGGTGGATGAAGGGCGGTATTCTAATGGTGGGCATACCCATCGATCAGTCTCTTTTTTTCGTTCAGCCCACAGGCTGCATGAAAACATAGAACATTACAATATATGCTCAACAAGGACCAGCAACGTACTGGTATGTTGCTGGAATTTGATTGGTTATACCAGAATGATGCCTGCAGGTTTAGGTATCATCTGGTATTATTCTTTTCAGCCAGCGGTTGGCTTTCATGTAAAAGCAATCCTAGCAGCTAATTAGCCTCTAGACTGCTTTCACAAATAGTGGGAGGGAACATCCGTCCCCCCACCATCTTCCATGGTTTTCTTGGGCTCTCCTGTCCCAACAGGGAATCCGAGAATGCAGCTGGTGGTTCCGCCAGCTGACCATAGAGCTGATCGGAGTCCAGAACGGCTCCAATCATCTCTATGGCCTAATAAACCGGAAGCTACAAGCATTTCATGACTTAGGTTTCACCGGATATAAACAGCGCCATTGGGAAATTGGGAAAGCATTTTATCACACCAATCTTGGTGTGGTCAGATGCTTTGAGGGCAGAGGAGAGATCTAGGGTCTAATAGACCCCAATGCTTTCAAAAAAGAGTACCTGTCACTACCTATTTCTATCATAGGGGATGTTTACATTCCCTGAGATAACAATAAAAATTATAAAAAAGAAAAAGCACCCCTGTCCCCCCGTGCTCATGCGCAAAGCCAAACACAAGCGTCGGTCTGGTGTTATATGTAAACAGCAATTACACCATGCATGTGAGATATCACCACAAAGGTCAGATCGAGGGTACTAATTTTAGCAGTAGACCCCCTCTGTGAATTTAAAGTGGTAACCTGTAAAGGATTTTAAAGGCTTTTAAAAATGTATGTAGTTTGTTGCCGCTGCACGTTTGTGCAGAATTTTAAAGCATGATGTGTTTGGTATCCAAGTACTCAGCATAAGATTATCTTTTTTATTTCATCAAACATTGAGCAATATAGTGTGTTTTAGTGCATTAAAATAATAAAACAAATTTCCCAAAAAATTGTGTTTGAAAAATCGCTGCGCAAATACAGTGTGAAAAAATATTGTTTGGGGGTTCAAAGTAATGTAAACAAAAAGTGTCAGAAAGGGCTTTACCTTCAAGTGGTTAGAAGAGTGGGTGATGTGTGACATAAGCTTCTAATGTTGTGCATAAAATGCCATGACAGTTCAAAACCCCCCAAAATGACCCATTTTTGGAAAGTAGACACCCCAAGCTATTTGCTGATAGGCATGTTGAGTCCATGGAATATTTTATATATTTTTTGAGCAATATATCATTTAGTGACAACTTTGTGCAAAAAATAAATAAAAAGTTTGTAATTTTCCCAAAACTTGTGGCAAAATATTAAATATTCCATGGACTCAACATGCCTCTCAGCAAAAGATTGAAGCATCTTCTTTCCAAAATGGGGTCATTGGGGGGGTTGTGATATCTGGACATTTCAGGGCCTCCAAAACTGTGATAGGTGAGTGAGAAAGTGAAATCACCATTTTACGCCCTTAGAAAGCCTGAAGGCGGTGATTGGATTTCTGGGTCCTGTACATGACTAGGCTCCCAACTATTCCATTGACTCAACATGCCTCTTAGCAAATAGTTTCCAAAATGGAGTCATTTTGGGGGATTTGTGCTAGCTTGGCATTTTATGGCCTTCGAAACTGCGATATGTAGTAAGGAGTTAAATCAAAAACTTACGCCCTTAGAAATCCTGAAGGCAGTGCTTGGTTTTAAGAGTCCCGTACGCGGGAGCACCTCAACACAGGCTGGGTTTTTATTACAAGAAATAAGACACTACAGAGGATACAGTCGTGTAAGATTGGCCGGCAGCAGGATATGTTTATTGAGTGAGAATTGTCTGAAATTTACTAGAGACAAAGAGTACAGGCAGTACATAAATTAAAAGACTAGATGACAAAGCTTGACCCAATTTTCCAGAGATAAAGAGCCCAGGGGCTCTACTACAAGAGTTAAGATACTTCAGAGAGATCTATGGAAATCTATGGGAATTGAGGAGTGCAGTGAATGTTTTATGTTGTGAGGTAGTTAAGGTACACATTGTTGAATGAATGAATGAATG
This sequence comes from Lithobates sylvaticus, assembly GCA_028564925.1. Lineage (NCBI taxonomy): Eukaryota > Metazoa > Chordata > Amphibia > Anura > Ranidae > Lithobates > Lithobates sylvaticus. The sequence goes on along the minus strand of CM053026.1, from coordinate 307,894,818 downwards.
AATGAAGGACTTGCATAGCGCTGCAACTGCGAACTGAATTGCCTTGAGGCGCTTGATCCGTCCTGTGCTTCCTGCTTGTTCGAAGAGGTGGGTCTTGAGTTTTTTCCTGAAGGCCCGATGGTTTTCTTCCATGCGGATGTCAGTGGGTAGAGCGTTCCATGATCTTGCACGTATTTCCCTTTTTTTTTTTCAAACAATGCAAAAAAAGGGAAAATACCCCATTTATTAAAACCAAAGCTAAGATGTTGACAATTAAAGAGCTAGCTGTCAATCAATTGTTTCAGACAGACAAAAGCAGGACACATAAGAAGATGTTCCCCAGCCCTGCATTAAAAAAGCTCAAGCATAGTTTATTAAAGTAGATGTAAACCCAACCACTAAAATCTAATAACAGCTTGTGATACTGATATAAAGACCCTTGTTTATACATGTTGTGTTATGGGGTGACAATGTTACACCCCTGTCTTCCATAATTTCCTCTCTATGGGCCAGTTCACACCACATGCAGTCCAATGCGTTTTTTTTTGCTCAAAAACGCATGGAAAGGGGCTTTTATGCTTTTCAATGGCATAATTTCCACCAGCACTTGCAGCTCCAGTGTGTTCCAGTTTCATAAAAAAAAAAGTAGAACATGATGCATTTTTTCTGCACTGGACTGTACCGGAACGCTGTAAAACACATCAAAAATGCACTGGAACACACCGTAACGCACCGAAATACACCAGAAATCCACTGGAACACACACGTCCTTATTTAAGGTTAATAAAAAAGAGGGGGGGAAATGCACTGGACTGCATCAAAAACACAGTGGAATGCATCAAAAACGTGCATGCAGAAAAGCATCTGGAACGCATCCGGACTGCGTTTCTATGATGTGAACTGGTTCTATAAATCATCCTGTCACGTGCTGAGGCACATTGCACATTCCACTGTTGAAACAATTTATGAAAAAGGCCCATTAACAGAAAATTATATTCAGCAACAATTAGGAAATATATCCTGTCAGAAAAAAACACATGCAGCCTGTTATCACTGTAGTGCATGTGCACAGGGACAGGCTGTTATCAGTGTTGTGCATGTGGTCAGGGATGGTGTGTAAAAAAATAAAAATAAATAGGCTGATGCACATTCCACTGTTGTCAACAATTAGGAAATGTGCTTTGTAAAAAAAAAAAAAAACACACATGTACCCTGTTATGACTATAGTGCACATGGACAGGGGAAGGCTATAAAGAAGCTAAAGGACACATATCAGCAGCATTAAGATGCAAAAATCCTTCCCTCCCACTACCCCCAGATTCCCCATGATCCATAACATTGTACTACTCACAGGGTTTCAGTAAGTGTTTACATGTACTTTAGGAAATCAGTGCTTACAAGCCCTACACCCCAATTTTGGCCCTTCTAAGCCATTTTATCTAAATTCAAAGGCCAGGAAGTTCATTATTGGTAGTTGATTGCTATGGTAGTGAAATTGTGCATTAGTTCAAAGTGTCTAGGAATGGACTGGGTACACGTCGAATTCATATTTGACCTGAACCCAAACCTCATGCCTAATCATGATCAGTACTGGATATTTATGGGCCATAAGTCTTTTAGCAACTGCTCTTTTTTCTTTTGCTGCCTATGTGGATAATTTACGGGGCAGAAAGTTCAGAAATGCAACATTTCATTATCCTATAACATCTCTTCCATTAAAGCTTCTAAGGATAAAGTAGTAAACAGTGATTGGTACTATTCACTTCCTCTTATTTATTTCACCTTCTTTTATTTCATGCATCTTCATGTGACCAATGTGGCTAAGCAGACTACAGCCTGGTAACTTCTTGTGGTCTCTTCATGGCAGAAGGCACAACTTTGCATATCAGAGCAAGGTTGGACAGCTCAAAACACTAAATATTTTTTAAAGAGCCTCTACAACAGCTGCTTGTGCTTGTCAAGCAACCAAAAAAGCACACAGCAGACTTATGCACATGGGCTCCTGGGACCATTTTGAAGACATTAGCATCCTGACATGATGCTGACAATGTTATACAATACTTTGAACATAATGCTCAGGACGACCCGTAGAAAGTTAGCAAAAATTGATGGTAGAGCTATGGGTAGGAAGGTAAGGAAGGTAGAAGTGAAAAATGGTAGAGCTATGGGTAGGAAGGTAAGGAAGGTAGAAGTGAAAGATGGTAGAGCTATGGGTAGGAAGGTAAGGAAGGTAGAAGTGAAAAACGGTAGAGCTATGGGTAGGAAGGTAAGGAAGGTAGAAGTGAAAGATGGTAGAGCTATGGGTAGAAAGGTAGAAGTGAAACAATAGAGCTTTAGCAGTTCCAGTGCATGGTACAAGTAATGTATAGAGGACATTGTGGCAGAAACACCCATTTTTATTTAGGACATTTTTTAGCTTTTATTAGTTATTTATTAGTATAGTTGTAATCAGACATACAAATATCACGTTGGTGGTTCATGACTGACCAGAGAATGAAAATCACTGTTTTATGATACCAATCCATTGTATCTATTTCTCCGAATTAAATTTTTTTTAATGCATTGTGCTGAGTTTTTATTATTAAAACAAATGCCCCCCTTTTTTTTTTACAGGAATTTGTGAAACTGACAGTCTCAGATACACAGATGACGTATGTCATGATTCTTGTAGGAGACTTTTTGCGAGCAGTCCTGGTTAGATTTCTCAACAACTGCTGGTGCTGGGATTTAGAAGGTGGATTTGTAAGTTTTTGTTTAAGTAAAATATGGGAAAACCTGTGACTGTTACATTTTAATGGTAACTGCATCCTTATACACATTTTTGGCTAGGTTATTATTGTAAAGCAAATAATCAACTGTGTTTAGTTCCATTATGCTGGGACATGGTCTTGACGTTTGCATGTTGCCTTTCTGATTAGGGATGGGCCGAACACCCCCGGTTTGGTTCGCACCAGAACACCGCGAACAGGCAAAAAGTTTTAGCGAACATGCAGACTCTATTAAAGTCTATGGGACACGAACATGAAAAATCAAAAGTGCTCATTTTAAAGGCTTATATGCAAGTTGTTGCCATAAAAAGTGTATGGGGACCCGGGTACTGCCCCAGGGGACATGTATCAATGCAAAAAAAAGGTATATCTGTGCAATGTCTAGAACATCCCTGCAATCTGCAGTACACTGTGCTATATGCTCTCTCCTACACTATACTATATACTCCGCAGTATACTGTGCTATATACTCTGTGGTACACTGTGCTATATACTCCACAGTACACTGTTATATACTGTGCCCTACACTGTGCTATATATTCTGCCCTACACTGTGCTATATACTCTGCAGTACACTGTTATATACTCTACACTACACTGTCATATATGCTCTGCCCTACACTGTTATATACTCTGCCCTACACTGTTATATTCATTACACTACACTGTCATATACACTCTGCCTTACACTGTAATATATTCGACACTGTACTGTCATATATACTCTGCCCTACACGGCTTCATATTCTACACTACACTTTTATATAAACTCTGCTTACACTGTGGTATATACACTAAGCTGACTGACCGCACACTACACTACATACCCTTCCTAATCTCCATTCATAAACACTATATACGGCCGATGTGTGAGCAGCCCTATATAGTGTGGGGCGTATAATCCCTTGCCTATAGTATAAAAGGCAAGGGATTATCAAAAAGCAGGCAACAGGTGTTGGGCACTGCCCTGGGGAACATGTATCAATACAAAATTTTATAAAGAAATATTTCTTGTTTATTATCCCCTTCATGCCGACTGTACAGGCTCCGGTGTCCTCTGCTCTCCTCTCTGCTCCTCCCATCCAATAGGTTTGCCTGATGTTTTGGCCAATTGGTAAACAGGTTTTATACCTGCTTCCCGATTGGCTGGGAGGAGGAGGATCAGTGTTGCAACAGCGAATATTCACTCGCTGTTGCACACACCTGGGTGGGCTCAGGACGCATCCTCAGTGTCCAGAGCCCATGCTATTGTTGCCTAGTTTCTGTGATTATGTGCATACACCTCAATCATTGTAGTAGTATGGACATATACATATCTATATCTGAGAGCTCTTATACAAAAAAGGTAGTTCCATCCGCAATACACATTTATTGATAGGGTTACATAATATATACAAAGTACACACCAGACTGTATTTACAACCCAATATACAGCGTAGGTCACCTGGCTTACATGATATTTACAAATTACCCACAACAACCATATTTATAATACAATATAAGATGCAAGTATAATGTTAGATCACCTGTTAACTTCAGGTCGGCCCAGCAGGTCTATCCCCACACCAAAGCTTGGTCACAAAGTATTATATCCCCCCCTCCTTTCTCTACTGTGGCTAATATAATTCTCCCTAATTGGTCACTGTACCTAGTAAATGTATATTGGGCACAGCCTGATTGGATGAGTCAAAGAAGGCTGTTTACTACCCAGGTGAGATGTGATCAGGGAAAACAAAAGGCCAAGCTTTGAAGTTGAAATAATTACCGTAACACCAACACAACACTCAATACGTTAAATATATTTCCTTCTAACTGAAATATATTTCTAATTGCAATATTATTTACAGCTGTTAATGGGGATTTCACATAAACCCATTATGTAACACTATTTATAAGCCTATTAGAGCCTATGGCTGTAATCAGGTGCTTAAAAAAACTCTGGCCACTGTAATTCATGTGTCCTCGGAGACCTGAAAGGGGCCGGACACATGAATAGGGGGCGGCAGCGGCAGCCGTGGATAGATTCATACTATGCGAAAAAGTAGAGAGGAGACAGGGGGCAGTGCCTGGGCGCCCCTAATGGACGGCCTGTCACTGTACCCCTCATAGTATCCCTACCCATTCGCAAAAAAGACAAATAAATAAATAAACACACCTAACACAATACACAAAAACAAACATTTGACAGAAATCATCAAATGTTGTAAGTCTATCTTCTATTGTATTGCTTTCTGGTTAGTTCCCCAGAGGGAGGATCAGCTAACATATGTTCACTGACCTCGCTCCGTCCTACCTAGTGACACCTGGCATGCCATGTGCACCTAGCGGGGGATGGGGGAAGGTGTGTTCTGGTGCTTGTGGAAATGATTGGGGGGCTATAACTTACTTCCAGGAGGAAGTTGACAGTTGGCTTGTAAAGTATCACACCTCCCAACTTTTTGAGATGGGATTGAGGGACACCTATTAGCAAAAGTATGTAGGCATAGGACCCACCCCCTGCTATGCTTTTTTTTACCACTACTATTCCTTTATACTGGCTTTTGAAATATACAAGTAGCAATTTAGAAATTGGCTGAAAGGTTTAGCACTGGGAAATACTTTTTGAAAGATAAAAAAGTGTATTTTATATACAACTATATAGATCAGACCAAAATGAGGGACAGATGAGAAGGAAAGAGTGACAGAGGGACATTGTTTCAAATCAGGGACAGTCCCTCGAAATCAGGGACAGTTAGGAGGTATGAAAGTATATTGCTTGTAAAGTGCAGCTGTCGGTATGTAAAAGCCACAGTTACCACCAAGCTCACATCAGAAGCATCAACAACAGGTTTAGGCATCTTCAGTTGCAAATTTTTTAAGTGTTGTATTGTTTATGGTATTTTGGTACATGGTAATGACCATTAATTATTCTTGTTACATTGCCCAGCAGCAATCCTGCTTGTGTAGCACTTACCCCCGAAGGAGCTGCTGGTTTGATTTGGGCTTACCGTTACCTCACCTGCTTGCATCTCCGTCTTAGGGGTTCCGTGGAAAGTGGCCCAAAGAATGTTAAATCCGACACTTAGTTCCTTTTCTGATTATTTATTTGAAATAAAGACAAAGTCTTCCAATAAAGGGTCAGAGGGTTAGGGGTGAGTTCAGGCACTTGGTAATTCCGGAGTAGAGGTATTAGAAGAATCCAGAGGACAAACAGCTCCACAGACTGGATTCAGCAACCCCCGGATAGCCCCCTCTCACTTGGCCTAGCAGCCAGTAGGGTACTCGACAAAGTCTCTGCCACAGACTTGTTGATTAAATTTAAGCATTACTGAGAGATCTTGAGAAATTCAGTGAACTGCCATACAGTACCAGTTTCTTGCATCCAGCGATACTGTATGGGTGTTAATCCGGGTTGTGTCCTTCAACTGAGTTTCCAGGCCTCTCCAGAGATACCAGCCTTGCACTTGGTTCTCTCTTGGATAAGTCCTCCCCAGTTTCTGGGCCTCTCTCTGCAGGCGAGACAGCACTTGACCATCCATGCATCAGTAGGCCCAGAGACTTATCGGGCCTACCCTCTCAGTTGCATAGCCTCAGGCCAGCCGGCCCTGAGACTCAGGATACATAGGCTGCGCACCCCAGGCCAGGAGGGCCACGAGGTCGGGGCAGAGGACCCAAAACGCCTCAAAACAAAAAAACCCTAAAAAATGGCGTCGGTACCTTAAATACCATCTCCCAGATGCACAGCAGGAAGAACACTCCCACTGAGCTATTTCCGAGCAATAGGTGGCATTCAATACATCCAGCTGAACTGCGTTTCTACACTTACTGGTGGTGACATCGACACCTACAGTCAAGGAGAAACCAGTGCAACCCAGCTGAAATGGTACAGAAACCAGAACTTTTCGAATAATTAGCCTGAAGCCCAACTGCGGCTTCAGACAACTTAAATTTGAAAAAAAAACAATAGCGTCTGCTCATTAGGAGCCGGCACTACACTTGTATAAAGTCTCTTTTTCTAAGCTACATGTATAGTATTAATAGTCTGTGCTTCAGATTCTAATAGGGTTACACTTGGGACTTCTGTAGGTTAATTTGGCACCTTATAAAAAAATATATATACAGTATATTTCTAAATACAGATCACCCTCTTGTTTCTTTTACAGCCATCCTATTCAGAATTTCCTGTAAGTGAAAATGTTCTTGGACTTATTTTCAATCAAGGCATGATATGGTAAGATAATTGAATGTTGTGTACAGAAAATCACTGCTGATTTGGCCCCTTTGACACGGGGTGGCTGTTCTGCCGCTGTTAAAAGCATGGATTGTTATTTTGAAATTCCAAGACTCTAGGCACAGCGATCACTTGCAGTTGTACAGTGCGATTAGCTGCGTTTACTTGCGTTTACATGCGGCTGTGTTTAGCTGTGTTGGAACATTCTTGCCATTTCTGGTGTGCTTCCTGTGGTTTTTCTTTCCTTGTTGCCACTGCTATCTGCAGGTGAAATAGTACACTGCGATTACCTGCAGTTATGTGCAGATAGCTGCAATAAATTGGTCTTGGATGCAGTCAAATTTATTTTTTCTAACCGCACAAAACCCCATGTAATGAAATCTTCCCTAAATGCAGTGTGTGAGTGGGGCCAGAGGAAAGCATTGTGTGAGTTTAGCTGTGGTAGATAACTTGATCTATCCACAGCTAAATGCTGAATTCTATCCGCCCGTGTGAAAGGGGCCTAATAGTAGTAGTTCTTTGTATATGGGCAATAGAGACTATCAAGCAAATGAAAAATAGATCACAGCACATCTTTTTTTTTTTTTCTTTTTTTTTTGTTTCCACTTCAGCGAATATTTTCAATAGACTTTATTCAACTTAATGTTCATTTATGTCTCTTTCTCAATTTCAATTTCATTTCAACATCATTGTGGTATTTTCTTTTCATTATAAATGTATTTATTAAATCACAGCACATCTTATCATCAGAGGCGTAACTAGAACCTTCAGGGCCCCGGTGCAAGAAACCATGAAGGGCCCCCCTGACCCCCGGGGCGACCCAGCCCCATGCTTCAGGGGCCCATGTGTCACCCTTGTTCACCTGGATAGGAGGAGCAGCGGGGGCGGCATATAGAGGAACCAATCCCCTCCATTTTCTTTCTGCAGCCTCTGAATATCGGTGGGAGGGAGAGGAGAAGTAGGCTTTCAGTAACTGCAGGAGGAAAATGGAGGGTCTTTGGTCTTCTATATGCCGCCCCTTCCGCCCCTCCTATCCAGGTGTACAGGGGTGAGGCATGGGTCCCCTGGAGCATGGGGCTCGGATGAGTGGCAGCTAGCGGTGGTGGCAGTGATGGGGAATGGGATGGGATGAGTGGCAGCGGTGGTGGTGGGGTGGATGGGATGGGATAAGCGGCAGCAGTGGTGGAGGGATGTGATCATCCCTCCGCCCCTGAGAGCGGGCGGGCGGCCCCTAAGAGTGAAGAGCGGGCGGGTGGCCCCTGAGAGCAGGCGGGCGGCACCTAAGAGTGAAGAGCGGGCGGGCGGCCCCTGAGAGCGGGCGGGCGGCCCCTGGGAGCGGGCGGCACCTAAGAGTCAAGAGCGGGCGGGCGGCTCCTGAGAGCGGGCGGCACCTAAGAGTGAAGAGCGGGCGGGCGGCCCCTGAGAGCAGGCGGGCGGCACCTAAGAGCGGGCGGGCGGCACCTGAGAGCGGGCGGGCGGCCCCTGGGAGCAGGCGGGCGGCACCTAAGAGCGGGCGGGCGGCCCCTGAGAGCGGGCGGACGGCACCTAACAGTGGAGAACGGGCAGGCGGGGGCCCCCACCCACAGCGGCGAGCTCCAGGGCCCAGTCGCAAGTGCGACTGCTGCGACCCTGGTAGTTCCGCCACTGCTTATCATGCAGAAGAACACAGATCTTGCTAGATAATTTTGCATTATTATTACATTTATCAATTATTTACAACAGTTGACAACCCAATTGATCAACATGCTACACACAAGGAAGATCATTTTGATCGATGGTTGGAAGATACAATCATAAATTATCAATCACATTTCAACCATGTAATCTCATAATCTGATCATTTGAAAATCAAATCCATGACTGAAGCATCTCAGTGCTGCCCATTGATGCAAAACTATCGATAATATCTGCCTCAGTTTTATAAAATCCGATCTAAATTGTGTCTAAACCAATTGGAATGGAAGTTAGGACTATTTGCAGGTTCCCTGTTTCAATTGTTTTGAAAGAATTGCACATCAGTTGGATACTATAATCAAAATCTGTATGGCCACCTTTAGTGATTTAGCTCCTAGGTGAATGAATCTAAATTCACAATTCTAAGGGCTCATTCAGATGGGCGATTAAAGCCTAGTACACATAATGAGATGATTGGACGAATGATCGTCTGTTTTTTTTTTGCATGCTAGTCTCCGCTTTGGAAAATAAAGAGGTTCACAAATTACGAAAATTCTCGTACTACAGAATTTTTGTAAGTGATGTAATGTATAGCATTGTATTTGTATTGTATTTTTGGACGAAAACTGTATTGGTTAAATGAAAATCATATGATCTGGTATCGGTCGAGAAAGTTTTTCGTGTTTCTCCCTTCTGGAAATTTTTGACGAAAGCTGTCTACTAATGATCAGATTAATTATTATTTTTTGTATGACTTTCTGGTCATCTGTACTGGCCTTGAACCTGTCCTCTATGCAGACTGCTGGCAAATGTGTGTGCATCCACCTTGGAGCCGCATGCAGGCAGCTCATATAAGTGAATAGACATACAATGGCTGCAATGACACAATCGCATGACAAAGTTTGACATATGGGCATGAGTGGGTACACAGATCCAAATGCAAAGGTTCTGCATTTGCATACTTCCATCTGCTCCTGCCCACATGTCAAACTTTGACATGTGATTGTGTCTGTGCAGCTGTTGCATGTGCATCCACTTCTATGGGATGCCTGCACCCAGCTCTGAGGTGGATGCACACGCATCTGCCAATGGCTCTTCATGGAGGATGGGCTTATTTGCCTGTTTGAATGAGACCTAATACTATATGGACTGTTATTCTGGAAGATTGACACAGTCTAATCTCACGAATGACATTTTTAATTATTTAATTGCTTCATTCCAAAATATTGCAGCTGCGATGCTTCCTATTAAAGCAGAGCTCCACCCAAAAGGGGAAGTTCTTCCATAAGCCTGTCGCTCCCCCTGTAAAGCTGCAAGCTATCACAGCCAGGTTCCCACAGTTGAGATGCAGGTGCCGGGGATAGAACACAGAGGGTAGGGACGGCTCAGGTGAACACATTGCTGGATCCTGGGAAAGGTGAGTGTCTGTTTATTAAAAGTCAGCAGATACAGATTTTGTAGCTGTTTACTTTTAATAAACAAAAAATGACTGGATCTCCTCTTTAAAATAAAGACATTATTATGCTGTAGAGCAATGGAATTAGACAAAACAAACTTCTATCAAGATGTTTAAGTGTAAAGTTGCACTTTGGGGACCAAAGAATATTTATTCTCCAAATTTTACAAATATTTTTTTTAAGGGGGGGGGGGGTCTGTGGCATGGTGGATGAAGACAGAACCATCCTATGATCAATTGGATCAGTTGGAAAATTTAGAAAGATGATGGATTTGGTTTAAGCAGGGGTGTTTCTATGTGGGAAAAAGACCAGGGGCTTCAGCCCGAAGGTAACTTTATAACCCCTCCCACATATTAAAGTAAGTCCAGCCCAAGCCCGGTATCATGCCTGGCTGGGCTGGGCGGAGCTGGGCTGTGGCCTGTTCCAGTGCTGTCTGGCGGGCCTCAGTGACAGAACAGAGTGTGCTGAGGGCTCACTTGAGCTGGCTGATCAGTGCCCATCAATGCAGCATCACCAGTGTCCATCAGTGCAGCCTGATCAGTGCCCATCAATGCGGCCTCACCAATGCCCATCAATGCAGCCTCATCAGTGCCCATCAGCTCAACCTCACCAATGCCCATCAATGCAGCCTCACCAGTGCCAATCAATGCAGCCTTGCCTGTGCCCATCAGCTTTACCTCACCAGTGCCCATCAGTGCAGCCTTACCAGTGCCCATTAACGCAGCCTCATTGGTGGCCATCAGCTCAGCCTCACCAATGCCCATCAATGCAGCCTTATCATTGCCCATCAGTGCAGCCTTACCTGTGCCCATTAATGCAGCCTCATCAATGCCCATCAGCTCAGCCTCACCAATGCCCATCAATGCAGCCTGATCAGTGCCCATCAATGCAGCCTGATCAGTGCCCATCAGTGCAGCCTTATCAATGCCCATCGATGCAGTCTGATCAGTGCCCATCAGCTCAACCTCACCAGTGCCCATCAGCTCAGCCTCATCAGTGCCCATCAATTCAGCCTCACCATTGCCCATCAATGCAGCCCCACCAGTGCCCATCAATGCAGCCTTATCAGTGCCCATTAGCGCAGTTTTGCCAGTGCCCATCAGCGCATCCTTGCCAGTGCCCATCAGCGCAGTCTCACCAGTGGCCATCAGTGCAGTCTCGCCAGTGGCCATCAGCGCAGTCTTGCCAGTGGCCATCAGCTCAGCCTCACCAGTGCATGCCATAGCCATAGGGAGAGGAGAGCCGTCGCCCCCGCCGGTTTACACAGAGCAGGGATATTCTGCTTCCCGACGCAGCTGCAGTGTCTACGCCAAGTCCCGCCTCCTGGTCCTGGCATTGGACCAGTGTGACATCCATCATAGGAGCCGGTCCACTGGAGGCGGGACTTGGTATATCACTTGGCCGCATCAGGCAGTCTGGCCCTGTATAGCCCTGAGTTCCCGGTGTTCTGTCAAAATAGCCAGTTCATCGATATCTCCAATCACGTCACTTCCGATTACTGTAAAGCGTCAGTAATTGGAGATTTAGACGAATTACTGTTTTGACACTGGACACTGGAAAGCGCGTAGACTCCGGCTATTTTGACATAACACCAGCCAACCCCTAGCCTTGGAACTCAGGGCTAATAACTGTTTAAGGCTGTACAGAATGTTATTATTTGGAAATCTTTCTTTGCTGCTCTTTCCATTCTCATATGGTTTAACGCAATAACGTGAATTATTTTGCAATTAGAAATGATTTGTTCTTCATTATTGTATTATTTATTCTCTACAGGATGGGCATATTTTATGCACCTGGACTGATAGTTGTGAATGTACTACGTCTCTTCTCTTCAATGTACTTACAGTGTTGGGGAGTAATGAGCAGCAATGTCCCACAAGAACGTTTTTTCAAAGTTTCAAAATCAAACAATTTCTACATGGCTCTTCTACTACTTATCCTATTTATGAGTCTGCTGCCGGTGGCATACACAATAATGACTATAACGCCATCCTTTGACTGTGGACCTTTTAGGTAAACAAAACATGTGAAAAATAAATTAGTAGTAGAGATAGATAGATCGATAGATAGATATATAGATAGATAGAATCTGATTGGGCAAATTCTGCTTCAGTATGCATTGGGTGGGTTTCATGTATCCTGAAGCCACTGACATGTTTATGTGATTTTCCAGTTTGTGATTTGCAGTTATATAAAAAATATTTTATTATATCTTTTCATGTGACAACACTGAAGAAATGACACTTTGCTACAATGTAAAGCAGTGAGTGTACAGCTTGTATAACAGTGTAAATTTGCTGTCCCCTCAAAATAACTCAACACGCAGTCATTAAGTAAAAGGAATATATAATCCCCGCTCAGGACAGAAAATTAAAGGTATGCAGCCTCCCCTGAGTGGACTCCCTAGGAAGCCAGTAAGTGGAATGAAAGTTATAGGAGGGATAATGGCGCTCCCTATTAAAGAAAAAGTGTATAACTACACTACCCCAACACACCCAGTGCAAGTAATTTTATAAATGTGTAAAAATGTTTGAGACCCAGTGTTGGGTTATCACAATCAATAGTAGGTGTACCACCAGGAGGACACTCAAAACCTAATAGGACACTTGTTTGAGTTGACCTCTAAGTGGTAAGTGCATTACAATAAATAAATGAAACAATAGTGCAAATATCATCCAGTGTGTCCATCAACTAGCATCTTCCACTACCCATATAAGGCATTAATGGTGAAAATATATACAATATACAGTGAGTCCATCAATTAGCATATAAAAAACAATATAGTGGAGACGGTGTAGATATAAAGAAAACTTGGGAAAAAAACGTGAAAAAAACGTGGAAAAAGGGGGATTTTGTATAAAAGTCCTCCCAGGTACTAGGATCCAGTAAGTGTAGAAAAAAGGGGGATGAGAAAAAATATATATATAAAAAATAAATATAATTATGCAAAGTTCAATAATAGGTGACTTTGGTGACTTCGCTGCTGCAAATCAGGTGACTTCGTGCTGCCCGTATGGTCCCACACTCACCAGATAATACCACCCCTGCAGGGGTAACAGGCATATAAGAAGATCCGTCAGTAGTCCCTCCACCGGCTCTGGATATGGTCCCAAGGAAGATATCCCACTCCTCCTTTCCCACAGGAATGGTCTCAGGGTCTAGATACTGCAAGCCAGCGTCAGCACTCCATTCACCAGAATATTCAGAAAAAATGTCCCTCCATGGCAAAGAGGAAGAAGAAAAATAGGGGACTCATAGCGCAATTTGTAAAAAAAACGAGCTCACTTTAATTTCAATAAAACAAAACAAAAAACGTGAGTAGTATTAAAATAGCATATTCCCGGCCAGCTTACATAAAGCTTGGGCCTAAAGTCCTCTAATGCAGGCAAATGCGCAATGGCCGCTCCGCTTGCGTCCCAGCGGCGTTCCAAGCCTCCTGCGCTAACCGGAAGTGATGTAAGTACGCCTTACGCGTTTCGTCATGTGACTTTGTCAAAGGCGATAACGTCCTACCTCACTTCCTGCTATTTACAGCCAAGCGGAGATACGTGACACGCCCCATAATTAAAGTACTGGGCTAACCAGCCTATCAAAATCCACCCGCGTATTGGGCGTCCCTCCCTGTGTGAGCTCCTAAGGGAACGGTCAGCAGTACGGGATGGTTTACACAGCTACCAGAACTTAGATAGTGAAGCCCCAGCTAATGATGTTAAACTCAAGTCTCATATCTCCGCAGGCTTTATAAATACACTACGAGTCCCAATTTATCACAATAGGTTAGATGGCATACCAGACAGCTAGGTGTCTGGTCTGTGTATCAATACTCCATAGGCATATACATGCAGTGGTGGGATGGCCTCCACCGTTCTGTTAAACTTCCTATTTGGAGCAAACCCAGTTACTACCTGGTAAAACTGGTTGCGGGGAAGCTGTGCTTACACCAAGGTGAAGGAGGTAATCCTGGCCCCTAGATCAAGCCCATATAGTATCAGTCCCAATGGGCATGTTAGAGGGAACTATTTACAGAGGGCAGGGGGAAATAAATTTAGTTAGTAATAGTAATAATAAAAATGTAAAATATAAAAAAGTAAAAGATGTGTTAGCAAGTATTGTATGCAAGAGGATACTATTGTATCTGACAGACTGGATCAGCCATACCATGGCTTCAAGACACGATCCGAGAAGAGAGTGGGAAGGGGGGGCGGGACATTAGTTGCCGGTGTCATGTCGCGCCTAGGTGATAGGGATAGCCATCATTTAAGGTTGACCCAAAAACAGTGGGCACGTAGGAGTATTATAACATACCAGGCAGCTAGCTAGCGGGTTTACATAGTGTTACTCCATGTGCAGATATAGGGTTTAGGAGAAAAAAACATTCCTCAATTATAGATCATAGCCATAGATCAAGCCCAGCTATTAGCCTGTAAAACCCTTTATAGCCATTTCAGGCCATAAACATAGTAGGTCATATCCATAAATCAAACCCAGCTATTACCCTGTACACCCCTTATATCCAATTCAGACATTAGGTAAAAAATATATATATATATAATATATATGGGATGTCATGCTCCACCCCATATATTAAATACACATACATATACATATACATTTTTATATAATCTTCATCCATATTCTGATGAAAGGGGAGGGGATAAGGCTTGCAAAGGTTAAAGTATATAAAAGATGGGACCCATATAGAGCATGTTTACTTGGTCCAGCTACAAGTCAGTACTTCACCTAAATAGGGGTGGCTAGCACCCGCAGAAAGGGAACCTTGATAATGGGTCTACAGTTTGGTTTAAAGAACCTGACCAAACGCATATCAACATAATGTGTTAACACTTTAAGAGATTCTACCGCCCCACACAGAGGTTGAGGTCCCCATGTCTAAATGGGTGTGGGCAGAGATCCACTCAGTTACATATCCCAAGGTAAAAAAAAATTTAAAATTTTTTTTTTTAAAAATAAGGATCACCTTAATAGGAGCATGAAAACATCAAGGGTTTGCTATAAAGCAGTTTAAGTCAATTTCTAGGTTGAGGCCCCTAGGGGCAAGGGACCCCAACCTATAAATCCAGCTGGTTTCGTTCCTGGAGATAAGGGTGCACTTATTACCCCCTCTCCAGTGGTCGTCTATGTGATCGATGCCATAAAATATAATGCCCGAGGGGTCTCTGCGGTGCACTTCATCGAAGTGCCTTGAGAGGTTGTGTTTTGGATACCCTTTCCGAATGTTGTTAATGTGTTCTCTAATCCTTACAAATAGGGGGCGGGTGGTCCTCCCTATATATTGCAACCGACAAGGGCACTCTATGACGTATGTGACATGCGTGCTATGACATGTTATCAGCTGCTTAATTTGGTACTCTTTATTGTCTACTGTGGACTTGAATGCCTCTTTTTTCCTTGGCTGTCTTCTGGTGACTCTACATGGTAGACATCGTTGGCATTCATAAAATCCCTTCATTTGTTCAAATATTTTTATTCATCTTGGAGGATCAATGACATTATGCACAATATGCGTCCGGAGATTGGGTGCCTTCCTATAAATGAATCGCGGTTTGTTTGGGAGAATTTTAGATAGGATACGGTCCTCTTTAAGGATTGGCCAATACTTATTGATGATCTTCTCAACCTGCCTGTACTGGTTATTGAAGCCTGTTATAAAGGTGGTATTCATTTTATCATCCTTTATCTTTAGTTTATTTTCAAGTAGGAGTCTCCTGTCCATACCCCCAATTTCTGCTTTCAACTTAATAAGTTTGTCCCGTTGGTATCCTTTCTCTTCAAACCGCTGAATTAGGGTTTCTGATTGCACCTCATAGTCTTCAAGTTTCTGACAGTTTCTCCGGATCCTCAAAAGCTGGCCCTTAGGGATATTGTTCTTCCATTTAGGGTGGTGACAGCTTGAAATTGGGATATACCCATTTCTGTCTGTACTTATGGCATCGATCACATAGACGACCACTGGAGAGGGGGTAATAAGTGCACCCTTATCTCCAGGAACGAAACCAGCTGGATTTATAGGTTGGGGTCCCTTGCCCCTAGGGGCCTCAACCTAGAAATTGACTTAAACTGCTTTATAGCAAACCCTTGATGTTTTCATGCTCCTATTAAGGTGATCCTTATTTTTAAAAAAAACATTTTAAAAAATTTTTTTACCTTGGGATATGTAACTGAGTGGATCTCTGCCCACACCCATTTAGACATGGGAACCTCAACCTCTGTGTGGGGCGGTAGAATCTCTTAAAGTGTTAACACATTATGTTGATATGCGTTTGGTCAGGTTCTTTAAACCAAACTGTAGACCCATTATCAAGGTTCCCTTTCTGCGGGTGCTAGCCACCCCTATTTAGGTGAAGTACTGACTTGTAGCTGGACCAAGTAAACATGCTCTATATGGGTCCCATCTTTTATATACTTTAACCTTTGCAAGCCTTATCCCCTCCCCTTTCATCAGAATATGGATGAAGATTATATAAAAATGTATATGTATATGTATGTGTATTTAATATATGGGGTGGAGCATGACATCCCATATATATTATATATATATATTTTTTACCTAATGTCTGAATTGGATATAAGGGGTGTACAGGGTAATAGCTGGGTTTGATTTATGGATATGACCTACTATGTTTATGGCCTGAAATGGCTATAAAGGGTTTTACAGGCTAATAGCTGGGCTTGATCTATGGCTATGATCTATAATTGAGGAATGTTTTTTTCTCCTAAACCCTATATCTGCACATGGAGTAACACTATGTAAACCCGCTAGCTAGCTGCCTGGTATGTTATAATACTCCTGCGTGCCCACTGTTTTTGGGTCAACCTTAAATGATGGCTATCCCTATCACCTAGGCGCGACATGACACCGGCAACTAATGTCCCGCCCCCCCTTCCCACTCTCTTCTCGGATCGTGTCTTGAAGCCATGGTATGGCTGATCCAGTCTGTCAGATACAATAGTATCCTCTTGCATACAATACTTGCTAACACATCTTTTACTTTTTTATATTTTACATTTTTATTATTACTATTACTAACTAAATTTATTTCCCCCTGCCCTCTGTAAATAGTTCCCTCTAACATGCCCATTGGGACTGATACTATATGGGCTTGATCTAGGGGCCAGGATTACCTCCTTCACCTTGGTGTAAGCACAGCTTCCCCGCAACCAGTTTTACCAGATAGTAACTGGGTTTGCTCCAAATAGGAAGTTTAACAGAACGGTGGAGGCCATCCCACCACTGCATGTATATGCCTATGGAGTATTGATACACAGACCAGACACCTAGCTGTCTGGTATGCCATCTAACCTATTGTGATAAATTGGGACTCGTAGTGTATTTATAAAGCCTGCGGAGATATGAGACTTGAGTTTAACATCATTAGCTGGGGCTTCACTATCTAAGTTCTGGTAGCTGTGTAAACCATCCCGTACTGCTGACCGTTCCCTTAGGAGCTCACACAGGGAGGGACGCCCAATACGCGGGTGGATTTTTTTTTTTTTTTTTTTTTTTTTTTTTTTTGTGCCACTTCAGCGGGTATCTCGAGATAGACATATAATCAACTTTTCAGTCATATCCGTCTTACTCATGTCACATCATTGTGGCGTTCTTCGAGTATCGCGCTCTCTGACATTATGCAAATATATTATGCTCTTTATTCCTTATCTCCCCTAGTGCCCCCCCCCTACCCTCCCCCCCAGGACTTGACCAAAGTGTCCATGTCTAATTCTCCGATCATTATATCCTTAGTTGTTCAACATAGCTCCATGTTTTTTTAAAACTAGTCCACCCTCCCCATTTGTCTATTTTATCTTCCTCCTTATTTCCATTCTTGCCTCTTAGCCTTTCCATCTTATATATGTCCTCAATCTCGTCGATCCAATCCCAGATTGAAGGGGCCTCTAATTCCTTCCATTTCTTGGGGATCGTTTTTTTTGCAGCATTTAGGAGAAGTGGCATCAATGACCTTTGGTATTTTTTAATGTTTTCTTTTGTACCATGCAATAAAATAGTCCATGGGTCGTCTGGAATTTCTACATTTGTTATCTCTTTTATATAGGACCTGACTTCCCCCCAGAAGGTTTTAATTTTGGGGCAACTCCACCAGATGTGTAACATGTTGCCTATTTCCTCACAGCCCCTCCAACATTTCCCAGATTTGTCTTGCTGGAATTTGCTGGTTTTGTCCGGGGTGGCATACCATCTGGACAGGATTTTGTAATTAATTTCAGCTGACTTGCTATCCTTCGAAGAGTTATGGGTTAATTTAAGAATTTTTTTAACTATGTGCATCTCACATTGTGTCCCTATTTCCCTTTCCCATTTGTGGATGTATATGGGGGTCTCCCGTCTCTCCCAGTCCAGCAGGAGCCTGTACCACCGTGTAACAGCACCTCCACTACCTCCGGTCACAATTAGTGACTCCAAGGGCGTTAGATCCGTTAGTTCTCGTATAGGGTGGGACAGGCTCTCAATGAAGTGGGAGAGCTGGTGATATCTCCACCCATCTATTTCTGCAAATCCCTCTTTCATCTTTATTTCTAGAAGTGATCTAATCTTTCCATTTTTTATAATATCCCCCACTTGTGCTCTTTCTAATTTCAACCAATTTCCCCCATTAATTTTTAATCCTGGTGCAAAATAAATATTCTCCTTTAAAGTGATGAGTGGTGAATTATAGTGGCCATTTATTTTTTTATATATTTCATCCCAAATCCTCAGTGCAGTTACAGTGAGTTCACTACTATCTTTGTCTATATTCCTAAACTTCGGGGGGTTCCATATTATTTTACTTAAATGTGCTTTACTAAGGGTGAATTCTAGGTTTACCCATCTTTTTTCTTCTTTGTTTTCTTTTGTCCATTCTAATATTCTTGATAACACGATGGCCTTATAGTAGTAAGGTATATCTGGGGCTGCCAATCCTCCGCAATTTTTTCCCTGTTTAAGTGTCGAGTATGCTACTCTTGGTTTTTTCCCGTTCCAGATGAAGGTCGTTACCATGGTTCTAAGCTTAGCTAGGTAAAACCCTGGTAAAGCGATAGGCATCATCTGGAACTTGTAGAGTATTTTAGGTAAGATAAACATTTTGAGCGCCTGTATTCTACCGAACCATGATAATGGTCTGTGTGTCAGTCTATTGCTTTCTGTTTTAATTTCATTTAATAACGGGATATAATTTAAATTATATATTTTTTTAAGTGAGGGGGCTAATTTGATACCTAAATATTTTAATTCTCTGCGCCAGGGGAATTTGTATGTTTCTTGGAGCTTTTTTTTTATGGTGGCATTTGTATTGATATTTAGGATTTCCGATTTATCTTGATTTATTTTAAAGTTAGTTAAATCTCCATACTCTTTAAATATCTGCATCAGTCGGGGGAGGGAGCTCTCAGGATTTTTTAAATAAAACAAGATATCATCCGCGTACGCCGCTATTTTATGGGTATCTTCTCCTACTTCAAATCCTCTTATTTCTGGTTCTCTTCTGATTAAAGAGAGTAAGGGTTCCAGGGACAGGATAAAAAGGATAGGGGAAAGAGGGCACCCCTGTCTTGTTCCGTTCTTCATTTCGAAATGTGCCGATTCAGATCCATTTATTTTCACAAAGGCCGTCGGATGGTGGTACAGGGTTCTAATTCGCTGGATCATTTTAGGGCCTAGGCCCATTTCTTCTAATGTTCTAAACATAAAGCTCCAGTCGACTCGGTCGAAAGCCTTCTGGGCATCTGTCGACAAGAGCAGACTTGGTCCTTTCCTCTTTTTCTCCTGTAAAAGAAGCAGCAGAGTTCTCACCCCGTTGTCTCTACTTTCTCTGCCAGGAACAAAGCCCGCTTGGTCAGAGTGGACCAGTTTGTTTATTAGAGTTTTCAACCTATCTGCTAGTATCTTCGAGTACAATTTCGTATCCGCGTTCAAAAGTGCGATTGGTCGATAGTTGTCGCATTTTGTCCCCTCTTTGCCCTCCTTTTTGATTACCGTAATAGAGGCCATTAAGGCTTCCTTACTCATTTCGAAATCTACACTGAGCCCGTTAAAATAAGCACACAGTTTGGGAATCAGGATATCTTGAAATTTTTTATAATAATAGGTTGTAAAACCATCGGGTCCCGGACTTTTCCCTAATTTAGTCCCCTTTAAAGCTCTGGTTATCTCGGCTTCTGTTATCTTTCCTTCTAATATCTCTCTTTCACTATCAGAAATTTTTGTTACAGCCGCCCTGCTTAAGAATTTATTCATTTTCCGATTTTTCGTTATGTCTTCTCCTCCCCCATTTTGCTCGACTGTGTATAGGTCAGCGTAGAATTTTTTAAATGTCTGTGCTATCCCCTTTGTGGTGTATTCTATATCTCCCTTCTTCGTTTGAATTTTCTCTATATAATTTTGGGCTTTCTTCTTCTGGAGCATTTTTGCTAAATATTTAGGTGATTTGTTGCTTCCATAATATCTTTCCCTTGCAAGCAGATGGAAAGTCCGATTAGTGTCGTATTCCATAAGTCGTTTAAGCTCCTCTCTTTTTTTTACTAAATCTTGGAGTCTCTTTCCATTGTGGGATGGGTCTCTTTTATGTTGTTGTTCCAATCGGTATATTTCTGCAATTATATCTTTAGTTTTTTGGGCTTTCTTCTTTTTTATCCCTGCTCCTATCGAGATTAACACACCCCTTATGTAGGCCTTATGGGCCTCCCACAGGGTCTGCCTCGAGATGCCCTCTGTATCGTTTCTTATAAAATATTGTTCCACTTCCTCCCTTATTTTGTTTTCCTCTTCTCCCCCCTGAATAGTACTTTCATTTAGTCGCCACCGTTGGGATTTCATTTGTGGTTCTCCCGTCTGTATTTCTAACATCACCGGGGCATGGTCTGAGAGTGAAATTATTCCTATTTTAGTATCTACTACTCTGTCTAGTGTATTGTGCTCCAAGAAAATATAGTCTATCCTAGAATACGTCCCGTGTACAGGGGAGAAGAATGAATAGTCTTTATCTTGTGGGTGTTGACTTCTCCAGACATCTATCAGTTGGGATGTGTACAGTTTTTGTTTTATTTTCTTTAATTGTACATTACTAATCCCCTGCACACGGGACGTACTGTCGTTCTGGGGGTCGAGGCAAAAATTTAAATCTCCCATCAATATTAGAGTTCCACTTTTAAAATCCATTAATTTACTCAATATCCTTCCTAGGTATGTTCCAGGGTTAGTATTGGGAGAGTATATGTTCGCAAGGGTATATTCTACATCTCCCACTTTCCCTTTCAGGAAGAGGAACCTTCCCTCGGGGTCAGTTACTCTGTCTAATAGTTCGAACCGTATTTTCTTTGAGAAGCCGATTGCTACCCCCCTAGCTCTTTTTATAATAGTGTCCCCATAATACCATTTAGGGAAGTCCCTTGAATATAATTTTGTCTTAGAGTCAATGGCTATATGTGTCTCCTGTAGAAAGACAACTTCAGCTCTATATTGTTTGAGCTCTTTCATGATTTTATGTCGTTTATTGGGAGTGTTTAGCCCCTTGACATTGTATGATAGAAATTTTATGTTTTCTGTCATAGTAGATTTATGGATAATTTGCTTATCATTTTCCTGATCTCTTGATGTTCTATTCTTTGGTCAAGTCCTGTGGTCCCTCCCTTCCCGCCTCCCCTCCCTTCCCTCTCCCTCCCCCCAGCACCCCTCCACCCTCCTCCTCCCGCCCCCTCTAAACTCCACCCTCCTCCCCACCCTCCCCCCCACCCCATCCTCCTCCCCCCTCCCCCCAACCCCCCTTGTGGCCCTAACTCGGCCCTCGACCCGAAAGTGGTCCTAGTTTCCTTGACCATCTCGAGTCGCATCTTCGAGGAAAGCCCGAATGATCACCCGTCCCCTCCCCCCCTCCCCCGGCCCGTCCATGTCCGGGTCAGGGGGGGGGGGGCAAGGCAGGGGCAGTTCCTCCCCCTCCCTCCAGCTCCTATCCATCGGACCACCCCGGGAGCTCCGGGATCTGAATGTCTAGTTTTTTACAAAATTCTTCCAGATCTTCTGGAAATGTCAGTCTGGCCGTGACCCCATCTCCGAAGCCCACCAGGCAGGCAGGAAATCTCCAGTTATATCGAATGTTTTTGTTTTTCAAGCTTACTAGCAATGGTTTCAAAAGTCTTCTCCTAGTGAGAGTCTCTGGGGCGAGGTCCATAAACACCTGTATCTCCCGACCTTCAAATTGTAACGGAGTCAGGCCCCTTATTTTTGTCCAAATTTCTGCTTTATCTTCGTATAAGTTAAAGCGTGCGATTATGTCTCTAGGTCGCTCTAAATTTGTCTCATTGATTTTCCCAATCCTGTGCACTCTATCAATTCTGGGGAATTCCCCTTCTCCCTTTCCAAGTAGGGGGCCGAATATTTGTTGAATTATATTCTTCAGGTCCTCTCCCCTGGTCTCGGGGACTGCTCTGATCCTTAAATTCTGCCTCCGATTGCGATTTTCTTGGTCTTCTATTTTATATTGCAGACCCCGCTGATGAAGATGTATTTGTTTAATCTGTTCTTTGAGTTGATCGACTTCTTGAGTCAATTTTTCATTTTTTCCTTCAACCACTTCCACTCTACTTAGCAAATGTCCCAAGTCTGTCCTCAGCATTCCAATATCTGCTTTTATCGCATTTTCCAATCGTTCTAGCATCCCCATCATTTCTCTTTTAGAGGGTAGGTGGTCTTCTGATCTAGGATCCTCCATATTACTAACTTCCCGTTCACTTTCTGAATTTAAATCTTCCCCGGGCACTTCTGGGGTCTCTTCTGATTTTTTGTCGAGTCCCTTCTTTTTGGTGTTTCTAAGTTGCTGGTGGCTTGTCCCCTCCGAGGTCCTCGGGCTTGCGCCCTGTGTCATATAATGTTTGATGGAGCTATCTGAAGTCTTCTCTTTTGGGGTTTTTGGTGGCCCACCTTTTGTTGTTTTATTAGTTGACTTGCTCATGTTGGCCTCTCCCCTTTTTCTTATTCGTTTCCCCAGCTTTCTGTCCTCAGCCCGTTGGGATATATATGTCGGGGTTTCTTCCCAAATTCCTCTCCTCCTCCTATATGATGCTACCCTGATATCAGGGTGTAAAGCGTCCGTTATTTTGTCCCCTCCTCCCTCACTCAGTCCGAGCACTGAAGTTCTGTTATGATGATACTGAGAGCTGGGGGCTTCCAATTAATCGACTGAGATCTCCTGGTAGTCTACTGGCCCTGGTCACCTTTCACTTAGACCGTACGGGGGTATCCTCTTTGTGAGGGCACCGATTCCATTTGGTCCGCAGATTAAGTGTCCGGTTGATTACCGGGGGTCAGTGTCCTCCGCTAGGGGATTTATCTCCCCTTAGATCTGTGTATCTCAAAAGGGCTCGTGGGGAGGTGCGGGCATACCCAAGGGTGATATAGGTATCTCGCGAGCCGTATCGCCCAACAGAGAGGGACCAAGGGCAAGGGACCCGGCAAAAGCAGCAAAGAGGATAAAGGAGAGAAAAGAAAAAAGCTTTACTTATTGAACCGCGGTCTCTTCCTATTGGTCAGGCCTCAGTCCGCCGTGTCCAACGTTTATATATCGGCAATACTCCACAGGGCAGGTGTTTTTTAAACTGTATTGGATTTACCTTCATGGGCCATCCTGTACCCGTATCATTTGTGACCTTGTGGCAAGTAGCACTAAATATCCCCTTATTTCCACTTATATCCTCTTGTATCTCTTGCTGTTGTACCTCAGTTTTCTGCCTTTCTCTTATATCCCCCCAATCTAAGTCAAAGTACTGTTACTCAGGTTCAATTACTCTATTGGTTCCCTATTTCTGCTTAAGTTTTCATATAAGTCTTTAAATGTGTGGATGTTACAACATGTACTCCTGATAGCGGGAGAGGGGGACGGCACTTTCATCGAGTGGTGGGAACTTCACATTGGCCGTTCCTCGGCAGATGGGGGGGGGCAGAGAGAGAAACAAGAAAAGCAGGGTAAAAAAAAAAAAAAAAAAAAAACGGGGGAGAAGCGATCCAATGAGAGCAACAGGAAAAAACAAAAAAAAAAACAGAAAAAATAGGGAGGGAGAGGGACAGACGGAGAGGGGCGGGGCAGCTCCCTTGATAATAATCCACGGTCCCTCCTAAGGTCAGGGATAGGTCGCACGGTCAAGATATTCGTGTAAAACTTTTAATCCGCAACACATACATTTGGTTATATCAGATTTGCTTTTATTATCCTTATTCTTACCCCTTTCTTCGGTATCCGCTCCGCAGAGAGACAGGAGAGAGAGACAAAAAAAAAAAACCAAGAGAAAAACACTTGTATCTCTCACTATTATATCTCCATGGTCACCGTCTCCTTCTATTGGTCAGGCATAGGTCAGACATTTCAGACATTTATGCATGGTATTGATCCAAAGAACAAGTATTTAACTTATGTCAGGCTTATGCTCATTTTCTTTATTTTGCCCCTCTCTTCTATGGCCCCCCAGAGGAGCAAAGACAGGGAGGCATTACTTGCACTTGTGTCTCCTGCTGTTATGTCACCGTATCTCTGACCTTCTCCAGTGTGACCCAGATTTAATGCACAGTATTTTCAAGCTTATGACAATTTTACCTCCATGTTCTTGCCCATCCAGCTCCCAAGTATCCTTCAGGAAGAAGTAAACTATAGAGATTACCTGATGTGAAGCCTTACGGTTTGTCTCTCTTGTGGTTCTCAGTTGTTGCTGTAGCGTGGAGAGCGAGAGGGAGGGGGGGGGGGGGCGCGCCAAGCGCCGTGTCCTCTCGTTGATGGCCTATACTGGCCGCTTGTGGTGCAGGGTCCGGATAGGGGGGGGGGGGGGGGGGGGGGGGGAGAGGCACCGGCGCCGCAGTCAGCTGGTCGACTGGCCCCTCATAGAGAGATATCCCATGTACAGCGGTACGTTCCGGGTGACATGCCGTGCCCCTCCATCCACTGCCGCTTCTATAAGAGACGGAGATCTGCGGCGGGGACGGGAGCGGTCTCGGCACTGGCCAGGAGCTCTCGAGCTCCTCCGTTTCCACTCACGGACTCCCGCCGCCACGATCGTACCTGGGCTCCTCCCACCGTGACGGACAACGTACTACGTCATCCCCTCTTCTCCACTCTCTCACGCGGGTGGATTTTGATAGGCTGGTTAGCCCAGTACTTTAATTATGGGGCGTGTCACGTATCTCTGCTTGGCTGTAAATAGCAGGAAGTGAGGTAGGACGTTATCGCCTTTGACAAAGTCACATGACGAAACGCGTAAGGCGTACTTACATCACTTCCGGTTAGCGCAGGAGGCTTGGAACGCCGCTGGGACGCAAGCGGAGCGGCCATTGCGCATTTGCCTGCATTAGAGGACTTTAGGCCCAAGCTTTATGTAAGCTGGCCGGGAATATGCTATTTTAATACTACTCACGTTTTTTGTTTTGTTTTATTGAAATTAAAGTGAGCTCGTTTTTTTTACAAATTGCGCTATGAGTCCCCTATTTTTCTTCTTCCTCTTTGCCATGGAGGGACATTTTTTCTGAATATTCTGGTGAATGGAGTGCTGACGCTGGCTTGCAGTATCTAGACCCTGAGACCATTCCTGTGGGAAAGGAGGAGTGGGATATCTTCCTTGGGACCATATCCAGAGCCGGTGGAGGGACTACTGACGGATCTTCTTATATGCCTGTTACCCCTGCAGGGGTGGTATTATCTGGTGAGTGTGGGACCATACGGGCAGCACGAAGTCACCTGATTTGCAGCAGCGAAGTCACCAAAGTCACCTATTATTGAACTTTGCATAATTATATTTATTTTTTATATATATATTTTTTCTCATCCCCCTTTTTTCTACACTTACTGGATCCTAGTACCTGGGAGGACTTTTATACAAAATCCCCCTTTTTCCACGTTTTTTTCACGGTTTTTTCCCAAGTTTTCTTTATATCTACACCGTCTCCACTATATTGTTTTTTATATGCTAATTGATGGACTCACTGTATATTGTATATATTTTCACCATTAATGCCTTATATGGGTAGTGGAAGATGCTAGTTGATGGACACACTGGATGATATTTGCACTATTGTTTCATTTATTTATTGTAATGCACTTACCACTTAGAGGTCAACTCAAACAAGTGTCCTATTAGGTTTTGAGTGTCCTCCTGGTGGTACACCTACTATTGATTGTGATAACCCAACACTGGGTCTCAAACATTTTTACACATTTATAAAATGACTTGCAATGGGTGTGTTGGGGTAGTGTAGTTATACACTTTTACGCAGTCATTAAGGTCTAAACCGCTGGCAACAAAAGTAAGTACACCCCTAAGTGAAAATGTCCAAATTGGGCCCAAAGTGTCAATATTCTGTATAGCCACCATTATTTCCCAGCCCCGCCTTAACCCTCTTGGGTATGGTGTTCACCAGAGCTTCACAAGTTGCCACTGGAATCCTCTTCCACTCCTCCTTGACGACACCATGGAGCTGGTGGGTGTTAGAGACCTTGCCCTCCTCCACCTTCCATTTGAGGATGCCCCACAGAGGCTCAATAGGGTTTAGGTCTGGAGACACGCTTGGCCAGTCCATCACCTTTACCCTCAGCTTCCTTAGCAAGTCAGTGGTCATCTTGGAGGTGTGTTTGGGGTCGTTATGTTGGAATACTGCCCTGAGGCCTCTCCGAAGGGAGGGGTTCATGCTCTGCTTCAGTTTGTCCCAGTAAATGTTGGCATTCATGGTTTCCTCAATGAACTGTAGCTCCCCAGTTCCGGCAGGACTCATGCAGGCCGAAATCATGACACTCCAACCACCATCATTGACTGTAGGCAAGACACACTTGTCTTTGTCTCCTGACCTGGTTGCCGCCACACATGATTGACACCATCTGAACCAAATAAGTTATCTTGGTCTCATCAGACTAAGGACATGGTTCCAGTAATCCATGTCCTTAGTCTGCTTGTCTTCAGAAAACTGCTTGCGGCCATCTTTAGAAGAAGCTTCCTTCTGGGACGACAGCCATGCAGACCAATTTGATGTGGTGTATGGTCTGAGCCCTGACAGGCTGACCCCCCACCCCTTTAACCTCTGCAGCAATGCTGGCAGCACTCATATGTCTATTTCCCAAAGACAACCTCTGGATACGACGCTGAGCATGTGCACTCAACTTCTTTGGTCGACCATGGAGAGGCCTATTCTGAGTGGAACCTGTCTTGTTAAACCGCTGTATGGACTTGGCCACCATGATGCAACTCAGTTTGAGGGTCTTGGCAATCTTCTTATAGCCTAGGACATCTTTATGTAGAGCAACAATTCTTTTTTTTCAGATCCTCAGAGAGTTCTTTGCCATGAGGTGCCATGTTGAACTTCCAGTGACCAGTATGAGAGAGTGAGAGCGATAACACCAAATTTAGACACCAGAAGACAGCGGGGGGGTGGGGTTTGGCCGGAGGAGGGGCCGGACATGGCGTAGATCGCCGCTTTTTGGGTGGAACTCCATTTTAAGGCTCGGTTTTCACTGATGCAAAATAGGACCTGATTTGTGAGACCTCAAGTCAGATGACATGTGAAATTCAATGTTTCCCTATGAGAGCCATCTTATCCGACTTTAGAAAGGGTCCGACTTTGATATGACTTCAATGCCACAGAGTGTAAAAAGTCACATCAAAGTCAGACTCCAAAGTTGCACTGAAAGTCGCGCAACTTTGAAGTCAGGCTAGTGTGACCCAAGCCTAAAATAATATCTAGTGCAAGAGAAAGTCACCAGCACACCAAGGATCTCCAGAGCGGGTCCAAAGCTTTATTCAGCGATCACATCGTCACAGCAGATTGAAACCTTTTGGAGCCACACTGGACCCCTTCATCAGGCATGTGATCAGGGTGATATACAGTCAAATAATATACTTCCTGCAGCTGTGGGTGGCTATACTAAATCCTCCACTATATGTATTAGCTATTATAGCTATTATTGTTACCCAGGCTAGACTTTAAACCTGTCTGCCTTTGCTCATCTTCTCTACATGGAGGATAATGAAAAGAAACATTGGGTTTAATTTACTAAAACTGGAACATGCTAATTCTGGTGCTGCTCTGCATAGAAGCCAATCAGCTTCCAGGTTTTTCTTTGTCAAAGCTTAACCGATTGCCGCCCACCGGCTGTCACATGACGGCCAGTCGGCGCGTCTCTCGTTATGGGAGGGTGTCACTGGGGACTCGATGCGCGTGATTGCCGGTAACACAGCAGGACTGTGGATCTGTGTGTGTAAACACACAGATCCCCGTCCTGTC
The DNA here is from genome assembly GCA_028564925.1 of Lithobates sylvaticus. Lineage (NCBI taxonomy): Eukaryota > Metazoa > Chordata > Amphibia > Anura > Ranidae > Lithobates > Lithobates sylvaticus. Next base: position 307,866,468 of record CM053026.1, on the reverse strand, counting down.
AGAGGAGAGGAGACCGATGGTGTGTTCTCAGTACAGAGGAACACCGATCGGTCTCCTCCCCTTGTGAATCCCATCCCCCTACAGTTAGAATCACTCCTAAGGAACATAATTAACCCCTCGATCACCCCTAGTGTTAACCCCTTCCCTGCCAGTCACATTTATACAGTCAATGCATTTTTATAGCACAGATCGCTGTATAAATGTGAATGGTCCCAAAAATGTGTCAAAAGTGTCCGATATGTCCGCCGCAATATCGCAGTCACAATAAAAATCGCAGATCGCAGCCATTACTATTAAAGAAAATAATAATAATAAAAATGCTATAAATCTATCCCCTATTTTGTAGACACTATAACCAATCAATATACGCTTATTGTGATTTTTTTTACCAAAAATATGTAGAAGAATACATATTGGCCTAAACTGAGGAAAAAATGTGTTTAAAAAAAAATTGAATTTTTATTATAGCAAAAAGTAAAAAATATTGTGTTTTTTTCAAACTTGTCACTCTTCTTTTGTTTATAGCGCAAAAAAAAACAACCGCAGAGGTGATCAAATACCACCAAAAGAAAGCTCTATTTGTGGGGAAAAAATTACAACAATTTCATCTGGGTACAGTGTTGCATGACTGCGCAATTTTCATTCAAAATGTGACAGCGCTGAAAGCTGAAAAATGGCTTGGGCAGGAAGGGGGTGAAAATGCACTGTATTGAGGTGGTTAAACTGATACTGAAGTCTTGTTTTTTATTTTTTTTTAATTTAAAAATAACAAACATGTTATACTTACCTGCTCTGTGCAGGGGTTTTGCACAGAGCAGCCCAGATCCTCCCCTTCTTGTGTCCCTTGCTGGTGCACCCTCCTGTCGAGTGCCCCCACAGCAATCAGCTTGCTATGGGGGCACCCAAGCCAAGACGCAGCTTTGTGTGTCCATTCAGACACAGAGCCTTGTGAAGGATTTTTATCTTAATGTGCATTAAGATAAAAAAAAAAAAAAAACTTTGCCTTTAGAACCACTTTAATTGAACAAGCTGAAGTTAGAAGCTATTTGGATACCATGCACAGCTGCTCCTATATTTTGCACATTCTAGTTTTAGAAAATCAACCTCATTGTGTTCTTGGGTTCCTAGCTGTATATACACAAAATTAAGATTTCAGTTCATTGATACACTGTTTTCTTTTTAACATACCTATAAAGAACCATTCCTAATTTTCCCAGCTCCTCTGATCTGAACACAACACCTGCTCCAGGCCCCCTTTAATTCATTTGACAGTTATTTATGTGCCCTGTGTGATCTACCTTCAGAATACTGTAGATAGACATGATTTTAAAGGGATCTACAGAGAAATTGGAACTTTAACTATCTATATATTACAAAAAGTTACTAGATTTAGTACATTTATTAATATGTGCATTTTCTTTCATTAAAATATGTATAAGAAGCTACTTTAATATGTGCACTGTTTCTATTGTTTTCCAAGTGGGAAAAACAGGATGTATGATGTTCTACAGGAAACCATCCAAATGGATTTTCCAGCTTTTATGACAACAGTACTTAGCTATGCATCTAATCCAGGAATCATCATGGCAGCAGTTATCCTATTGGTGTAAGCATTATGAACAAGTGCATTTAAAAAGTATACACATATCTATAACATATGGAAATAATATGGAAATGGGAATAGTAATTATGGTCAAAATGTATTTAATAAACCGAAACCATGCCTTAATAAACAATACAAAATAATTAAAATGTATGCTTTCTATAATTTAAATTGTATTTATACTGGTTAATATGTGACCCAATGATAAAGAAAAATCAGGCATATACAATATATTTATTACAAAGAATTTCTTCACTTATTGGATTTGATTAATCATATTCAAGCCTTAACTTTTAAACATTGTGACTTGCTATACTGTGAGATATTGATGGAAGTGGGTACTTTTTGTTTGTTTTTGTTTTTTTACATATAAGTCAGCGTGACCCACTTTAGTGAAGAAGATGTGATATTCATTCCCAAATACAGCAAATCTAATACAACCTATTCATTCATATGTTTTTATCTTTTAAATGTTGTTTTCTTTAGTCTGGCGATATATTACCTCAATGCTATATCAAAGGCCTACAAGACAGCTAACATTGAGATGAAGAAGAAAATGCAGACGGTAAGTTGTTATAGTACTGTTGTTATGATCCAGCATCATTGTCGCTGTTTACGATTTAGAAATGGCTTTATATACTATATATTACATATTGTGACTCACTCACACACACAGAGTGCGAGTGTGAACTAGGTGCAGCGTGGTGGGGTTGGTATTAGCAATATACCCTGCTCAAAAAAATTAAAGGAACACTTTAAAAACACATCATATCTCAATGGGGAAAAATATCATGCTGGATATCTATACTGATGTGGACTTGGTATTGTGTTAGGAACGAAAGGATGCCACTTAGTTTGATATGGAAAATTATCAACCTACAAAAGGGGTGAATTCAAAGACACCCCGAAAGTAAATTTTGCTGAAATATCATTGCAGCAACTCAAAATGGTACAAAATAGTAGTTTGTATGGCCCCCACGTGCTTGTGTGCATGCCTGACAACGTCGGGGCATGCTCCTAATGAGACGACGAATGGTGTTCTGGGGTTTTTCCTCCCAGATCTGGACCAGGGCATCACTGAGCTCCTGAACAGACTGAGGTGCAACCTGGTGCCGTCGGATGGAACGAAACATTATGTTCCAGAAATGTTCTATTGGATTTAGGTCAGGGCAAAAGTGGGTATCGATTCCTTCTCACTCAGGAACTGGCTGCATCCTCTCCCCACATGAGGCTGGGCATTGTTGTGCACCAGGAGGAACCCAGGACCCACTGCACCAGCGTAGGGTCTGACAATGGGTCCAAGGATTTCATCCCGATACTTAATTACAGTCAGGGTGCCATTGTCTAGCCTGTAGAGGTCTGTGCGTCCCTCCATGGATATGCCTCCCCAGACCATCACTGACCATTGGCCAACCACCAAGCTGGTCGTACTGAACGATGTTACAGGCAGCATAACATTCTCCATGGCTTCTCCAGACCCTTTCACATCTGTCACATGTGCTCAGGGTGAACCTGCCCTCATCTGTGAAAAGCACAGGGCGCCAGTGGTGGACCTGCCAATTCTGGTGTTCAATGGCAAATGCCAATTGAGCTCCACAGTGCCGGGTGGTGAGCACAGGGCCCACTAGAGGATTTTGGGCCCTCAGACCACCCTCATGAAGTCTGTTTCTGATTGTTTGGTCAGAGACATTCACACCATTAGTCTGCTGGAAGTAAATTTGTAGGGCTCTGGCAGTGCTCATCCTGTTCCTCCTTGCACAAAAGAGCAGATACCAGTCCTGCTGATGAGTTTGGGACCTTCTACGGCCCTGTCCAGCTCTCCTAGAGTAACTGCCTGTCTCCTGGAATCTCCTCCATGTTCTTGAGACTGTGCTGGAAGACACAACAAACCTTCTGGCAATGGCATGTATTGATGGGCCATCATGGAGGATTTGGACTGCCTGTGCAACCTCTATAGGGTCCAGGTACCACATTGTGCTACCAGTAGTGACACTGACCCTAGCCAAATGCAAAACTAGTGAACAACAGTCAGTAAAGATGAATAGGGGAAACAAATGTCAGTGGCCTCCACCTTTAAAACCATTTCTGTTTTGGAGGTTGTCTCATTGTTGCCCATCTACTGCACTTGTTGTTAACAACCCCCTCTGCTACTTAACTGACCAGATCAATATCCCAGGAGTTTAATTGACTTGATGCTTTACTCTGATTAAAAAGTGTACCTTGAATTTTTTTGAGCATTGTATATATCCATAGCCCCAAGACAGCGGGAAAGACTTCCGGTCCGGGGCCTCGTGTAGCGGCCGCAAGGAGGGTGAGCTCTATCACAGCTGATACTCACTTCTGGTACTTGGCTCCAGTGACTTGCTTGCAGCTTGTGCATGGAGTTTCGGGTCCCGCACACTACGATTACTCTGTATGGCAGCCCCATCTCTCCCTCTCTCCCCCTCCTGCCTCACGCTAATACACGGACTGAAGCCCCTCCCCCTCCTCCTCGACTCTGAGGTTTTCCTAAACACAGACAGGTGGAAGAGGGGGAGGAGAATGGACACAGCTTTAATTGTCCCATGCTGACCTGAGGTTTGTACTGAATCTGAATGCAATATATATATGACACTTGCAGGGGAAGGAGACACAGGGAAGAGGACTCAGAGAAGGGGGGCAAGTTGTCAAAGAAGAATACTTGCAGTGATGTGGGGGTATAAGAGGATGCTGTCACCATTTGAGGAGACCACAAGGATGGTGAGCTGTGACAATGCATGCATCCGTGACACAATCCCTGTTGTGTTCCTGCTGGAGCAGACTCTGTGTGGCATTAAGGACAGGGCACTGGAGGCAGAGCAGTAGGAGGAGAGAGGGGAGGAGGATGAGGAGAAGGATTCTGGCACTTTCATAGGCTTCGATGAAGTGGAAGACATACGTCAATCTGTAAGCAATGGTTTTCCAACCCCAGGATCCTTGGGAGTAGTACGTGGCTGGGAGGAGGAAGTCCAAGATGCCGTCATCCTGAGTGACCCAGAGGAGTCTGCTTCTCGAGCCTCTGCAAATTTGAGGCGCATGGGCAACCTAATGCTTCAAAGCCTGCGAAAGGACCCAAGAATACGTGGCATAAAGGAGAAGGATGATTACTGGTTGGCAAACCTCTTTGACCACAGTTATAAGGGGAAGGTCTCATAACTCATCCCGTCCCCACAGAGAGTGCAGAAGATAAAATCTCTTGAGGACACGTTAAAGATGATTTTATTGAACGTTTTTCCTGACTCCAGTAGGTTACAGTTTTGTGGAAAACTTCATTTTTGAGTCTTCTGTTGGTCAAGAGAGGAGCGTTGGAGAAGGTGTCGGCCTAAGTGAGGCATTTCAGGATTTTTTTAGTCCTCGCTGCCCAGGGCTGTCAGCTTCCACATACCATTGGCAGCGTCTGCATCACATGGTGGACGATTACCTCGGGGCCAAAACAGAGATGGAGAGCTTTCCAGCTGACGATCCACTGACTTACTGGGTCATGAGAATAGACCACTGGCCAGAACTTGGCCAGTATGCTATTGAGTTTTTGGGCTGCCCTGCATCCAGCATGCTTTCAGAATGGGCATTCAGTTCTGCAGGAGGTTTCATTACTGATCATAGAACGCGTCTGTCCACAGACTCCGTGGACCGTTTGACTTTTATAAAAATTTATCAATCCTGGATTACCAGCTATGAAACCCCTGATGCTGATGTCACTGATTAAGTCTTTTTGGGATGTGGAATCTCTGCAGGACTTCAAGGCTGCCTAGCTTTGAGGGTCATCTGGAAGAATTTTTTTGGTATAGGTTTCATGGGCACAATTAACACCCAAAGACCAATTTTTCAGCACCTGTTTGACAGGTGCATATCATTGCAATTTCTTTACCTTCATCAAGAGCACCTCTATAGGGTTACTGTGGGAAGGTCCTGCCGACACCCAAAGATCACTTTTTCTGCGCCTGTTTGACAGGTGCATATAATTGCAATTTTTTACAGCAAGACCAATTCTTGCTTTCATCAAGATTAACTCTATAGGGTTACAGTGGAAAGGCATCACCGATACACAAAGACCAATTTTTCTGCACCTGTTACTTCTATTCAAAAAAATTGTTCCCAAGCTCACTACATGTGGCCTCATCATACACACTGGCTCCCCAGCTGTTGCTGAGCAAAATAAAGGCAGCTTGCAGGGAAAATGTAATTTTTTTTTCTTGGCTTTATAAATGCAATTATTGCAGCAGCAGATTCTAGACATGGTACAGATCTGCCACTTTACATATAGACTAAGGGCACTATATTTCACTTTAAGAATCAAAAAATCACTGCTCATTTAAAATATTTTTCCACAAACTTTTTCTTTATTGATACATGTCCCCCAGGGCAGGACCCGGACCCCAATAACTATTGTATGCCAAATTACTTGCATATAAGCCTTCAAAATGGGCACTTTAATTTTTGACATTTGGGTCCCATTGACTTTAATGGGGTTCGTTATTCGGGTCCGAACCTTCGTGGTGTTCGGAAGTTCTGGTGCAAACCGAACAGGGGTCCATTCGGCCCATCCCTAGTCATCACATGCCTATGGCTATCGTAACAGTGAGATCAGAAGATTTTTAGGTTACATGCTCTTAAAGGAGAAGATGACCAAAACTTTTCGGTCACAATGTTTTGGCACAATGTTTTCCGACATTGAATCGTAAGATAAATGCTAAGTTGGGTACCCTGGGAGATGAAATCACCCATGCATACAAAAAAGGACTAAATGTATAAGAGACACACATGATTACAATCATTCCAATTTTTATAATTGAGATGGGTCAAGTTATAAAAGGTTTAGGAGGGGACGCTTTGCTAGTCCAGAGGGAAGGAATTATACTCCCACTAATACCCAGAAGAAAATCAGTTTTTCTTACACCGAGGAGGATTCCTCTATACCACCTGTGCTCTCAATGAGTTCACATCCTAAGAATGATTATAGGAAAAGAAAATTATGAAACACATTTTCTGAAAATGGCTAAGAGATGTAAGCAAAAATTTTTTCAAATAATAGAAGACATTGAGACGAGGGGGCATAAAGAACAAGAAACAGGTTATCACAGGGTTCATCATTACTAATATTTTAAATGTCCCCAATTACAATTTAGCATGACGGGAGATGGAGATTTTATCACATAGCTAAATTGTGCACCATCATGTTATTTTGATTTGTATGCCACATGTATTAATGTGAATAACCTTTCTATAAATCTATGGTCACAGTATACACTTTCATTTTTATAACATCAGCATTGTAATAGCAATACAAACAACAGTTATATTTGAGAATCCAATAGAGGCTTACTTGAAAAATATCCCTTCATGTTGTGAGTGTTGCAGTTTGCTGGCCATCTCTTACCACAACTTCCTGGATTCCCAACATACTTTGCAGCCTACCATTACTTTCTCACTTGTTAGAGTATACACATTGAAGAGATTCAATTTATTGTTCATAGATATTTTCCAATCTTACATGGATTTAAGAGAATGTCTGGATATGGGAGTTCAGTTGTTGCAAGAAGAGCACCCACTATTGGTGATATGTTATCACCTAATCTGTTTCTGTCAGGAGCATGTTGCGCTTTTGCCCCTCAATCCAGGATCCTGGTTTTGGTTGTGAAACATTCTCCTTGTCTGTCTGTCCACCTGCAAGGTGATTGATGTGGCCAATCTCTGAGTGGAGACCAAACCTGATATAAGCCAGCCAAGCCTGCAGTCTCATGCTTGTGATATTGTTATTGTAACACGTGATCCATGCTCTCTGTTTGTCTCTCCTGCTCTGCTGTTTGGATCACAAGTCTCATGCTTGCGATTATTTTATTTGTAGTGCATGCTCCAAGCTCTCTGTTTGTCTGTCCTGCTCTGCTGTTTGGATTCTTTTGTTTACGACCTCAGATCGCATATTGACTACTCTCTGAACTCTTAAATACAAAGAAAGAGACAGAGGGCACCGGCCCCTAGTGCAACACAGTTTAATGGATAGAGATAAGGAGTAATAAAACACTAAACACTCACATTGTGTTGTTAAAACAAAAGCGTCTGTGTTAAGCAGTAGTACCGCTCCAGCACGCAGGGCTACATGCAGGATCCAGGGAAATCGGTGATTAATAGTCCCAGTGGGATGGTGTACAAGCTGCACATGAGCCGGAGATCCTCCGATAACAAGGGAACCTGGCCTGACTGCACAGACACCTGATACATGAGCTGGAACAGCTGATGAGATACGCTAAGGGTTGCTATGACAACGCGTTTCAGAGGACGTGGCCTCCTTCTTCAGATCTCAGAACTCTACCTGCCTTTTGACTACGGATTGACCCTGACTATTCTGAACCTTGCCTGCCTTGTACCTGGACTGAAAACATTCTGCTTGTCTGCCAACCCCAAGTACCTGTTTGCTTTGCTCAGTTTTTGCCTGCCCTGGGGGGGTGGCCAGGCACTATAGCATTGTGTATAAGTCCTGGGGCCAACCAAGTAGGTCTGCTTGCCTTATGGGAAAGGGGGCAACTATAGGTGAGGAACACAGAAGCTAGCAATAATGTCTGACCACCTGCTTTAGAGGGTAAGCGTGACAATTTCTCTCTAATAATAATATGGGCACATGGATGAACTTGACAGGCATATACAGATGTGGACACAGTCATTGTTCAAGTTGTGCCTATTTAAGCGATTCACATATTGTCAAGTCATATGAGGACAAAATTGTATAACATTTTGCAAATTATCATAGTGGAGACTTGTCCTCCTTTAAAATACAAGTAATAGAGAGTAGACCGAACCATTAGGGGAGGAGATCACTTCCCTCACTTGAGTAAAAGGGGGATTTATTGCATGTCCAAAGGAATGAATTTGAAGTGAAATTTACCCACTTTTTTTTTGCCGAAATGTCTTTCCCCTTGAGAACTATTCTGGTCTTTACTGCTCAGTCCCTTAGTCCGTCTTTGTCATCGTCATTGTTATTTTAATTCTCATTCTCATTCCTTACTTTTTAGGTTTGCTCCAGTTTCTCTGTTTCTGGTTCTATTCCTCCCTTTTCCCTCTACTTTGTATCTCCCCCCCTTTATTTATCCAGGAAGGCAATGTAAATTTGACAGCTCAGTCTCACACAGTGCAGTGAACTCCAATAGCAATGTGGGGGACGGGTGAAGATCCTGACCTAATTCAACCTACCCACAGCACATCAGCCAAGGCATAAGCCTCTCCTGCATCTGCCTCAGTCTGAACCTACATAGAATATGTGTGATTTGATCATATTTGTTTGCAGTTCAGCTGAAGTATATTGCACAGTTTACCACATTGCCAGATTTAGCAAAAGACTTCCTGCCATAGTTATTTAGCAAAGGGTCCTATTCATTTTCCAGTTGCCTAGCCATCTTTTACTTTCTGAAATACTAATGCCCGAGCCTAGGATGGATCTCATGAACTCTTATTTCTTTCTTATGCCTATTTTATTGGCCCATTTGACAAATTTTCAGAATTTCTAAAAAAAGGAATTTAATTACTAAGAATCATTGTTTAAATATATATTTTTTTGTTGCTCAGCCAGTTTATTAATACATTTATTTATTTTTGGAATTTCTAAAGAAAAGAGATGAGGAAAAAAGCAGACGGAACAATACAGCATCAACCAACGAATTAATGAAAGATTTAGAAGACCTTCTGCCTCCTAGTGTAAGATTTGGTATCAGAAAAGAAAGTGAAGACAAAGGTAAAGTTTATTGGCAGTTATGTACCCATTTCTCTCAACCATCCCAGATTCCATGGGGCTGTCCCAGGATTTCAACAAAATCCTGGTGTCCCACAGATCCAAGTGTCCTCCATTGAGCTTATAATCACCTTATCTTTCATCCCATTGGAAAATGTCACTCCCCACGGTCAAGCAGTGGACTGTTCCTGGTCTATGGAGCCTCCTCTGGGCTTGTAGACGTCAGGTACAGTCTGCAACTCAAGACCACTGGAGCGTAGGGGTGCCGGACTGGTCTTGTGCTGGGAGATTGGAGGATTAGATAAATATATTTACTTTTTCCTCTTCCCTAGACAAAAATGAGCAGTTAACCTGTGCAGTGTGGGCACAGCCCCACTGCATGTAAAAACTTTTTTCTGCCCAGAGATGGGCTTTAAGACATCCCCAACATTTAGCATAATTTAACCATACCCAATTTTTCAGTGGCATACCATACCCTTTCTCCCCATAATGTCCCTCATTCTCAAGTTCTAATTGCTTGATTTTTCACAGGGCAATTTGTCAGGCAATGACTGGTGTTAGCGCTTCAATCATCCCAGCACCAGGGTTGATATGGTGTCAGGATGATTGAAGCGTATTATTTCTATTATTACATTGTAAAATGAAATAGTGCAACTCACCATAATGCAGAATCAGTAGGAGCCCTAAGCATGTCACTTGCCACTGTCGCCTGCCACCAGATGCAGCTTGTCGCTTGCCACGTCGCCTGCCACCAGATGATGATTGTCACTTGCCAGGTCGCCTGCCATCATATGTGGATTGTCATTTGCCACGTCGCCTGCCACTAGATGTGAATTGTCACTTGCCACGTCGCCTACCACCAGATGTGGATTGTCACTTGCCATGTCGCCTGCCACCAGATGCAGCTTGTCACTTGCAACTCACTATAATGCAGAATCAGTGGGAGCCCTGAGCGTGTCACTTGCCACTGTCACCTGCCACCAGATGCAGCTTGTCATTTTCCACATCGCCTGCCACCAGATGCGGATTGTCACTTGCCACGTCGCCTGTCACCAGATGCGGATTGTCACTTGCCACATCACCTGTCACCATATGCAGCTTGTCACTTGCCACGTCGCTTGCCACCAGATGCAGCTTGCCACTTGCCCTGCCACCAGATGCAGCTTGTCACTTGCTACGTCACCTGCCACCATATGCAGCTTGTCACTTGGCACGTCGCCTGCCATCAGATGTGGTTTGTCACTTGCCACGTTGCCTGACACCAGATGTGGATTGTCACTTGCCACATCACCTGCCAGCAGATGTGGATTGTCACTTGCCACGTCACCTGTCATCAGATACAGATTGTCACTTGCCACATCTCCTGCCAGTGCCACTAGATGTGGATTTTCACTTGCCACGTCACTTTCCAGTGCCACTAGATGTGGATTGACACTGCACTGATGGCAGGACTGGTCCTTGTAGCACAGAGGCAGGCCTCTGTGCATTGGTCAGTTCTAAGTGAGGGCAGGAGAGTAGTGATGTGGGGTGGGCAGTGAGAGATGATGTAATCTCTCTGCTCCCTGCCGCACCTCTGACATTGAAGAGACTTGCACTGTGAGGGCGGAAGAGCGGTGATGTGGGGCGGGTGGAGAGAGATGATGTCATACTCTGCATGCCCGCCCGCTCACTTCTCTCATCTGCCCACCCGCTTCGCTTATCCACCCGCCCACCTGGCTCTCCCATGCCACCCGCCCCCCGCCGCACCCATGGCCTGGCTGCAGAGAGGCCACGGCTTGGTAGTGGGCTCATGGCCCGTTGGTTGAGGACCCCTGCTATAGAGGACTCATATTGTTAATAAATTCTGGCCATTTTTAGGGCTAATATAGCCGTCAAGCAACTCTCTGTCTCTACTGCGGAGGGAATGGACATTTCCTACGGAATTGCCCCATTAGGTCATCCTATCAACCTCCAATGTACTGTCACAAAGTGTCAGGATGCTCCTCATTTCACCTTGTTCTCCCTGTTTCTCTACAGGTGGCAGAAGAGAATATCCGGCTCTCAGCTATCATTGACTCAGGGGCCTGTAACTGCTTCCTAGACTTAACCTTAGCCATGAAACTTGGAATTCCCCTTGTTACCAAGAAGCAGCAGCTAACAGTACACCTGGTCGATGGCTCCCTGCCCAGTTCTTGACTGGTTACTCATGAAACACCACCAATCCCCACGATGACCAATTCCGGCTATAAGGAATTGATACGTTTTGATGACTGTGCTCCCCCATGTTTCCGGTCATCCTGGGAGTTCCCTGGTTACGGGCACACAATCCCCATATTGACTGGCTCAAGAATGAAGTCCTGTTCTCAGCTACATATTGCCAGCAGCATTGCCTTGCCCCTATGACTGTACTAGCTGTTTGACCCTACAACTGTCTCCAGTGCCAGTCAACATATACCACCTGCTTACCAAGAATTTCTGGAGGTGTTTGACAAAAAAAGGAGCTGACGCCCTTCCACCACACTGTCCCTACGATTGTCCTATTGAACTGCTCCCAGGCTCTGAAATTCCGTTTGGTCGTATTTTCCCCCTCTCAGAAACTGAACTTGAGACTTTACGACAATATATTGACGAAAACCTGCAAAAGGGGTTTATCTGTTCCTCATCTCCTGCAGGTGCTGACACCCACTCCCTATTATCACAGAGCTGTTCCAACGATTCCGTTCTGCTCAAGTCTTCTTGTTCTGCTTCGCGTTATTGAACTGTTGTATAACACTAGTCAGACAGCTTAACAATAATTCAGAAGTCAAGAAACGTGAGACATCAAATCTGTATGTATTCTTTTTCCGAATAACTTTGTAAAACTACAACATAAACATAAACAAAACATATGTGTCAGTACATTAAAACATTATACAGCAGCTTCACTCTATCAGTGAGTGTACTCACAGACAATTCCACCATTAATCCAGGAATAGATGAGAGCTCTTCTGTCTACAGTCTGTTATATCATGGAGCAGTCATAAAATGAAGGAAATACAGTTCCAGGTTAAAGGTTACTGCTCTTTACTGTGAAGATACCAGTTCCAGGTTAATGACTAACTCTGGCTAGATGGCAACAATGTCAAACCAACATTGCAGTATAATCTGTAACAGCACATAGCACATATTACTATGACAATATGGGCAGAACACTGTCTGGCATAATTTATTATGTCATTACATAAATAACCACTGCTATGCAGAAAAAACATATAAACAGGAAAATGGAATCCTAGCTAGTCCGATATCAAAACTATAATGTCAGTTACAGGTCTGAGATAAATTCTGGTGGTCTCATTTTTCACAATCTTGACCTCCACCTTTCTGACCTTGCCATCTCTGCTTGGTAGAGCATTGACAATACGTCCTACGGGCCACTCATTTCTGCCCTCTTGGCTGTCCTTCAACAAAACAACATCACCCACTTTTACATTTGGGCGATCCTCGGTCCATTTCCTGCGGCGTTGCAAATTTGACAGATACTCTCTCTTCCATCTTTTCCAAAAGGTGTCTGCCAAGCATTGTACTTGCTTCCATTGTTTTGCATGAACTTGTGTTGTACTTATGGTTCCAGATGGAGCAGACAAAGAGTTCACCTTTTGAGTCAACAACATTGCTGGGGTAAGGACCATAGGTGTATCTGGGTCTGAGGACACAGGAACTATAGGCCTGGCATTCATAATAGCTGAAACCTCTGCCATAAAGGTGCTTAAAGTCTCATGGGTCAAGTGAACAGGTTTGGCTTGTAGCAACATAGCATCCAAGATTCGTCTGGCAATACCTATAAGTCTCTCCCAGACACCACCCATATGTGAGGAGTGTGGAGGATTAAAGACCCATGTACATCCTCTGTCTTGGAGAAAGTCTTGCAATTGTGATTCGCTGTCACAAATGTTAAGTTCTTTGCAGGCTCCCACAAAGTTTGTTCCTCTGTCAGAACGGAGCAGTCTTGCTGGGCCACGAATTGAGGAGAATCTCCTCAAGGCATTAATAAAGCTTGATGTTGACATAGCTTCAAGTAGCTCTATGTGTACAGCTCGGGTGGACAAACAAGTGAAAAGAACTGCCCATCGTTTACTGTCCGCACTGCCTCCTCTAGTGCGACGGGTTAAAACAGACCATGGACCAAATACATCTAAGCCCACATTGGTGAAAGGTGGTTGAGCAATTACTCTGTCCTCTGGTAGCTCTGCCATCTTTTGACTTTGTAATCTTCCTCGCAGTTTGCGACAGATGACACATTTGTGTATAACAGCTGATACCAAGCGTTTGCCACCAAGAATCCAGAAACCTGCGGATCTAATTGCACCTTCTGTGATGTGTCGCCCTTGGTGAACTACTTGTTCGTGATAGTACCTAACAAGCAGTGCTGCAATGTGGTGATCATAAGGTATGATGACAGGCTGTTTCTCTTCCTCTGAAATTTCAGCAAGAGACAAACGTCCACCTACTCTCAACAACCCATTCTTGTCTAGAAAGGGACTAAGCTTCCTAAGACGGCTTTGTTTTGGGAATGTCTTCTGTTTTTTGATGCAGTCAATTTCCTTCTGGAAATGTTTGTTTTGAACAGAAGAAATTATAACAGACTTTGCCTGATCAAGTTCTATTAGATTGACCTGTTCATGGAAACTTTCCCACCTTCTGACTTGATCGCTATTGGTTTCTCTCCGGAAGGTTTTAGCGACATGGATGAGTCTGGCTAGAGTCTTAACTAATATCTTCCAGCAAGAAAATCTATCAAAGCAATGTGGGTGAAGTGTGGCTTCAGAAGCTTTGGTGCTGAAACTCGTAATTTCCGATCTGATTTCAGGGTCAGCTTCGGGCTCTATGAGTGGATAAGCATTAGCAGTGTCTATCTGCTCACAGTGTGGTTGATACAGAAAGGATGGGCCTGAGAACCATATAGAGTTCTGAAGGCATGCTGCTTGAGTAGGTCTAGGGGCATAATCTGCAGGGTTTTGCTCTGTAGATACATAGAACCACTGATCTGTGTGTGAAGATTGCATCATTTGGTTAAGTTTGTGTGGATGGTAAACACCGAACATTGGTAGATACCAGTGTTCCCTGTCTGCTTCAAGTGGTCCTGCAACTTCAGCGTGATCGTTGTCTAGCATCCCTTTAATGAATTCAGTGAAATCTCTTTTCACTTCTGGCTTTCTCTGCAGAGTTTTGCTGAGTGAATGCAAACGCTTCATGGCTTGCTCCCTGTTACTAGGCAAAACACGTCTTGGTGTGCGAAAAGGAAGAGGGGCTACCCAACTGTGATTGTCATCTTGGTAAGCCTCTTTATCCATAATATGCAAGAAGGTTTGATCTTGCATATGTCATCAGCCTGGTACTTTGTTCCTGATCTTAGACTCATGCTGCACTAATGGCGTCTCAGTTTATTCCAGACTGCCACGGAATTGTCTTTTTACTGTTCTGCTTCGCGTTATTGAACTGTTGTATAACACTAGTCAGACAGCTTAACAATAATTCAGAAGTCAAGAAACGTGAGACATCAAATCTGTATGTATTCTTTTTCCGAATAACTTTGTAAAACTACAACATAAACATAAACAAAACATATGTGTCAGTACATTAAAACATTATACAGCAGCTTCACTCTATCAGTGAGTGTACTCACAGACAATTCCACCATTAATCCAGGAATAGATGAGAGCTCTTCTGTCTACAGTCTGTTATATCATGGAGCAGTCATAAAATGAAGGAAATACAGTTCCAGGTTAAAGGTTACTGCTCTTTACTGTGAAGATACCAGTTCCAGGTTAAAGGTTACTGCCTTGAATGTAAAGGAATTCCTTTTCCTAGTGACAAAATAATGACTAACTCTGGCCACTAGATGGCAACAATGTCAAACCAACATTGCAGTATAATCTGTAACAGCACATAGCACATATTACTATGACAATATGGGCAGAACACTTCTCTAAACTGGACTTACGGGGTGCCTACAACCTGGTTCAGATTTGTGAGGGGGAAGACGGCATTCTGAACACATTTCAGACACTTTGAATATCTGGTAATGCCGTTTGGACTCTGTAACGGCCCAGCCACGTTCCAGCACTTTGTGAACAATATTTTTCGAGAATATCTAGATAACTTTGTCATTGTATACCTGGACGATATCCTTGTTTTCTCAGCTACCCTGGAAATCCATAGTCCACATGAAGAAGGTATTAGTTACCCTAAGGACACATGGATTATACGTGAAAGCAGAGAAATGTGACTTTAAGAAGGGGTCAATTCGTTTCCTGGGAATTGTCATCTCTACAAAGGGAGTTGCCATGGACCCCCAAAAAGTAAAATATATCCTGGAATGGCCTGCCTGCCCCTTCAGACAAAAAGGGTGTTCAAAGATTTGTCGGTTTTTCAAACTTTTACAGAAGATTTATCAAGAACTTCTCGGTCATTATGGCACCCATTACCCAACTAACCCATCTGCATTCCAGATTTCAGTGGTCCTCAGAGGCCCAGGCAGCCTTTGGAGGTTTTGGCCATTAAAACAGCTTTGGAGGAGTGGGGATACTTGCTTGAAGGTGCTGCACATCCCATCATGATCTTCACAGACCACAAGAATCTAGAATATTTGATGACTGCCAGACATCTGAAACCGCGATTTCTTCTTTTCTAGGTTAAATTTCCATATTACTTACCATCCTGGATCCAAGAATGGAAAAGCTGATGGTCTTTCTCGGTTGTTCCCAGACACCGCTCCTGGCACAATCCTGTCTACGCAAATTTTTTTGTTAACTCAACCAGACTTAAGGGCATCGATTGAGCAAGCCTCTCTCCAGTGCACAGAGCCAGAAATCTCAGCCTTAAAAATCACGAAGGGTTCTTGTGGCACCAGGACAACATTTTTGTCCCTCAGGAAGTCAGATTGCAAACCCTGAAAAAGTTCCCCGATCACCAACTTTCCAGGCATTTTGGGGTTTGGAAGACAATTGACCACATCCAGTGAAACCTGTGGTGGCCTTCCCTAAAATCGGATTGCAGGAAATAAGTGAACTTGATATGCCAGTGCAATACCAAGTCTTGGGGTTTGTTAAGGACCTTACCAGTCCCAGAGCAACCCTGGAAAAATATTTCTATGGACTTTATATTTGATCTTCCTCCATCAGAGAGATTCACGACCATCTTGGTGATATTGGACCTATTATCAAAAATGGCTCACTTCCTGCTCGTGCTTGGTACACCTACCGTCATGGACACAGCGAACACTTTTATCAAAGAAATAGTCAGATTACATGGACTACCTGATAACATCGTCTCTGATAGAGGGGTACAATTCACTTCTGGATTTTGGAGGAACCTTTGCAAGATCCTGTGAATTGAGGTATGTCTCTCTTCTGCTTATCATCCTCAGAGTAACAGCCAGACGGAGAGGACAAATCAGACCCTGGAGCAATATCTGCGGTGCTTCTGCTCATTTTCCCAAGATGACTGGGCCTCCTTGCTGCCTTGCGCTGAGATCGCATACAACTCCATACACACGGCCACCAATCAGTCATGCTTCTGGGCTAACTACGGTTTTCACTCTTCGTTCCTACCCAACACCATTACTGTCTATCCAGTACCAGCTGTTCAAGATAGGATAAGTTTCTTTCAAACAAATTACCAAGTCCTCCAAGAAACTATGCAGAAGGATCAGAAAGCAATATGACAAGAGAAGGAGAGGGAACCTCATCTATAAGGTGGGAGACAAGGTATGGCTGTCCTCTACTAACCTTAAACTCTCTTGTCCCTCCAGGAAGCTAGGACCAAAGTTTGTGGGACCATTCGAGATTAAAAGAGAAGTGAACCCCATGGCTTTTGAACTTGCTTTGCCAGATTCCTACAAGATCCACCCGGTGTTCCACGTCTCCTTAATAAAACCAGCTGTGCCAAGCCCATTCCTTGCCACCTCAACCAGTCACTATAGGTAATGACAAGGAATATGAAGTGGAAGCCAACCTGGACTGCCGGAAGGGAGGTAGGCAAACTCAATTCCTTAATGGAGAGGTTATTCTTCAGAGGAAAATTTCTGGGAACCTGCAGGAAACATACATGCCCCTAGACTGTTACAGAACTTTCACAACAGGCATCCAGAGAGATGGGCTCGTTTGGGCATCCGAAGGCTGCCCATTTGGGGGGGGACTGTCAGGGACATGGCCGTTGCAGGACTGGCAATGTCGCCCATATCCAACATGGGCGCCCACAGAGTCCAGGTGCAAACGGGAGCGTGCGCCGCGGATCGGTGCATGCACATGTGTAATACGACATGTGCACGGTGGCGCGCAACTGGCGGGACAGACGTTGGCACCAACTGCCTATTTGAACCTGCCACTAAAGGCAGACATTGCTGTATTATCTCAGCTTCTCTGTGTTCCTTATGATACTATATCCTGATCTGTGGGCTACCCGTTATCGACCTGGCTTGCCTTGACCTTGCTCTCTGATATCCCGGCTTGACCTCTGGCTTGCATCTGGAATTTGCTTCTGTTCCTGTCTCCTGTGTATAACCCTGGCTTGGCTCTTCTATTTTGCTGTTCCAGTTTCCTGTGTATGACTTCGGCTTGCCCCTGTTTATGCTTCTGGACTGATTTACCCTGTATGCCCTTTGGTCTGGCTCCTGGTTTCTCTCTTTACCAAGCACTGCAAGTACAGCTGTTACTACCAGCCTGCTACAGTCATCCCTCAGTGTTCAGCTCATCTGACTACAAGCAAGCACCTGACAAACCAAGCTTCTTTGAGCACCACGCTCCCTGTTCCCAACTCCAGGGGCGCGTTGCGTTTAGCCGCAAGGGGAGCCCTCTTAGCATCTTGGTCTCCATACCCACACCCAACAGAATAGGTGATCTTCCCCTGTGTGGTGGGTCACAGGATGCCTTTTCGGAGGAATCTTCCTCTTTCTCAGGTGGAATAGGTAATGTTCCCCATGAGTGTAGTGGGTCACAGGATGCATTTCAAGGAATCTTCCTCTTCCTCCTTGCATTATCGCTGAATAAATTACTTACTTTAATGTTGAATAACTAGGCTGATAGTGGAAATGTAAGAATTGCTCTGGTTCCTAATGCCCCATACACACAGTCGGAAATTCCGACCACAAAATCCAGTTTTCAATTCAGACGGATTTTGTCCGACACTGGTGTTGCATACACACGGTCGGACAAAGTTGTCAGAAAATCCGATCATTCTGAACGTGGTGACGTTGGTTGCGTACGACGGAACTATGTAGAGGCTAGTAGCCAATATCTTTGGTCTTGTAATTTGATCTGAACATGCGTGGCACTTTGTCCGTCGGAATTCGCTACACACAATCGGAAAAAGTCCGATCGGACTTTGTTGTCGGAAAATTTGAGAGCAGGAGATAAAACTTTGTCCGTCGGAAAATCCAACGGAAAAAGTCCGATGGCGCCTACACACGGTCGGAATTTCCAACAACATTGTCCGATAGGACATTTTCCGTCAGAAAATCCGACCGTGTGTACGGGGCATTAAAAGTACAGAGGCATGAGAGTGTGAGTGGTTTAAGACAAAAAAGCCACCAAATATAAGCACAGAACATAGCAGCAGAGCTAGAGCTAGCAAGCACAAGTAAAGCAAAGTTTCCTCAATAACTCTAATCTCTGCCTGCAGTTTGTCAGCTTTCTCTGCAGCAGCTTCAGTACACTGACACTATGGCTGCTCTGAGCCACCTTTGTATAATGAGGGGTCTGGCTTATCTAAAATCACCTTTAGTGACCCTTACAAGACTGTTGGTCATGGTTCAAAGATCATGTAGTGCATTATGTTAAAAACAAAATTTGGTCTGGCGGGTTTGGACATACAGTGGGTATAGAAAAGGATCACTCCCCTTTAAAAATAATCACGTGTTCTTGCTTTGCAGCCTTAAATGAAGACAGACACAGTTTTTGTTTTATCCAGCGGTATTTAATTAGTGCCACATATAACTTCCATTTGAAAGATATAACACCAACATGTCAGAAAAAAATCACCCTCTTGTGTCAGTATTTTGTTAAATAACCTTTTTCGTTAATTACAGACTTTAATTTGTCGTGATATGTCTCTACTAACTTTGCACATCTAGGCTTTGCAATATTTGCCTCTTCTTTTCAGAACTGCTCAAGTTCAGTTAAATTTGATGGTGACCATTTGTGGACTGCAGTCTTCAAGTCATTCCACAGATTTCCAGTGAGGTTTAAGTCTGGGCTCTTAATAGGCCATACAAGGACATCCAGCTTTTTCTCTTTCAACCTCTGTGTGGTCATTTTTTCTGTGTGCTTTGGGTAAATGTCACGTTGGAAGGTAAACCTTCTTCCTATTGACAACTTTCTAGCAGCAGATGTTCCTCAAGAATTTGATGGTATTTTGCCCCATCCATTTTTCCTTCTATCCTGACAAGTGCTCCAGTCCATGCTGCATAGAAATACCTCCATAACAGGATATTACCACCTCCATGCTTTACTGTAGGAATGGTGTTATTTGGATGGTCAGCTGTATTTGATTTTTGACAGACATATCATTTGGTTTTAAGGCCAAATAATTAAATTTTAGTCTCATATGTCCATAACACCTTTTTCTATGTGTCCTCAGAATCCTCAAGGAGCATTTTGGCAAAGCAGAGTTGTGACTGCATCTGGCCTTTTTGAGGAGTGACTTTTTTGTTGCAATCCTCCCATACAAGCCACATTTGTGGACAATTTGGGATATTGTTGTCACATGCACACAATGACAACTCTTTGTCATAATTTCCTAAAACTGCTTCAGAGTTGCTGTAGGCCTCATGGTAGCCTCTCTGACCAGTTTCCTCCTGGCTCTTTCATTCAGTTTGAAGCAACTTCCTGTTCCAGAGAGGGTCTGTGTTGTACCAAATACCTTCAATTTCTTAATAATAGGCTTCACTGTGCTTCTAGGCATTAATAAAGCCATTGAAATAATTTTGTATCCATCTCCTGACTTGTACCTATCCTCAACGTTATTCTGGAGATCTTTTGACAGTACATTGCCACCCATAGTTGATTGTTTGCTTCAGTTGCACTACCAGGGCCTGAAATGCTCCAGGAAAGCTCATTTCATGCTGAGCTAATTAAAATGACCACAGCTGATCACAGTTGAAAGTCAAATAACTTTGTGTGCCATTGAGAAGGTGATTAGCTACACCTGATTGAGGTAACACGTCATTTTTAGCAGGGGGTTATAATTTTTCTAACTCAGTGATTCTGTTTTTTAATTTTACATTTTTTTCTGGCATGTTGGTGTTATATCTTTTACTTGAATGTTAAAAGTTGCAAATACAGCTGCATAAAACAAAAAAAAAACTAAACAAAATTTGTGTGTGTGTCTTCATTTCAGGCTGCAAAGCAACAAAATGTAATGATTTTAAAGGTGGTGATTTTTTTCTCTAACCACTGTAAGTTCCGCACAGCAAATTATGAGAGTGCAGTATTTGCTATGAAACCACTTTAGCAGCAAATCCTAACTGCATCCCTAATGCAGACCTAGAGATCTCACCACTGAAGTCCCTGAAAATATAGGAAACTTAGGATGTTTATCCAGGGCCGGTGACTATTTTGTGCCCTAGGCAAGACCAGCTACTTGCGCCCCCCCCCCCAAAAAAAAACAAACAAACAAAAAAGAGACACTGAATGGCTTTGTGCAGTGTCATTAAATAATAGCACAACATATTCTTTGATCCCAGTGTGTATTGTGTGAAAATATGTCAGTGTTTTCTTTTTAAAATGGCACTTTTTAATTATTTTACTGTGTGCCATTATAAAAAATATATTAGTGGCGGAACACCAGGGCCGATTGCAAGTGCAACCTTTTGCAACCCTGGCCGTTCGGCCTGGATTAAGATCATTGTGGTCTTGGTGCTGAGGATTTTGGTGGGCTCTGGATTATGAAGCCCCTTGCCC
Source organism: Lithobates sylvaticus (assembly GCA_028564925.1). NCBI lineage: Eukaryota > Metazoa > Chordata > Amphibia > Anura > Ranidae > Lithobates > Lithobates sylvaticus. Next base: position 307,845,209 of record CM053026.1, on the reverse strand, counting down.
TGTATGCTACATTAAAATTTTCTCTACAGCCCCGCCTTAACCACCACTTGTGCCTAGGCACTCCTTCCATCACCACCCATTGCACCTGGGACCCCTTTCCTCATTATCTACTGTGCCTGCAGCCCCCTTGCCTTACCACCCACTGCACCTACAGCCCTCTTCCCTCACCACCTACCATGCCTGTAGCCCCCCTTTATTGCAGAAATACTACAGGAGTGGGTCAGAGACTGCAAAACGAACTACAGGAGAGGGTCAGAGACTGCAAACATGATACAAGAGATGGTCAGATACTGCAAACATGATACAAGAGATGGTCAGAGATTGCAGACATAGTACAGGAGATGGTCAGAGACTGCAGACCTAGTACAGGAGATGGTCAGAGACTGCAGACATAGTACAGGAGATGGTCAGAGACTGCAGACATAGTACAGGAGATGGTCCGAGACTGCAGACATAGTACAGGAGATGGTCAGAGACTGCAGACAGTACAGGAGACGGTCAGAGACTGCAGAAATAGTACAGGAGATGGTCAGAGACTGCAGACATTATACTAGGCTAGCAGCGACCAGTGTGGAAAAACATTGATCACTGCACTATGTGTAAAAAGGAGTTTACAAGATATAACAAAGTGCAAAAAATAAAATAAAAACGTTACTAATGGTCATTTCTCAAGCACAGGAGGACAGTAAATGGTTAACAGGTCTGTGAAGCTCCCAGCCTGACCAGCTAATTCCTTCAAAGATAAAAAAATGTCAAACAAATCATGGATGGTTAGCACAGGCACAAATAGCTCTATAGAAACAGCTGAAGTTGCAGCATCTTTCAGAATCAGCATTCTCCTGTTCTATGTACAGTGTACTGTGTGCAGTGTAAATAAAAACAGAGATAAGAAGCAGTGTGAGAAGAGAGTGGAAGTCATCCCTCGATTACTGTGAGCACTGCATATTCTACACACAGAACGGGAGAAGGAGAACACACTGATAGATTTCTGCAGCCAGCATTGTGACGTTTGATCTCATACCTTCTTCATGCTTAGGTATGTCGGATCCTCTCCATTCCGCCCTGCTCTGGCCACTAGCATCTTCTTATCAAATGTGGTGGACTGGACAATCTGATTGGTAAGGAGGTGGTGGGAGGCGGAGCAACTTAGCAGTCACGCCCTCCCACTCAGAAGAGCAGCGCTATTGGCTGCCTGCCCTGTTACACACAGATGTCCCTCTCCCTCCAGCATGTAAAAGCTGATGGGAGGGAGGGCTGTACACCGTTCCGCAAGACTACCACCCGCCCACCGCACAGAACTCCTTGCTGTCCGGGTCCCCTATCAGTAGCTCTGCCGGGAGCCTGGGGGGACGACAAGGAGGAAGAAGAGGTGATGCAAGGGTCAGCTGCGCCCTAGGCGGCTGCCTAGATCCCCTAGTGGGAGTGCCGGCCCTGTGTTTATCTCTCCAGCTGACCATTCAATGGCTTTCTTGCCCAATATATAGGTTGAGTGGCTGCATCTTATGGCCTATGATCAAATGATCAAATAGGTAAAATATTTATTTTTATTTTTCAAAGTGATCTCCTTTAATTAGAATATAGAATTAAAAAGACATGTCTTACATAGAAAGGACATACAGTATTGATCATTCAGATTATTGACTTTCTAGTATATTAGTTAAACCAAACTTTCTCCAAGGTCATCCATATGATTAACATATTTTTTGAGCTGCACAGTTAGAACATTATTCCATCAAGTTGTGTTCTAATGAGTTACTGAAAGCAATAGATCTGTATTAGAGACTGTTAAACTTGACAACCAATATGTTATTCCCTGCTCATTCTCTGGAATATACTGTATACCTATCATTTGAACATTCCTTCAAGATCTCACTGCCAATTTAAAAATTACAAATTTCAAACTGCTTCAGAGGTACATTAAGCTGCTTTGAGTTGCTTTTTCATTCACACTGAAAGGGGCTTAAATTGGAGGCACATTGAGAAAAGGAGGAGACAAGAGGTGGGGGGCTCCAGAAAAGGAGGTTTGGAGCTGCTCCTTGCAATGCCATTGCACAGAGCAGGTTGTTATAATTGGTTTGTTATTTTGATTAAAAGCGACACTTTAACTCATCCTTCTATGAATATGCCTATTTTTTTCTTATAGAGAATGGAAAACTGCTTACTACAAATTCAACCAATGAAACTAATACTAAGAACGGGAAGCTGACTGTACCTTCTCAAAAGGCCCCACGAGTAATGGTTACAGAACCACCTAGGAAAACAACACTGGTAGTAACCACCTCTATGAAGAAGCCAAATGTTAAAGCTCCTGCACCACCGCCACCTGGAAGAGGCAGAGGACAAGCTCGTTCATGATACACAACATTCTAAAATATCTTTCATATTCTATAAAAGCTGCAGCTATGTATTAATATAAAATCAATAAATGTGTTTTTTAAAGTGATAGGAAAGTCTTGCTTTTTTTTTTTTAAATAGCAAACATGTTATGCTTACCTGCTCTGTGCACTAGTTTTGCACAGACCCTGCCCTGCCCCCTCTCTCTCCTCATTGGCTCACTGACTTTGATTGACTGCAGCGGAAGCCAATGACACCCACTACTGTGTCAAAGCCAATCAGGAGGGAGAGTGCCAGAGATTAGAAAGCCATGTCCCATTGAAAGATTTACCTGCTCCAGGGACCATTCAGGATGTGATTCTCGCAGGGTATGGCTATTGTGGCTGCCGCTGGTCTACATTTAAATGCCAGTGCTACTATACATGTGTAGTAGCAACACAGTGGGGGAGATTTACTAAAACAATTTTCAATAAAACCTGGATGCTGATTGGTTTCTATGCAGAGCTTCACCAGATTTTGCACTCCGTTTTAGTAAATCTGCCCCAATGTTAGAAAGTAAAGTAGTGATGAAAAGTAATGTAAGTAGGTGCTTGTTTTTAGCACTAAGAACATGTACAATTAAAAAAAAATTAAAAGTAACTAGTTAAACTCAGTTCATATTCTAGGCAGGCATCCGCAATATGTGAGTAGTGTTCTTTACCTTTTTTTTTCAACACGTTTAATCAATAAAACATACTACACCATAATCTGTTTCCTGATATCCTTTATCCCAATTATGTTGGAATGAGAGTACTGAGGCTGAGACAATAGAAGTGTAAAAGAACAAAAAGCGTGGATCACAGTGCATAGTCTGCTTGTTTAACACTTGCTTCTGGTAAGTGTACATTTCACCTGGGTTGTGGAAGGAGCACCTACTCACTAGATAAGAAGAGTCAATATCAGTGGTGGCTGGTGCTCAATATTTTGGGGGGCAGCAAACTAACATCACCCCCCCTGCCCTGGAGACATATGGTGGCGATCACCCCCACCCCCCTGTGGGAGATGGACGGCAGGGCCTATAGGGGGGATGGTGTTAGTTTGCCGCTCCCTCAAAAAATATTGAGCACCAGCCACCACTGATATTGACTCTTCTTATCCCTGGCCAATAGGGGCTTCCTGATTGGCCGTGAGGAGAATAAGGAAGACATTATTCGTTCATATTTATTCGCTATTGTCTCACAAGTGAGTGGGTGGGCTTGGAGAGTAGTGCACTGTGCCCTGGGCCCACCTTTTTTTAAGCCAATTAGAGCCTCAGGCTCTAATCATGTGCTTCAAAAAAAAAAAAAAAACATTGGAATCCATGCGTCCAGCACCTTGGTGGTGGTGGAAAACTTTGGAAGACTTCATCCTGTTGGAACTTTTCACTGTGAGAATCCAGTTGTGGATTCAAGACTTCACTGTGTCACTATTATTTCATAGAGACACTTATTATATTGTCACTTATATTTCAATACTTAATGGTTTAGCATATATTGTTTTCTTGGCCTTTGCTGAGGCTCATTTTGAACAAGCGCGACTGTGTTATTTATATATTTATGCTTGCCATGAAGAGATCTCAGAGTTCTGTACGCATTATCATTGATCAATTTTATTATCATCTAGCGCCTTTTTTTGTATTCATGGATACTTTTTTAACGTATATCTGTAGTGTTTACTTACCTCTCTCCAAACTCTAATGCTCCGTACACACGGTCGGAATTTCCGAGGAAAGTGTCCAATCGGACCATGTTGTCGGAAAATCCGCCCGTGTGTGGACTCCATCAGACTTTTTCTGTCGGAAAGATCGGAAGATCCTGCTCTCAAATTTTCCGACAACAAAATCCGATCGGACTTTTTCCGATCGTGTGTAGAGAATTCCGACGGACAAAGTGCCACGCATGCTCAGATCAAATTATGAGACCAAAGCTATTGGCTAATAGCCTCTACGTAGTTCCATCGTACGCAACGAACATCACCACATTCAGAATGATCGAATTTTCCGACAACTTTGTTCGACCGTGTGTATGCAACACCAGTGTCGGACAAAATCCGTCAGAAAAAATCTGATGGATTTTGTGGTCAGAATTTCCGACCGTGTGTATGGGCCATTAGTGTTGTTTCTTTCTGGTGCTTCATTTCTCTGTTATCAGCATGAGTGACTTCTGACAAGTTCTCCGACACACGAGATAACAGCAGCTGAAAATTAGTGTCGGGCGGGATCTTAGAGGGGGATTAGCAGGGAGCTTGTCTATTCATAATACAGCTCTGCATGTTCCTTCATTCTTCTGCCTATGACATAACCTACTCCCTAGTGCAGACTATAGTGGCCAGTCAGTCCTCCAGCCTCTGGGGGTACAATATACATTATGTTTGTTTCCAGGGGGGCACACTGTCAGGCTGAGAGGAAAAGGGAACCCAAACACTGATATATTATTAGAACATGCCTCCATCACTATGGAACCCTTCCAATTCAGGATCCATCATGTAGTCCAACTTCCAAACGTATTCTTTAGTTCTTTTACTTTTGAGGTAATCATTTGATTTGAAGCACAACACCACCATTTATGACTCTTCTATATTACCATAATGAACATGCAATCTCTCTATCCAGCTGCAAGGGGGGGAACTAAATTACTATTTTATTTCCTCTATTCCTCTTTTTACAATATAGGATAACACATGTTTTAACTAGTTGTGAGAATGTATAGCAAATGATGTCAAGGTATTTTTTTCAGGTGGCACAAATTATGCAAATCCTAATTGTGAACTTCTGCTTTGCCTATGTAGGGAAAAAAATAAAGGTTCAATTGAATGCGCCTCCACCTCAGTTACTTACATTCCCTACACCCCGCCTCCATTCCACAAATTTTAAATTTTTTAATAGTTGTACTATAAAACATTATACTCAAATTGTTTTAATTTTATTTAATTGTTAAAGCACTGTGTCCCATAATAAGACACAACATTTACACAAAAATGCTATTATAATAAGATCAATACTATATATACAAGAAGAAAAAATTTATATAAAATATGGTGCAACAAATATTAGTAAATCACGCAAGTTCACAGTGAAAATCAAGCAAGTTCACAGTGAAATAAAGTCTTCCATTGAATAAAATGTGTCCAAAAAAACACAACAATGTCCTCAGTAATTTTCAAATCCTCAGATGTTAAAGTGCATGCATGCAATAATATTCCAAAAAGTGACTCTTGTGAAGAAAAATCCAGTTCAGTAAGAGGGTGATTTTACACACGTGCTCCCCTCCCCCGTGTGGCTGCGCTCACCTCAAGCTGTATGACCGCACAACAAGTTTGGTCTACATAAGCTGTTGAACCACCTGGGCTCTGAGTTAAGGAGTTTTCAGCAGAATCCCATGGTTACATTCACAGAGGATATCCTCAATGTTAAAATAAAAAAAAAGAGGCTAGATAGTGTATTAACGTTTGTTTCTAAGTTTAATTAGGAAAAGGAACATCAGAGTACTCACATTTTGATGGTACTTACAGTGCACCAGACTATAAAATATATAAGGTAGTAAAACTCCTCTTCCAGGTAGCTTCAAATCCTATGTGTGCCAGTAGTCTGCTCAGACAAGCATGAGACTGTCTCCTCCACCATCCTGGCCCCTCCCCTACATGTGACAACACAGGGCTAATCACGTGTCTTCCTCAGGGGGATCTTATTTATAATATATTGGGGTTGATTGACTAAAACTGGAGAGTGCAAAATCTGGTGCAGTTGTGCATTATAGCCAATCAGTTTCTAACTTCAGCTTGTTTATTTTTTTGACAAAACCCCCCCCCCCCTAGAACAGGGGTCTCAAACTGGTGGCCCTCCAGCTGTTGCAAAACTACAAGTCCCATGAGGCATTGCAAGGCTGACAGTTACAAGCATGACTTCATCAGGCAGAGGCATGTTGGGACTCGTAGTTTCGTAACAGCTTGAGGCCCGCCAGTTTGAGACCCCTGCCCTAGAAGCTGATTTCTTTCTATGCAGAGCTGCACCAGATTTTGAACTCAACTCTCCACTTTTAGTAAATCAACCCCATTGCACCATATGCATGACTTCAAAATAGTTAAATAAAACCTGAGCCCTCTAATAAAACACACATATGCCACAGTCCTTTTACCCACAAATTATGCTTTAATGACTGTGCCACATGCGAAAGACTAAAACAGACATGTACAAACCTCTGCACACTCATTATAATAAAATAAAACTGTCCCATCACATATCTTTTTCTACACACAGCTAACCTTACAGAAGAAATTCAGAAGCAATGTACTTAGAGTGCAGTGGTTAGGAGTATGAATTGTAAAAGACATTGAGGGTAATTTATCAAAATTGGAGCAGATAGAATCTAGAGGAACTGTTTATAACAATCAGCTTCTATCTTCAACTTGTGTAGTTAAGCTTTGAAAATGAAATATAGAAGCTGACTGGTTGCCAAAAAACAGCTGCTCCGGATTCTGTCTTTCTCTAGTTTTGATAAATTCCCCTAAATGTCTATAGTGCATGGATCATAATGCACAGGCCACTTTTCAGAGTATAGCCAAAATTACCCCCTCGTCCCAGAACAAACCCCCCATTTTCTACAGTACAGATCTTCCCTAAAATCCCTAAATCCCCCCTCCCAGCCTCACTACTCAGCACAGACCCCACCTGCACAGAATTCCCCCCAACCCCAGCACAAACCCCTCAAAACTGGTTTCTCAGCACAGACCAACCCCCCTAACACAGACCCCACCCCACCGTTCAGCCAGCCGTTGAAGGGACTTGACTGAAAAAGGTCTGCTGATTGGCTCCCGATCAGCACTCTCCGCCAATGTCAGAACACAATAGCACAGCAGGGGAGATCCCTGTACTAACATAGCATAGTTAGTGCAGTTGCTCCTCCTGAGCTGTCAGTTTTTTTCATTCAGCCCTCTTATGTTGAACAATGTTATTCCACCCTGAGTGAAGGATTGATGGACTTTGGGGCTCCAAGGACACTGGCAAAAAGGGCAAGTTCTCACCTTAAAATTGAATAATGGACTGTTTTTTGAATATGCTGGCCACCAGGTGGCATGAGAGTGCCAGCCTGAGTGAGCCATTGTTCACATTATGCAAGTATTGATAAGAAGAGGTAGATCCCCACATAACAACTACTACACTGTACCAGTATACAATAAGTTTGAAAACCTGAGAAGGTACGATGACGGGAGATCGCCAGCCTATCAGAGGTACCCGCAGGAGAGGCAAAAACAAGAAAGAAGTCCTGCACGTTTTTTAGATCAAAGACGACGAAATTCCCCAAGACGCCACCACCAAGAAGACAGACCCCGGAGACCCGACAGATACACCCCGGAAGACAACAAGAACAGAAAGACCGGAAAAGAAGAAGACAAGAAACCGGAACATCAGAGGGACAGACACAGAGAAGATCACTCGAGAAAAACCCCAAGGAGATCAATGGAGAAGAAGAATATAAGAAACGAAAAACGCGAAGAGGATGCCGGGCAGGAGTCAAGAAGCAAAAGGAAAAGAGAATAATAGGAGATGGAATTATTAATATAAGTGGAGTAGTACTAACACAGGAAGAGATTAAAGTGCTAGATAAAGGATTCAAATTTGCCCCAATAAAAAACATCAACAAATTTAATGCATATGTGGATATAAATAAGTTCATAAGGAGCCTCAATATAAAGAAATACATGCTCAATAATACAGGAGTAGGAAGAGGAACCAAGATACCCGACAACAATGGAATACAGTACAGTAACCTGAAGAACAAATCACTGTTTAACCCACCACCGGGAAATGAAGGACACATAGAAGTTTTCAAAAAATTGGTACTGAAAGATCTGCAAGAACTGAAAATAAAAAAGGTTTATAACCCTGGTGACATAAAAAATGGGATAAAGAAGCTTGAAGCAAGAAAAGACATCGTGATACGTCAAGCAGACAAAGGAGGAGCCATAGTTATACAGTCTAAAGTAGATTACAATGATGAAATCAACCGACAATTAAATGATGAGACCACCTATCAGAAACTTCTAAGTAATCCAACGATGAGATATAGGAAAGAATTTACTTGAATAATCCAGAAAGGCTCAGACAAAGGACTACTAAACAAAAAAGAGAGTAAATACCTACAACCCAACATCTGTAGGGTACCTGTCATCTATACAGTACCGAAGGTACACAAAAACAGTGATAAACCCCCTGGGAGACCCATAGTGAATGGCATTAACTCAGTGTGTGCAAGAATGGGTGAATATATAGATGGCTTCCTACAACCAGTGGTCAAGAAAACAAAATCATATCTCAGGGACACAAAGCACCTCATTCAGCTTCTCAATACACTTAATCTAAAAGATGGTCCCATTTACTTGGCAACGGCAGATGTAGGGTCACTCTATACAATTATAAACCATGAGGAGGCAATACAGGCCACAAAATGGGCCCTTAGAAATCTCAGTGAACTTCAATGTGTACAGAGAAGGTTCTTATTAGACTGTCTTAAATTCAGCCTAGACTCAAACTATTTTTGGTTTAATAGTACTTATTACAAACAGATATGTGGTATCGCGATGGGAGCAAAATTTGCTCCCAGTGTAGCTAATTTATACATGGCCGAATGGGAAGAAGAGGCCCTGTACAAACAGCTTCCGCACCAACTAATTCTATATAAAAGATATATTGATGACATTATCATAATTTGGTCTGGAGACAGAGAGAGTCTTACAGATTTCTGCTTTCGACTAAACACGAACACTAAAAATATTAAGCTCACTTGGGAGATTAGCACAGACAAAATTAATTTTCTGAATCTACTAATTAAGAAAGAGGAAAACTTCCTTACTACACAGACTTATTTTAAAACAGTAGATAGAAATAGCTATCTTCCGCTGGATAGCTGTCATCACAACACTTGGCTCGAAAATATTCCAAAGGGACAGCTGATCAGATTAAGGCGAAATTGTTCGGATAAACAGACCTACATGAAACAAGCTGAAATGATTGGAGAGAGATTCATACAAAAGGGATACAAGACAGCATTCATTGAAGAAAAGATACAAGATATTGCACATGTAGACAGAGATGCACTAATAAAAGATACCACCAAAAAAATAGATGATAAAGGAAGAGTACCAATTATAATGGATTTTAATGTACAACACAAACATGTAGAGAAAATTTTAAAAAAAACATTGGGATATTTTAAAAACAGATCGACACCTTAGTACCATTCTCCCAGAAAGACCAAAATTCACTTACAGGCGGGCTCCTACCCTAAGAGACAATTTGGCTAAAAATGTGCTAGACCCACCACATAAGAAGACTTTTTCGTTCTTTGAGGGGAAGGGCTACTACCCATGCAAAAAGTGTTATGCATGTCGACATACTAAAGAGCCCAAGAAAAAGAAGTCTTCCTTCACATCCACTGTCACAAATAAGGATTATGATATTGAAGACTTCATAACATGTAAGACTGAGGGCGTAGTATACCTAATGGAGTGCCCTTGCAAGATCCAATACATAGGAAGGACAAAAAGAGAATTGTGGAAGAGATTGCGGGAACATGTCCAAAACATTAAAAAGGGTTTTGACAAGCACAGCTTATCAAGGCATTATGCCAAATATCACAAAAAAGATCCCTCGTCCCTAAAAATATGTGCCATCGAAAAATATAAACCACACTGGAGAGGTGACAATAAGATTATTAGAATCAGCCAAGCTGAATCCAGATGGATATATGAATTGTGTACACTCAGACCATGGGGACATAATGTCGAATTCGACTTGAATTGTTTTATATCTAATTATTGATTACATGCTGGTATATTATTAATTTTAATGATTTTACCAATATGATAAATTTTCTCCCTATTCTTTAATTATTTTTAGTCGGGTCTCTTTTTATTATGTAAGGTCTTTTTATCTAAAAAAATTTGATTATACCTTTTTACATCTTGAAACTACATTTTTATACATAATTTTAACAAAGTTCTTTTAATAGAATTGGATTTTTTAAAGAATATGGCCAATCTTACAAGTGACCACTAGATGGCATACATGAAGGATATTTCCTGATGGTCATTTTTATCTACTACCACTGGATGTCACTATTGAGTAGTCTCTCCTACTTTTAGAAATCAATTTACACCTCCGGCCACTGGATGGCACTGTGATTGTTATTATTGTTATTTTTAAACCATGAGGCTAAATTATTTCCTTATTTTCGGACCTTTATAAGTAATAAAAATAGATTAATTTTCTCAGATTAGGATTGCATATGTCATCAAGTCCTACTATATATGTCCAAATGTTAACTTTTAGTCATTATTTACACCGCTGTCAGCACAGCGTCAATTGAACACTGTATAAATAGGCCCAGAGACACCTGACTGGCTTACCCTTTGACAAAGTCACGTGTGCTAGTGACGATACTAGTGAGGGAGGAAGGAAGTCAGGTGCCTATCGCTCTACTTCCGGTTTGCGGCCGCGACCGGAAGTTCATCCATGCTGATGCAAGAAAACTTTAAATGTGAGTGAATATTATTTTTGTTTCAATAAACCTGTTTTTTACTACACATTGGAGCGCTTCTTTGTACCTTTAACCCCTACATGCTGATCTAATCCGTGAGTGACCCCTTACCCCTGGAGTGCCTTTTTGGATCGGAGTAGGAGTCCATAGGAGTCCATAGAAGCCTATAGGAGCCCATAGGAGCCCATAAGAAAGAGGACCCGGAAAGTAACCAGGCTTGCCACCTTAGAGGCTATCTGCTCCACTAGGCCTGTAGGGGCCGCAAATAGAGGTGAGAGGCTGGGGGAACTAGAAGGGTGCACCCCTGAAGTCAGCACGGAGCACTGCCTGCACGGATCATCACTGTGATCAACACAAAGATTCCTGAATATTTCTACTCACCTTCACTTATTCCAGAGCCTTATGCTCTTCATTGTTCCAGATTGTGGACTTTATCGGTTATTTTCCGCCATTTTTTTCTTTACAAGCTGGGACTTGTAGTGCACCAAATTTTACTTTTATTTTTTATATATTTTTTCAGCGATATTATTGTTTTGGTATCATCTGATTATACCATACATACAGTGACACACTCTTTTCATCTGTATGGTCACTTTGTCATTATTTTGGATATTTCTGCACATTCAATCATTTATTCCCCTTGCAATTTCCTTGCAATTCCCTTGCACTTTTAGAACCAATTTATCGGTTCTTTATTGGTTCTCTATTCACATATTTTGCACGTTGCACTGTGCACCTTTTATTGCTAGAAGATTTCGTGTTCACTATTTTTAACCCAACTCCATCATCATTTTTACCCCAGCACATATATTTATTTCAGCACGGTTATTTTAGCACCATCACTTTTATTGAATATTTTTTAATTTTTTACACACGTCTTATATTTATTCAATATTTTATGTGTATTGCTATTAAGGAATTTTATCTATTTAGTTCATTATTTTATGTTTTTATATCTATTTGTGTGAAAGGTCACTCATCTTTCGGATACTCTGAGCTTTGCAAACTGGTCATTTTAGATTATTTATTGATTTACTTAAGGGTTAGCGCCACATACCCTCTTCTTTCATTGATAAGAATTGTTAAGTAAGTTTCTTTAGGTTTGGTATGGAAAAGGGGTGTCACCCTCGGATGGGGGTGGGGCCCAGTTTCATCTGTACTCATGTTTAGATATGTCATAGGGTGTATTTACACTGCTTTGCTGCTCTCGGCTGAGGGTAATTAATATTTACTCAACACTCACTTATGTATATATTGCACTGTGTTATTGTAGGGATAGGATGTCTTTCTATGTTGTCCATTTCTTTCTTTCAGGTGTTCCTGCAACCATTGCGTCTTCCTTGGCTAAGGAGAGACAGTGACTTCAGCTTTTATAACCAAGCTAATATTTTTTTATATTTTTTAAGGTGTACAAAATAGATAGATAGTTAGGATACAAGGCTACTGTTTTATATTTTCTCTTTTTAGATTATTTGGGTGGTACGCCACATGTAAATTGTATATATTATCTGCTATTTATATGCCCTTGTGTGAAATGCAACTTGCCTATGTATTTACACTGTTGTTTTTTTCATGTGGTATGCCACATGTCTTTTTACTTTTTTTTCTTCTCTCCTTGTTTCCCCACCCATCCCAGTTTTGCCAGGACATCCACTCTCAGGCTTAAGAGTTCAATTATTTTCTTGCAACTCCGAGACGTTGTTTGCTATGCAGGGGGAGGATGTAGCACCCTGGTGTTTAGGCAGTGTTGTTAATAAATTTGGGACTTGGGTTGGGACTGCAGGATTGGAGTCCAACCAAGAGTAACGGTTCCGCCGGATGGGGAACCAGTTAAGGTCAGGGGTAGAGGGGAAGCTGTCGCCACTAAGAGACCATCCACCTTGTTACCGGAGACCACTGTGAGTAAGCTGGAGCCAGTACCAGAGCAGTCTTCTCACCAGCGAAGAAGTGGGAAAACTTCAGCAAGTGCCAAGCCAGGGACCCAGCGGGACAGCAGAGGTGATGCTTAAAGAGCATCAGTGAGTGCCAAGCCAGGGACCCAGCGGGTCAGCAGGGGTGATGCTTGAGGAGTATCTGTGAGTGCCAAGCTAGGGACCCAGCAGGGGTGACGCTTGAGGAAAATACCGAATTATGGAAGTGGAAGAGCTCAGGGATCCAGTGCCGATTGGTTCTGAGAGTCTAGTGAGACACTGGGAGCTCGGTGAGTGAAGAGCTAAAGTAAGAGAAAGGAGAACTTTTTTCTTACCAACAGTTAAATACAACTACCGTTAGTGACTGTTACAAGATTTGTTGCCATAGGAGACAGCGGTCCTACCTATACAGAAATGGTGTCCGGCTGGAGGCCTTCCACTGTATAGCTGTCTACCTATAGAAGTCTCAGAGTTTGCCAATTGTCATTGCATCTACTTAAGGGTGTCCTGGCCCTAACCCTCTCTCCCACAGTTCTTGGTCAAGAGACAATAAATCTCTTTGCATTCAAAAAGTGTCTGGGGCCCATCAGTCCATCTTGTTTCACACCCGCCATGCCTTGTAACCCACTCTACAAAGAAGGATGTCAGCTTTCCATGACTCTGGAGGCCTCTAGAGGTGCGGAACCTTGCTACATTAGCGATAGTGATTGCAAAGCCACTTGCCAAATGAGGAGCGCCTAAATCCAGAATGCTTTAATATGCAAAGCTTGACAAAGCTTGTAATTCCTGATTGCTTTTTTAAGGTAATAGAAAACAAAATGTCCAATAGAGAGTTGTGGGAAAAGGCTGGCAAGCCCACAACTCTCATATCAAATGTTAAGATTTGCTCCTTGTGTCTTAGGAATAGAAATTATAAAATATACTTGTTGCAATAATTTTGTATTAGGTTGTGAAACAATACATATCGCATTGTTATATGTATGAATAAAATATAACATCATTCATCAAATACAACACATTTATTTATGGTTCACATTAGAATTACAGTAAATTTATCAATTACATGTAGCACTTTGTTGTAGTAGTTTGGAAAACAAAGCTTTGAATGAAAACTACTCTACAATTAGTAGGTAGCATGGGAGTTTAATCATTGTGGCTACACCTACAACCAACATTACAACATATAATTCTGAGCACATTATAAGTATAACACATTAGCTTTTAGTTATATGAGACCTGCATAAGAAAAAACTAAACTAGTGATAGTTATGTGCACTTAAACATGGAATAGCACTAAACAGGATTTAAAGACATTTTCCTTTAGTTTCTGTATGGTTTCTAAATCAAACGTAGCAGTTGTCTCAGCTAGGACAGAGCTGTAACACATTCTTGTACCAAATCTTAAAATTAAACTGTTGGAATTTTTAAAATAAATGTCCTGCCTAAAAGCAGGCTGCATTTGCTGATTAAAATGATCATCACAAAATATTTTCTGTGGGTCCTTCTGATCCTGGATGCACTCTAAGGGCTTGACTTAGTTTTAAGGCTTGTTTAACTACAAAGTTAGAGAGGTCAAGCCCTTACAGCAGAGGTCTTAAACTGGCGGCCCTCCAGCTGTTGCGAAACTACAAGTCCCATGAGGCATTGCAAGTCTTACAAGCATGACTCCCACAGGCAGAGGCATGATGGGACTTCGTAGTTTTCGCAAACAGCTAGAGGGCCGCCAGTTTGAGACCCCTGCATTAGAGAGTGAGCTGCAAGAAAGGAGTACAAAGTACTGTTTTCTGGCTAAGTAAGGTAACAGCAGGCAGGAACTTCAGTTGTACAATTTTACAAAGGCTGACATGCTTACAATAAATGGGTTTAGCAATAGACCAAACAGATCATTTTTGTTGAAGCTATTGGAACCAGCTAGGACAAGATTCTATGACCTTGGTTAACCATACCCTCATATTAACTAAAGCAGTGTAAAGTGTAATGACTGTATAACATTCAGGATAAGTATGATTTGTTTTTTTAGTAACCAGCCAACAATAAACTATAATCTGACTGGCTAGTATGGGGTACTGCTAGAGATGAATTGTTCTAGTGTGGTTGCAAATCTTTAAAAACAATGTAAGTAGAAAAGGAAAAAAAAGTGTCCTTCCAAACATTTCAGGCTAGCATTTTTAGTAAACACAAATCTCAGGGAGTGGATAAGTGGTATAAATAGCACCTTGCTAGTTCACCAGGATTGGGAAGCAACTATTTACCTGGTCACTTGCACATAATTACTAAAGTTCACCACATCCTCCTCTCAGGACATTAAAAAAGAAGAAGAGCCATCATACATCACCAGCATCCAGATAGAGTATTGGGAGGAACGCCTATTTTTTTTATTGGGTCCCTCCATGAAGCACTCTTACCAAACCAAAGGACACATGGACTGGTATTAAACAAGTCAAAGACCTATAAGTTATTATTTATTATAAGCTTCTATTCACAGTTATTTGTAAATCATCCCTTCTTTAGATGTTGATTGGTGACCCATATTGGTTCACTTATCTCTACATTCTGCACTTTACTTATAGTCATCACACTTTACAGTGCCTTACTAAGGGACAACTACAGTCAGGATAAAAATCACAATTAAGCTTATAAATCTTACGTTATGAAAACTTGGAGTTTATTTTTATCAGGTGGTTGTCTGCTCAGTACATGCAATGACATTTCTTTTTTAGTGTTTTTGTACCTAATAACATGAATCGAGAGATTTACTGGTGAGTTAAACTGCACAATATTTATGAATTATTTGTTGTCAGGATCACATAGAAAAAGGATCATGACACAGGCCCCATTTCAGCATTAAGGCCTAAAATTTCCTAAAGAGTTATTACTAATTCATGTTGTGCTTTCAAAAATAAAAGGGAAAATCTTCCACTTTATGTATTTATGATTAAGTTTTGTGTTTTGCAGCAGCTCTTCTTTCAATAAGGCTGTGTAGTGTGAACTGTACATTGAGGTTTATTTCCAAATGTCCCTAAGATTTAATGTTATATCTGAATATCATTTGAATTACTTTTTATCCTTAAATCCTAACTCCACATTTAATGTCCCTTTAAATAGTTCATATGGGCCAAGGTAGCACAAACTATTTGCTGCACTAACTGGTACGCTTGCTGGGCTAAAGTATACAGCACTGTGTTCCCGCCATGGGAAAGGAACTTCCCATTTCACACTGAAACAAAATAGTTGGGTTGAATGGTGTCCAGCCAATAATGGGAAGCTTTGTATTCTATGAATGAATAGAAAACTTCCTGTGATTGCCTGAGCCAGAGAGGTGGAAGGATGACGTTGCGATCTCTGCCTCAGTTAATCAGAGAAAGTTTTCTATTTTTTCATAAATTACAAAGCTTAGTAGAGTAGTGCTCAGCCAACTCAATTTTGTTTTGGGATTGGGACAGGAAGTCCGTGGACCAGTGCCGAAAAAACACAGCACTGTATACTGTATATAGCTGAGGCTGCATACAGTTAATACAACATTCACAGCAAGCGCACATTTTAGTGCATTAATCAGTTCACTTGGGCCAACTTGGTCTAAATGAATTATTTAAAGGGACAATAAATATAGACTTAGGCTTTAAAAACTGTTTTTAATTTGTTTTTACAAAAGCATAATACTCTTTTACATGATTGTTGCAAATTTAAGAAGGAAAAAGAAAAGGAGAAATCTGTAGATGTTTAGGAGTTCTTCTGTGAAATTTTAATGGTAACGGTCTTCACCTCAGTGTATTCTTGTAAGCCATATTCTCCCCTAATGGAAATAAAAACAAAAATGAATACCATAACTTGGACCTCTGTAACATTTGTGTTTGATTGAAAAGCTCGAAACACAGTTTTTATGAAGAATGAAACCATTTGTTTGTGCTCTATCCTCTCTTAGAATTTCTGTACTGCCGACAATTCAGGACTGTACTTTCCACATTTCATTTCATATTGTATTTTTAGGTTTGAAAATGTTTTTATTAAGAACAACATTCAAAATAAAAAAGTATGACATCAACTAGTAAAATGGGACAGCGAGTCTGCTCAATGGCTATAGCCCACAGCTTGCCAACAAACAATACAGCATAAAAGACTGTGGCAGGCGTCATTATAAAACATCCCCCAAAAAAGTTTTGTTCTGTTGTTTATACAAAAAGGAGAAGAATAAGAGAAAATAAGAAAGAGGTAAAACAAAAGAAAAGTAGAAAACAGAAGAAAAGTTTCACCTCATTCATTAAATACCTATACAGCATACTTCTTATTCTTTTGTTGTTCTTAAAACCTTTTAACAAAAAATTGAATTGAATTAAGCCCTACATTTTTCAAGTTTTAGTTTTTTTTATATCATTTCATACTTTAGTCATCAGTAGACAGAAGTACAAAGGTTATTTCTTGACAGGCCGGAGACCCGAACGAAGCAGGAATCGGCTTCACTCAGGTCTCGGATCTAGTAACCAGGAAGCAATGTAATGCCATCATTTCCAGTTTACTGAAGACTTAAAAAAAAAATTAAGTATTCAAAACAACCAAACTTGGCGTTTTGAATGCTTTTAAGTGCAAAGGAAGGATTTGGGGTCTTATAGACCCCAGATCCTTCCATAAAGAGTACCTGTCACTGACTATTACTGTCACAAGGGATGTTTACATTCTTTTTGACAACAATAAAAATGATCAGAAATTTTTTTTTTTTCAACCACTTCGCGCCCGCGCTATAGCCGAAAGACGGCTACAGCGCGGACGCTAACTGCCTGGAGGGTGACGCTGGACGCCCTCCTGTTTACTTCCACAATGCGCGCTCCTGAGAGCGCGCATCAGGGAAGTTCTGTGCTGGCCTTGGACACAACCAGTCACAGATCGCTGTAAACGGCCAATCACAGTGGCCGTTTACAGTGCGATCGGCGTGTCCAATGAGAGATGATCTCATATGTAAACATATGAGATCATCTCTCAGCGCCGGCTCTCCCTACTCACACAGAGACAGCGTGTGAAGAGGGAGAGATGAACGGCTGCAGCGGCCGTAAGTACAAAAAAAAAAAAAAAAAACGAAAATAAAGTGCCATCTGTCCCCACTGCCATCTGTCCCCAGTGCCACCTGTTGTCAGTGCCACCTGTCCCCAGTGCCATTTGTCCCCAGTGCTACCTGTCAGTGCCATCTGTCCCCAGTGCCACGTATAAGTGCCATCTGTCATCAGTGCCATGTATAAGTGCCATCTGTCATCAGTGCCACATCAGTGCCACATGTCATCAGTGCCACATAGTGCCATCTGTCATCAGTGCCATATCAGTGTCACGTGTCATCAGTGCCACATATTAGTGCCATCTGTCATCAATGCCACGTATCAGTGCCATCTGTCATCAGTGTCACGTGTCATCAGTGCCACATATTAGTGCCATCTGTCATCAGTGCCACGTATTAGTGCATCTGTCATCAGTGCCACATATCAGTGCCATCTGTCATCAGTGCCACGTGTCATCAATGCCACGTATCAGTGCCATCTGTCATCAGTGTCCCGTGTCATCAGTGCCACATATTAGTGCCAGCTGTCATCAGTGCCACGTATTAGTGCCATCTGTCATCAGTGTCACGTGTCATCAGTGCCCGTATTACTGGCATCTGTCATCAGTGCCACATCAGTGTCACGTGTCATCAGTGCCACATCAGTGTCACGTGTCATTGTCCTGGTGCTCCAGGGCCTTCAAAAGTGTAATAGGTAGTCAACAAGTTAGATGTGTAATTTATGCTCCTAGAACACGTGATGGCACTCCCTGCATGTTGGGCCTCTCTAAGTGGCCAGGCTGTGGAAAAGTCCCACATGTGGTATCGTAATACTCAGGAGGAGGAGCATCATTTATTTTGGGGTGTCATTTGTGGTATACACATGCCATGTGAGAGAACTAACCTATTACAATGACAATTTTGTGAAAAAAAAGAAAAAAAAAATCTTCATTTTGCAAAGAATTGTGGGAAAAATGACAACATCAAAAACCTCACCATGTCTCTTACTAAATACCTTGGAATGTCTACTTTCCAAAAAGGGGTCATTTGGGGGGTATTTGTTCTTTCCTGGCTTGTTCGGGTGACAAGAAATGAGATGGGTCACCAGTACATCAGGTGTGATCAATTTTGTATGATTTGCACCACAGCTTGTAGACTCTCAAAATTTCACAAAGACCAAATAATATCCACTAATTTGGGTTATTTTTACCAAAGATATGTAGCAGTATTTTCTGTCTTTTTTTCATTTATAGCGCAAAAAATACAAAACCCAGAAGAAATCTCTATTTGTGGGAAAAAAAGGACAAAAAAATCATTCGGGTACAGTGTTGCATGACTGAATAATTATCATTCAAAATGTGAGAGCACCGAAAGCTGAAAATTGGTCTGGGCAGGAGGGGGGTTTAAGTGCCCAGTAGGCAAGTGGTTAAAGAGACAGTGTAAAAAATAAAAATACCTTTTTTTTTAAAATTGCATTTGAGAGACCGCTGCGCAAATGCCGTGTGACATAAAATATTGCAAGGATCGCCATTTTATTCTCTAGGGTCTCTGCTAAATATATATATATATATATATATATATATATATATATATATATATATATATATAAATAATATTTGGGGGTTCTAAGTAATTTTATAGCAAAAAATAGTGATTTTAACTTGTAAGCAACAAATGTCAGAAAAAGGCTTATGCATGAAGGGGTTGTCTTTGGTATTATTTTTCTCAGAAATACACACATAAAAAGAATATTTTTTCTTTTCTTCTTCTGCTATATATAGCTTATTATTGTTTTATTTATAATGTTATTGGCATTAGTTTGAGAAGAAACAGGTTAGAAGCTGAGCTACGATAAAGGGATAAGTGTAGGGCTTAGACTTAAATGTTTTATTTTTTTTTAAAGATATGGTAGGATTTAAGGACTATCTACAGACACTGAACAAACATACATTGTGTTGAATATCACAACACAAACATCCACATTCTCATTGGACAAATTGGAAGGCCGGGTACCGGCCTGAAGTTATGGGAGGAGCCCGGAGGGTATTTAAGCAGCCCAAAGGCCGCCGGTCTTTGTCGGTTTCCTGTGCGTGATACCCACCCACCCTCCCCTTTTAAAAGCCTCTTCCAAGTATTCTTACCTCAGACTGAATACTCATTCCACATTATTCCATAACTACTTCTTATCATTCTTTATCTAGGGTATGCCCCCTTATTTTGGTGTACCATACGGTAGACCAAGGCACACTTTCAGGTCTATTTCATGTTGGTGAGTTTTGTGTTGTTCCTATATGTCATCTTTACTCATGTCGTCCGTAGGGCTCTAGACCATAACTGTGCATATGTATGCCTACGGAGAAGAAAGACTTAACAGTACCTGGTGCCAGCCTCTTTCAGACAAAAAAAAATAGCAATGGATACTTAACAATCCAGCTTCTCCAGTTGACAATGCTCCAGAGCAGTGGTCTCAAACTGGCGGCCCTCCAGCTGTTGCGGAACTACAAGTCCCATCATGCCTCTGCCCATGGGAGTCATGCTTGTAACCATCAGCCTTGCAATGCCTCATGGGAATTGTAGTTCTGCAACAGCTGGAGGGCCACCAGTTTGAGACCCCTGCTCCAGAGAAAGCTCAAGGGGAGATTTATGCCATATACAGGAAGGTCTATTGAGATACTGTATGTGACTATAAGTAGCTGGCTTCGGTCGTTTTAATATATCTGTAGACACCTTTAGTTAATTTGAGCTTTAGACTGAACAGCAGGTTTGAGGCTAAGGATAGCTTGTTCACCTTCCTGTTATTTGAGTTTCATAATTTTGTTATCCGGGTATGAAATTATTTGAAAACGATCTATGCCTGAAGCAACTGTGCCAAAAAATAATACACTATTTCTCAAGATAATAACTTTTGTTGTGTTGTTGTTAATATTATTCATAAGCCCAAGAAAGATTTTGAAAAACTAAGAGCAATTCCATTTAGTAAAAATATTTCAATTACCTATAAAATCCTATCTCTTTGTTTAGTTATAATAGATTTTTTATTGTGATTCAGACTTTTAAGACAATATTTGTTAATATGTGTGAGCTTTTTGGCTGTGTACTGTAGTATATTATTTTTTATTGTCTACTTTTCATGTTTTATACCTTGAAGTCACTGCAAATGTTCACCATTTAGTACAGACTGAGTGGGGTATTTGTGTTAGGCCGGCCATAGATGGAGCGATTTTCTTTCCTGCACGCAGTGTTGACAGGGGAATTCCTCCCGCTGAGCCATTGTGTTCTCCTGGCAGGGGGCGGTGAAGCTGCCCCTGCCGGGAGAACACAGTGATTATTACTAGCAGCTATAAAAGCCACTAGCAATAATCACTTGTAAAATCTAGCAGGCTGGTTGTACCCAAGTTGATCGATTAATTAACTTGGGTACATTCAGCCTGCTCTTACATGGTTTGAATTTCAGCTGATTCCTGCTGAACTGGCCACGATTTGAAACGTCTATGGCAGGCTTTAGTTTAGCTATTTTTATTCAGTTATTCTAAAATAGAAAAATAAAGGGTTAATATAAAGAAATACTAAAAGTCATAACACTAAATAGCAGAGGTTCTTCTTGACAGTTTCAACTTTGTACATCCGCCTGTGTTAAAGGAGACGTAAACCCACTGATTTAACGGTTTTGAAAAACTGTTAAATTCCTGGCACATGCCATGTAACTGTCACATTGGTTGTGCTCGCGACCAAATTGTCAAATCATCCAATGGGTGGTGTCATAACTGATCACTGATCGCTTCCTTGGCTAATAAACGATAGGGGGTTTACTTCAACTTTAACCGCTTAAGGACCGCCTCACGCCGATATACGTCGGCAGAATGGCACGGCTGGGCACAATCATGTACCTGTACGTGTCTCTCGCGACCTGGTCCTGAGCTCTGTGACCGTGGCCGCGGGACCAGCGGACCCGATCACCGATGGTGTCCCGCGATGGGGTCACAGAGCTGAAGAACGAGGAGAGGTCTGTGTAAACAAACCTCTCCCGTGCTTCCTAGTGCGACTGACACTGATCGTCTGTTCCCTGTCATCGGGACAGACAATCAGTGACGTCAGACGCCAAGCCGTGCCCCCCTACAGTTCAAAAAAAACAAACACACACTTAACCCCTCCCCGCCCCCTAGTGGTTATCTCACTGCCAGTGTCATTTACACAGGAATCAATGCATTTAACTAGTAGCTGACCACCCACTGTCAAATGACGGCGGGACGGTGCAGCTCTTGTGGCGGGCCACCGTCATATGACGGCGCTCGCTTTTTGGCCACTAGGGGGCGCGCGTGCCGCGGGAGGCGCGCGCACGTGCCCGCCGCGTAGCTGGGGACCCGATGCGCGTGCCCGGTGGTCGCGATGACCGACAGGCACCCGCGATTGCCCGGTAACTGAGCAGGACGTGGATCTGTGTGTGTAAACACACAGATCCACGTCCTGTCAGAGGAGAGGAGACCGATGGTGTGTCCCTTGTACATAGGGACACCGATCGGTCCCCTCCCCCAGTCAGTCCCCTCCCCCCACAGTTAGAATCACTCATATAGGGAACATATTAACCCCTGCAGTGCCCCCTAGTGTTAACCCCTTCCCTGCCAGTCACATTTATACAGTAATCAATGCATTTTTATAGCACGGATATATAAATGTGAATGGTTCCAAAAATGTGTCAAAAATGTCCGAAGTGTCCGCCGCAATGTCGCAGTCACGATAAAAATCGCAAATCGCCGCCATTACTAGTAAAAAAAAAAATAATAATAAAAATGCTAGAAATCTATCCCCTATTTTGTAGACGCTATAACTTTTGCACAAACCAATCAATAAACGCTTATTGCGATTTTTTTTACCAAAAATATGTAGAAGAATACGTATCGGTCTAAACTGAGGAAAAAATTTGTTTAAAAAAAAAAAAAATTGGATATTTATTATAATAAAAAGTAAAAAATATTTGTGTTTTTTCAAACTTGTCCCTCTTAATTTGTTTATAGCTCAAGAAATAAAAACCGCAGAGGTGATCAAATACCACCAAAATAAAGCTCTATCTGTGGGGAAAAAATGATAAAAATTTTATTTGGGTACATCCTTGCATGACCGCGCAATTGTCATTCAAAATGCGACAGCGCTGAAAGCTGAAAAATGGCTTGGTCAGGAAGGAGGTGTTCGTACCTGGTAGGCAAGTGGTTAAATAGCACTTATTGCTGTATAAATGACAATGGTCCCAAAAATGTGTCAAAAATGTCCGATGTGTCCGCCATAATGTCGCAGTCACAATAAAAATTGCTAATCGCCTCCATTATTAGTAAAAAATAAAAATGCTATAAAACTATCCCCTATTTTGTAAACGCTATAATTTTTGCGCAAACCAATAAATAATCGCTAATTGCGATTTTTTTACCAAAAATATGTAGACGAAAAAAAATGTTTTTTTATATATTTTTTGGAGATATTTATTATAGCAAAAAGTAAAAAATATTGAATTTTTTTCAAAATTGTCGCTCTAGCACAAAAAATAAAAACCGCAGAGGTGATCAAATACCACCAAAATAAAGCTCTATTTATGGGAAAAAAAGGACGCCAATTTTGTTTGGGAGCCACGTCACACGACCGCGCAATTGTCAGTTAAAGCGACGCAGTGCCGAATCGCAAAAAGGGGCCTGGTCCTTTGGCTGCAAATTGGTCCGGGGCTTAAGTGGTTAAGCATACAGTATATATAAATGTATGCATGCAGTATTGTATGTACAGAATGCTAGACTGATTTATGGGAGCTGTAAAATGAGGAGAATATATATGTTTTTTTCTTTTTTCATGTACTGTTATATGAATGACATTGTCTATATTATGCAAAAACAGTTACATTTACTAAAAAAAAGCACCAGCTGAACTGTCACCTATTCAGTTTATAAATGATTAATTTCAATTTTTTTTCCCATACAACCTAATTCCTAGCTGGTATGTTATCATCTGCCATCACTGAATCACTATCATGCCCTCTTAGGATCTTATGTTAATTTATTGTAACTGCAAAGGTGAAACACAGGGACATTCATGATGTGACAGTGATAAACAGTATGGGGACAGGGATTGTATTGTATTGTTGCAAACCTGAAAAATGTAAGGTCATGCATCCTTTACCCATTTATCAGTAGCTGCATCTGCTAATTAAACATGCTTGCCTGAACAGTGCAAACACTCTGGTCATGTCCTCATTTAACATAGATTAGCTAATTTGTACTAAAAGCACAATAGTGAAACAAAACCCAACTATTAAATCGTATTTTATAGTATTTTTTCACTATCCGTCCTCTTTCTCTTCTTTCCAGTCCTACTCCCTTTTGTTTTCCATGTGCGCTCCTGGTGAGCAAGACAATGCCTTAAATCAAGTAAAGAACAAAATATGTGTATTTTTTTTTTTTGTACGCGAACAGTAAATGCAAAAATGTTTTATGTTCTGTTTGTTTTATAAGTGGATTTACAATTTATTTAATCCTAAAAGAATTATGTACTGAAATAAATACAGGGAGGCCACTGCTGCCATATCCTGAATTGCTAGTTTCCTGGCTTTCATTCATCTGAATGTTGTTATTCTCTGAGTCAGTGACATGGAATGGGTATGCAGATTAGGAGTTCTGATTTGCTGCATGCTTGTTTTAAGTCAGTAAGGCCCCTTTCACACTGGGGCGGGAGTGGCGGCGACGGTAAAGCAGCGCTATAATTAGCGCTGTTTTACCGTCGTTTTAGCCGCGGTATTCGGCTGCTAGCGGTGCGGTTTTAACCCCCGCTAGTGGCCGAAAAAGGGTTAAAATCCCCTGCAAAGCGCCGCCGTAGTGGCGCTTTGCGGCGGTATTGCCGCGGTATTACCGCGGTGTCCCATTGAAATCAATGGGTAGGAGCGGTATAGGAGCGGTGAATACACCACTCCTATACCGCTCCAAAGATGCTGCTAGCAGGACTTTTTTGACCGTCCTGCTAGCGCACCGCTCCAGTGTGAAAGCCTGCCGGCTTTCACACTGGAGTGAATGGGGCCGCATTTTTTCAGGCGCTGTACAGGGGCTATTTATAGCGCTGTACCGCCTGAAAAACGCCCCAGTGTGAAAGGGGCCTTACTCAAAGTACTGAAGCTAAGGACATCCAGGACAACTAGCAATTTTAGGCAGATTTTAGGAACATCAGCCTAAGCATTTGACCTAGTATATGTTTTAATTTCCAACCCTCTTGTAAAATAGGATTTGATTTAAACACTACAAACACTACAAACCACTACACTACACTACAAACTACAAACCTGCCTGGACGGCCATATTTACAGTATCATAGGGAACCCAAGAGCTGCAGTCCAGGGCTGCAAAATAAGGGCCTTGTCACTTTAGCCATACCTCCCAACTTTTTGAGATGAGAACGAGGGACACCTATTAGCAAAAGTATGTAGGCATAGGACCTATCCCCTGCCACACCCCTTTTAAAGGCAAATTATAAAAAATTAAACCCAAAAGTGCTTTTTTTTTTTTAACCACTACTATTCCTTTATATTGTCTTTTGAAATTTACAAATGCAGCAATTTAGAAACTGGATGAAAGGTTTAGGATTGAGAAATACTTTTTGAAAGATAAAAAGTGCATTTTATATACAACTATATAGATCAGACCAAAATGAGGGACAAATGAGGAGGAAAGAGGGACATTGCTCCAAATCAGGGACAGTCCTTCGAAATCAGGGACAGTTGGGAGCTATGCTTTAGTGATCCTGTTGCTGGTGGCCGCTAGCAAGGGAGCAGCAACAGAACAGCATGTTAATGCTATATGAACAACAAAGTTTTCCCAAGCAAGTTGTGGTTGAGGCATAATCCTCAGAAGGGACTCATTGATCAATTTTGCTGATTCTTTTTTTTTTTTTTTTACTTGAAAGGTCAACTCCAGGGTCATTTTTTTATTTTTTAACACTGCCCTGATAAAACTGAGGCTGCAATACATACCTTCAATCTTGAGTTGTACCATATAATACCCGATAATACCTAATAAAAGATGTACTAAGTTTTCTGGGATTTTTGACACCCAACGTCTTTCAACCTAGATGACTGGGGACAGACTAAGGGGTTGATTTACTAAAAGCAAATAGTGCGCACTTTGCAGAGTGCAGTTGCTCCAGAGCTTAGTAAATGAGGTAAAGCTTCATTTTGCAAAGAATACCCTATCACATGCGAGTAAAATTTTAAAAATGTATTATTGCTTGCACCTGATTGGATGATGGAAGTCAGCAGAGCTTCTGCTCATTTACTAAGCTTTGGAGCAACTGCTCCAGGCCCCTCCTCTTCATTGGGTGCCCCCATGTAAAGCCGTTTTCCATGGGGGTACCTGTGTGGGCCAGAGTCTGCCCTGCCCTGCCCTGCCCTCAGCTCCCGTTTGACAGCAGCAGGAGCCAATGACTATTGCTGCTATCAATCTGTCCAATGAGGAGAGCGACTATGGCTGGAGCCGCTGCACTCGTGCACATTGCTGTATCAGATCGAGCTCAGGTAAGAAAAGTGTGGGGGGGGGGGTGTCTGAGGGGGAGCTTCAGCACAGAAGGTTTTTCCCCTTAATGCATAGAATGCATTAAGGTAGAAAACCTTAAGGCTTTACAAACACCTAAAGGATTGATAAACAATTGCCAATGGCAGTTAACATCTATTTGTGTACAATCAAGGATACTACACAAGGGCATATCATTTTTGCATTCCTCTGTATATTCAGTCATTAGTCAGGTACTCCTGTTGTAGCCTGTGCAATCTGGATGTTTGTGGAGAATATAGAAATGGTGGATGTTTCAAACATGCCCAGGCAAATGCATAATAACATTTAAATTAGGCCTAAACACACAATGAAGACTCAGTTTTTGCTGGTACAGCTTTGGGATAGCTTGAATTAGCTTCCAAACAACAATAGTAATGTAACGATAAATACAGTGACTCTAAGAGACGATCCCTTTTAAAATATCTTGTACTAAAGGTCTGTCTTTATAATTACTTACATTTCACGTCCATTCCCTGACATTTTAAATCCTCCAAATGGACACTGTGGGGACAGGGCACCGTAACTATTTATCCTGAAATATAAATAAAAACAAATAAAATTGCATATTTAAAAAATGTTTAAATGCAGGAAGTATAAAAGACAGAAAAAATGTTATAGAGTAAGTTGATGCTGTAAACCTTAGTAATATTTTTTCCTCATACCACTACAGTTTATTTGTTTTAAATACATTTAGAAAGATGCACAATTCACTGTGCACTATGCGCTTGTGTCTCTAACTAACTTAAACATAATTTTACCAATTACAAAGGTATTTTTGGGCAGTGTGTTGATCACTGATCTCCTGAGGGCTTGCAAAAGAGAAAACTGTACCCAGGGACTGCCAGGACAATCATTTCCCTGATTCTGGTTAAAAATCTAGGTTCACCTTTTGGAACATATTTATGTTCAGAAGAACCCACCTCTCCCCTGAATTCCCTCACCCCCCCCTTACTTGACAATATGTGGGGGTTCTTCTGATTTAAAATTGGCATGGCTGTGTGAGGTTCTGCCCGGGCAGCAACACCATTCATTCTTAGGGATTCATGACAAGGGGGCTTCCAAATCCCGACCCCACAACATGTGTATGAGCATGGGGTACATTGTACCCCTATCCATTCACCCCAAAAAAAGGCAGTGTAGTGTAAATAAACACAAACCCCCCCATCTCAAAGTACCCACACCCCCCACGTTGAGGCCATGTGGCCTGGTATGGTATGGTCCAGGAGGGACCGCTCACTCGTCTTCCCCCTTTCCTTACCTGCATGCTTGGATAAGATTCTAGTATGGATTTTGGGGGGACCCCACACCATTTTTTTTCATTTTGGCATGGGGTTCCCTTTCAAGATCCATACCAGACTCAAAGGGCCTGGTATGTATCTTGGGGGGGGGACCCCACGTAGTTTTTAAAAAAAAATTGTCATGGGGTTCCCCTTCAACATCCTCAGAGCACAAGTCACACAACAAGTTGGATCATCATGACTTCAATTCAAATCAATAATCTGAAAGCTCGGCTTAACACTGTGTCCTAATGTTTACACATGTTTACAAGCAGTTAAAGTGGTTGTAAACACTTTACAACCACCTTTGCTACAGGTAAGCCTATAATTAGGCTTACCTGTAGCTACACTGGATATCTCCTAAACCCACGGTTTAGTAGATATCCCCTGTATTTGCATGTGCCGACATCATCGGCACATGCGCACTGAAGCAAACTGAAGCAATGACACGTACGTGCCGTTGCTTCAGTTACCCTGTGCCATTATCGGTGGCTCCTGCGCGCATGCGCAGGTGTGACATCATCGCGGCTCTGGCTCTTGGGAAATAAATAAGACGTTGTTTTACTAAGCAGTGTGTTTATTTTCATAGCTAACCTTATATAATTGTACTATCACCAGTAACATTATCAGAGCTTTAATAGACTAGCTAACTATAGGACTAGACAAGTTAATACATACATGGAATAAATAGAGGGAATCCATAAACACCCACCTAATATTTATTTCAATAGTTATTTCAGTGTACATGTACACATAGGTTAACATTGAGGAGAGTTCTGGGGCTGCTGAAAAAAATGCCCAACTGCTCCTAAATGTTTAGCAGCTGCAGTGTACATGAGTTCTTAGCAGGTAGTATTTGCATGGAGTCATGCCAGCCAGAAGCTGTGCAGTAGTACTATATGCTTACTCTGCACTGCAGCTGCTGACTGAGCTTGGCTGAGTTTACACTTGGAATGGGGACTGTAATTTTAGAAAGCAGCTAATCAGGGTGTTATTAAGGCAATTTAGCGAGTCAGAGTCACTAAAAGTAAGGGAAGTAAATTGCTCATAAATCCTAATGGGCCTGCTTAGCTGGGAGTGGAAGAATGATGTGCTGGGAGGGAGAGGGAAAATAAAAAACACATTACACACACCAATGCCAGGAGCTAAAGATGTGTCCCATCAATCCATATATATTCATCGGAACAGCTTATAGAATCCCCAAGGGGTTACTCTGGTGTGTGTGATATTCAATTTGTGATTTAAAGTGTTTGTGAAAATTAAATTGGCCCTGTGACTCAGCATTGAGCACTAGTCTTTTACATTCAAGTTATTAAAAGTATATGCAAACTCTATGAATAACAAACTCTACTTATTTGTTTACCTTTGCTCTGTTAAATATTCAACTGAAAGCATATTTTATATCTGTTCAATAATTGCAAAAAATACCTATTGGTCTGGTCAGAAATTCAGAGCTGTCCGGCTCCTTTTCCCTTTTTTGTTATCTTAAAGAGCCTTATTGGACCTCCCAATTATTTTCTTTGACTACAGAACAAATACTAATTTATTGCATACATTTTTTTTAAAATACACTCCCATTTTGTGATGTGTACTCGCAAGGGAAAGTGAAAGGAAGCCTGCCAGAGTATGTCAGTTGAGTCGGCTACAATAACCACTGAAGTAAGGGGCTTTGGTGCCCTCCAGTGGTGAAAAATATAGGTATGTTTTTCATCCAGAATCTTTGTCGCTCCTGTGATCACCTATAAGCTGCATCCTTTGTGCACACATAAAGGGACAAAAGTTACAATATACACACAGAAGATTTTTTTCCTTTAACAAAAGTGATTGTCCTCAGTAAATGACTTGCATGCTCCGAAACGCGTTGCAATGACATCCGGTGAAGACATCACGCCCGACGCTGCGCTTCACCAGCGTTCCAGCCCCCATCCATCCTCACCATTGATCGGTCTAAGGATCTCACAGAGTATTGGCAGAACACCCGCAGCGCGAACGCTTGACTCTCCCCACACTAAACATGGACTTTTGATGTGCCTGAGTACACATCACTTTTTTTATGCAATAAATCAGTTAACACTCTGCACTCCGAGGTGCCTCTTTATCTTCTATTTCACACGTTCTTTGGAGAACGCTTCTACTCTCTACTTGAAGTGTTGATTTTATCCCCTGATCTTGTGACTCCATTTCCTGATGGACTTGTTTATCATTGGGCATTAAACCCATGGACTTTTATACAGACGTTTAATACCAGGAATGCCCTGTACACACGATCAGACTTTCCGATGGAAAATGTGCGATCAGAGCTTGTTGTTGGAAATTCCGACCGTGTGTAGGCTCCATTGCACTTTTTCCATCGGAATTTCCGACACATAAAATCTGTCAGAAATTCTGATCGTGTGTACACAATTCCGATGCACAAAGTGCCACGCGTGCTCGGAATCAAGCAGAAGAGCAGCACTGGCTATTGAACTTCATTTTTCTCGGCTCGTCATATGCGTTGTACATCACTGCGTTCTTGACATTCAGAATTTCTGACCAACTTTGTGTATGCAAGACAAGTTTGAGTCAACACCGGTCGGAAAAAATCCCATGGATTTTGTTGTCAGAAAATCCTATCGTGTGTACAGGGCATAAGGGTCACTCATTTGCGCTAAACAGCCTTGTGTACCTATAGAACAAATACTCTCTGTGTTGTAGAGGGCTTTATGTTGAGGAGGTAGTCACTAGTTTAGCAAAATACAACAGGGCAGGGCTGACACCATTTCTTGTAATTTAATTGTGAATTGTCAGCATATGAAAATTAGGAGCCAAGTGCATTTTTCGCAGAGCAAAGGGTGTTTTACTGTACATACAGGTTTTTTAAAGAGATTAAACATAGGCAAATTTCCAGCCTTTGTTTTTTGACCTGACATGTAGTTTAAACTACTACACCCAGGTGGCAGGTTGGGGCATGATTACAGAGCAGCAGGCATGCCTCCTCCTTTTCCCCACAGGGGGCAAATTTTATGCTTGAAGCAGCTGTCTGCAATACAGACATGGCTAATTGAAAAAAAAAGTATTTACAGGTAGTTTTTAATATTTACAATATTAGTCATCATAATGGAAATTAACTTTGCACATATGTCTATTTGAAATCTTTGTGACCAGCTTTAGGGATGACGGATATTAATTTAGATAGTAACGTGTTACATAATAACCTTATAAAATAATACAATAATGATAATACCAGTATACTATGACGATACAATTTTGTGCAAGTCACTATTGTGTCCTGAAAGAGCAGTTACTGTAATGATAGTGTATGTTATTTCATTAATACCCTCTTTTATATGGATGACTGTGGGAGTACTGTACATGCTAGGATATTCAGTGATGCCAAGTTCCAGTGTTTCTCCCAGTCATCTTCTTCTCTGAAGCTCTGCCATGTTGTACTTAGATGAAAGCCCAGAATTATCAGTAGGTGAGAAATACTGTCCAGTTATTCCGGTTGTTAGAAAAGCAGACTTTTCTCCCATAATATGTGTCTCGTTTATAAAAATAAATGCTTTTGATATGTTTTCCATGTTGAATTTCTATCCCCACTTAATAAAGATTTTGAGCGGAGATCAAAGGAGCACCGTCAGAGGTTGGAAAGGTTAGACTGGTATACAATCCTTCCGAGAAAACACAGGAAAGTCTACTAGCTGACAAATGTAGGTCTGTCTCTATTTTCCCTTTATCTTATGTGTGTAATTATTATACATGTGTTGGTTGTACAGGACCAGGCCCAGTAACTGGATATGTTTGTATCATTTAGCTTATTAAAATGTTTCACATCTTGTTGGTTACAGTAGTAGCATTAACATTTCTACTGAACATTCGGTTAATATCCACAGTGTTAGGGCTCATGTTGATGGGTATTGTTTTCCTTATTTTGACCTGCATTTGGAAATCACAACAAATGCAGGTCAGCCAAATCCCAATGACTTTAACTGAACAGTAAAATTACCCACATTTTCCATTTGAACGCAACTACATGCATTTTAATGAAAAATGTTTGACTAGAATCGCCATTGACATATACCTTTAGGGGTCTATTTATAATGCACCATTCTCTGGTATATAATAATTTACCCTCATTTTAAACACATGGACTTCTGCAGAGAATGTTTGCAGAATGTCAGATTTAGTGCATGATAAATATGCCTTTGTGATGCAATACATTGTTTATATATGTTTGTACAATAACTACAGATATATTATTCAGCCTGTAGATGGCAGTGTTTATAAGTTTGTAGCTGATCTCTGTTCCTGTTTCCTGTCTGCAGTTAAGCAGCAACGCCCATGTGGACTATGCACTGTCTGTTCTTTAGGGCTATATACAGAATTTTCGAACACATTGTGTTACTCTATGGAGGGGATTTACTAAAACTGGAGCACACAGAATCTTCTGCAGCTGTGCATAGTAACCAGCTTCTAGGTTTTCGTCAAAGCTTAATTTAAGAACCCTGAATATAGGCAGATGGTATTCAAAATATAGCTTACAGAGAAAAAAAGTGGGGTGGTGGGGAATATACAATGTAGCATGCAGCACTCATGCAGAATGTGCTTGTTCAAGGGAGTTGTGTATTCACTCTCCAAATTGCACATGTGCTCACCCATACATACTAAAACTGAAGCATGCAAAATCTGATGCAGCTCTGCATAGAGACCAATCAGCTTCCAGGTTTTATTGGAGTTCCACCCAAAAATTGAACCTCTGCTTATCAGCTCCCCCTCCAGTGCCACATTTGGCATCTTTCAGGGGGAGGGGAAACAGGTACCTGTTTTTGATAGGTACCCTTCCCCACTTCTGGGAGACATCGCCACAGCGCCATCCCTCAGAAGTTTGGCCCCTCCTCCTTCCTCCGTCACTGGGCCAGTAATAAAGTGCCACGCACTTTGCACATGCGCAGTAGGGAACCAGATGTGAAGCCGCAAGGCTTCACTGCTGGTTTCCCTTATGACGAATGGCAGCGGTAGCACTTGACAGCTGATCCGGAAATTGTCTGGGGTGCCGACATCGCGGTCTCCCTGGACAGGAAAATGTCCATATATTAAAAGTCAGCAGCTGCGGTATTTGTAGCTGCTGAATTTCATTTTTTTCCCTAGACGGAACACTTCTTTAATTGAACAAGCTGAAAGTGGTATTAAAGCTTCTGTTTTTTTTTTTTTTTTAAATACTTACCTTCTCTGTGCAGTGGTTTTGCACAGAGCACCTCCAATCATTTTCTTTTTGCGTCCCTTGCTGGCGCTCCTGGCCCCTCCCCCTAGAATAGTGCCCCCAGAGAAAGCCAATTGCCCTGGGGGCACTGCTGCATGCCTCCATAAGACACATAGAGCCGTGGCCCGCCTCCCCTTGCTCTCTCCTCATTGGCTCACTGGCTGTAATTGACAGCAGCGGGAGCAAATGGGCTCCTTCTACTGTCTCAGCCAATGAGGAGGGAGAGTCGAGGCTATTGTGAACATCGCTGGAGAGGAGGGAGCTCAGGTAAGGATTGGGGAGCCAGGGTCCCTGAAAAACCTTCAGCCTTTAGAACCACTTGAAGTTAGAAGCTGATTGGTTACTATGCACAGCTGCACCAGATTCTGAGTGATCCAGTTTTATTAAATCTATGTCTATCTCCCTCTATGTGTGTATTTAAACCTGTATGTCTGTATATATGTGGCTTTCTGCTGATGCCACTTGATAGAGTCTGTGATTGAAGAGTGTGTAAATGCTATCTTCCCTAGATTCCTCTTAATCTATGATTAAACCTTTAGGGATGAAATGCACCAGTGAAAGGTGCTTGTGTGGCGGTGTGTAGGTTATAGCTTGGTGTGCTGCTGCCATTCTTTCAATTACACTACACAAGATGAGCCTGGGCAAGTCTGCACCTGAGGAGGAGTGGACAGAATATAGGTGTCACTAAAGTGGGTTCATCATCTGGCATATATGGGCAGCAACTGGCAGTACCACCGGTTTACATATACCCCAGTCAGACAGACTGACTAAAACTCCAGAAGTATGATTTAATATGTCTAGGATGTGACTTGTTCTAATGAAGGCTGACGATTGCTCAAGAAGCTGATTATGTCAGCATTTATCCTCAGAGCTACCTACTGGGCAGCTTCACTCAACACATCCAACTCTGGGAAAATATGTGACCTTTAGTATGCTATCAAACAAATAAGCCAAGTTCATGCAGGTTATTTATTCCCAGCTTCAGCCAAAGACAACTAAAGGTAGAAATTTTGTTAACACTTTAATGATTTACCAAGATCCGTTAACTGCACTAATACTAAACCTTAAAGGTTCTACTTGCAGCATTAACAGTTTATATCT
The DNA here is from genome assembly GCA_028564925.1 of Lithobates sylvaticus. Taxonomy (NCBI): domain Eukaryota; kingdom Metazoa; phylum Chordata; class Amphibia; order Anura; family Ranidae; genus Lithobates; species Lithobates sylvaticus. Next base: position 307,811,206 of record CM053026.1, on the reverse strand, counting down.
GTAAAAGTTTTTTTTTCATTTATTTAGTAGCTATCATACATGTATGATTCACAATCTTTGTAATCTTAGTTTTAGATTTTAAAGCTGTACCTAAAAATCAGTCTGTTCCAAACTCATTTTCTCAAAGCTTGCCGACTGCCTCACATAGGAGTAGCAGAGTGGCTCTCCTGTGATGGATCACATACCTAGTACATGATCCGCCATTTATGGGTAGGGGGCGCATGCTGCCGGCGCCACGGCTGTGCTGTAATTAGACACAGCACAAGCTGATCAGCGGGTGCTGTCCAGTGGATGTCCGCTGGCACCCGCTGATCGGCGAGGAGAGACGCAGAACGGAGCTCTGCCTTAGTAAACAAGGCAGAGCTCTGTTCTGTCAGCAGGGATGTGGTGGATTTTGTTTCCCTACAAAGCAGGGTATACAATCCGCCACCTTAGTTAACCACTTGCTTACTGGGCACTTAAACACCCTTCCTGCCCAGACCAATTTTCAGCTTTCGGTGCTCTCACACTTTGAATGACAATTACTCAGTCATGCAACACTGTACCCAAATGAATTTTTTGTCCTTTTTTTCCCACAAATAGAGCTTTCTTTTGGTGGTATTTGATCACCTCTGGATTTTTTATTTTTTGCGCTATAAATGAAAAAAGACCGAAAATTTTGAAAAAAAAAGCATTTTTCTTTGTTTCTGTGATAAAATTTTGCAAATTATTAATTTTTCTTCATAAATTTTGGCCACAATTTATACTGCCACATATCTTTGGTAAAAATAACCCAAATTAGTGGATATTATTTGGTCTTTGTGAAAGTTACAGACTCTGCAAACTGTGGTGCGAATCATACAAAATTGATCACATCTGATGCACTGGTGACCTATCTCATTTCTTGTTACCCGAACAAGCCAGAAAAGTACAAATACCCCCCAAATGACCCATTTTTTGAAAGTAGACATTCCATGGTATTTAGTAAGAGGCATGGTGAGCTTTTTGATGTTGTCATTTTTTTCCCACAATTCTTTGTAAAATGAATTTTTTTTTTATTTTTATTTTTTTTCCACAAAATTGTCATTGTAATAGGTTATTTCTCTCACATGGCATGTGTATACCACAAATGACACCCCAAAATAAATTCTGCTACTCCTCCTGAGTATTACGATACCACATGTGTGGGACTTTTACACAGCCTGGCCACATAGAGAGGCCCAACATGCAGGGAGCGCCATCACGTGTTCTAGGAGCATAAATTACACATCTAACTTGTTGACTACTTATTACACTTTTGAAGGCCCTGGAGCACCAGGACAATGACACGTGACACTGACGTGGCACTGATGACAGATGGCACTGATACGTGGCACTGATGACAGATGGCACTGATACGTGGCACTGATGACACGCGACACTGATGTGGCACTGATGACAGATGGCACTAGTACGGGGCACTGATGAAACGTGACACTGATAGATGGCACTAATATGTGGCACTGGTGACAGATGGCACTGATACGTGGCACCGATGACACGTGACACTGATGACACTGATACGTGGCACTGATGACACGTGGCACTTATACATGGCACTGGGGACAGATGGCAGGGGGGACAGATGGCAGCAGGCAGGGGGGACAGATGAGGACAGATGGCAGCGGGCAGGGGGGACAGATGAGGACAGATGGCAGCGGGCAGGGGGGGACAGATGAAGACAGATGGCAGTGGGCAGGGGGGGACAGATGGCAGCGGGCAGGGGGGGGACAGATGGGGACAGATGGCAGCAGGCAGGGGGGGACAGATGGCAGCGGGGGGACAGATGGGGACAGATGGCAGCGGGCGGGGGGGGACAGATGGGGACAGATGGCAGCGGGGGGGACAGATGGCAGCGGGGGGACAGATGGGGGCAGCAGGCAGCGGGGGGACAGATGACAGCAGGCAGGGGGGGGACAGATGGCAGCGGGCAGGGGGGACAGATGGCAGCGGGCAGGGGGGGGGACAGATGGCAGCGGGCAGGAGGGGGGACAGATGGCAGCGGCGGGGGGGGGGACAGATGGCAGCGGGCAGGGGGGGACAGATGGCAGTGGGGGGACAGATGGGGGCAGCAGGCAGCGGGCAGGGGGGGACAGATGGGGGCAGCAGGCGGGGGGGACAGATGGCAGCGGGGGGGGGGGCAGATGGCAGCAGGCAGGGGGGGGACAGATGGCAGCAGGGTGACAGATGGGGACAGATGGCAGCGGGGTGACAGATGGGGACAGATGGCAGCGGGGGGACAGATGGGACAGCAGGCAGCGGGCAGGGGGGGCAGATGGGGACAGATGGGGGCAGCAGGCAGCGGGCACAGATCGCACATTTTTTTTTTTTACTTACGTACGCTCGGCCGTTCATCCTCTCTCTTCTCACACGCTGTCCGTGTGAGAAGAGAGAGCGGCGCTGACAGATGATCTCATATGTTTCCATATGAGATCATCTCTCATTGGACACGCCGATCTCGCTGTAAACGGACGCTGTGATTGGCCGTTTACAGCGAGATGTGACCGGCCGTGTCCTACGGACACGGCCAGCACAGAACTTCCCCGATGGGCACTCTAAGGAGCGCGCATTAGGGAAGTAAACAGGAGGACGTCCAGGGATGTCTTCCCGGCAGGAGCTGCAGCCGTCTTTCGTCTATAGCGCGGGCGCCTAGTGGTTAAAAACAGCATATAGTAAACACAAAAACACTGGTTAGGCACACATTTAACACTTTGATCACCCTAGATGTTTAACCACTTGCCGACCAGCCGCCATCATTATACTGCGGCATGTCGGCACAATAGCGCGAGCCACCGTAGCTGTACGTCGGCCCCTTTAAGCAGGAAAGCAGGTCGCACGCGTGCTGCACTGCAGGGGTGATGGTGCTCATGGCCGGCGGTCGCGATAACCACCGGCCATGCGTGATTGTGGGCACAAGAGGCAGAACAGGGATGTGTGTGTGTAAACACACACATCCCTGTTCTGTGAGGAGAGAAGAGACAGATTTTGAGTTCCTACTAGCTAGGAATCATTATCTGTCATATCCTATAGTCAGTCCCCTCCCCCAACAGTTAGAACACACATTAGGGAACACAGTTAACCCCTTGATCGCCCCCTAGTATTAACCCCTTCCCTGCCAGTGACATTTACACAGTAATCAGTGCATTTTTATAGCACTGAACACTGTATAATTGTCAATCGTCCCAAAAATTTGTCGAAAGTATCCGATGTCTCTGCCATAATGTCGCAGTCCCGATAATTACCGCCATTACTAGTAAAAAATATTATAATAATAAAAATGCCATAAATCTATTCCCTATTTGTAGACACTATAACTTTTGAGCAAATACGCCTATTATGATTTTTATTACCAAAAATAGGTAGAAGAATACATATCGACCTAAATTTAGGATGAAACTTTTTTTTTCTATTGGATATTTGTCATAGCAGAAAAGTAAAAAATATTGTTTTTTTTTTATAATTCTTGGTCTTTTTTTGTTTATAGCGCAAAAAATAAAAACCATAGAGGTGATCAAATACCATTAAAAGACAGCCAAGTTCCAAAAAGCAAAATATGGCCTGGTCATGGGGGGGGGGGTAAATCTTCTGGACGGAAAGTGGTTAAAGCAGTATTCACCCCAAAAACAAAAGTACTGTATAATATATTGCAGTGTACCAATCCTTAAATGTTGTGGGTACAATAGTTTTCTTCTTTTAGGCTTTTTTCCTTTATTTTTACCTGGTGACCTGGCCAGTAACACACACTTTCTGTCTTAGGGTGTCTCTACTCTAAATGGAGGTGCAACAGAGACACTTTTAGACAGCAGTGTTAAGGCCATACATGGATTGAAATTTGGCTGGTTCAGCATACATCCATGTATGGGCAGGGTGTTGTGCATAAGTCAGTAAAGAGGGGAAGGGATGAGACCATAGCAGGCTCACGATTGCTCACAGTGGGAAAAGAAAGCAACAAAATAGTATGTTATGATCATCAAAAAGTAGACCTTATTGAAAAAAGTGCAAACATCTAAAAAAGAAATCCCAGAGGTGCGTCACAAATCTGTGCCTGTGGGATCCTTTCCTTAACAGTATCACATAGTCAGATAAAACATGTAGCTGTAGAGAAAAATGAAACAAACAAAACAAAACAACGTTGTATGCTAAAAACAATGCTATACACTGCTGTCAAAAATGTGAACCCCCCCCCCCCCCCCACTCCCTGTTGACCCCAATGTGATATTCTAATTAAAATTCACCCTCCACTGTACCCCGAGTGATCCTTCACCTTGATGGCCATTCTGGGTATTTGCACAGACTTTCCTCTGATACGACCAGATCAGTGAACAACTCACTGAGAGCTCCCTCTGCTGGATGCCTGTGCTGATTCACCTCCTTGGAGACCTTTGATGACACGGATGGGCTAAGGGTGCATACTCTCTCATGCAGACCCGCGCTGCACAGCTACTCTCCGCTCGGCAACCGCCCCGCCTGGAGCCCATCCGCTTGCCCCATGGTGGCCATCCACCACACTGTGGACTAATTCCTCTTGGATACCTCTTGATGGTATGCCTGCGGAGATCTGATGGACAGCTGAAGGATATGAGCGGCATGTCACCAGTATGTTCAGAGTCTCTGTGCATCAATATGACCCCATAGCCAGTTGGTGGCTGATGTGTGTGTCCCCAGATAAGATTTAAATCCATGGACTCATACTTTGCAATATGGACTGCCCACTCTCTACACTGTCTGAGGGGCATTTCACTGCTATATTCTGTGGAACCGTTTGGGAATTGTGCTTTCATTAATGCACTAGCAGATTTTACATTCTCCATTCAGTGTACTGGCCCCTTTGCCCCATATTTGTTATACTAGTCATATACTTGCAATTTCAGACCTGTTCTGACAAATATACTACATAGGAAACGGACATATATTTTCCCTCCTGCAGGATTTCTATGGACTTTACACTCAATTAACACTATAGGTCTGATGTGGATAAATTAGGTAATTAAGAGGCAGTACTGTCATGCTATATACCCGGCTAATGCTAACTTTAATTAGAATATCACATCGGGGTCAACAGGGAGTGGCTGGGGGTTCAAATTTTGGACAGCAGTGTATAGCATTGTTTTTAGCATACGACGTTGTTTTGTTTTGTTTGTTTCATTTTTCTCTACAGCTACATGTTTTATCTGACTATGTGATACTGTTAAGGAAAAGATCCCACAGGCGCAGATTTGTGACGCACCTCTGGGATTTCTTTTTTAGATGTTTGTGCTTTTTTTAATAAAGTCTACTTTTTGATGATCATAACATACTATTTTGTTCCTTTTTTTTCCCGCTGTGAGCAATCGTGAGCCTGCTATGGTCTCATCCCCTCCCCTCTTTTCTGTTCATACATAATCATTTTGCTCCATAGGAGGAAGCCCGTCACATTGACGGATTAACCTTTTGATTCTTTTGTCAGACTAACGAGTGGATTCATTTGCATTTTCTAATTATTATGCATAAGTCAATCTACCAATCTGTACAGCCTGAAAAAGAAAATGAATGCAGCCACCACATTTAAGAATTGGTAAGCTGCAATATCATGAATTTTAGTTTTTCAGTTTAACACTGCTCCAAGGTTTAAAATGTCAAAACCAGTATTTTTGTTGCATTTAGGCACTTTAATTGATAATATTTCTGCAAATGTTATTTTTCACTCTGCTAACAATTTATAATGTTTGCAAATGCTTACCAGACAGTTCCTGCTTCAAGGGCGGAGGAAACTGTTATTGCTTTATCAAGATCTTTGGTGAAAATTCCTGCAGCCAATCCATAAGTTGTGTTGTTTGCCCTCTTAATTACATCCTCAGTAGATTTAAATTTCATAATCTGTTGTACTGGCCCAAATATCTATAAAGATAAAATAGGTACAGAATGTTAACTCCTAATATATTATATAGATTGAAGATTGACTATTCAATAATAAAAGTCCAGTCTATTAAAAAAAAATATTTTTGTTAAATGAAGATGGCTCCTGACTTTTTAAATGCTTTGGATATTCCAAAAACAAGATATCCATGCCATGGTTTCTAATCATATTCCTATCCACTGATCATTTTTTGGTGTTTCTGACCACTTTGGCATGTTTTGTTCTCAAGAACTCTGCGATATCAAACTTTGTTTCTATCAAATTGTGTCCAGCAATTTACACATAATTCTTCAGCTTGGTAAAAGTAAATCATTAGACTGAATACATGTTGAAGTGTTACATTTAAAATCTTATATACTATAATTTCTTTCGTAAACAAAAAGCTATTATTCTATATTAATTTAAACATACCTCTTCTTTGGCAATGCGCATATCATCCTTGACATCTGAGAAGACAGTGGGTTGGATAAAGAACCCTTTGTCACCCCATGTGCCACCTCCACATTCCAGCTTTGCTCCTTCTTTCTTTCCACTTTCAATTAAGTCAATTATTCTGTCATACTGTTCTTTGTCAATCTGTAAAACAGAGTTTTTTTGTTGTGTTAAAATAGAACAAAAAATATTGACATGACCTATTTTAATCACAGATGTATGATCCAAAATGCATAGAATGCCAGGCCCTTTCATTAAGCTATTAATGCTTTGTCTTTCGGAAAAAGTCAGATCGGATTATGTTGTCGGAAAATCCAATCGTGTGGGGGCGCTAGCAGACTTTTTCCGTCGGAATTTCCGATGAAAAATGTGTGAGAGCAGGACCCAAAATTTTCTGACAACAAAATCCGATCAGACTTTTCCCGATCGCGTGTAGAGAATTCCAACGCACAAAGTGCCACGCATGCTCAGAATAAATTTGGGGACGAAAGCTGTTGGCTACTGGCCTCTTCGTAGTCCCGTTGTACTTGTTGTAAGTCACCTCGTTTGGAACGATCAGATTTTCCGACAACTTTGTGCGACTGTGTGTATGCAAGACAAGTTTCGGCCGAAATCCGTCAGAAAAAATCTGACGGATTTTGTGGTCGGAATTTCCGACCGTGTGTATGGGGCATTAAGCCCAAGAATTTTGAAGTACCTGTATAAACATTTCTATAGATACAAGCCTGTACACCCAATTCATTTTCTTTTTTGGTCACATCCATATTCCATATAAGGCGGAGTTCACACTGGCATTAAAAGCAGGTTTTTGAGAGGCGTTAAAAACACCCCTCAAAAGCCTATGCACAAGATACAATAGGCAGCACACCGTGCTATTCACACTATCAAAACATGAAGTGTTAGCATTGCGTTGCTTCAAAATTGAAGCCTCAAGTTGAGTCAGGAGGCGTTTAAAGCATTTCAATGCCTCTCATTCAAGTCTATGGTAACACTCAGCAAATGCTCTGGCAGGCAGTTGCGGTGCAGTGTGCGGGGCATACAGATTAGTTAATTTACTGTAAGGGAATAGGCATTTTTGGAGTGGTTTTAACGCACCTTAATGCTCATCAAACACTTCAAAACTGCCCATAGGGCATTTGGGGAGCATTTTTAACTCCTCATTAATGCTTGTAAAATGCCAGTCTAATGCCCATACTAAAGCTCATTAATGCCAGTCTAACACCCATATTAATGCTATAGGAGTGTTTGTTAAGCATTAGAAATTTAGTCAAGTGTGAACAAGCCCTCCTTTTTTTTTATACTGTTTAACCTACTAATTGAAAAGATGAAAAACATGTTTATAAAATGTAAACTGAAAATATGTTTTGCAATCTCTTTCATATGTGCAGTGAAAACAAGATGTCTCTTTACCCATTATATAATTTTCATAACCTCAAATAGAAAGCCAGGTAAATTGAACTGTTTGTACTTGCCTTTTAATAACATATGTTTAAAATGCGTGCAATTCTAAATAATAGTGGTATATAGCAACTCTATTGTGCAATGTCTTCTAACCAAAACTACTCATGATCACTAGATGAAAAGAATTGCTCTGAAAATCACACAGTAGATATGGTGTGAATTTTTTTTTTTTTCAGTTTAGCACTTGAATTAAGGGATCGTATAATCCCCCTTTTCTCAATCTCAGGTTTCTTTTCTAACAATTCATTTTAATTTGTTTAACCAGTAACTCGAGCCAAGCTTCATAATGCACGATTTGTATACCAGATAATGAGAATAGCTACAAAAGTGTTATGCTTCACTGGGTAGCTGTCTGTTATGTAAGGACATAATATGGAAAGGAATTCTGTGTAACTTAGATAGTGGATCTTCTTAACACAATAAATTTATACCATAGTGTATATATTCTGTTTGAATACTTAAACTGTCTTCTACATGGGAATGACTGGATCCAAAACATACATTTTTGTCTCTGGACCTCTATATAATTACTATCATTCTTGGAAACCACTAAAAATACACACCGTTTTAATTTAAAATGTTTTTACTTTTTTTTTTTTTTTTAACAGAAAGTATGATTAAAAAAGGCACGCATCCTGAGTAAATAGCGGTTATGCACTCTGTAAAAATTTTTTTTTTTTTATGGGACGGAATATAAAGGATGCTTTAGATGGCCCAGCATGCACCGCCGTTATCTCGGGAGATTTCGGAAGACGTGGCCGAAATCTCGCGAGATTTCGGAAGATGCCCGCACTGACTCCTGGGATCAATGACACCAGATCCCAGGAGACAGTGCGGCGTGACGACGATCGACGCAGAGACCCCGCCCGCCGCCGCAGAGAGAGAAGACCGGAAGTCAATTACAAGGTAAGTAAAAAAAAAACACACTCTTTGCCTGATTTGGAAGGCAAAGAGATTTACTAAATGAAATGGGTGCAGAACCGCTTTAAGTAAGGTTATTTTTGCTCTTTAAGAACCATTTCAGTGCATTACTTCTATAGTTTTGTAGTGCATCCCCAATGTTGATTTCTGTAAACTACATATAATTATGCAAACCTTGTGGGTTGAAAACATTTCAACTACCCCTGATGTATCACCAGCTTATGGGTGGGGCCAGCTGATTGGTACCTGAGATAAAGTAAAGGTATACAGGTGGCACAGTTATTATTTAGTAAAGTAGAAACAACAATTAATACATGGAAGACATCAGCAAGGTGCTCACTTACAGTTCCAAACACTATGTCAACTGAGCCTCAGTGTTACAGGCAACTAGGGGTATAACAGTTCTTAAACTGGTAGTAAACTTGTTTGTGACATTTTTACCTACAGGTAAGCTTATAATAAAGCTTACCTGTAGGTAAAATTAATATCTCCAGTGCACTGCGACGTCACTGGCGCATGCGCTATAAAGGAACTTGTGCTGTCCCTTCAGAACTCTGTGCCATAAACTGTGATTGCCATGCGCATGCACGGGAGTAAAGTCATCATGGCTCGGCCAGTCAGGTGTCTGGAGCCCGCGAACCCGGAAGGAAGACCGGGTGAATATGGAAGCTCTGTCAGCGGTGACAGCACGCTGCTGGAGGGCTTTGTTTTAAGGTAAGTCTCTCATAATATGCTAGTTTGTGATGCATACTAGCACATTATAACATTGCCTTGCAGGAGAAATGTTTTATTTTTTTTTACTTTCCAAACTTTATTACCACTTTAACAGCGTTGGTGGTACCTTAACACAGTCTTTGTACTTGAGCAGACACTTTGGTAGGCAACAGTACCGAAACAGCATCTGATGAAGGGGGTGGCTGATAGGCAGAACAGCAGTGCAGATGCCTTTTGTAATCAGATAGGATGGCCCTTATCCCAAGTCTCTAGGGTTTCCAGATGGTGGCACCAGGCGCAGCATCCCTGCACTATTCTTTCTCAACTTCTCAAACCTCTCCTTAGCACTTAGTGCACTGTCCCTAGCCAGTGGGGATCCTGTCCCTACACTTTCCACTTTGCAAAAGGCACACCAACTGCAGTGGGGCAGTATTATTTATAAGCATTGCCCTCATAACAACTACAGAGGCCTCAGAGGAAAAACTCCTCTCAACCCCTATTCCCTCTGCACAGCAGCAGCCAGAACAGTGCCACCTACAGAGGGGAGGCTGAACTGCGCCTGTCTACAACTCTTGAAATATTTTACCAATGTTGTCAATGTAATTGTTTTCTGATGCAGGTGTTACTTATAACTAACTTCAGACACTATTACAATTAAAAACTATTTGCTACAAGGATATAACTATAATTATGCATACCTTAAACTATGCTGTTCTATGTAAATATTATCACCCTGCTACTAGGCCAGCGACACACAAAAATGCTGATAAGGAAAAAGGGCAAGTATTATATTGGAGAGAGATGGAGTCTGTCTAGTAAGCCACCTGATGTAGTATGTCTGGCAACCTCATAATAGAGCAGTTGGAGGCTGAGTGTCTTTACATTATATTTTAATAGGCTGTCAGGTAATCCCAAAACTATTTGCTTAAAGCTTTATTACTCCCTGGCAATTGCAGTCAAAAAAGTTTGTGATTACATTAGTTTTTTTTTAGTCTTTCAGATTATATTGCTCAGTCAGCATTTAATAGCAGTGCCGTATCCCCCTTCAGCAGCCTTGGGCAGCAGTTGGGTACACATATTGCATGCTGAGAATCTGTAATTTAAAGAGTAAATTTAAGCTTTGTTTTTTTGCTAAAAATGGTGCGCTTGAAGAACAGACCCAGGAGGTTTAATTTTTAAATATAAAGAATAGTACTGTAGTAAAAAAAATGGGCAATGCCACTTTCAGCCCCGAAGAGTGTTAAACTATAAAAAGCAGACCACCTTTGTGTTATTGACATACTGAACATGTATTGGGGTTGATTTACTAAAGGCAAATAGACTGTGTACTTTGCGAGGTGCAGTTGCTCCAGAGCTTAGTAAATGCGGTAAAGCTTCACTTTGCAAAGAATACCCAATCACGTGACAGGAAGAAAAAAAAAAACAAACAAACAGCATTTTTGCTTGCACATGCTTGGATGATAGAAGTCAGCAGAGCTTCTTCCCATTTACTAAGATCTGGAGCAACTGCTCTTGCGGTGTGCAACTGCACTTTGCAAAGTGCACAGTCTATTTGCCTTTAGTAAATCAACCCCATTGTTTTTAGATGTCTTTTAAAGACAAATCCTAAATTCAAATGTGTTAGATAATATGTATTGTTATTTAATGTAAAGCGCATACAACTATAAAACAATAAAGGTGTTTATGATGACTTTTGTGGTCTTGCCTCTTTTTAGCACAAGCACAGCTTTATGGGTTATAATTGTTGTGCTTTGTGGCTATGTTTTCTCTACTCCTTAGCCTGACATGGTGACTTGTGAATACAATGGGATGAAGACTGTCACCAAGAGTTGCACTATGCACTGCTTCAAATTCTCTCTTCCAGCGAATTATTTAACTTGCCCTTGTTAGCACTGTAGTTATTATCACCTTTTTTTCTATTATACTTAGTAAACTATATACTTTCCTATAAAACACTCCTTAATGGACTTGATAAAATAATACATAGCCTTCAAATGGTGCTAATTCTAGATAAAATGACATGTGTTTGGAAACACTTAAGGTAATACCTAGTTTACAATTCACTGCCAAAAAATGGTTTGCTGAAAAATTCTTTTGAATAACATAACATACAAACCACTAAAAGCCAATAGGTGAACAATAAAAACACAAAACTCATACAGCAGTTTTATATTTCATTGCATCATAAAACACACTTTATGCATTTGAGAAATACAATGGGCAATTCTAAGGGGATTGTAGGCTTTAGATCTTTCTTTGTTGAAAGTGATAGTCTGATTAGACATCCAATAGAAAAGAGCACCAAAAATGCATGTATATTGAACAATCTCGTCTGCTTGTTAAAATCTTACAAACAACAGACTTGGTTTTAGAGTATAATCTCCCACTACTAAGATATGGGTTTCTTATCTTCTTTTCTGTAAAAAAGATGTACACATCAGAATTCAATTTGGTAGCTGTTCAAGCGGTATGTTTAATCATGTGGCTAGGCCAAGGACTGAACACAACACCTTGGAGTCTGGCCAAACGCTAGACTAGTTATTTTCTTGTACATTTTGATCCCTAAGCATAGAAAGCCTGGGAACCTGGCAAATTCACACAGGACTGATACAGCAGCTTTTACTTGAATGTATAATTATAATACCTTTGGGTTTGATTATGAGCAACACTCCTTCGTTAATACACACACAAATGAATCATTCTTGCATAACTGTGAAGCTAAAGGTGTTATATTCACAGTGCATCTGGTTATGTGATATGATAGCAAAATACAATCAACATCTCACCTGCTTTAGGGGAAGATGACCAACACACTGGGGACAGGGAGTTATTTGGGCTTATTCAGCGCAAATAGCAAGTATAATATGCAACCCATAGACATTAATTAGAGATCATTGTAAGGCACCCTGAGACTTGTGGTGGAGAGGCTGAAAGAGAGAGATTGCCCACTTTGCGTCATAACACCTAGGACTTTTGACTAGAAGAGTAGGAAAACTGTCATCCTAATTTGCTTTCAATTAGGTTTTAGGTATACAGACTATGAGAGGGTGAACTGTAAGCACACAGTACATTATTTCACGGAAAACGATGCACAGACCATGCAAGAAAAGCAAAAATGTTTTTGGCTGTGTGCTGGGCTTGAAAGCCCTAGGCCTTAGCCTTTGTTGCATATTTAGAAATCCATTCCATCTTGCCTTGCTGTTGTTAACTTTAATACATTCCAAGTTCCCCCTTGAGTAGAATTAGGAGTTGATACACTATTGTGGCATACTCACCTGTGGACCTTGGTGTATTCCGGGTGTAAGAGGATCTCCTAGAACTCTCTTCTTTGCCCTCTCAACACTTTTGCGCACAAATTCATCATAGATTGTCTCTTCCACGAATATCCTAGATCCAGCTATGCAACATTGTCCCTGATGATAGAACAGACCATGGTGGGCAATCTCTACAGCGATGTCCACTGAAAAGGAAAAATATAACCCACATTAATGGCTATATATATATATATATATATATACACACACACAAACTTCTACTTGCATACTTGCAGCACCAGATTAAAGCATTGTTAAAGGCATAAAGTGAACAGTCAGATTCACCTGTTCCACGCTCCAGTGCCGGGTCTTCTGGCCTGTATGAGACCATTGGCATGCCTCAGCCAGTCTGTGGTCAGGCTCTCTCTGGCGCATGAGGAACTTTGGTGGTTGAGCAATGCATCTCAGCACTAGCTGCTGAGTCCCACATGTTTCCTAATAACTCCATGACAGTATCTTCAGCAGTCCTCTGTGACCACTGCATACTCCGGTGTCTCCAGTGTTCCTGAGTCCAGTGATCCTCTGTAACTCCCTGTCTATTCCAGCCTGCTACCTACAACCAGATCCTGTGTGAGTTTTCTGTGTATTCTAGCCAGGAACATGGATAGCAGCATCTGTGTGATTCTTTGTACACTTCAGCCCCCAACCAGTGTGCCTGTACCTCTTACTTCCTTGTGCAATACAGGAATACAATCCAGTGTTCCTTCACCTCTATTACCCCCTCTATATTCCAACAAGCAACCTGCATATCAATACTTCTGTGATTCCCTGTGCATTCCAGCCAGCAACTTTTACCAGCACTCTGTTATTATCTGAACACTCCAGCTTGGATCCAATCTCTCTACACTAGTGTGTCTCTTGTACTCTACAGACATTTTCTGTGCCCAGTATCCCAGTGCTACAATAGACTTGTTACTATTACTTCTAACAAGCCTAGCACCCCAACGCTGAAATAAACTCATCCTGGTATATCTGTATTCAGTCTCACATAGCTGCCTGTTTGGGTAAATCAGAGGAGTCATCTTAGAGTCATCAGTAGCAAAACTCAACACTTTGCGGGGTGCTCTGGTAAAGACCAGACAGCTCATTATACCCTGTGCCTTAACCTTTCTAAGAGCTCTCACCTTCACTGAATGATCTGGCATGCTGACCCTATTCCCTTCAGTGCATCAAGTATCCAGTCACAACAGTGTCCTTTGCCTCTCTGTTACTCTGCACAGCTGTCTTTTTCTTGTCTGTGGAATACATAACCACCTACCAACTATCCCAGGTTGTTACTACCAAGTCCTGGCTAGCTAGTCTGTCCGTAGTGGTAACAGATTTCCCATCCATTACATCATCTGTATGATTCTACTGATAACATTCTGTACCAAGAAACTATATATAGTCTGGAAGACCCAGCATTGTTCATGCACACACAGTATCTCACAAAAGTGAGTACACCCCTCACATTTTTGTAAATATTTTATTATTTCTTGTCGTTTCTTCAGTGTTGTCACATGGAAAGAAATTATAAAATATTTACAAAAATGTGAGGGGTGTACTCACTTTTGTGAAATACTGTACATGGCTATATGTAACAGAGCTAAATATTCAATGCACTGCTTTGCTGTGAGTTCTAATAGTTGACATCTGGAAAAAGTCCCCCCCCCCTATGTGAATGGGTATCGGGTACATTGTACACCTACCCATTCACCAAAAAAGACAACAGGAGACAGTTTTTGAAAATGTGTCCCGTGACGTCCATCCATCTTCAATCACAGTGCAGAGGGACCCGAAAAGTAGAAGAAAAAAAAAAAGCTCTGCCTCGATGGGAGGCAACCTGCCGACTGCTGCCTCTTGGCTGTGACAGATGTTATCTAGGCAAGGGCGGGGCCATCCGGTGATGTAACTGGATGACCCCGCCCCCTTCTGACATCAAGTGACATCATGTGACGTCAGAGGTGGTGGAGTCACCTGTTTACATCACTGGGTGGCCCCACCCTTGCCTATATAGCAGCTGTCACAGTGAAGAGACAGCAGTCGGCGGGACATCGAGGCGGAGCTTTTTAAAAAAAAAATTTGGCTCCGTCAGCGCCGTGATTGAAGATGAATGAACATCGCAGGACACTTCCTTTTTTTTTTAAATAAAGGAATTGTCAAAAACTGTCTCCTGTCGTTTTTACTTTTTTGACACTTTTTTGGTGAATGGGTACCCGATACCCATTCACATAGGGGGTTGGGGCAGGATCTTAGGGGCCCCACCGGGTAAGGGTTGTGGGGATGAGGCCCTTGTCCCCATCAACATGGGGACAAGGTGCATTGGGAGAGACCCCAAAGCACCCTCCCCATGTTGAGGCAATGTGGCCTGGTACGGTTCAGGAGGGGGGCGCTCGCTTGTCCCACGCCATTTTAAAAAAAATGTTGCCCCTTAATATCCATACCAGACCCAAAGGGCCTGGTATGGACTGGGTGGGGGGCGCACATCGTTTTTTCTATATTGCCAGGAGCCGACAATACAGTACATTACAGCCGTGAGCAATTTTTTATGACATTTTTTCCTTTAGAAATTTTATTTTGCTGCGGGACTGTAATAAACATCGGAAAGATGCGCTACTTTACAGGCAGACTAAGGGGACCCCCAGGCACGATATTTAAAGGAAAATTTCATTTTTATTGTTTCACTTTTTTAATTAATTAAAATCACTGCTACTGTTTTTTTTTTTAAAACTCTTTTTTGCATTGATACTTGTCCCCTATGGCAGTACCCAGGTCTCCATACACTTTTTATGGCAATAACTTGCATATAAGTCTTTAAAATTAGCACTTTTGATCTTTCATATTCGTGTCCCACAGACTTTAACAGTGTTCGCATGTTCGCACAAATTCTTTGCCTGTTCGCATGTTCTGTGCGAACCGAACTAGGCTCATCCCTACTAATGGCTCATCTTTACTAATGATGTTTTAAATTAACCAGGTACGTTAGGAAATAGTTAAGACAATATAGTTTTACTAACAATCTGCATCAGCAAATACGATTACTGGACTTTTCCCTCCGAGCTCCAGTGTAACTCTTTTCAGATTACTTTTTCCAGCTGCTTCTTTTATGAGCTTTCCAACCTTAAACAAAAAGAATGGTTGCGTAACATTTTAATCCAGATAATAACATATAGTACCACAGTACATATAGATAGTAACATATATGGCTCTGCCCTTTTTAAAAACAGACTAGCTATGATAATTCTTCAAGCTATCACAAATCATGACGAGTAATATGTTGTCTCTATACTATTCATTTATCTTCTCAGATTATGGTGGTCACTAAACAGGCTCTTAAAACAGTATACTTAGAGGAAAACTATGATCAAGCTATAAAAGAACATAGATGACGTTGGCTGCCCATAGCAATAAGACTTGGTTCCCTGGAAAGTACTTCCTGGAAGATTTTCTTAAAACTTGATGACCCTGCCAGTAGAACATTTGGTTAGGTTATTTCTTTTGATAAGATGACAACACTCTTCCCTCTGCAGTGTTATCACACTTGATGGTGCTGTAGCAGCCTATAAACCATGATTAGCTCCTTTAGATCTGCAGAAACTTAGGAAAATTATGTAAAAGCCTTGTTGAGACCCCCCCCCCCCCCCCCCCCCCCCCACTGTCTATCAAAGTGTGGAAGAAATTTAGCTTTTCAGCTGCATTTACCATTACAAAGAGATTAATCAAATTTCTTTTAAGACATTTAGCATGTCAACATGCATTGAAAATGCCTGCTTAAACACTCTGGGAGGGAAAAAAATAGGGATTTTAGATTTTTTGTAATACTTCTCTGATATTCTGGCAATTTTGTTTTATTAATCGAATTAATGTTAAAAGATAGCATTAAATACCTATTTTATTAAACAGGCCATCGAGCCTCCCTTTAGCAGTTGGTAAACTGACTGTCATTTCTGATAATTCAGCAGTAAATATACAGTGGTTCATTCGTTTCAAAGGAAATGTGCCAGTTAGTAATATGGCAGTGCCAAATCTGACTTTATTTGGTGCATTCTCCAGGATTATCATCCTTATCCTTGTTTCACTGTTTAATTTCAATAAGTTTTTATTGGAGTTTTGACAGTTCAAACATACAATACACAAGGAAAAGGGGGGCGCCTCTGAGTATGTGTAAAAAATTCAATTTATTAAACAACAATTTCCACTCACATAGAGGTATACGAAGTCCCATTCAGCATGCTTGAAAAAGGAATGCGGCCACTCCCCCATACAGTGGCTAGCCAATCCCGAAACGCGTCGCATACTGGTGACGTCACAGCCAGGCGACGACGCCGTCTGTTTGCTCCCCAGGCCTCGTTTTCGTCACCCCAGTACACGGCCGTGTCCCTAACATCTTCCTGGCGAGACTGACGGCTTCCTGAGCAATCTCCCGGCGCTGTCCCGGCATTGACGCCCCCTCATTACCCTGAACCCTACCACCGGAACCCCTGCTCTGCAAAATGGGCTCTGTTATGCCCCACTCACAGACTGGACTATTTTAAAACCTGCATCTGGACTCCTGGAAATTTTTCTCCTTACTACGCTCTGCCACATCCACATCCCTGTGACAAAGACTTAAGCTGGAAGAAAAGTGAAGTGGACTTGCCAAAGATCTGCAGCTTCCCCACCTCCCCAGCCCAGCATGCAGGACCTGAATGGGACTTCGTATACCTCTATGTGAGTGGATATTGTTGTTTAATAAATTGAATTTTTTACACATACTCAGAGGCGCCCCCCCTTTTCCTTGTATATTTCTAGCTCACTGGAACCCGCTCTCTGGTTCTCCTGGGAGGCTGCCCTGACTGACCAAACGACACCTTTTTAGAGTATATATATGTATATGCATATGTTATGACCATCCCTGGACTATCTGGTGATCCTGTATGAGGTATATACATTTGTGCTGAAGCGCCTTTTTTACTTGTATTTTTTCAAACATACAATACAAACACAGTAGTTCTGACCGTTTCAGAGTAACTAGGTAACATAATAACTGGAAAAAAAAAGGAACCTGCCACTCAACAATAAGGTTCATATCATTCTAAATCAAGTTGTACAGTTGCTGTAAGGTAGGGGTACACTTATAAGAGACATTTTGTGGTCTCAAACTACGGATTATGTTACTTGTACCAGTCTGTCCAGGGCTTCCAAGTTAGCGTAGCTGAGGACAAGCGGTTTTGTGAACTTGCGTACAATAATTCGTAGTTGGCATGGGTATTGGTAGTTAGTATAACTTCCTTTAGTGAGGGAGATGTTTGTTGCCTCCAGTGGCGCGTCAGCA
Organism: Lithobates sylvaticus; assembly: GCA_028564925.1. Taxonomy (NCBI): domain Eukaryota; kingdom Metazoa; phylum Chordata; class Amphibia; order Anura; family Ranidae; genus Lithobates; species Lithobates sylvaticus. The sequence goes on along the minus strand of CM053026.1, from coordinate 307,793,157 downwards.
CTAGTCTTGCACTTGTGAGGATGTGGGATAGTACCGTTCTAAGTTCTCTAGGATATATTTCGATAGTTAGGGAGAGGAGGGCGAGTTCTGGGGATAGTTTAACCGTGCAGTTAAGAACCTGACTGGCAAGTCGGGACACTTCATGCCAATACCGTGCGATCACTGGACAGGACCACAGAGTATGGCACAAGGTCCCCACCTCTCCGCAGAGGCGCCAGCATAGGGCAGAGTTTTTTGGGTGCGAACTTTGCTATTCTGTTGGGTGTTAAATACCAACGAAGTGCTATCTTGTGTGAAATTTCCCACAAGTTCACACTTCTGGTTGAGGCAAAGGACACTGTAAAGGCTTTTTGCCATTGTTCTGGAGTGAAAATGGTTCCTATATCCCTCTCCCAAGCTTTCATGGCTAGCGTTTTTGTAAACACTTCTTTATTGCTCAGCATTCTATAAAATAAGGATATTCCTTTGGTTCTAGAGTGCTTATTGTTGAAGAATTGGGCAATATTCCAAGGGAGTGAGATTTGGCAATAAGGATTTGAACGGAAGAAGTGGGTGATTTGGAGGTAGGAATATTGATCTTGTGGGGTCAGGTCATATTCTATCTGGAGGGATCTAAATGTTTTCAATGCTGGTCCAACCATCAGGTCTTCAATCAGTACTATGCCCTTCTCTACCCAGTTTTCTATACGTATGTCTGGTATGCATAGTTGGAGGCTTTGCAGTGGTGAGGGTACATTCACCATTGTCGTTTGTAGAAATGTGGATTTCACTAATATGTCCCATGCCCTGATAGATGCTACTATAGGAGGGGATAGAATTTTATCTTTTAATGTCCCTTGCTTTTGCTGGAAGAGTAAGTGGTGGAGGTTTGTTTCACTGTTTAGAGACTCACTGGCCATAATCAAGAATGTACAGTACTGTGCAAAAGTTTTAGGCAGGTGCGAAAATGCTGTAAATTAAGAATGCTTCCAGAAATAGCAGTATTAATAGCTTCTTTGTTATCAATTAACAAAATGGAAAGTAAACAAACAGAAGGGAAATCAAAATTAAATCAATATTGGTTTGATTTGGATTTCTCTTCTGTTCATTTACTCCATTTTGTTAATTGATAAAAATAAAATATTAACACTGCTATTTATGGAAGCATTCTTAATTTACAGCATTCTTTCACACTTGCCTAAAACTTTTGCACAGTACTGTATGTGTTACACATGATATGCACATACATGGTTCAGGTCAACGACTCACCAAGTATTGAAGGAAGTGCATGGTAGAGCTTGAACTTGCGACTACACCACCTACACCCATAGCCTCTTATCTGAGATTCTTGGACAGTTTCAGGCACTATGATTGTAGGTGGGGACCCCCCCCCCCCCCAAACTACCCACAAACCTGAGTGTCAGGAAGAAAAGGAGAGCATCAGCTGCTGGGGGAGCATGAGATAAGGGTAAGTAAAAGTCCTGCTACTGGTATCGCAGGCATAAACAAGCATTTAACCCTTTCTGCGTGGAGAACCCCTGTGTGGGAGAATTTTTCTACAGTGATTCTTTTCCCTAGAGTTTAGCTTTAACATTCAATCCATTATAATAAGCTTAGTTTGATAGACAGGAGTACCCTTTGACCATGTTAGATGCACATCTACTATTCAGTATGTTGAGAACCACCATAGAAGAAATGTAACAAAAGACAAATACCTCTGTTGAACCAGTGAAAGCAACTTTATTTACATCCATGTGATTTGATATGGCTGCTCCTGCAGTGGGTCCATATCCAGGCACGATATTCACTACACCAGGAGGAAACCCAGCCTGAAGGGATACAAAAATAAATAGAATCAATGTTCCTGGTTTGTTAAGTTGTATTGTTTTCTCTTTGATTATAATACGTATACAAGTTGTATATAAAAAAACTAGCAAATCAATGAAAAGGGAAATAAAGTGTCTGTATTTCTTTCCTCAAACTAGTTTCCATTGATATAAATAAAAAAGTGTGCAGTGCTTATATATCTATATATATATCTATACAGTAACACCAAAAATGATATCAAACACTGATGTAAATAAATAAAAAAAAACATTTTTCACATATAAGTGTCAATCTTGACTAGTGGTAGTCCTTAGTGATCTATAAGTCTCTCTGGACCACTCCAACAAAGTGCTTCAATGTGTCCCACCACTAATCCAATGTACTCACCAGATAATGTGGCTGCACAAGTCATAGGCAGAAAACTGGGCTCAACAAGGATTAATCACAGGAGTGTGAAACGCGTCTGCTGACCCTCTGTGGGTTGAGTGTGTGTGGTATGTCTTACATTCTCATTTTTGCACAATAAAAGGAGCTGTTTTTATTCTCTGGAAGTGCTGCTATCCTTTTCTTTTCTACTCACCAAAAAATGTTGCTGCACAAGTCATAGGCAGCAAACTGGGCTCAAAAGTGTCATCCAGATCCTAAAATGGAACCCTGGGGGCATACTACCAGGAGTGATGGCCTTCTGGAGATGAAAATCGCCAGGTTAATAGCCTTTGAGGACAGCAGATGGATGGCAGGACTTTGTGGAATGCATGCTCACCAATAGGCAAAGAAATTGATAATAGTGTAATATTAAAAAAAAAAGGGAATATTTGTGTGCTTAAATGAAATATGAAAGCTGAAAAACGACTGTGTGCATAACCATTAAACGGTGTAATGCCCAGATCAAATGGCTGTGCAAAGCCTAAAGCAGCATATTGGCATAGAGAATAAGCACTAAACGCAGCAGTCCACACTTAAAGAACAATTCCTCATTGAATCATCACAGGTGTGTCCCACCACCAATATCATGTGCTCGCCAGATCAAATGGCTGCACAGAAATGTGAACAGCAAGTAAGAACCATACACATCACCAGGTCCCCACGATGTACACCACTACTAGTTTAATGCACTCACTAGATGGGATGGCTGCAAAAAAATGTGAACAGCAAGTGGGCATCAGGGATCCGCATTTTCTAGGGATGTCCCCTTTAAGGAAAAATCCTCACACAGTGGCATTGACTAGGTATGTGATATGCAGCGGCATCAAAGGATAATGGGACTGAATGGGAAGGAGTTGTTATAAAAAGCATTTGTCCCATGCAGTCCCATTATTCATTGATGCTGATGCATATCGCATACCTGGGGGACCATCCCTAAAAAGTGTGGATCGCTGAGGCCCACTTGCGGTTCACATTTTTGTGCAGCCATCCGATCTAGTGAGTGCATTATACTAGTATTGGTGCACATGGTGGGGACCTGGTGCTGTGTATTGTGCTTACTTGCTGTTCACATCTTTGTCCAGCCATTTCACCTGGTGAGTGCATTATATTGGTGATCACCTGTGGTGATTTTTTCACTTTTCACTGGATATTCCCTCAAAAGGGAATTGTCTTTTAAGTGTGCTTATTCACTACACCTATATACTGCTTCAGTCTTTGCACAACCATTTGATCTGGGCATTACATCGTTTTAATGACTGTGCACACAGTGATGTTTCAGCTTATTTTATTTAAGTACACAAATATTCCTTTTTTTTAAATACTGCACTATTATCAAATTATTAGTATTTTGGTAAACATCCATTCCACAAAGTCCTGCCATTCATCTGCTATTCTCAAAGGCTACTGACCTGGCAGTTGTCATCTCCAGAAGGCCATCACTCCTGGTAGTATGCCCCCCAGGGTCACATCGTTGAATATGAATGATACCTTTGAGCCCAGTTTTCTGCCTATGACTTGTGCAGCAACATTTTCTGGTGAGTGCATTGGATTAGTGGTGGGACACATTATAGCACTTTTTTTGGAGTGGTCCAGAGAGTTTTATAGATCACTAAGGACTATCACCAGTCAAGATTGACACTTATATGTGAAAATGTTTTTGTTATTAATTTATATCACTTTATGATATAGTTGTTGGTGTTATATATATAATTATCTAAGCACTGCACTCTTTTTTCTTTATTGTTTACACGTATGGTTTGGGTTTAAAGATCTTGATGTATGAGGTTAGCCATAATGCAAAAGTCCAGGGAATCCACTCCCTTGCACAATTGCCCATTCCCAGCTGTCATTTTGACAGGCAGCTTCCTCTCTATGTTTTAGAAGTGTTGACAGTGGGTCCTGTATAAATGAAGCATACAAACTGATCCAGTAGCTCAAAAAGTATAAAGGTAGTGGGCCAGTATTGCGGGAAGGCAATTAGCTTTCTCAGAAGGATAGCTCAAGAATGGTAGCCTCCATGTTTCTCTGAAGACAGAAATCCTTCCTGTTAACAGAGGCTAACGTGCACTTGAGGCTGAAAAGATTGCACTGACCATATCCAGGCTGTATAATAAAGGCATCTTTGGAATGAATAGGTATTTGCTTGTTTCCTTTATGGCAGGTCATGGTCTGTTCATTGCTTTAAGGGCTAGCACACACCAGAACGCATGTTTGTGCAAAGATTACAGCAAGTGCAGCTTGCACCAAACCACATCGTACTGTGGTACCATGCGTTTTGATGGCCACACACTGGCATGTTTGTTAGATGCATTTGGGGTGCCATTAACAATTATAGGCACCTGCGTGCATCTAGAAAATGATATGGTGTTAACTGGCCCTAATGTAGGCCATGGTTTATTCAATTCTGTCTTGCTTTTCTGAAGAATGGTACATTTACCCTTTAATGCAAAACTAATAAGTTTCAAAATGAATGTATAACTAATAACCAAATACAATGCAATTCTACTATTGTAATATATTGTATAATTATGTAACTAAACTAACTGCTTTTTAGACGAAAGCAAAGATCAACTGTTGTAAAATATTTGCTATTACACAAACACTCACCTCTTTTATAAGTAATCCCATGTACAGAGCTGTCAGTGGTGTTTGCTCTGCTGGCTTGATGACAACTGTATTGCCACAGCAGAGTGCAGGTGCGATTTTCCAGGCAAACATTACAAGTGGAAAATTCCACTACAAACAAAACAATAAACAATTATTAATTCTAATATTTCAACTACTAATGCAACTGCCATGTTACACCTATATTAGATTTATTATCCGTAACAAAATAACAGAGCAGAACACAGCAATAATTTTTTGTCTTCTTGGATGAATGACTACAGTAGATCAGACATGGAGAATAATGATGGTGTATTCCTTAACCTTAGAATATGTTGCCGCGATAGCCATCATTGCTTAAAGTTGGCCCTGGAGCATGCCCACCACATCTGAGCTCCAATAAAACTCTATTCTTAAAGTACGAAAAGCCTCTGACTTTCCAGAGTTATCATTAATATTGAGGAGGCCACAATAGTGGTATTTGAACCATATAATATCTACATGACAAAAAAACTAACTATACAGTAGCTAATGTGCCCGACAGGTTATGAAAAGGTGCGGTATAATATTCAAATAACTAAAAAATGTAGACTTTGTTCCCCATGGAACAGAACTTGCACCTAATAAATTCTCCTTCAGTTCCCCCTAACTGACTTGGCCATAACATAGGGAATGCACCCAATCACTTAATTATTACATCTGAACATTAAGCCAGAGGAAATAATTTCCATACTCACAGGAATAATTTGTCCACATACTCCAACTGGTTCATGTCTTGTGAAGGTGAAGAAGTCCCCATCTATAAGTAAAAAAATTCAACATCTAAGCGCACAAAGGAAGCATTTGGCAATCTGGCAGACTGTCTGGTTTTAAGTTAATTATTTTATATACAGGACTTATGTAGCGCAAACAGTTTGCACAGTACTTTACAACTTGAGGGCAGACAGTACAGTTACAATACAATTAAATACAGGAGGAATCAGAGGGCCCTGCTTGTTAGAGGTTATAATATAAAAGAGAGGGTCAGGTGTTACAAAAGATAATAACTGTGGGGGATGAGCTAATGGACAAAACAAAAGTACAGTTGTTAGGTGAAAGCAGGATAGGCTTCTCTAAAGAGAAGGGTTTTCAGGGATTACCTAAAAGTGGACAGAGTAGGAGATAGTTGGAAAGATTGGAGTAGGGAGTTTTAGGGACTAGGTTAGTGATAAAGCTGGGGCAGCTTTTTTTTTGTTTTTTTTTGGTTTGTTGAGTGATTGGAAACCCATGGAGGGATTGGCAGAGAGGGGTAGCAGACAATGAACAATTGGGAAGGTGAATGAGTGTAGCGTCAGCATTCATGAAGGATGGAAGAGGGGATAGCCTATGTAACGGTAAGCCAATGAGGAAGGAGTTGCAATAGTCAAGGCGCCAGATAACCTGTGAGTGAATTAGCTTTGTAGTGTCATTGGTCAATAAGGGGTGTATTTTGGAAATGTTGTGCAGGTTGAGGCAGCAAGATATGGACAGTGATAAACAATGGATTTACAGTATATAGGAAAAAGTAAACTGTACTGAGCCTTTGCAAGCTTTTATTGTCACCTGTGTTGCTATTATAGAGATTTCCCCTCACTTACAACTAAAGAATTGTCTGAATATGAGGTTTAATAAATGTAAATTTAGCTAAATAACTATAACATATATATATATATAACATATATATATACTAATATACAAAAAAAAAAAACACTATTTTATTCTGATACAAGATTTAAAACTAGATGTGAAGATTATGGAGAAGCAAATACTGATTGAAATCTGACTGTAACAGATCATAAATTATTTATATTTTATATATATTTTGCTGGATCAGTCATGTGACTGATACTGCCTTTAAGGTACATATTCTATCACAGGTTTGATCATTGCTCCTACAAAGATTTTCCATTTAACTATTGCTGTTAAGGTATGATTTATGCCCACGGCCTTGTACTTTGGTTCCCCCTGCTGTAAATTATGGAACTTGATCTGTGTTACTTTAGCTCAATAGAGGTTAGTCTAATAACTTATGCCGCGTACACATGAGCAGACTTTTCGATGGACTAGGTCCAACGGTCTTCCCGACGGACTTTCAGCGGAGTTCCGACGGACTTTCCGAACAAGTGAACTTGGCCACACACAAGCACACCAAAGTCCGATGGACGTACGACCGGACTAGAATAAGGAAGTTCATAGCCAGTAGCCAATAGCTGCCCTAGCGTCGGTTTTTGTCCGTCGGACTACATACAGACGAACGGATTTTTCGATCGGACTCAAGTCCGACGGAAAGATTTGAAACATGTTTTAAATCTAAAGTCCGTCTGATTTTAAGACAGCAAAGGTCCGATGAAGCCCACACACGATCGAATTGTCTGGCGTATTCGTTCCGTCTAACCTAGTCCGTCGAAAAGTCTGCTCGTGTGTACGCGGCATAATTCATTGTTTTTCTTTGTTGGCCAAGGTCATGAGAGAATGCTTGTAGGCCATTATTCCTAAAGCAACAAAACAGTAAGTTGTTTCCTGTCACAATAACACTTTCTCACATGTTTTGTTCAACAGCAGAAGTGGCACAGAGAATGGTCCTGGTGTCTTAGGGCACACTCCTCTCAGTGTACCCACCTTGAAATGCAATGAACTTTAGCATGGGCCTATCCGAAATGCAGCAACCACTTAACTCCAGCACAGTAAACTCCTGTCATGACACCACACCAGTTTCCCATTACATAACCAGAACATACAGAAGAGGAAATCACTCATCTTCATGCCACTATACACTGGGTCCCACAGCACATTTGCATCTTCTGTCTGATCTTGTCATCTGCTCTGGCTATTGCACCAGAATTCTGTGCAATACAATAAAAACACTCAAAGATTTGGATGCTTATTAACCCTTTTTGAACTTTCCTTTGCTGTGCTCTCTTGCCTAGTGTGGTCAATTTTTAATAGGAAAGCAGAGGGACTGGCAGGAACACCAGGTATTTCACACAAAGGAAGCAATACATAGAGAACAGGATACTTTTTATTACAAGTACATGGTACAGCAGGCACATATCAGGAAAAAAAAATGTCAATTGTCACAAAGAAACAAATGGTTCAATCATAGATAAAAATGGAAATGGCAAATTACTTTCATCTTTTGAGGTGGCGGTTACCCTAGGGGGAACACACGACCTTCCAAGTACACGGGTGGAGAAAAACCTGTCTACACAGGATGAGAGTGGTCACTCTTAATGCCATGGAGGTCTCAATCCTGGGTCCTATGTAGGGTTCTCAGATGGGTGTGAAAAATCTTTGAACTCAGAGAGAATCTGTAAAGAAGCCTGTCAGTGGTCAGTGTGATACTGTCATTCATTTCAGCTGGACCTTGTGCCAGCTGGATCTCTAGAATGCTTCTAGAGACCCAGACAGCATGCATGACAGCACCACACTGGACTCAACATATGACAAAGGGCACCTCTGCCAATCTGACCACCGACTGGCTTTTTTAGCAGACTCTTTCTGAACTCATAGACCTTGGTGTGGTCTTGTTTATTGTTTTCTGTAAAAAAAAAATGGGGAGTGTTGAAGCAGGTGGGCCTGTACATCTACTATACTTGTGTCACAGAACTTAAAAATCAGAAGTGTTAAAATGGTGGTATCTCAGCTTCTTGGGGAAGCTCCCTTCTAAAGTTTGAAAAAATGTTTATCGTGTTAATATCTTGGCCAGGTAATATTTTTTAACATTCAAATACAATAGGAAGATCAGTAGTGAGATGGTTTCTCATTCAAGCCCTATCATTATATTATTATTTTACTATAAGACAGAAACAATGATAATAGTACTGACATAATAAATCATGTGTTAGAACATACCCATTGGTATTGTGTGACCGTGGTTTTTGTCTGCCCAGCCTGCACAGTAACGTAAAGATTTCACAGCTCCTGGAATGTCAGCCAGGTAGGATGCAGCAAATGGTTTTCCTGCATCTATGGATTCCATAGTCTGGGAAGAACATTCATACTATAAGTATATTATATCTACCAAATACATACTACTGATAAACAAGCCAAAAAAAAAAACATAATTTTTAAACTTTAGTAGTTTTGCAGTTACATAAACATGTATGTATGTATGAATTTGAATAACTGCACAATTTCAAAAATGCATTGACTGCAACTCAAATGTTTTTTTAGAAAAAATACTTCTTATCTTAAGGAATGGTGGAAGTGTAGAATGGGTGTGACAGTACAGTAATTAACAGATACTTGTATTGTGGAGACCAGCTTTACAAATAAGTACAGTAGGCCAAGGCAAAGTAGCAGAATGTCTTTGTATAGTATATAAATAAAGAAATCTTATATGAACTTGTTTACACTCTGTCACAATAATCTAGACCAGTTTAGGACCAGCAGAACAGGAAAATGCTCTGTGTAATAGAGTTTGTGTGTCAAAAGGCTCCAGTGATGGATTTCTAGCCCCGGGTGAAGGCATAATATTGTATTCCATAATAGTCTGTCCTGCGCCTGACACATCAGACGGAAGAGTTGCAGCTCATAAGTAATACAACCTAAATTTGTGAGGTTTTATAAGAACCCAAAAAACACAATATTCCTCTTTCATTCTGCTGAAAAAAATCTGACCAGTCTTAAAGATATGTGTCTATAAAGTAATAAGAATACATAGAAGAGCAAGAGTAAGGAACTTTTAGGGTACCAGAAAGAGTCATAATCTGCATATCATATAATAAAAGTAGATTTTTTTTAAACAGTCATAAAATAGTAAATTTTCCAACTGGTAAAGGTCTGTTGACTTTATTGTTATCCTTCAGGCATTTGTGATCCTAAATATGGCAAGGATGCTATGTTGGGGTGTGTCTCCCCTTTATGTCTTCACAACCCCAGGGGGTTCCTATGCACCATTATTGCTCACAGCACACAACATGGGTGTGCATGTGATGTCAGCCACCAATCTCACCAATCACAAACAGGTTTCCCACCACATCAGCAGAGAGACACACCCAGCCCCAGAGAGACATTCACTGGGACTGGGTGTGTCTGTTTGTGGTTGGGGGATGGGGTTGAAAGCCTTTTTGAGACATACCCCTTTTTCTAGAGACACACCCCCAACATGACTTGTTTGCCATGCTTTAGATCACAAATGCCTGCAGGAGAGCATTGAGGTAAACAGATCTTTACCAATGGGAAATAATATTTCCATTTCTTTTTTCAGTTTTTCCACTTAATTGGGAAACCCCATTAGTGGGCTCAGTGGTACATTTTACTGACTTTATATATATATACTTTATACTTTATATAGATATATTTTAGGCTATAGATATATTTTAGGCTGTAGTTTTTCTTGAAGTGGCTGGAAGACTCTGAAAGGTTGTAATTAATAAAGTTTCACATACAAGCACTTTGTTTGAAGTGCTCTTTTGGGTGTTTATTTCCAGTGGAATATTTGGAGCTAATTACACTTAATTTATAAAAAGGTAGGGATGAACTGTACATGATTGATTAAATAGTAGTGTCAGGGTTTAGCCTGCAGTTTCCTGCCTGTGAAATACTTACATCCTGACCTTCTGATAGACCTATGATCCTTTTCACATGTGATGTTTGGCTTCTGTGCTCACTTAAGGGTGTCACCTGTTATACTGTGGGGTTTTTATTTCTTTCCCTTCTATCACTTCCCAGCCCATCTCCCATTTTGCTTTCCTATATGACATGCTCAGTGCAGGCCGCATTGCCTGAGAAACTTCCTATTTCTGTGAGCTCTAGGCTTCTTTGTCCATTGTCTGCTTGTGCTTGTCTGCTGCCTACCCTGACCTTGGCTCATTTCCTAGATCCTCTTCTGTCTCCTGCCATCTGTACTCTGCATACGCGAGTGGTCTCCGTATTATCAGCTGGGTGTACCCGAGGGCCGTAACCTGGTTCCAGATTGCTGCAAGTCCATCCCCGCCATCATCATGGCTTTGGTGAAGAAGCAAGCTAGGGCTTAGACTCCGCATCCTGGGGAACCCCAGATTGGTGATCTACAAGGACTACAGAAACCTGACAAGCTGATAGTTATTTAGAAAGTAACAAGGGGAACTCTGGACAGCCGCACACCAGACGAAGATGAAAAATCAAATGGATTTATTAAAAACAGGAATCACATCAAAGTCCAAAAACACAGCAAAACAGGGAAGGGGGGGCACACAGCTGACGCGTTTCGCGCTAAATACAGCACTTACTCATGAGCTATGAGTAAGCGCTGTATTTAGCGTGAAACGCGTCAGCTGTGTGCCCCCCCTTCCCTGTTTTGCTGTGTTTTTGGACTTTGATGTGATTCCTGTTTTTAATAAATCCATTTGATTTTTCATCTTCGTCTGGTGTGCGGCTGTCCAGAGTTCCCCTTGTTACTTTCTAACTACCTTGTTATTAGCCTGCACCTGGAGCTCCACACTAGGAGTAGAAGCATTTGCCTTGAAGGATCCCTCTGGAGCGGTGGTCATCTCTCTCCCTAAGCTGATAGTTATGGGTGAGTGTACTCTATCTATCTGCTTATTTATAAATCCTTTAAATTAACAATTATTAAATACATCTGGGTAGACTTTTGGGGTAATGTTTTCCTGTGGTCCCTGGCAGTTCCCTTTTCTTTTCCCTGCTTTGTAAATGCTATTTTCCACATGATTGCATTAGGATGGTTTTTATGTTGTCTGTAAGCACATATGATACAAGACATTTCTACTTCAGTATGTATTTTGTATATATTATTGATATTTGAATGAATTGTTTCTTTTTGGATTGTTTACTTGCCATTAATGCATAAAGAAGTTTAAAATCAAGGAAACATATAGAGTTACTTGCTCTTCTGCTCCAATTATGTTGCAATTATGCTATCTAAGGACTTTTTGAAGACTTTGTTCTCATTATTTAAAATAATAGACAAGCAACCTGGGGAATATGAGCATGGTGGTGTAGTGTTTTACCTTGTGTAAGTCTGAATCGGGCTCCGTGATGTAGTATGTTTTTTTATGACTGTTTAAATAAACACTATCAACTTTTATTATACTGTAGGCACTTCTTGACTCTTTCTGGTTCCGTAAATGTACCTTGGGCCGGGTACACACGGGCCGAATGCCATGAGACAATGGCCGGTTAAAAAGAAAATGGCCGACATTCAGCCTGTGTGTATGTCGGTCCGTCCGACAGAAGCCAGCTGTTAGGTAAGTATGACATGTTTGTTATTTTTAAAGAAAAAAATATGAGGCTTTAGTATCACAAGTCATAAGTTTTATCTATTAACCACTTGCCGACCGGCGCACGACGATATACGTCGACAGAATGGCACGTACAGGCAGGAGGGCGTATATATACGTCCCTCCTTTAGCCTGTCCGTGCCATCGGGAGCGCGCCGGGAGCGGCGCGCTCCCGCGCCGGTCGGGACCCCCGTGAGTCCGGCCGCGGTCCCCGCGGACTCGATCGCCGCGGGGACTCCCGCGATCGTCTCACGGAGCGGCTAAACGGGGAGATGCCGAGATAAACAGCATCTCCCCGTTCTGCCTAGCAACTAGTGACGCCGATCTCTGCTCCCTGTGATTGGAGCAGAGATCAGCATTCACTAGCTGACAGCCACGCCCCCCCACAGTAAAAAAAAACACCCCTAGGCCTACTTAACCCCTACACTGCCACCTTGTGGTTAACTCCTAAACTGCCAGTGTCATTTATACAGAAATCAATGCATTTAAATTCATTAATTGCTGTAAAAATGACAATGGTCCCCAAAAATGTGTCAAAAATGTCCGATGTGTCCGCCATAATGTCGCAGTCACAAAAAAAATCGCAGATCTCCGCCATTAATAATAAAAAAAAAAATTATTAATAAAAATGCTATAAAACTATCCCCTATCTTGTAAACGCTATAACTTCTGCGCAAACCGATCAATAATCGCTTATTGCGATTTTTTTTACCAAAAATATGTAGAAGAATACGTATCGGCCTAAACTGAGGAAAAAAAATGTTTTTTTTATATATTTTTGGGGGATATTTATTATAGCAAAAAATAAAAAATAATGCATTTTTTTCAAAATTGTCGCTCTATTTTTGTTTATAGCGCAAAAAATAAAAACCGCAGGGGCGATCAAATACCACCAAAAGAAAGCTCTATTTGTGGGAAAAAAAGGACGTCAATTTTGTTTGGGAGCCACGTCGCACGACCGCGCAATTGTCAGTTAAATCGACGCAGTGCCGAATTGCAAAAAGGGGCCTGGTCCTTTGGCTGCAAATTGGTCCGGTCTGAAAGTGGTTAAAGAAAACATAGGATGTGACGAACAACTGTTTCACTTATCTCTTTTTTTTTGTCACTCGTCTTTTTGTCATTCACACTATATTAACAGATGAAATTTACTTACACTTAGAATCAAAATATCACGTTCCACAAGATCAGCTAATTTATTCAAGAGTTTTCCCCTTTCAGAAGCATCCATCCTGCGCCATGGTGACCCAATCGCAAATGCTTCTCTTGCAGCCTTCACTGCTTTATCTACATCTGCCTGGAATCAAAAACAGTGTTTACTCATATAGAATACATTTAGCAAATACCTGTCTTTGTACTAAAACATGATTTGTTGACAGTTGGCATGCATTTATTTGCTAAGCAACAGTATAATATATTTTCATACATTGTATTTTTTCGCAAATTTTTTTTTTCAAAAGAGCGCTCATGTATACTTTGAAATATAATTTTAAATGATCTGTACCAAATCCTGCAATTTTCTGGCAAACATTAAATATTTATGATTGTAATTCACCATAGTTATATAAGATAAGGGATTATTTCTGTATGGATTACATATGTTGCTGTGTTTGTCATTACTAAACTAAAGTGCAGAATATGTACATTTATTATGAAAGCTCATTTACTGGTATTATGTTCAACAGATTTAAAGAGAAGCACAGATGACATTTAGGAAGCCATAGTGGGTGAAAGGTGGTTGTAAATGGGGATGGGCAGTAGAAATATGCATCTTGTTTAAAAGGAATGTACTGTAAGTAATGTGTATAAGTATAAATAGATAAATATGACATCTGGCTTAGCCTGAGGTTCCAATCAGACAAACAAAGTCACAAGGTAAGCAATGCCCATTGTGATGTCCCTTTGGATAACTCATTATGCTCTTGGATTCCTTTGTCATTAATAAAAGCTTATTTATATAATCAAGAGAAAAAAAAAAAAAAAATATATATATATATATATATATATATATTTTTTTTTTTTTTTTTTTAATTGTCAGATAGAAAAAAAGAGATAAAAATGATCAGGAGCAATTTAACATTTTTAAAACAATAGCCTTGACTCCAAAACATTACAGTTGAGAAAGAAAATGTACAAAATGGTTCCTAGATAGCTGTAGGCAACTGGATTATTCGTTTCACTGTGAAAACAAAAATCTGAGCTTATAGATTTTAGCCACTTTAAAAGAAGAGCTATAGCAACTGTATCCTTACCTTATCTCCTTCTTCCACATCACATATTTTTTCTTCTGTAGCAGGATTAATGACAGGGAACTTTTTACCACTGACTGAATTATGCCATTCATTGTTTATAAATATCTGGGGAGAAAAGACATAAATGTAAAACTGTGAAATCAGTTGCATATTTTAGCTAGCAATATACTGAATACAATGAGGGAAAAGGTATTTGATCCTCTGCTGATTTTGTACGTATGCCCACTGACAAAGAAATGATCAGTCTATCATTTTAATGGTAGGTTTATTTTAATAGTGAGAGACAGAATAACAACAAAAATATCCAGAAAAACATTTAAAAAAAGTTATAAATTGATTTGCATTTTAATGAGTGAAATAAGTATTTGACCCCATCTCAAAACATGACTTACTTAGTACTTGGTAGTACTTAGTACTTGGTGGCAAAGCCCTTGTTGACAATCACAGAGGTCAGACATTTCTTGTAGTTGGCCATCAGGTTTGCACACATCTCAGGAGGGATTTTGTCCCACTCCTCTTTGCAGATCCTCTCCAAGTCATTAAAAGCCCTTTCACACTGGGGTGGAGGGGCGGTAGCGGTAAAGCGCCGCTAGTTTTATCGGAGCTTTACCGCTATTACAGCATCGCTTTGGCGCTGCTATTCACGTGGGAGCAAATTGCTTTTAACCCCCTAGAAGTGGTTAAAAAAGAGTTAAAAGCGCCCATGTAGCGTCCCTGCCGAAGCGCTTTGCAGGCGCTTCGGCAGCGGTGCCCATTCATTTTAATCATCAGGGGCGGTGGAGGAGCGGTGTATACACCGCTCCTAAACTTCTCCAAAGATACTGTTTGCAGGACTTTTTCTAACAGGCTTTCACACTGGGGCTGCAGGGGAGGTGTTTTTCAAGCGCTTTACAGGCACTATTTTTAGCGCCTGAAAAATGCCTCAGTGTGAAAGAGGTCTAAGGTTTTGAGGCTGACGTTTGGTAACTCGAACCTTCAGCTCCCTCCACATATTTTCTATGGGATTAAGGTCTAGAGACTGGCTAAGCCACTCCAGGACCTTAATGTGCTTCTTTTTGATCCACTCCTTTGTGGCCTTGGCCGTGTGTTTTGGGTCATCGTCATGCTGGAAAACCCATCCTTGACCCAATTTCAATGCTCTGGCTGAGGGAAGGAGGTTCTCACCCAAGATTTGATAGTACATGGCCCCGTCCATTGTCCCTTTGATGCGTACTGTGTTACCAATTGTTTTCTTGGTGACTATGGTCCTAGCTGCCTTGAGATCATTGACAAGATTCTCCCGTGTAGTTCTAGGCTGATTCCTCACCATTCTCGTGATCATTGAAACTCTATGAGGTGAGATCTTGCATGGAGTCCCAGATCGAGGGAGATTGACAGTTATTTTGTTTCTTTCATTTGCGAATAATCGCACCAACTGTTCTCACCATCTGGATATTTTTGATGTTATTCTGTCTCTCACTGTTAAAATAAACTTACCATTAAAATGATAGACTGATCATTTCTTTATCAATGGGCAAATGTAAAAATCAGCAGGGGATCAAAGACTTTGTTCCTTCACTATATATATATATATATATATATATATATATACCTACAGAGAGAGAGAGAGAGAGAGAGAAAGAAAGAGCGAGAGAAAGAGAGAGAGAGAGAGAGAGAAAGAAAGAGAGAGAGACAGGGGTTGGTTTACTAAAGCTAGAAAGTGCAAAATCTAGTACAGATCTACATTGAAACCAATCTGCTTCCAGGTTTTATTGCCAAAGCTTATTTAAATAAGCTGAAATTAGAAACTGATTGGCTACCATGCACAGCTGCAGAAGATGCTGAGTGCCCTAGTTTTAGTAAATCTCCCCCACCGTATATCTAAGGAAATAATTATAATAATTACATTTTGCTGCATGTACCTTTGCGATGTGAAGGTTTGATGCATGTAATCTAAATGTTTTCACAACTCCAGTAGTGAAAACCGTACACCAGAATGAATACTGATGGATAAGTATTCACAAACTGAATATTTAAATACATTTTATTACATTTTCTCTTTACTTAAAATTTTGGTATGAAAATGTGCTGTAAATGTTATAATTTATAATTGAATAATTGAGAAATTTATAATTGTAGTAAAACTTTATTTTTGTGTTTTACATTGTAGGATAGCGTGTGAAAAGTATATAACCCCTATCAGTTTTTTGTATCGCTGTCTATGTTGGCCACAGTTCCTGTCACTGTGGCGATGACAAATCCCCAATTGTGTCACTGGTGTAGGAATAGAGGGGATACCTTCTATAAACTGCCAGAAGTAGGATTTTCCCTGGTTTTAGAGAGATTTCTACTTATTTCCTGTTGTGTTTCTTGGAGCAGGAAGTACAAGCAAATCTCCCTGATGGGGACATAGACAACAGTAAAAACATGACAGAAGTTCTAATCCTTACAGTTCTTTATAAAACGTTTGAGCTGTAGGTTTTCAGGTTTATTTACTGCATACATCATTTCTCCTTATAGTAGTTTATAATATTTTTTTCCATTTAAAACACAAATCATAAATATTATCACATAAGTAAAGTCTTGTTGCCCACTTACAGCATCAGTAGCAGCGACTGACAAGCCAGCTGCATGCTGGCTTGTGATTTAACTAAGGGAAAAGTTGCATCCAAGTGCACAAAGTGGAACGGATTGGAGGGTGCTACACAGAAGTGGTTAGTACACAGAGGGGGTTATTTACTAAAGGAATCCACTTTGCACTGAAAGTGCACTTGGAAGTGCAGTTGCTGTAGATCCGAGGGGGACATGATTGGATGATAAAATCAGCAGAGCTTCCACTCATTTCAGATCGACCCCTTAGATTTAGAGCGACTGCACTTTCAAGTGCACTTTCAGTGCAAAGTGGATTTTCCTTTCGTAAATAACCCTCAGAGTTCAGAAAATGAAAAGGTAAGCAGAAATATTAGAAAGAAACATATACACAAACATAGAAACATATTAGAGACTTTATGAATTTTGGTGGGGTGGGTTTTTATTATGCTTTAACCTTTTAATAGCTTTAGGATAGAACATTTACACCTACAGTATATATTATTTAGGTATAAACATTTAAAATTTTAATGAGAATATTATTATTAAATAACATAGCAAACAGGGTTAAATGAATTAATGCAGCTTAGTGAATTGACAATAATGTATAAAGAACTGGGAAAGTACACAGCAGGAGGGGCTGAGGCGCACAATGGGAGAAACTGAGACCTCTGTTTTAACTGAAACATTAGAAGAGGCTTTTAATTAGGCTCCTTTTGCAGCCTAACGGGGCTGACTGCTGGGAAACGTTTATGTTTGGTATAAAGTCCTAACTGAGAGCTCAAATCACTGAAATTCTTCCTTGATAACACTACATGTGGAAACTTTACAAGCACAGCAGCCACCGTACTCAACAAGATGCTCATCAAAACATAATAAACACAACTTGTAAACCACAGATATATTAAAAACATGCATATGACATAAAAACTCACAGTATGTCTGTAATCAGGTTGGCATCAGTACCAGCAATTATCAGTCATTTAAAGTTTACAGAGTGATCAAGTAATTTGTTTTCACTAGGTTCAAGTTCTGTTTATGTAGGTGTAAAACAAAAATCCACAGTATTAATAGACTCAGGATAAAACTGGCTCGCGTTATTAATCCCGCATTCATTTTTTTTTAGTAACCAGCCAAAACTGTCAAAAAAAAACACGTCCAACTTAAAATATTGTATTTTGTTCATGAGCAAAAAGGGCTACTCAAGTGTTTTACAAAATGTGGGCATAATTATGAAATCAATGTTTTTGCTGCATTGAAAATTATGTTCTAACACTGTCAAGTGATAATTCTCTGTAATTGCTTTTCACGGGTTTAAAAATGATGTTGGACAGGGTGCTGAGGAGTTTCTCAATGTATGCCAAAGGTTTTTTTGGTTGCTGATTGCGGAAATCACACTGCTTGGCTGTTATAGTAGAGTATACTTGCCAAAAAGGCAAATATTACCCTCAGAAGTGAGAAGGCATGGTTTACTGAACCTCATTATGCAGAAGTCAAGCTGTGTTCATCTGTATATGGTCAACTATTGACTTCTCTATGCAGGGCAAGTCCTTCACCCATTTCAAAAGGAATTACTTGAAAACCCACAGGAAGCACTAGCTTGATTAGCGAGAAATGCTGGATCAGAAAGTTAAATCAGATTTCTTTTTATTATTTTTGGTGCATTCTGAAATAATGGTTATGACACGGTGAAATGAGTTGTACAGTAGTTTTGACTGGGTATCAAACACATACTGTGCTCATTTCATTCCACTCTCTACAAATGGACCTCTACTGACCTGACCCAGTCATACTGCTCAAGCAGAATCATCTGCTCCCACACAGAAGCATCTCTGTTAGCTGGTCCCTGAATATGAATTACTGTATTGTCTAGATCCACTGATCATCTGCAAACCACTAGTGTGTGATATTAATGTTGTGTCAATATATTATATTTTATATTTTTTTATTCTTTGGAAGAAAACTTATGACAATAATAAGATGCTTTAAAGCGTAACACTATCTGATGAATATTATACTATAATGTAAGACAGTAAAGTAATAAATTACCTGTTAATTACCTGTCTGGTTCTATAATTTTTTTTTAGTATCTGTTGTGTTCAATATTGCAAAGCATAACACAGTAAGAAAAGGATAAGGTTTTGTTTACTGAGTCAGTAAACAAAAAGCATCAAGCTCACCACCGATCGGCATTCCAAATGAACTGTCCGCCGCAATGAGTCCTGGGATGACGCTGGCTGTGTGGAGCTGGTAAGTCGGGTGGTAACCAGCTCCACACAGCCAGCGTCATCCTGGGACTCATCGCGGCGGACAGTTCATTTGGAACGCCGAACGGCGGTGAGCTTGATACTAGTCTGTGACATGCTGATTATTTCACATCATTCTAGTAAGCTTAATTTGTAATAGGGGGGGTTGTCATTTTTAATAAACAGTATAACACTATGGAAAGCATCCCCTTGTATTCTTGCATGAAATATCCACCCTATTGAATCGTGCCTAACATGGAGTGTTGAAGTATCCAACAAGAGTGCTGCAGATGCATCCTGCAAAGGATCAAACAGGCCCTATTAAGAAGCACCTCTGGTAAGCAGATACACAAAGGGGTGTGCACAAGGTGGATCGGTGAAGGTGAAGCAGTTGAAGGTTTATGCACTATAATTACTGGTGGATCAGAAGCCTGCTTCTTCTTTCTTGTCTCAATGCAATTTTTTTTTATTGAACTGTCAATAGGAGGAGAGGATTCATCATATCGCCCTATATATATCACTATGAGTTATTTGATGGACTGATGGACAGTTTGAGTAGAAGTTGGATCTCTTTATTCTTGTTTTCAATAAGCAAGATATAAGGGAATTTGACTATTGCACTATATAGAATATTATATTAATGGATATTTTTTATTCATATGAAGCGCTGTTAATGCTTTGTTTTAAATTAGGCATATATATTGTTTATTGATTTGTACTTTATAATATCGGCTGAAAGTGCATTTAACTTTTTCCATTTGAGCGCTGAGTTCAGGACTACTTTGTATTTCTGATTTTTATTTGTTAATATTATTTGTATTGTTATATAGAACTAGCATACAAAATTTACCGTAATCTGTCCTGATACCAAAAGTAATTGCCTGCATAGTAACACTCTTACAATTTAGCTCTCCAAGACCCCTTTCACACCGAGAGCGTTTTGCAGGCGCTATAGCGTTAGAAATAGCTCCTGCAATCCGCCCTCAAACTGCTGCTCCATTGTCTGCAGTGTGAAAGCCCGAGGGCTTTCACACTGCAGTGGTGCGCTGGCAGGGCATCACAAAAAGTCCTGCCAGCAGCTTCTTTGGAGCGGTGAAGGAGCGGTGAACTCACCGCTCCTCCACCGCTGCTCCCCATTGAAATCAATGGGGCAGCGCTGTAATACCGCCAGCAAAAGGCCGCTTTTGCAGCCTTTTGCCGGGGGTTTTAACCCTTTCTCGGCCGCTAGCGGGGGGTAAAAGTGCCCTGCTAGCGGCCGAAATGCGCCGCAAATCCGACGGTAAAATGCTGCTAAAAATTAGTGGCGTTTTACCGCCGACGCTATGGGCGGTGTGGTGTGAAAGGGGTCTAACAGTGATTGGCAGTACAGTGCAATCACAATTATTCTGCATTATGGTTCTACACTTGCCTCCAGGTAAAAGATCACTGTAGTGTTAATCTCCTGCTTCCTGATAACAGCAAGCAGTAGATCATTCTGATATTTTAGTGTGAAAACTAAAATAGAAGAACTTACTCCCAAATGAACATATTGGATGTTTTAAATAAAAAATTAACTTATTGCATGAGCATCAAACACTCATATATGCTTGGGTAATGTAATTTACCATTTTTAGAATTACAAAAAACATTTCTGCTACATTAATGATTTATGCAAATTCTTTTTCTTTTTCATACATCACAGGACACAGAGCAGGCTATAAAAGATGACTAACTGTGATGTTCCAAAGTAATGCACAAAAGGGGAGGGGGAAAAAGTAGCCATTGTCAGGCCCAAAGAAATCACTCCACTGTCTGAAGGTGATGGTCACTGATGAGCAGCTCTCTGCATGATGCTACCAGATTCTCAATGGTTCCAACAGGGTTTAGGAGATTGGTGTTATCTGGATCCAATCTTACAGATGGGATGCTAAGGTGGGTGGTGCCCGAGCCTCGCTACAATGAGATTGGAACAAACATGTGGGGATTGCCTGTAATGCAACCATTCAGCGGTGGACCATGTGTATATGGAACCTTGCACAATAATGACTGAACAAGTTGTTTTTCGTGAAGGGTGTGGTACAGGTCGAGAGCAGAGGACCCCAAGAAAAGGGGATCAAGTCCCTGATGGTCTAATTAGAGATTGCCAAGCATGATGGATGAAGGTTAGATATTTGTCTTCCCAAACAGATCCTGTGACAAGATTGGTAAGGCCCTGAAAGCCAATTTTGGTATCCATTTTATTGCAGCTTTTAAAGTGATATTAAGGGCAGTTTTTTTAACCCATCAGTGGCCGAGGGTAAAACAAATGTTAATACCTGAACACAATTTAGCAATTTTCTTTTGGTGGTGACTAGTAACGGATATTTTATTATTAAAGTGGTTGTATACCCGTTTTTTTTTTGTTTGTTTTTTTTAAAACCACCTGCAAGACAAAGCCATAATGAGCTAGTATGACTAGCATACTAGCTCATTATGCATCACTTACCTTCGGTCGGGGCCCCCGACGCCGTCCTCGTCTCCCCCTCTAGCCGCAGCCATCTCTCCACAGATCCCCGGAAGGTTACTTCCGGGTATCGCTGCTCCGGCCAATCACAGCGCCGCTGTGGTTGGCCAGAGCAGCGAAGACGTCGCTCCGCGCCTGCGCACAGGAGACTTCAAATTCGGCAAGCCGAATTTTTGAATGGGGATTAACCATGTAACTGCACCGTTGTCTACGGTGCGCATGCGCTGTAGACAGCGTTGTAAAACTTTTTGGCAAATATCTCCTAAACCGTGTAGGTTTAGGAGATATTTCTTGTACCTACAGGTAAGCCTTAATCTAGGCTTACCTGTAGGTGCAAGTTGTAATGGAGGGTATACAACCACTTTAAAGGAAAACTGGCCCAAAATAGTAAAAAAGCGCATTAAAAAAAAATGTAGCTGTATATTTAAAAAAAATATACAACCACCAAAGAACAACCCAAAACAAATTCTCACGCTCCTGACAATTGCAGCAATACCATATATGTGTACGTTATTTGTTGTTTGTACTCGTAGTATGGCCCAGAAACAATGGTAAGCATTTTGCTTTTTTTTTTTATCCTACCTAAAACAAACTGATACTGACACTAACACTAACTTAAAAAATATATTTTTTAAATCCTACCAAAAATATACTGACCCCAAACTTTAACCCTGACCTGTCATTTTTGATGATCGTTGTTTCATCTTAATCAGGATGTTGTTTGCCTTCTCTTTTTCATAGGCCACAGTCACCAGGACACAAAGCCCTTTAAACATTAAATGTGGTTTGGGCTGTCAAGAGGTATTTGAATGTGTCTGCTGCAATCAGGCGGCTGAGTTCATTGTTCTTCCTTCCTGAAGGTCCTAGGAAGGGTCAGGTGGTTACTAAGTCGACCCTTTCTCTATGGATGCATTTGTTTATTGCCCAAGCCTATGACTTAAATGATAAGTTTTCACCTTTTCAGCTGTAGTCTCACTCTACCAGAAGTGTTAGAGCCTCTTGGGTTATTCATCATCAGGCTTCAGTGGCCCAGGTTTGCAAGGCTGTACAAGCTTTTTACCAGGTGGACACAAGGCCATTGTGGATACTGATTTTGCCCGCAGTATTTTGTGAGCAGTGGAGTGGTTTCTTTGGGTCTGATGGTGGCTACTGTGTCTCCTTCCCCTCATGCGCATTGTTTGGGACATCCCAGGTAGTCATAACTTATAAGAAAGAAGAAAGTGGCCACACTCCCTAACAGGATAATGATTATTGTCTTATTACCAGACTGGAAAAATAAACAGCATAGGCACACAGGAATGTTTATAGCTTGATCTGTGTCCCATGTTGTACTCCAAGAATTGGATTTTACAGGTAAGCACAAAAATCACATATTTGAAAATGTACTGTAAAAATTCCCAAGGTCCATACACACTATATACCTACCTCTTTATAGTGCGCATCTTTAGGGATGAATTGTGCAAGGGACTGCCTCCATACATTCCATTTCCTATTTTTTTGTCTTCTTTCCCTCCTATTAGCTTGCTTGGTAATTTAATACCGTATTTATCGGCGTATAACACGCACTTTTTCCCCCTTAAAAGGGGGAAAGTCGTGGGTGCGTGTTATACGCCGATACCCCCAAAAAAAAAAAAGTGGCCAAAAAATTAAAAAGCTTTTTGGTAGAAGTTTGTGTGATGGAGACCCCCCTCTAGTATCCACTGGAGCACATGTGTGGAAAAGCATAATAAAAAAAAACAGCGGCCGCCGCCGGAAAAAAACGAACGAACGAGCGCCGCCGGAAAAAAACGAGCGCCGCCGAAAAAGACCGATCTGTCTGTTCCGCTCTGCTTGCAGTCCCGCCTCCCTGCGCTTGCTTCCGAAACAGCAGGGAGGCGGGACTGCGAGTGGAGCCGGAAAAGCCCGAGCCGTCGGTTCCGCTCTGCTCGCAGTCCCGCCTCCCTGCGTTCGCTTCCGAAACAGCAGGGAGGCGGGACTGAGAGCAGGAGCCGAACAGACGGCTCGGGCTTTTCCGCCGACGCTCGTTTTTTTTCGGCCACGCGGTCTTTCTAGGCGGCAATTTCAAATGCGCAAAAGATGGAAATGACGCTGACAAGCTGCAGATCACACTGGGCAAGCTGCACATCACACTGGGCAAGCTGCACATCACACTGGGCAAGCTGCACATCACACTGGGCAAGCTGCACATCACACTGGGCAAAGCTGCAAATGATGCTGACAAGCTGCAATGACGCTGGGCAAGCTGCAAATCACGCTGGGCAAAGCTGCAAATGACGCTGGGCAAGCTGCAAATGACGCTTAAATGTAAGTGTTTTTTTTCCCTAAACTTCCCTCCTAAAACTTTTTTTTCCTTAAAATGCCCTCCTAAACTTGGGGTGCGTGTTATACGCCGGTGCGTGTTATACGCCGATAAATACGGTACCTAAGATTAACATTAATGTGGTATACATGTATTAGTGTGTTTTCAAGTGAATATCTGGGGTTATACTTATTAAGTAGTTTTATTATCATGTCATTTTAAAAAGAGGGTACTAGGCTTTAGTTATGACAATTAAAAGGGCAGGTGTGTAAATCAATTCAAATGTGGGATATACCTCTTCACAATTATAATTTGATGAGGGCAAATTGGAATGATCAAAAGTTATTTTAAGGAACTTTAGGAGAATAGTTGTTCAGCTTATAAAGATGGCAGATAGTTAATAAATGAAAAAAACTAGCACTGCTTCTACTATTGCTAGGAGTAGCCATCCTACAATAATCAGAGCAATCTTCAAACATTTCATGAAAAAAAAGTCAGGGTTGCTTAAGGTACTGTTTTGAATACAGGAAAGAAGAAAAATAACCATTAATGGCTGCATATTTTTAATCAACAGCTATAGAAATAGTTTGTTTAAGATTATGGCCAAGCAGGAAGGTTTATTTAAGTATTATGTTTCACATAGTTTCTATCAGTAATACATGGAGACTCACACTGTACTAAAACGTCTCCCTAATATAGACAAAGATAGCTTGCAAATAGAACCTTATATACAGGATACTGTGAATCAGGGACGTGCAGTCAGGGGAGGCAGGTGAGGTAGAGCCTCACCTGCCCTGAACATAAAAAAAATAATAATACCAAAAAAAGGGGTCATAACTCGGCGACCTGGGGTCACAGAGACCCCAGAATTTTACAGGTTACATGTTTAGAGTTAGAGAGGTGGTCTAGTGCTAGAATTATTGCTCTCGCTCTAGCGATCATGGCATATGTAACCTGTGTGTATCTGGCTCTGATACTAGCCAGTGCCTCACCAGCCACTGACCTCACTGCACGTCCCCCCTGTGAATAAGTTTACTTTTTATCCCAACTGCTGTTTGTCCTGCTACTGAAGATATCTTCCTATTTTCTGTTTAAATGACACACTGCCTCACTCAAAAGCACAGGTTGTCACCAGGACAGATTGTGGGGAAAGATCTGAATAGGGACAAAGAAATCCATAAAAACCTGACAAAAATTGTAATCTGTATTGCCTGTAGTCTTCCTGCAATTGATCTTTTCCTGATTTTTCCTATTACTGACTTCTAATGCCTTATTCTGCACTCTCTCTCTGTGCAGAGGTGACCATCTTGGTAGAGCTAGGGCTTTGCTGTCACATGTCAAAGCAAATTTCTTGAGTTTAGCAGTCACAAATAGTTCATAAGACCTTGAGGTAGTAATATATATATATATACAGTGGGTCTCGGCATGATGTGTAGCTTTTAAGGATCTTCTGGTGGACCTTACTGTGTCAAGCAGCTCCTATTTAAGTGATGCCTTGATTGTGAACATGTGTGGCAATAATCAGGCCTGGGTGTGGCTAGAGAAATTGAACTCAGGTGTGGACAACCACAGTTATAGTATGTTTTAACAAGGGGGGCAATCACTTTTTCACACAGGGCCATGATGGTTCGGATTTTTTTTCACCTTTAATAATAAACACCTTCATTTACAAATTGCATTTTGTGTTTACTTGTGTTGTCCTTGACTATTGTTTAAATTGGTTTGATGTTCCGAAACACTTAAGTGTGACAAACATGCAAAGGAACAGGAAATGAGGAAGGGGGCAAACACTTTTTCACACCACTGTATATATATATATATATATATATATATATATATATATATATATATATATATATATATATATATATATATATATATATATATATATATATATATATATAATATAAAATAATTTATTAAGATAATAGATTTTGGTTTATTCCTCGCTCCCCATCCATGCACTATGCTGAGCTGGTATCCTTTACACAATATTATTGTTGTCATTGTTTATGATGATTTGATAATTTAATGTTTTGCTTGTTCTTATTTTTAAATTGTAAATTTGTCATATATGGATATGAAAGCGGTCTGAGAGGTCCTGAGGAAGTGGGGTGCCCCCCAAAACACGTTTACCCTGAGCCTATTTCAGCTAACTCTGTCAACGTGCTACATGGGATGTTTTTGAGATGCGGTGTTGGTATCATTCACTGACCTTGTACATATGTGATGAATTACTTTTTAGAATAAATTTGTAATAAATATGATTTTATATTATTGTACACATTTGTACACATTTTTGTCATTTATAAGATCTCACACAACTCACACATCAGATACACAGGATACAGGAAGGCCTAGGTACTCTCACATACCAGGGATTGGCCCTCTATTTTTCAGGAAAAGTTCCAGAGTAAATTTTTCATGATACTGCTTAGTCACAACTAACATTTATATTTGTTCCCTATACTGTATCTAGCAAAACTTCGCTTTTTGAGTTCAGGTCTGCTTTAAGTGTAGCATGATTTGAATATAAGATCATATCAAACTTTAGAAGCCATTGAGGCAGAAATCACAAAAATTCCATAAGTGAATATAAAATTGGAAAATACTGTATTTAATTTTATAATACTAGAGATAGCCTTCTCACATTCAGCACAGTACTGGGTGTTTTTACATTCCATGACAGCTGAAACTCAATAACAGTTTGACCAGTGGTGGCTGGTGGGTTTTTCTTCTGGGGGGGCAGCAAACAACAAGCACTACCCCCCTTTCTAGCGGTGAAGCAGCACGACACTGTACCCCCCGCACCATGGGTGGCCACGTGACCCACGGCACTGTCAGCCAGCTACCCCCCCAGGTCCATCACTTACTATGCAACAGGCAGGCTGGATGTGTCCTCCTCTCCTTGCTGGCTGTGTCCTCCTCTCCTTGCTGACTGTGTCCTCCTCTCCTCATTGGCTGTGTCCTCCGGGCATTGGCAGTGGTGGGACCGGCTCCAGTGTCTCCTCTTCCACAATGTTAGGCATCCAATAGGATCTCCTGGCACTTTGGCCATTCGGAAAACAGGTCTCACTGACCTGCCTCCTGATTGGCGGGGAGGCACTGTAGTGTGAAAATAGTGAACATGTAGTCGCTATGGTCACATAATTGGGTGGGATTGGGGCACCCCAAGCCTACCCTATTTTGAAGCCTATTAGAGCCGCTGGCTCTAATCAGGTGCTTCAAAAAACACACCCCCGCCCGCCCCGCCATAGGAATCCATGTGTCCGGCTTCCTGAAAGGGCCGGGCACATGGATAGGGAGGGCGGCGGAGGTGTTGGGGGGGTGGCGCCCGTGCGCCCACAATGCATGTGCCACCACTGAGTTTGACTATATACTTATCTCCCCATTAAATGATATCTAAAATATGTAATTTTTTTCTTTCTATATATTTCTATGCGCTGTTATCAATTAATAAATATATTGGATAAGTGGATAAGTATGTAAAAATTACAAAGATATTACAGATACACTTTAGGGTACTGAAATTGTTTTCAAACTTGCCCTCAAGGACCACAGAATCACATATAAAATTATTAGCATGTTCTTTGTAATAACATCAATGTGTTCTTTCATGCAACTGAGGTTTGTGATACTGTGGGGTTGATTTACTAAAGGCAAATCCACTTTGCACTACAAGTGCACTTGGAAGTAAAGTCGCTGTAGATCTGAGGGGGACATGCAAGGAAATAAAAAACAGCATTTTTGCTTGCACATGATTGGATAATAAAATCAGCAGAGCTTCCCCTCATTTCAGATCTTCCCCTCAGATCTAAAGTGACTGCACTTGCAATGCACTTTAAGTGCAAAGTGGAATTGCCTTTAGTAAATAAACCTCTGTGTGTTAAAGTGTTCAGTATGATTTACTCAAATGTGGCTTTCTATAGGACAGTTGTGTAAGCTGGTGATATCTGTAAAAAAATAATTTGCAGCTTTGTTTCACGTTCACATTGCATGCAGAGTATCATCTGTACTTGCTGCAGCAGGGAATTAAAGCAAACGTTTGGCCATAAAACTAGAAAACTTCCACTTGTTGTAATGGGTTTGTGCCACCATTTGTGACTTACTATTGATTCATCACTGCAATAGGGAATCTCACTAACCAATGATGAATTGTGAAAATGTGGGGGGAGGCAGGTAAGAAACCACAACCATGGAAGTTGGTTGCTGTTTGCATTACGTAGCGCAGTAGGTTTCTTGGCTCTTAAAGTGCTGCATAGAAAAAATGGGGCCAATGTACAGGCACCTGGGCATGCTTGCTGTGGCTTATGTATGGTGGTTTTATAACATTATCATGCCCACAGGTACACTTTAACTGAGGCCAGTTCTTCAGCACATGTATGAAATAGCTCTTTGTACAAGGAATGTTTCTGGTATGCATGTAATGTCACTCAACAAGTAACATTACTATTCATCCCCCACCACTAACATCAGTAAAGTATTTTGCAACACAAATTGTTCATTGACATTAAATCTGAATATATATGTCTTATGAACTTGTGCTTTTGTACTTAAAGAATACATAAAGCTCCCTTTTTCTTTTTCTGACTGTATATGGTTGCTAGCTTTAAAAATTGTAGGTTAAAACCTTGACAGAAAGAGATAGTTAATCCAAAATTGTACAGTTGTACACTATATATATGTTCAGTTGTATCCGATTCTTAGTTATTCTATGGAGCAGCTCTCTTGACACCATGTCTGATATGCCCAAAAGCCTTTTTCAATTGCAATTTATTGGCAATTTTTTTTTTTTTACAAAGTTGGTCGCCAGGTCTTTCCAACCTTCCTCAACTGCTAAGCTTGGGAATGGCATGTAGAATGTGGTAACCAATGTGCATAGCCAATTTAAATACCCTTAGGCCCAAGTACTAGAAATGGAGGATACATTATCCCTTTCCTCCATTCACAGAGCACTTTGCATTCTGTGAAAATAATACAAGGTGTTTTGTGAAAGGATGAGTGTAGAGAAAGGAGAGCATGAGAATCATGACCCTTCACTGTTACCCATGCAGAACTAGAAGTTCGCTACTGTTAGGAGGATCAGGACTCACTGAAAAGACAATGTTCACAATAACCAGCAGCCATCAGGACATAGGCTACACAGTATGTCCCTGTGCTGTATAGCCTTTTATCCCATCCCAAAGACTCTCCATTATACCCAGATTGGACCTGACATTTAGTGACAGTGCTGCTGATCTCCTCTATTCTGCAGTGATCTTTGCAGATACTCCGATCCCAGCACAGGTAATCTCCTGCCACTTATAGCTTATTTATGGCTCCAACATGTCATATTATTTACTAAACATAGATTTTGTTGAGTTACAAAGAAGAGAGGGTAGACTTTCTGTGTTGGGAGCCACTTGCTCATACATGCTGGAATTGCTGGAGGTTACAGATGTTTATCAGTACTACTCATTAGTTTAAAGTACTACAAGGCAACATTTCAAATGACATGCCTGTATATGATGCAGCCTGTTACTAGCATTGACAAAGCAGTATCACCTCTAAGACAGCTTATTTTTACCTGTTTATCCTGTTGTTATTTTTCAAATTCCTTTAACAGGCCAAGCTGTGCAGCAAAAGTGGTACATAGAGGGTTGAGACAAACCATTTAACACAGACGGGGGCATTGAACCCTTGCTCTTTGGTTGCAGCACAGTGTACCCACAGTTTTGGTGAGGGTTAACTGAGCTTTGTCATAGATTTCTATTATGCCCTATGGTTTTTGTGCGTTTTGTGAAAGCGCACCAAAAGTCATGCATACATAAAAGTTCCTTTTATTGCAAAAGGCAAGACTGTTTTTGTAACTGAGAAAAATATGTAAGCTGGAGTAAGGCTTATATGTTAATTTGTTAGTCACTTATGTACAATTACATCTAAAAAAATGGTAAGCAGCAATATACTGTATTACATTTTTGTTTTTTGAATTAGATACACTTTCAGTGGTCATTTTGGATTGGTGAGTTTGTTTCCACTGGGAAACTGTGCTGAAATAGTGGACACATTTTCCTTTTTTCTCGAAAGCACTGATTTCAAATAAACACTGAATTTAAACCTTCTAAGCTATGACTTATCCTTGTGCTCTATGCCCTTTGGACAAATCTGTACAGATAAGACTGCACTCCTCTGGGAGTTTGTTTGGACTTTGTTTTGCATTTCTATGACTGCCTTTTATAGTTCGTAGGATGTAAATAATCACTTACATCATTAGTATGGTTTTACATTTATTTTAGTTTCATGGTTTATTCATTTTTAGCTTTATAGATAAAATGAATATTCCCGTGCTACCTGAACCAGGAAAGGTAGGGCACTCAGTTGCAGCAAGCACCGGATTGGTCAATTCATAGCCAAGGGAGAAATAAATAGAATCAATAGATGGTGCTGCACCCTAAGTGATGGCAAACAGGTAAAAGTAAATACTATAAAGTGCTGAGTGTTCAAAATCATAAATGATAAACTCCAAAGAACACAGTATACAGTAAGTGCAAATAGTGGTAAACAATCAAAAGTGCTAAGTGCTCAAAAATGCATAGATAATAAACTCCCATTGTACACTATAGTTACAAATAGTAATACAAGGGAATAGTATCCAGGTCGATGATATAAACAAGGTAAAGAGCTAGTGCCAAAAACAAAGAAATAAGGTCCAAAGTGAGCATAAGTTTGCGTGTACTAAAACAAAACGCACGGTTGAAAATAAATTTACGTTCACATCCACCAGTACAGGCAATATCTATAAGGTTAAAGACTTCATAGAAGGGGCAGTCTATGCTTTGGAATGTAGCTGTGGGCTACAATACATAGGACACTGGAAAAGACCCCTGAAAGGATGCATTAAAAACATGTACAGAATATTCTCAAAGGATTCAACAAACAGGGTTTCCAAACATTTTTCCATACACCACAATAAAGACCCCACCCACTTTGAGCACAGTGGCTGCGTTTGATGGCACAGTGGTGGCAATTTATGGGCACAGTGGCTGCATTTGATGGGCACAGTGGTGGCAATTTATGGAAACACACAGTGGCTGCGTTTGATGGGCAAAATGGCTGCATTTGATGGGCACAGTGGTGCCAATTTATGGGCACAGTGGCTGCGTTTGATCCGCACAGTGGTAGAGTGGCTGCGTTTGATGGGCACAGTGGTGGCAATTTATGGGCACAGTGGCTGCGTTTGATGGCACAGTGGCTGCGTTTGATGGCACAGTGGCTGCGTTTGATGGATACGGTTGATGGGCACAGTGGCTGCACACTCGGGATTGAACATTCAATTTGACCATACAGAAATTCAACAAACAGGGTTTCCAACCATTTTTCCATACACCACAATAAAGTCCCCACCCATTTGAGATTCTGGGGATAGAACCATATAAAAAAACACTGGCGGACAGCCATAAAGTGAGGACCCTCCGCCAGTTAGAATCCAAATGGATTTTTATAATTTTTTATCCTCTCCGCTACCATTACCTTGGTCCATATTTCATATTTTATCATTTTTACTGTTAAACAGTCCCTTCTTTCCTGTATATGATACCTCCTTTACCTTTCCCATAGCTTATTTCACATCTCTGCCTGTCTCATTAATCATACTGATTAGATACTATATTCCTTTAGCCATATAACATTTTTGTGTCTACTAATATATTATCTACATATTTTTCTGACAATTTATCATGCTTGAGATTTATTGTGTTACTGACATGATTTCTGGTGTCCCCAGCACTCTTTTGTCTGCTATCTTTTATATTCCAGAGGGATATATATTTTATATCCATTTTAATTTTTTATATCCCATGTGTTATCACCCAGTCGTCTGTGGTGCATGTTTTTTAACATTCCAGCAGCTTATAGTATTAGATTCACATTTTTATTTCACATCCCATCGCCCCTGACTTCAGGTTCAGACTGTGCGTCTCTCACTATTTTTGGCGGCTGCCTTATCCTAAGATAAGTTGGAAAATGGCTGCTGCTTTATTTACCGATAGTAGACTACAAGAAAATGTCCGTGGCTGTAGATAGTTATGAATATCTACCAGAAAACGGCAGCTACACCATTTCAACCATAGGACTACAAGAAAATGGCCGCTCGTTTGATACAATATTAAACCTATTTAAGGACACTTCTAGTGCTAGTACTCATTCCCTGATGAAGTCATGTCATTGTGACGATACACGTCAGAATAGACGGGCAATGGAAGTGACGGCAGGCTGCAAGCTCACTGCTCGTTTTTTTTCGTTTTGCACATCTGCTTTTATGTGAGTACCAATTTTGGCTGTTATTAAATAAGTACCCAGTTTTACATACTTCACTATCTGGGTCCCCTGTTCTCTTTCTCCATATCATTGATGTGCCCACCTGGGAGGATTTCCACCACTACTGACTTACACAAAGTAGATATATTATTCTAATGAGAACCATCCACCAGGACACCAGGCTCCATAGATGATATTTATGATATTGCCATCCACAAGAAATTCTTAGGGTGACCTACTGCAGGACCCCAGATTTCCGAATTGCCACTGGCTACTCTTACGCTGTTAACTCACAGTGGTAAGGTAAGGAGCCATTGCACACTGAGGTGTGACTGCACTGAAGAGTAAAACGGCACTAGCACTTTATCTTGTTTAGGATATCATCAAACTGGATACTATTCAGTTGTATTACTATTTGCACCTATAGTGTACATTGGGAGTTTATTATCTATGCATTTTTGAGCACTTAGCACTTTAGATTGTTTACTACTATTTGCACTTACATGTGGTCCATGGGTTACAAACAAGATAGGGTCTGTAGGTTGAATCTGTTTGTAAGTTCTGTTCTTAAGTTGAGTCTGTTTGTAAGTCGGAACAGGTAAATTTTAAGTAATTTTGTAAGTGTAACTCCAGCCAAAAAAAAATATGTTTAAGCTTTTTGGATAGCATAGCGAAGGGGTAACACCCCTGTCACTGAACCCCAACACCCCAGTCAAAGAACCTGTCAGCTATCAAGTCACCACCATATATTCCATTACTGGTTAGTCCTCTGGCCTTTGGAGGCTTTGTTGTGTGTGTTCCCAGGGAAGGGGTAGGAAGTGCACACTTCTGGGCTGGGAGGAAGAGGGTTTCCAAACACTGAGATGCCCACCACATCCATTACTATGAAACCGCTCCTAGTTATTTTGTATAAGTTCAACATCCAAATGTATTCTTTATTTCTTTTATCTTCAAGCTAAGCATTTATTTGAAATACAGCTATTGAAGTTCTATATTATTACTTTGAATCTGCAATATCTATATCGGTTTGCTAATCAATTTTACTTTCTGTATTTTTCTTTTGCAATAAGCAAAGGAGGAGATCAGCAAATTGTTTAAACCCTTTCCATTTCTACAGTAAATCATCTATGCTTTTTCTGGTCATGAAAAGTTGGACAATCATTATACTTCTGCCTAATATTTTGAAAGAGGCAAACTGAATAATTGATGGTTGCATTGTCAACAAGTCTGACTAAAGGGTGGTTTAAAATACAAATTGCTAAATCACCAGATACATATTGCTATGTAATAATGGTTATATGTGAAAATGCCTCTAGCTGATTGGGAAATAAGCAGATTGGTTGCCAAAGAATATCTTTCATTACAAATTAAAAAATAAAATAATCTTGAATCAGCCAATTGTACACTACATGCTGACAACTGAAGCATGAATTTATATGACATTGCAAGAAATGTTCTGATTTGTGTGAATGCAAGGGAGATTCTGAGTGGTGCGAATCTTCCTGTGTAACGTGAATTAAAGTGTTATGTGCATTGGTTAACACTAGGGCATAGCTGAACACAAGGAACAGCATAAAAAGGTAAAGCTTTGAAACAAATCTACTGTGTAACATTATTGTAAAGTGGTAATGGGATTGGATATAGAGAGACTATACTGGTGTACTGGTGATAGGGGATTACATTATTATGTGGACATATAAGGAAATCTGTCACCAGTTCAAGGAGGGCCAATCACTCTTCTAACAACTGGGTGCTTGTGTTCAAAGTATTACAGATAAGGTTGACAGATTTCTTCATGGGGATAGGAAAGACCCATGGTACACACTGGTAGGAATGACAAAGTTTGAGGTAAATGGAGTGAAAAAAACTATTCCAGGGACTTGAGAAGCAAGCTTGAAAGTAGGACCACCAATGTAGTATTTTTGATATTTCCTGTGCCATAAACCACACCAGAGAGACATTGGGAACTTATGGAGCTGAAATAGTAATAATGTGGCGAAGGAAGGAAGCATTTGGGTTCCTGTAGAATTGTCTGTTCATTGGTAGGGATGAGCTGCATCTAAATGGGGAG
Source organism: Lithobates sylvaticus (assembly GCA_028564925.1). Classification (NCBI taxonomy): domain Eukaryota; kingdom Metazoa; phylum Chordata; class Amphibia; order Anura; family Ranidae; genus Lithobates; species Lithobates sylvaticus. The sequence goes on along the minus strand of CM053026.1, from coordinate 307,758,873 downwards.
TGTGCAGCTGTGTTGGGGGGAAATTGCTAGAAGGCTGGAGGAGATTTTAAACTAGAATCTGGAGGAGTGGGGAGGATTTAAACAAAAATATACCATATAGTGAGCAAGAGTTACAGGGCAAGACAGGAGGGGGGCTCATACTAGATGGCAGGGAGTTTGTATGATCACTGTCCAACACAGAAAATGTTTAAGAAACAAACTGTTAATCAAGAGTGACCAATAATAAAGTAGTAAATGCAAACACAACATAGCCATAACAGCAGTAGCCTCACTAACATATTAGATGAGAAAAAGATTCAGCCCCTTTCATGGAGTGAAATGTCTGGGAAACAGGGCAATATTCTTATAACAGGGGATTTCAATTGCCCTTATATTGATTGGACTAATGGAACTGTGCATTTAACAAAAGTTTGTCATTTATTGAACTAATTGCAGGACAATTTCATGAGTCAGAGGCTGGAAGCCCCAACTAGAAAAACTGCCCCATTGGATTTATTCATTTCAAATAACACAGATCATATTACAGATGTACATTTAGAGGCAATCCTGGTAACAGTGATCATAATGTAATTACATTTACACTAAGGTACATAAAAGAGAGGCATATTGGTATGGCGAGAACACTAATCGGTTGCTTTACTGAGGCAAATAAACTGTGCACCTTGTAAGTGCAGTTGTACTCATTTTCTACACAGAGCTTAGTGAATGTGATAAAGCTTAACTTTGTACAGCATACCCAATCAGATTCAAGGACAATATCAAAAATGTTTTTGCTTGAACAAGATTGGATGATGGAAATCAGCAGAGCTTCATCACATTCACTAAGCTCTGGGGAAAATGAGTGCAACTGCACTTGAGGCTAACTTCGCCAAGCTAAGCTGCAATTAATTTCTTCATAATATTTAATGTAATCAAATATTCTTAACACATAATAATCTTTAAGAACACAGTCAGTATTGGTGGACTTTTTAAGCAACTGCATTTGCCAATGAATTCCAATGGGTAACAAATATAAAAAAAAAATAACATTCAAACCTATGTGGTTCAGTTTTAGTGTAAAAGAAAAATTTAAAAAATCTCGCTGTTAAAAAAATATGAATTGGTAAGGACTCATCGTCTCAACATACAGTACAACAAAAGCTGCAAAAGAGCAGGGCAACTAAAATAAATTGACACATTGCTACAAATAAAACAAACAAAAAAAATCTTCATAAAAATAATAATAGTAAAAAGGTAAAGACACATACAGCAGGCCCCATAAAGGATTAATATAGGGAGTTGGTCACAAGTGATAAGGGGAATGCAGATGTGTTAACAACTTCAACAATCACACCTGTTCATACCCTATGAACCAGAGCACTATTTACATTCCTGTTATGGACCTGTTTATTCAGCAATAACTTGCTCTTTACTTAAGATAACAAAATAATACATTTTTAAGGACACGCAAGGCCTTCTTTTTATGATTTTCTCTTGCCAAAATTCTTTTAATCCTTCCATAAAAATAGCAAAACTAGAAGAAGACACAATTTTTTTCTTTTTTGATCAGTGTTCATTTAAAAAAAATAGTGTTACTGTAGGTAAATTGTATACATTTTATTCTATACTTTGTCTTGTTTAAAATGACACTAAAATTATGATTCTGTTACAAAACATTTCAACGTTATTAATAAATAAAATAAAGAAAGGTCTTAAGTTGTGTGCTTTTTTAAGCAAAACACAAAAAATAAATTACATTTTTTTTTAAATATGAATGGTTAATAAAACCAAACTAAACAAAGAAAAAAAATCAGAAGATAAATAATTTAAACAGAGGAATGCCACTTTTGGTAGTATTTTCAGATTTTGCTAAGGCAGGCCAACGTTGTACCTCATAAACTTTTAATTCACACAATAAGGTCTAATGGTGTAGAATGAAAATTATGAATATAAGTAGAAAGCTGGTTACAGGAACATATCCAGAGACCTGTGATCCATGATTCATTCTCTAAATGGACTAAGGTTGTGAGTGGTGTGCTCCTGGGTTCTGTGTTGAGGCTAATGCTTTTTACCTTGTTTAACAATAATATTGAGGTTGGAATAAGTATGTCAACTTTCTCATTGAAACTTCTGTTGCCTTATCACCCTTTCAGTCCCTTAATCACAGCAGTATGTCAGGATGCAATTGATGGGCTTGCTTCCAGACATTGTTGTGGTTCATTATCCACTACTAGGCTGCCAATCTGCCACTGCCCATACCTACAATCTTCTCATTTAAAGTTTAGGAAGGTAGAATAGACAAGGTTCATGGGAACTGATGTCCCTTGCTGCCGTAAATAAAATTCTGGTGCCCATAATCCCCTACAGATACAACTATGGCTAGGAGAACAGAAGTGCAATTCCACTAACAAAAGGTACATTGTGTATGTTCTTATTGTTTTTAAAGTACTTTTACACAGGGAACATCATTCTTAATGTATATGCATATTTGTATGCAAGTCTTTACATCCTCTCTAATTGCCCTACCCTTCCAGAGGTGGTTCAGCACCACCCCCTAGAAGCTGTGTGGCCATTGGCCTATCATTTTCATACTTTTATTTTGTGGAAATTATATTTGAGAAACAAATTAGGTTTCATCCACTTCATACTCTTATTTATGTTGACAACAAAATTCTGGAGTATGTGACAATACAAAAAATGATCCTCACTGTGAGTACAGTATTAATTTGTTTTAGATAACTTCTGGACCTTGCAATTTCTGTACAATGAAATGTAAGACACTCACAAACAATGCTTGTACATATTGTTTGATGCATTTTTTCGTTGCAATGTTTTTATTAACATTTTCACATTAGGTATAAAAACAATAGCAAGATATTTAAATGTTATAACATTTGCACAGTACAGGATGCTTGTTTGTCAATGAAAAGACAATGGATACTTTTTATTGGTACATAGATGGTACTCAGAGAGCTCCTTATTAAGCAAAGAAAATAAAAAGTGGGGAGAAGAAAGGAAAGAAAAGAGAGGGGGGTGGGAGGGGAGGGGAAGACTCCAAGCTCTGGTCCGCATCGCCCGAAGGCCCCTCTGACTGGAGCCGTACGGGGGTCCCCAGTCAGATATTTGATCCACAGGCCCCAGACTTTTTCAAAAACCTTTATTTTGTCATTCAAGACTGCCGAGAGCCTTTCATTTATCATGAGTCAGGAGAGCTTACGCTTAAGTTGGTCAAATGGGATGGCAGCTGACTTCCAATTTCTGGCTATAGTGATTCTGGCAGAAATAAATATAAAAGTGAGAAGCCTTCTCTGGTGTTTCGAGCCCTCATCAACTTTTAACCCCAACAGGGCATGCTTAGGAGATTTAATGAGATTGATTTGGGTAAGAGTAAAAATAAAGTTGTAAACCCTTGTCCAAAATCGTCGCAACTTGGGGCATTGCCACAATATATGGTATGTGGTTCCATCCTGCCCACAGCCTCGAAAGCACTTTGGAGAAGCTCCCAGAACATATGTAGCCAGTCTGGTCGGCACCATGTACCATGTTAAAAAGACCTTATAGTTTGCTTCTATAATAGAGGTGTTAATAAGTGATTTGGAAGCTGCTTGGGCGATTCATTGCCACTCCTCTAGTTCAAGGTTTTCTTGGAGTTCTTGCTCCAATTTGACCATGTAATCTTGTTTGACTGAGGTATGCATTAAGATAGTATACAATTCTGAAATAAGACCTTTAGTTTTATCATATTTGTGACACAGATATTCCATGGGCGACATAGTCATCAGATCGCTATTGCGAGATAGGGTGCATAGATAGTATTTAAATTGAATATACCAATATTGCTCGGAATCTGGCATCTGATATTTATCTATTAGGGTCTGTTTAGTTAACATTCCCTTGTGATCACAAATGTCTGCAATGCGTAAGAGATGGACATGAGTGTGATTCTAAATGCATCCACAATGAGTGTGGCTGAGATTAATGGAACCTGATAAGCTGGGACAGTTGAGTGGCATAGAAATATTTGAACAGGTCGGGGACTCCAAGATCACCCTTTATTTTTGGGGTGTATAATGTGCATCTATTCACCCTAGGCCTCTTGTCACCCCAGAGAAACTGAAAGAGCTTTTTTTGAAAAATGAATAAATCAGTTCTAACCAAAGCAATTGGCAAAGTGCAAAAAAGGTACAAAATCCGGGGGAGAATATTCATTTTTATAGAGTGTAGTCTGCCAAACCATGATGGGGGTGGATCTGCCAGTTAAGCAAGTATGCCGTTAAGCGTTTGAAGAGTGTAGGGTAACTTTGGGAATACAGGGCATGTATGGAGGGAGTGAGACATATACCTAGATAGAGGAGAGCTACAGGTTCCCAAACAAACTTATATGATAGTTGGAGGGCTTTCATTATCCGATACGGTAGGGAGATATTTAGTGCTCCAGATTTTGCTTGATTAATTGAGAGGTCCGAGAGCCGTGACAAGGTCTGTTATATGCCATAGAGATTGGGAAGGGTGGTGATGGGAATGGAGACCATCATTAGGATATCGTCGGCAAAAAGTGCACATTTATGTTCTCTGTCCCCACATTCTATCCCCTTTATGTCTGGGCACTCATGAATTTTGATAGCTAACGGTTCTATAGCCAGTACAAACAATAAAGGTGACATTGGGCAGCCCTGGTGAGTCCCCCTTTGAATTGGAAAGGAATTGGACGAGTAGCCTTTAATCATTAAAGATGCTGTAGGGGAACTGTATCAAACTTTAAGGCTCGATTCACATCTATGCATGTTGCCTTTGAGCGTTTTTGCAGTGCTTTTTGCGGTGCTTGCCGCGTTTTTACCGCGGTTTTGCAGGTTTTTTTACATTGTGGTTGCTTAGCTATATACAGTGTAAAAAAAAATAAAAAAATAAAAAAAAAACGCACTTGCGTTTTGGATGCGGGTCCATTGACTTCTATTACATGCAAAACGCTGCATTTTGCATGAAAAAAAGTCCCCAACCCTTTCCAAAAACGCAGAGGCACAAAAATGCATCGATGTGAACATGTTCCATAGGAACCCATGTTAAAAAATGTCCCTGCATTTCTGCAAAATGCATCAAAAAACGCATTAGTGTGAATCAAGCCTTAGAGTCAACAAGAACTTTGGACTAAATCTGTACCTAGATAAGACATAGAAGAGGTAGTCCAATGATAGGGAGTCAAAGGCCTTCCAAATATCTAGGGAAAACAGCATGCCACGTCTAGGCCCCTTGCTATCCCAATCTGAGCGGAAGGCTGAAATTTGGACGCCTGGTGGCCAGGAATGAATCCTGCTTGATTGGGATGTATATAACGTGCAAGAAAAGAATTCAGTCTACAGGTCAATATTTTGGACATTATTTTTAGATCCACATTTGTCAAGGATATTGGGCGATAATTAGAGCAATCTCCATGGTCCCTACCCGATTTCGGTATGACGAGTATATACGCCATATTTTCATGAGCTAGGATGCAATTACCCCTACGGATGTCATTGAAATAGGTGCATAAGGGAGGGATAATAATCTCTTGATATTTCTGATAATATTGTCCCAAAAATCCATCTGGGCCTGGAGACTTAGATGGGTGTAGGAATTTTTTAGCCAATCTTAATTTCTAGGCTCGGAAAATTATCCTTCCATAAGCTCGGTGTGGGCTTGCTGAAGCTGCGGAAGAGGGATATTTTGAAAGAATTCATCCGCTTTTTCTTTTGAGAATTGGGCGATATAGTGTAGAGAAAGAATCTTGAAATTCTCGTACTATCAATTGTGGGTTCTGGGTCGGTTGTCCATTATGCAATTTCAGTCTGGGTAATGCCGGAGAGTATTTCCGGGGTACTCATTTCCTGGCTAACAGGGTAGTAGGTTTATCACCCATAGTGTAGTATTTATGTTTTGACCAGCGAATGGATTTTTCTGCTTGAGTGGTGAGAGTCAAATTTATAGTCAATCTAGCCAATTCGAGTCAATTTTGTGTCTGATATTGATCAAAGGAGCCACTCTCTGTTCGTCTAGGAAGTTTTGTAACTCTATTTCCTGCTGTTTGATGGTGCTGTCATGATTACATTTAGATCTAGCAGCCAACTGAATAAGCTTCCTCCGAATGGCAGCCTTATGGGCAGCCCAATTTATGGCTGGAGATGTATCCAAAAATAAATTATCCAGAAAAAATTTGCGTAATTCAGTTTCTATTTCTGAGTACAAGGTGGGATCATTTAGCATGGATGCACTGAGGCGCCATGGAGAGGGACAGGGCTTCATCTATAGATTAGAGAGCAACATTTTAATAGGGGAATAATCGGACCATGGAACAGTCAGGATTTTGGTCAATATCATGTATGGTAATAGTGCTGTGTAAGTGAATATGTGATCTATGCATGAATATGTTTTTATGCACATGAGAAAAATGAGTGAAGACCCTAGTGGAGGGATTGTCTTCCCACCAAGCGTCAACCAGACCATAAAGATGTAGTAGACAAGCTATCTTATTGCTACTCTTGGGTACTTGTTTGAGGACTGCCCTAACAGGATCGGATCTGTCTAGAGTACGGTCAAGTGGGATGTTACTATCTCCCCCCAGAATCACCTGTCCTTGGACCTTGGGCATTAAGACCTTGAGCATAATGGCAAAGAATTCAACTTGTCAACTTGTTTTTTCTATGTACACAAAAGGCCTATTTCTCTCAAATATTGTTCACAAATCTGTCGAAATCTGTGTTAGTGAGCACTTCTCCTTTGCCGAGATAATCCCTCTACCTCACAGGTGTGGCATATCCAGATGCTGATTAGACAGCATGAATATTGCACAAGTGTGCCTAAGGCTGGATTCACACCTATGCATTTTAAGTGCTTTTTGCATTTTGCAGATTTGCACTACAGTCCATTTAACATGGTTTCCTATGGAACATGTTCTGTAGTGCAAATCTGCAAAAAAAAGCACTAAAAATGCATAGATGTGAATCGAGCCTTAGGCTGGCCACAATAAAAGTGCAGTTTTATCACACAGCACAATGCCACAAATGTTGCAAGTTTTGAGGGAGCGTGTAATTGGCATGCTGACTGCAGGAATGTCCACCAGAGCTGTTGCCCTTGAGTTGAATGTTCATTTCTCTACCATAAGCTGTCTCCAAAGGTGTTTCAGAAAATTTGGCAGTACATCCAACCGGCCTCACAACTGCAGACCACATGAATGAATGAATGAGTGACTTGTATAGCGCTACCTATGCAAACCAAATTGCCTCAGGGTGCTTTTTGCCACTGGTGTCCATCTGCGGTATAGTGTGGTCATTTACCCCGTAGGGTCCCAATGCGCTTACATACACATACTAGGGACAATTTTTTTTTTTTTTTAGACAGGATCTAATTAACCTACCAGCATGTCTTTGGAGTGTGGGAGGAAACCCACGCAGGCACAGGGAGAACATGCAAACTCCAGGCAGATGGTGTCGTGGTCAGGATTTGAACCAGCGACCCTATTGCTGCTAGGTGAAAGTGATAACCACTACACCACTGTGCTGCCCCACATGTAACCACACCAGCCCAGAACCTCCACATCCAGCATCATCACCTACAAGATTGTCTGAGAGCAGCCACCCGGACAGCTGCTGCAACAATCGGATTGCATAACCAAAGAATTTCAGCACAACCTGTCAGAACCCATCTCAGGGAAGCTCATCTGCATGCTTGTCATCCTCATCGGGGTCTTGACCTGACTGCAGTTCATCGTCGTAACAGATTTGAGTGGGCAAATGCTCACATTCGATGGTGTCCGGCACTTTGGAGAGGTGTTCTGCTCATGATAAATAGGGGCAAACACAAAAGTGTTTTATAATTTTACTCAGTGTACTTTTGAGCAAGATCTTGTAGATTAGAGGCAACCCACTGTCTATGTTAGTAATTAATCAGCAACAGTCAGATATTAACCAGATGTAGTGAAAATCCTGGTTGTATAATAACTTTATCAGCTTCATTGTGTTTTTCCACCTTAATGCATCCTATGCATTAAGGTGAAAAAACTTCTGACAGTGACCGGCCCCCTAGCCCCCCCCCCCCCATTTTACTCACCTGCCTCCCTTCCTTCCCTTGGCAGAGACACGCTCTACCTCTCTGCCTGGGGTTCTCAGTTCTTGATCAGATAGTTTGATAGCAGCGCAGCCATTGGCTTCCGCTGCTGTCAATCATATCCAATGACCCGGGCGCTGGGAGGTGGGGCCGTGTCCTACATTCTGCGTCTATGGACGCAAATGCTGGACTCGGGAGCACGCCCGCAAGGTAATCCCCTGGGAGAGTGCTTTTTCCTAGAGAGTTATACGATCCAGGGAGGAGCTGATAGCGTCGCCGGGGGACCCCAGAAGAGGATTATCGGGGCCACTCTGTGCAAAAAGAACTGCACAGTGGAGGTAAGTATGACATGTTTGTTATTTTTAAAAAAAAAAAACGAAAAAAACAAAGCTTTACAATCACTTTCATTTCTTCCCTATCTCTAGAAGTTATCTTGAGGTTATTCATAAATATGCCCTTCTCTACGTTATAAAAAAAATAAGAAAAACATAAGTGGCTTTTGAGTGAGCTATGACAGATTCCACGGCAATCACCACTTAACTGCTACAAATATACAGAGACGTGCACAATAAAATTTAACATGGGGCCAGTCTATAAACAATCAAGTATCTTCATATTCCTAACAAGCAGTGAACTTTAAAACAAGCCATAAAGGGACCCTGTTGCCAGACTATTAATTTTAACAAATCTTTTATAAGATTATATGTGCATTTAACATATTGTATGCATGTTAATTAACTGTGTGCATGCATCCAAAAGCTGCTGATGGGTTTGGATGTAATGCCAGCAGTCCCAAAAGACTCACATCTGTCAATCAAGTGACAATCTATACTATCCCCCTTCACGTCTCCCCCAGCAACTACATAAAAGGTTATATAGAGAGTAGGGGTATAGGAGGGAACTGTGCCAGGAAGTGGAATAGTCAATTGTTCTAGCAAGTTCAAAGCACATTGCAAGTGGATTTAAAACTGTTTATGGAAAAGAAAAACATTGTAAATAAGCTTTTAAAGTTCTTTGATTTTCTGTGTTTTACCTGCAATTGTGTAGGCTGGTAACAGGGTATTTTTAATGACCCCTGAAGCTACAGGCAGAACTCAAACTGGTAAACCATCAAGTCTTCAGGTTCTCCCACAGCAGTGTGCAGCCTTTTCTGGAGATCAAAGTGATCCAGACAGTGCTGCAGTTGCTACGAAAGGACTTTAATGAATGCCCTCCTGGCATGGGGAAATTTACAGAAAATTTACAGTGGGCTTAGAAAGGGAATATAAACCTCCACTAAGACCATGGCTGCTGGAAACAGTCAAGTCACAATAAGTATATATGCACAAATGTTCTTTACTTTAAATGTTCTTAAACCTCCTACAATGTTGAATGTATCTCCTCTGATGCACGAATACACTGCAAATTACAGCTATAGCCCTGTACACATAGGCCGAATGTCGATCGGTATTGGCTGGTTCAATAGAAGTCGGCCAACATTTGGGCCATGTGTACTGCAGCCGGGGGAAGACTGAAAAAGGTCTGCCGATCGGCTCCCGATCACAGTGACTAGAGTGTTCTGACAGGGGGGGCGCCCCTCTGTCAGAACACAAAAGAACAGCAGGGGAGACCACTGCACTAACTTTGGATTGTTAGTACAGTGGCTCCTCCTGAGCTGTCAGGTTTTTTCCATTCAGCCTGCTGGGTTGAACAAAAAATAAATAAATAGCAGTGTGTACTTAAGTCTTTAAGTGATTATGAAGTTGACTATGGGAGGAGACTGGAGCACCCAGTGGATGCCCTTGCAGGGACAACATGCATCATGCAGATCATGCTCTGGTAGCATCTAAAGCCTGGATCATGATAAAACCAAATAGACACTGAACCAATAAGTGACCCAGTTAATAACAATTAACACAAACATGCAACTACCTGGAACATGGAACATATGACCCGTTAATGGTTCCTAATTCAAAATCAGGAAATTTATTTTTAAATTCAGTATCTTTAATTTTTTTTTTTTATATTATCCTTATTTATAAGATGGAGCAATTACAATTACCAAATGACATTGATAATTCTGAAGTTTCAATCTTTACAAGAGCTTTTGTTTTACGCTTTACAAAAGAACACACAGAGAGTAAATGTTATAGATAAATAATATATATAGATAAATAATTCCAGTGTCTTTACCAAAAAAGAGCAATTACAAGCCCAAGTGACACTTGAAGGAGGAAACTTCAGAAGCCAAAATGGCTAAAGAGAAAATAATAAACAAAACCTGCAAAATATCTGTATTTAATTCAATGAGGAATGACCTCATTGGTGCTACTCCTCCACTGTCCAATGGGACAGTGGCGGATGTCCTTGACCAAGCTACACTGTTGAGGTTGGAGAGTAAAGATCTGGTTGTACTGTCTGACAGTTGTACATGAATCACAAGGTTGGCTGAACATAATTACATATCTTTTAGTAAGTTTTACGATCTAGCATAGAAAATTAGGAAACGTAGTTGCAATATTAAAAAGTAGCATGCATTTTAGAGTGGATACATGTGTTGAAAAGCAATTTCCTAAAACAAATTATTTAAATTGGGGAGCCCTGTTCTAGTGTCAACTGTCTAAGAGGGAATTCCCAATAATTTGGAGGTATTGTCTGTCACTTTCTGCTGTGTATTTAGAATTGGATGTAAAGGGATAACACCCAATGGAACACATGCAAAAGAAAAACACTGACAGGGATTATATATCACCATTTTATACTCTATCTTGCAAAAATAAAGTTTTTCCCTAATATACAGTATCGTTCAAGCCATGTCCATCTGTTGTTAAATAATGCTGTTTGTACATGCTAAAGAGGTCCATAAAAAAATGATTGAGTGGTTGGGTGGCTAATTTGTGCCAATTTAAAGCATGAGATAACCTTTTACTAGTAAATTCAGTCGTTTGAAGTGGTCATTTAATAACGACCATATACACAGACGAGATTAGTTATGCATCTATAACTATTAATCTAATATTCGGTCACCAGCAGAAGTCAAATATGATCATCATCTTAGGTCTAAATGAATAAATTAACTATGATGATTGTCTCATGCATGGGCAGATAAATGAATACTTTGCTGCTTCACAAAATCCAAGATTTTATTTGAATTATGACACACCTTTATCTTACTATTATAGGTCTAAATCTTAGGTCTAAATGAATAAATTAACTATGATGATTGTCTCATGCATGGGCAGATAAATGAATACTTTGCTGCTTCACAAAATCCAAGATTTTATTTGAATTATGACACACCTTTATCTTACTATTATAAAATTTGACAGGTGGAAACAAGAATTTACTCTTGTCAAAATGTATTTTTCTGTGTCTTAGACACTACAGCTATCAGAATAGTGAGAGCATCCACAAGTGAAAATTCTAGAAGGGATGGAGGACATTTGATACTGTATGCTTACAGCTACCACACCTTGCACTGTAAATGAACACCTTCGTCCTACACCTTTCATTAGCACTATCAATTGAAACCTTGAAAATTATTCACACACTTCAAGGGATCAGATCAAAAAGACTTCCAAAAGCAGCATTATCTTGATGAATGAAAAATTCCATGGAATTCTCCAGTTGGATACAAGAAGGAACTTATTTATGGAGAAACATTATACCGGAAGGTTGAGAAGTGATCATGTAATTAGTAACTTATTATAGCTGGTTTTAATATGCTTGCAGTTTAGTATAAGCTCTTCTCATCCATTCTACAGATTGAAGTAAAGTGTTTTCCTTGAAATAATTTTCTTGCCTTGTTTTTAGCATGAACATGACCATACTTTTAGGGGTGTGTTTTTCCATAAACCTGAACAAATTAATAATTCCAAGCTCTAAAATATTTAGAGTATTAAAGTCATAGTTGTGTGTTGTGTTTTGTGATTACCTCCTCTACCTATACATTTAATTTAGACATTTGTGGGGAATTACTGAAAGTGGTGCACACAGAATCTGGTGCAACTGTGGATAGTAACCAATCAGCTTCTAACCTTGTTCAATTAAGCTTTGACAATAAAATATGGAAGCTGATTGGTTACTATACACAGTTGCATCTGATTCTGTGTGCACCACTTTTAGTAACTCTTCCCCCTAAGGCTGGATTCACACATATGCATTTTTAGTGCTTTTTGCATTTTGCAGATTTGCACTACAGATCGTGTTCCATAGGAGACAATGTTAAATGGACTGTAGTGCAAATCTGCAAAATGAAAAAAGTGCTAAAAATGCATAGGTGTGAATCCAGCCTAAAGCCTAGTACACACAATGAGATTATCGGACGAATGATCGTCATTTTTTTTTTTTTTTTTGGATGCTAATCTCCATATTGAAAACGAATAAAGTACAAAAATTCTCGTATGACAGAATAAAAATTTGGAAGAGATGTAATGTGTTGAAGTATATTTGTATTGTTTTTTTCAAACGAAAACTGTACCGATTTAATGAAAATCCTAGGATCTGGTATCGTCCGGAATTTTTTTTAGTGTTTGTTCCTTTAGAAAATTTCGGAAGACAGCTGTGTACTAACGATCAGATTATCGTACGATCGATTAAAAAGCAGCACTTTTTGTACGATATTCTAATCGTTTGTACGGGTGGTTCTTCTATATCATGCATCTACACTAATTCTGTGCTGTAAAATGTCATTCAATGATAATCACATGAGGATAATTGGTGCATTGGTGCATGTTTGCATGTCGATCTGTCTATTTTGAGGAAAGCCATTACAGTCCGGAATCAAATTGTGATTCACAATTTCCTGCAGACTGGACAAATCTGCAATCTCAAGCAAAAAAAAACATTGCAACTTTTCTGTTTAAAAATCCAATTGCTCATCACTTAATAAATAAATAATACATATCAGGTAACTATCATTCAAAGGGCAGATGAAATAGCACTATTATTTTTAACTAGAGCCCTTACTTTAAAAAAGAAAAAAAAAAAAGTCTTATAGTGAAGACTTTATTCATTTAAATCCAGAGTTGATAGCCACCGGCACACTTTGGAAAGTGATATATTTTGAAAAAAGGACAGAATTCACTGAAAGCATTATACTGTGTCATTTACATCAGTGCTTCACAATGCAGCATGTGGTTTAAAACATGTCATCTAACTGTTTTTAGAAGCGATTCATAATAGCCTCTTTATCCAAGGAAATAACATGGTTAAGCCGAGATACTTGCCCTGCCAAGCATGCACATTTCACAAATTAACATTCTACATGTAACGTAATTATGAAGAGCATAATGTACTATTTGTTCAGCTCTTGTGAATAAAACTACATTTTGGGTAAGTGTATTTTTAAAAAATTCAATAAACTAGAGGCATAAAAATTATTATTATATGGTTTTCTACAAATGTTCGCAGAATCTTCACTTCTATACCTAACAGGAGGCACAGAAAAAAAAAAAAGATTTATTGTACACAGTGCTAGTCTGACACATAACACTTTGAGACTTTGCATTCTAAAAGATATAACATAGTCAAAAATGTCAGCAGGCCTACATTCCATTAGTATCTGGCAAAGTCTAAAGTACACAAGTTCAACAGTCACTTTGTAGGGAAATGTTTTATCAGTGTACAAGTGTTTGTGAATATTGCTTGCTACTTACAGATGGGGAAACTGGAAAAAACATGTCACCCTCACCCAAGATCTGAATTTAACACACAGCATTCCCTAACATTTACTCAGTATTTTGTTTTCGAGGAGTAGAAAAAAAAAAAAAGAAAAGAAGAAAAAAAATCTTGTGTTCTGCTATCTACTTGGCCCACGTACAAGTGAAAGCATTCCAAAACAGATGGATAGTGCAGAGAAAATGTTTTCTAAACAGTTGTTTCTTCTTAACGTATCACTCACACTATGTTAACAGCACCAAGAATGTTAACTTTTCCATGCCTGAAAAAAAAGTACAAACTTATCTGTTCACAAAATTTGGCTGCATGGCAAAATAACACATGCTGCATATGTCTCAACTTCTGACAGGCTTAGATAAACTCACAAGGGTGTAGGGTTGTTTACTCCCTTCTCATACATTATAATAATAAACTTCTGAACAGCCACGTAACAATGTACTGAAAAGCAATGATAAAACTGGTATTATACTTAAAATCTAGAAGAAAATCTGAAAAACTAAAAGAAATCTGAAAACTGTCATGCAAAAAAAAATAAAAAAACAAAAAATAGCATAAGTACTAGTGTAATTGATTCTTACCTTGGTGTATTTAATTTCCAAGTTGCTGAGTGGAGCAGGCAGTCCACTTATCCCATCAGATTTTTGCTTATTGCCGGATGACATTTTGAGGCTATTTACTGAAACACAGGTGGAATAAAGTATAGTGTTAGTCAGGCTCAGTGAGTTTGTCCTGACTGAAGACTAGCTTCCCCTTTGTCTTTTATTTAAGATTGGACACAAGTTTATTTGCATACAAAGAGATGATTGGACAGATCCATCCATAGTCAGGAAATAGAACACTATTCCAAGTAGTACCTCCCCTAAAATGCTTTTGCTCTGATTTAAGATTTTCTTCTTTTTTTTTCTTGTTCTGTTTATGTTTTCTATGTTTATTTTTGTCTGTTCTCTTTATGTATTATTTTTTCTATTTATCTATTTATCTATCTATCTATCTATCTATCTATCTATCTATCTATCTATGTTCCTATTCAAATAGGTTGTTTAATTAAAAGCTCATTATTTTATATTAAAAAAAAAATACATTTTAAAAATAGCGCAACAAGCTTTTGAAATACATCAAAACAAATAACTAATTATTAATGATACTTTCTCACCCTGTTTGGGGGTGAATAATTTGTAATATTAATAATTTAAATTATTTTAAATAATTCTCATTAAGATCATGTTAGACAGGTGTATTTTTCTTAATATAAAAAAAGCAGGAGTATACCTCTTTCTGAGGTTGAATACAAATGGCAGGTCAATCTATATATCAATATATATGTCAATCTATACCTATAAAAAAAGTATTAGTAAAAGTGATGAGCTTAAAGCGGAGCTCCGGTTATTTTTGTGTTTATTGTGTTGTGTTTATTACACATTATTAAAGGGCTCTTGGCACCGGTGCCTCCCAGCCCTTTAGCTGGGTTCACACTATGTGCGGCGTGGGGCACAGCACGGGGTCCGTTGCGTCCCTGTTCACTGTTTCAGGTCCGAATTAGGTCTGAATTTTCGCCTAAATGTGGACCTGAAACTGAGCCAAAGACGCATAGGACCCTTCTGCTGTGTGCTCCGCGGCCACCCCGGAGATGTGTGGACAGGCTCCATTGAGAGCCGGTTACACTCTCCTGTCATGCAAATTGGATGCAGGGAAACCCACATCCAATTTGCATAAGTGTGAACCCAGCCTAAAGGGGTTTAGGATGTTGGGAGGTGGGGCGTGGTTTATTAACAAGTGATTACCGTGAAACGGCGGTCACATGATCGGAATGCTCCCAATCGCAAGTAGCGATCGTGAGCTTTCCATTAGTCATCTGTAATTGTGCTGTGAGTGCGTGCTCTTAGCACAGGTGTATTTACACCAATTCACGCAAATATGCGGCCACTCTGCGCCAAGGCCCACCCGCAGACGAGGCAAAAATTGAATGGCATGTCACATGGCATGTCACATTCGCTGGGCACAACTCATTCCAGTGAATGGGACCATGCTGCAACCGTTCTACAAACCTGTGCAATGCACGCAGTTGCAGTGCTGGTGTTTAGCATTTTTAGGGTTTAAGCAGAAAATGTGATATCTTGCCTCCTCGCTGCCTGTCAAACATCTCTGAACAGCAATCCACAGCAGATTGCTTTTTTCAGAGAGGTAGCAAGGGCTATCACCCATATGAGCAAGTCCTTAGAGAGATGTCAGGAAGAAGCTTTCAGCTGCAGATGTTCTTTTATATTTAGTCTAGGTTCACGCTATGAATCGCATATGAATCACACGACATTCCTGTACAATTCACATGCAATTCAGTGCAGTGCAATTTGAGCCTATTCATTTTGAATGGGCTCAAGTTGCATCAGATCGCACCAAATTCGCGCATGCAGCAATTTTGGGAATTCACCGCAGCCAGTTTATATGATTGTTTTGTACCATGTGATCCAGAGCAGCTAAATGCACTGCATTTGTGACCTGTGTTTGGGGTGTCATTAAGATTGCACTGACACCAGCTGCAGATTGCAAGGGCAGTGCGATTTGAATGTGGTGCGGGAAACGCACACGGATCACGGATTTCCAGCACCACATTCTAGTGTAAACAGAGGCTTAAAGGATTCCTCCACAAAGCAAAAGCAGTAACCCATAGCAACAGATCCTAAATAGTCTTTTAATTTTCTTAAGGCTCAAACTAATGTTTTTCGACACGTGATGTACCCATACTAATGACAATAGATGTACAAATGTATAGTTTGGTGGAAGTGTGCCCCTGTCTATTTTAGCAAAAAACTAAAATGTGTGGATTTCTGAACAATCCCCTTTGTGAATAAAAACAAAAAAAAGCTTACCAATATATATTTTATATTTGTTTTAAAATGTCCTTAAAACTTTGATAGTTTCTATAAGACCCCTTTCATACTGGGGCCGTCCGAGCATTAGTGCTAAAGCGGCGCTCATTTTAAAGGTGCTTTAGCGCTGTTTAAGCAGCGCTTTTCAGCCACTAGTGGAGCGCTTTTAACCCCCGTTAGTGACCAAAGAAGGGGTTAAAAGCACCCGTGTTGTGGCACTACCGAAGCGCTTTTCAGGTGCTTTGGAAATGCTGCCCATTCATTTCAATGGGCAGCAGCATTTTGGGAGCGCTGTATACAGGCGCTATTTCTAGCGCTAAAACTCCTGAAAACTGCCTCAGTGTAAAAGAGGTCTTAAAGTATATAAATACCCTTTGAATCTGTCAGAATTACTCTTTAGGGCAGATGTAATATATGGTTGTAATATTGTGCTTTAATCATGAAAAGTAGAATTGGTTGCTATGCTTTAACACACTTCATAGGGAAGGGTTAGATCCCCTGTACAATTTTTTATGTTTTTCAAAGTTTGTTAAAAAGCTTTTCCCTTACTTCCTGTTCTGGGGACAACATTCTACCAAACAGAAAGTGAAGGAAAATCTTCACCAGGGAAATAGACAACAGTTAAAAGCTGGCAGAGGTTCTCACATTCCCTTATCCAATATGAAATATATATATTTAAATAGCAATAGTGCACCTCCACCTTCCTTCTGCCGCTTATCTAAGGATTGGGGTGGTGCATGTCTCAAGGCAGTCCTAAATGGGTGGGCTAAAACCCTCTCGGTCCACCCTCAGTGTGCACCAATGCCTGACCCCCGTGGCTACAGGAGAATGGTAAATATGACAGTGTGCTGTGATTGGAAGCAGTACATGTGTTTAAGGGGGTTGGAGGCCTTGAATGGAGAATTGAACAAGACATGTGCTGAGAGGAAAGTGGGGGGGGGGGGGGATTGAAAGCATAGATGTTCTGGATTGGGGGTGGGGTCATTGGAGACATAGGTAAAATGGATTGGGGGGTAGAATTGGAGGCATAGGTATGAATCATACTTATGCCTGACATTCCACCCCCCCACCTATTACACCTATGATCCCAATTCCACTGCATTGATGGGCAAAGGGGAGGCTGCATTGATGGGCACTGATGAGGCTGCATTGATGGGCACTGATGAGGCTGCATTGATGGGCACTAATGAGGCTGCACTGATGGGCACTAATGAGGCTGCACTGATGGACACTCATGAGGCTGCATTGATGGGCATGGATGAGGCTACATTGATGGGCACAGATGAGGCTGCATTGATGTGCACTGGGGAGGCTGTATTGATGGGCACTGGCGAGGCTGCATTGATGGGCAGTGGTGAAGCTGCATTGATAGGCACTGATGAGGCTGCACTGATGCGCACTGGTGAGGCTGCATTTATGGGCACTGATCAGGCTGCATTGATGGGCACTGGTGAGGCTGCATTGATGGGCACTGATCAGGCTGCATTGATGGGCACTGGTGATGCTGCATTGATGGGCACTAATCAGGCTGCATTGATGTTGACTGATGAGGCTGCATTAATGGCTGCATTGATGGGCACTGATGAGATGGCACTAATGGGCACTGATAATCTGCACTGATAGGATGCATTGATGGTCACTGATAGGCTGCATTGATGGGTACAGCTGAGGCTGCACTGATGGGCACTGATCCTGTTGTTGTTTATATTTATTTTTATTAAGCTAATTCTGCATTTAACAGTGTCATTTCATGAGATACATTTATGAGGGTGTGTTTAGGGGGAGGGGTAGGGTAGGGGTTTGGTGGTGAGTAACTCTCATAGTCTGTGTTGCCCTGTCTTTGGAATCTTCCTTACCCACCCTATCCAAAATGTAAAAAAAAAATCTTAATTCAAATGTATCAAATTTTTTTTTTTTTTTTTTATCTTAACATTTTTATTAAAGTGTTACTAAACCCAGGACCCTGCATTCACAATATCTGGTCCCCCACAGTACACAGAATATGGAAATCCAATTATTTTAGTAAATATAAATTGCTAAATACTTTTTCTCATCAGCAGTATGACTTCTATCAGTGTCTGGTTAAAACTTGTAGGAGAAGTTTTCGTTCTACTCTGACTGTCCTATGAGGCTGCTGGACCCCTGACCCTCTGTATGGACAGTGCTGATTGGCCCTGTGCACCATCTCAAGAAAAAAAAAATCTCTAGCAATACACACCAAACTGAGCATATGCAAAATTACTTCAAAGGCTCTGTACTATCAGGATGTGGATTGGGGACTGTGGAAGAAAGGAGGATCAGGGAAGACAGGATCAAACAGCCTTTTTACACAATGCAGAGAATTAACCCTTTAGGTACCACAGTGAGTATAACAAGCATGCTTTACTGCATATAGAGACTGATTTTACTGATGTGGGGTTAGTAACACTTTAAAACAATACCTAGTGATCCTGCAATGTTCAGGCACTCTGTGTTATATAATGAAAACACTGTCCCCACCCACTGGTTGTGCTATTGCATTGTCACCCAGTCACATAGGCTTCTGATGGAGACTACATGTGGACATATCAACTCACATTGCACAGGCATGCTCCACTGTTGTCACCATCAAGAAACCTGCTCTGAGAAATGCTGTATTCCATCTCTGGAGTGCATGCGTATAGATAAGAAGTCACTGCAAAGAGGCTGCAGGAGGATAGCAGCACTAAGAATCAATAAGGAATGAAAAACGGGGAAACAGAATGTTAAAAAAAAAAAAAGTTGCAATTGTTTGTTTATGATAGCAAAGCAAAGTAAATTGGTAAAGTCATTTAGTTTGGTTTACATCTACGTTGATCAAACTTACAAACTAACATGTAAGATGATTGGGCTGATGTACTCAAGGAGTAGAGAATCTTAAAATAATAAATAGTGTAACTATTAACTCTACTTATCCAGTTATGTGCAGATGAAATAAAGGATTTTGCTTTCCATATGCTTGGATAATGGAAGTGAACCTTCACACAATTCATTGTGCTAAGATTCTCAACACCTTTAGTAAATCAGGCTCATTATAATATTCACATTTTTATACACAATATACATAGTAATTGCTTGATAATATACCGTTATATCCATATGCTTGGATAATGGAAGTGAACCTTCATACAATTCATTGTGCTAAGATTCTCAACACCTTTAGTAAATAAGGCTTATTATAATATTCTAATTTTTATACACAATATACATAGTAATTGCTCGATAATATACCGTTATATACATTTAGCACTTTCTTACTAATACAAAAAAAAAATCTTAATTAGAATAACTAAAAACTGATAAACATTAACACATGAAAAGATGAACAAAAATAGGGAGTCTTATTTTCTGTAGATAACCACTCTCTACCAATAACAACAGTAAACTTTACAATTATACAGTTTGTATTATATTGATAAATGTTTTGTTTTTCCACATGTTTTGGACACTGAGGACTCTCCCATCATAAAATCGGAAAGGCAAACTCTCCTGAAAAATCTAATTATAAACAGACTATGGAATTAGATCACATAATTCAACTTTACAAAGATGTTCGAAGAAAAACACTGGCATATAAATGGGTAATGAATCAGTCTATTGTGGAAACATGCTCTATTTGAAATAATCAGTATAATTGTACAGAACCGGCATGTTTTAGAACATAATGCCATATAATTTCAGTACCTCTGAGCATTAACTGAATTCAACAGAATGTTGACAAGTTATGTTTATCTGCCAGAAGAATGCAAGCAGTGACGCAGAAGTAAGTGTACAGGTTGCAAGCCCTTACAAAATCATAATCTGCATCCTACACTGTCCATTAGAGGAGGCTACGTAGCTGGTGGTCAAGTGCTTGAAGGGGTGGACAACTTGTACACATGGAACAGTGACGTGTACAAAAGTACTCAAGCTGGCTGGCTGCAACACATTATACCCAAAACTAAAACACTGCAAGCATAAAATAAAATACCATTAAAATATATATCAATCATAGACAGCATAAATCTATTTATGAGTATTTAAAATTGAGTATTCTGGTTTGTAGCGCTACAATGTCTACTATATTTTTGCACCATAAAATGAGATTAATATTAATCTGTTGTACAATCCCCTCTATTACTTCTCAGCAACTGCTGTCCAGTTGTTACTCCATGAGGAGAGCTCACTACTGTTTTCAATATGGTTCTGTGAGGTCCATCCAAGCGTTGGCTGTTTTTATGACTTTTTCTTTACCAACAATTAAAATTATCTTTAATTCTTTCATTCAGTTTTGGTCTGGCATTTTTTTTTTGTGTTTATTTTTAAATTTTTTATTGAAGCCAAGAACATTGTTGACTTATTTAACATATTTGGACAGTCAAACATTGGATCTTTATCCAAACAGTGACTTAAAGTGATTGTAAAGCTTCGTTTTTTTTTTTTAAATTAACAAACATATCATACTTATCTCCACTGTGCAGTTCGTTTTGCACTGAGTGGCCCCGATCATCGTCTTCTGTGGTCCCCCCGTGGTGCTATCAGCTCCTCCCTGCATTGTATAACCCCCTAGGAGAAGCGCTCTCCCTGGGAGTTACCTTGCAGGCGCACTCCTGAGTCCAGCATTTGCGTCCATAGATGCAGAATGTAGGACTCGGCCCCACCCCCGGCGCCCACGTCATTGGATTTGATTAACAGCAGCAGGATCCAATGGCTGCGCTGCTATCAATCTATCCAATCAAGAGCCGAGAACCCCGGGGAGAGAGGTATAGCGCATCTCTGCCAAGGGATCGAAGGGGGTCAGGTGAGTAAAATGGGGGGCTAGGGGGCCGGTCACTGTCAGAAGTTTTTAAACCTTAATGCATAGGATGCATTAAGGTGAAAAAACACGAAGGATACAACCCCTTTAAAGCAGCTGTAAACTGCTGCAGATTTTTTTTTTCCTTACCTGCAAGGCAAAGTTATACCTCTTAGCGCCACCCTTTGGGCCCCTTCTGCTAATTTCGTGTTAGTAGAAGTTTGGTGAGTGTTGATTCGCGCTTTTCTTTTTGCGTTTTTCATTTATCACTTTTCATTTCGTGCTTTTCGTCAACCAGATATGTTGAGGAATCGGAGGAGATAGCGTGTTATTTATTTATTTATTATTGGCCTTGGAGTTGTTGCTTTGACATTATTTTTTTGGTTGAATAATGATTTGATTTGGTAAATTTTCTATATTTTTGTATGCATAGAATGCCCTTTTTGGTTATTTTCTATTGGCAGATAGCATGTCTAATTTTTTTTTATTTTTTTAATGCACATTAAAAAAATTGTGGAGAATAATACTTGGCTATGTGTTTTACTTCAAATGACAGTTTGGGAGTAGGCAGTTACATTTAAAAAAATACAATGTAATATCGACAAGGGACACCAACATAGTTGTATCTTTGATCTTATAAACTATGGGATAATGGTGTTGTGGTAACTTGCACAAATTAAAAAAAAAAACATAATAATATTATTCTTGATATCACTAGAAAAAAAAGCCTTTGACAATTCATTGCAAAAACTCCATTGGTATCACCAGCAAAGGAGCTTCATTATTATCCCATTAAAGTCGAAGAGAATTGTGCGCTGCATTTAGAGATTTCATAATTTTCCACGTCACAAATGTTAATTCTCCTCTACAAATGCTAGTTTACAAGACCAACCGCTTCTGCTTCCGAGCATGTGTGTTTGTACTTTGGACTTTTGTGCGACGGACTTGTGATCAGAAACTCTGGCAACAAACATTTGTTGGCTGAAAATTTGAGAACCTGCTAGCCAACATTTGTTGGCGGAAAGTCCGACAACAAATGTCCGATGGAGCATAAACAACGGTCGGATTTACCACCAACAAGCTCACATCCAAGATTTCCCATCGGAAAATCCGACATCTATTAAAAATAAGACATGGTGCAAATCAAAGGCAGAATTTCAGGAGAAGCACCTCTTATCAACTATGAAGCATGGTGGTGGAAATGTTATGGTTTGGGTTGCCTTGCTGCTTCAGGATCTGGGAAGCCTGCAGTCAACAGTCAACTATGAATTCTAGATCATATTAAAGCGTGCTTGATGAAAATGTGAGGCAATCTGTTCAAAAAATTAAGTTGAACCAAACATGTATCTTTCAATTCAATATGAACTGAAGCACACTAGCAAATCCACTAAAGAATGGCTTAAAACAAAGAAATGTTATGGGCTGTCCCAGTCAAAACACTGATTTGAATCCCATTGAAATGGTATACTGGTATGCAAGAAGTCCATGCAAAAAAAACTCAGAGACATCTTGTAACTTAAGAATTTTAGATGAAGGAGTGCTCAAAAAAAATGACTGATTTGACATCAGAGACTGGTATGCATTTGTGCAAAACTCCTACAAGAAGTAATTTTTACTGAAGAGATCAATACCAGCTTCTGGGGCCAAGGATGTACCCACTTTTTTTTATAGTACACCAATAAATATATTGATATTTTTATTGAATAATTGAATAAAATGGCAAATTTTGCTTGTGTTCTTATTCAATTATATAAAATATCTGTAACACTGATGAAATTAAGCTCTAATGTTTGCCTGTTCAGAAATGTTGGAAAAGTCATCAATTTCTATGATACTTGATTTTTCACTTGACTGTATATGAAACATGAACACAGTGTTGTAGAAAATAAAACTAAAAAAGCAGAAATCTCTTCAGATTAAAACCATATTTACTTTTTAAATTAATTATCTCACTGCCAAAAAATCAACTGTTTATCCACTTCAAAACTGTACCCAAATAAATCATATTTAATTGTTTTAAGAAAACTTTTGGTTGTATTTAATCGCCACTGTGTTTTTATTTTCTATTTTTAGTTATATAAAGGCAAAAAGATCAAACATTTTGAAGAAAAAATAAAAGTTTATCGGGTTACAGTCAGGGCTATGTGCAGGCCAGTCAAGTTCCTCCACCCCAAACTTGCTCATCCAAAGTTGGGAGCATGAAATTGTCCAAAATGTCTTGGTATGCTGGCACCTTAAGTGTTCCCTTCACTGGAACTAAGGGGCCAAGCCCAGCCCCTGAAAAATAACCCCATACCCTAATCCCCCTTCCACCAATTTATTTGGACCAGTGCACAAATGAAGGTCCATAAAGACATGGATGAGCGAGTTTGGGGTTGAAGGAAATTTACTGGCCTGCACAGAGTCCTGAGCACAACCTGATAGAACACCTTTGGGATGAATTAGTGTGGAGACTGTTGCGAGCCAGGCCCTCTCGTCCACCTCAATGCCTAACCTCACAAATGCACTTCTGGAAGAATGGTCAAACATTCCCAAAGACACACTCCTAAACCTTGTGGACAGCCTTTCCAGAAGAGTTGAAGTTGTTATAGCTACAAAGGGTGGGCCAACTCAATATTGAACCCTACGGACTAAGAATGGGATGCCATTAAAGTTAATGTGCATGTAAAGGCAGGTGTCTCAATACTTTTGGTACTATAGTATATTTGACAATTGATTAATCCTGATGTACTGGCTGCCTATCTAATTTTTTGATGCCATAAAATGCAAAGATAGTGCAAATACCCCTGAAATTTACCCTTTTTGGAAAGTAGACAGTAAAAGGTATTTAGTAAAAGGCATAGTTGTCATTTTAACAAGCTATTTCTCACACACAGCATTAGCATACTTACAATTACACCCCAAAACACATTCTGCTATACCTCTCAACTGGCTGACAGCTGACAGGGTAGGATGAGCTAGTGGTTGCTAGGACTTAGCAAGCACTAGCCCATCCTATCTTCTGTAGTCCTAGCAACCACTAGCCCATTCTACCCTCTGCCAGCCAGTCAAGATGCCAGGTACGGCACTATTTCATTTGGTGGCTGGGTGCATCCTGTACTCCCACTGCAGCTAGTGGTGTGTCAGTGTACAGTGTGGGACTATTCAGTAGATTGCCTGTGAGAAAGCAGAAGAGCTTCAAAGCACGGCAGTGTCACAGAGGTCTGCGATGGTTGTTTTACATTTAGACGTGCCTGTCACAAGTTTCAAGTTTGTCTTTGTTCTTATTTCTTTGTTAAAGGATTATTGCACCAGAGCCAGTGCACACTCTTTTGTTTGTTATGCTTTACAGTTACTAGTTCTCATTGGTTCAGCGAGATTCAAGACTCAGTGATTATCCTATTAACTGTTTGAAGGCTGGATTCTCTATTGAACCTTAGTCATTGGACTCAATATTGCATATTAC
The DNA here is from genome assembly GCA_028564925.1 of Lithobates sylvaticus. NCBI lineage: Eukaryota > Metazoa > Chordata > Amphibia > Anura > Ranidae > Lithobates > Lithobates sylvaticus. The sequence goes on along the minus strand of CM053026.1, from coordinate 307,734,059 downwards.
CCTTGAAGCTAGCGCAATTACTATGTTTTGCTTTTACATTCTATCTTGTGCATTTTGTGTATCTCACAAATCAACCGAGTGTATCAAAACCAATGTACTGTAATGGTTGCTGCTATATGAGTATCACCTATAGTAGTTCCCATTCCTCTAATCCAAGCAAGCCTAGTCTACTGCTAACAATTTAAGGATATACAATAAACATAGAGATTCTATAGGAAGTACAGTGTCCCATTAATGGCAGAGTTATTCCTTTGATTTTACCTCATAGGGAAAATCCTGACGCTTCTTGAGCTCCCAGATCCTCTCAGCCTGACCTTCGTCAGGCTGAGTTTAAATATCCCTCCCCGTGGCGCCAAAAATGCGGTATGTGACGTCACGCCACGCTGACGTCACGCGGACGTTGTGCGGAAGCCCGCGAAAATCCAGACTGGCATGTCCACAGGGAGGGATATTTAAACTCAGCCAGACGAAGGTCAGGCTGAGAGGATCTGGGAGCTCGAGAAGCGTCAGGATATCCCCTATGAGGTCAAATCAAAGGAATAACTCTGCCATTAATGGGACACTGTACTTCCTATAGAATCTCTATGTTTATTGTATATCCTTAAATTGTTAGGATTTGGACCTCACCTCCACCACGCTGATTGGTCTGGTTGGCCTGTTGGTCCACATCTGGCTTTTGTGGAAACCAGTGAGAACCCTTTTCAGACCTTTCAAGGTAGGAATATAAAAAAGAAAAAATGGGGGGGCATTTTTATAGTAAAATCTAGTTTACTCCCATATTTGGACCATAAAATGTAATTCATACATTGAGGTTTTTTCCAATGTTATTTTGCTTCTAGATTACAGGCAGCTTCTGCTATGAAACTTACTGACAGATAGACGTGTGTTTTTCCTATAAACGCATACTCGAGCTCCCTGAATTATTTAGAGATTTACCCTGGCTGTAAGGTAGGTGCAATTCAGGATTTTTTCTCAAAGCCTGTGCTGAATTGCATTCCTGCTTTCAGTGTACCTAGTATAGTACATATTCACATGAATTTTTAACATCATTGCAGGTCTATTATATATATATATATATATACAAAGGAAAGGAATTTCAGAAATGTAATCCCTCTCTATGGGCACCTAGCAATATATGTAGTTCAACACTGGATGCTGACCCGATGAGGCCCCTTGGGAATCTTTCTTTACTGGAACGTGCTAACACTCATGTCCTCTATTTTTGGAGGTAGGAAGATGCATGTGTCTTATGGGTTCCAATGGGGAAATGTCTGCCAAATGTGTGAGATATATGGTCTTGTACTTGCATAAACTATAGTTGTACAGTATATCATACTATTTTTTTCATTATTTGTCTTTATACTGTATACATATCCAGAACGAATCATAATTTTGTCCTTTCAAATATATACTTTAGGTCCTTTTCCTGAAGAAGCCACACTGGCGAAACATGTCGAATAAATGGACGAGAACATTTTGTGCATTTAGCTGTAGTATATTTCTATTTGTTCATTAGAGGTTGTATGTATAGACCTTGAACCATAGTGAATATCATGTTATGCAAAAATTTGTTATTTTATGTTCTTTGTTTTTAATATCATGTCTTTTCTAAATAAATATATTTTTATAATACAAAAAATATTTCTCTAAATCTGTGTACCTTTGATAGTCCCGTATCTCCAAGCCTTTTCATAATCCACTCTGCTAATTTACAAGAAAAATATATATAAATATGTTTCTATTCAAATATATAACAATATCTTTGGGGGGGGGGGGGCGACTACTTTTTTTTAACCACTGTAATTGCTTACACAGTCGTGACTGTGTAAGCACTTATGCCCCATACACACGGTCAGACATTCCGACAACAAAATCCATATTTTTTTTTTTTCCGACGGATGTTGGCTCAAACTTGTCTTGCATACACACGGTCGCACAAAGTTGTCGGAATTTCCGATCGTCAAGAACGCGGTGACGTACACCGCGTACGACGGGACTATAAAAGGGAAGTTCAGTACCACGTGCGGCACCCTTTGGGCTCCTTCTGCTGATCTCGTGTTTATCGTGGGTTAGTAGAAGTTTGGTTAGAGACGATTCGCGCTTTTCAGACTTGTGCTTCAGATCGTTACTGCTCTTCAGTTTGTGCTTGTCGGTTTGTATCTGCTTATCAGTGCGTGTAGTCAGTTCACATTGTTTGTCATTGCGTGCTATTTATAGTACTGTCTTTGATTTTCAGTGCGTTATTGTCTGCTCGTTGCTGATTTGCAGTTCGTTCTTCCAGGCCTTGCTGTTTTTCAGTGCTTTCTGTTTAGTCCGTTCTGACCAGCCGACCGCTTTGAAGCCATGTTGCATGTACTTACTCATTGTAAAGTTCGTGCTGTGCAGAGGCTTGGAGTTGGGCTTTTAGCTTTGACCCAAGCCCACTCCATTAACAGGGCGAGGAGGAGTTCATGGAGCAAGAATTGGTTGCTCCAGCATGACCAATTCTCGCACATGCCTTTGCTTAATGAGATCCAAGAGAATACTCCTGATGATTTCAGGAATTATCTCAGGATGATGGACCCCGTTTTTCACCGTCTGCTGGCTTTGCTGTCCCCTTATATCAGCAGGCAGGAACCTGCATGCGGCAAGCCATCACTCCGGAGCAGAGGTTAGTCGGCACGTTGCGGTACTTAGCGATGGGGAGAAGCCTTCAGGACCTCAAGTTCTCGACAGGCATCTTCCCCCAGGCTCTGGAGATCATTATCCCAGAGACTTGTTCTGCCATAATTCAGGTCCTGCAGAAGGACTATATGAAGGTAAGTTTTCTCCTTTAACATCACATTATATGTATTTAATGTTTGCTAATGTATTGTATTTCTTTCATCATTCCCTAATTACCATGATTGGAATATGCTGTAATATGCTGTGCCCCTTTGTCCTCATGCATGCTGGAAGCTTTTAAAGTTCCTTTTTGGTCCTTCATGCATATTTGCCTTCACTAACCTCCCCCAGCATGCTCTCCTGGACCCATATATACCTATAGCCTAGTCATTTAACAATGTATTTTGTCAGCTCCGTAGTAGTGCTGTCCCCTAAACACCCCCTAAAATGTGTACAAATGTTATTTGTGTCCTTAAATTCATGCAGAGTGCCAGAGGCTTTTTTCTTGGTGGGCCAAATTCATTTGGAACCCCCCTCCCCCCAACCGCTAAGTCAGCTGATAGCAATCCTCTATCTGCTGACTTTCCCAACCCATACACACTATACCTACCTCTTTTGTGGCCAGATTTATGGATGAATTCACCAAAGCATGTAGTGCAAGGGCCTGCCTAAATACTTTCAAATGGTACTGTTTAAAGTTTGTTTCTCCTATTATTATCTTGATAGGTAATAGTAGAATGTTAAAATGTGCTTACATTTGTTCAGTGTGTTTTGTTTTTGTTGGTATTATGACACTTCTTACCTGTCCAGTGGGCTGCCAATAGTGTAAGTAAGGAGGGGCTGGCCAAAGTATCACACATTATTATGCATTCAGCACTCAATGAAGTGGAGAGGGTTACCTGTCCAAAACACCCCCCCTCCCTAAATTTTTGCAATGGGCCATCAGATGGGGTGAGGAAGCTGATAAGTGGACCTTATACTTTTGGCTTTAAATACTCATTTTAAAAAATGTTATACTTATGTTGTCCAAAAATGTTTGTGTCTAATCTGATTGCAATGTTGATGTGCAAAATTACTATTTTTTTTCTTGTTTGACTCCACAGTTTCCTTCAACGCCACAGGAATGGCAGACTGTGGCCTCCCACTTTGCCACCCGTTGGGACTTTCCCAATTGTGGAGGTGCAATTGATGGGAAACATGTCCGCATCATCCCACCCCCAACTCGGGGTCCTACTATTATAATTACAAGGGGTATAATAGTATCATGATGTTGGCGGTGGTGTCAGCTACTTACGAGTTCCTGTTTGTGGACGTGGGGAAAAATGTCTGGATGTCGGATGGTGGAGTGATCGCCCAGACGAAGTTCTACTGGTGTCTCCAGAGTGGCAGCTTGGGCTTGCCACCTCCAGAGGAGAATGTGAAAGGACTCCTCTTCGTCTTTGTCGCGGATGAAGCGTTTGCGCTGGGGGACCATCTTATGTGGCCATTCCCTATGAGGACCCTCACCCCGGACCAGAGGGTTTTTAATTACCGGCTGGCCAGAGCCAGAAGAGTGGCGGAGAACGCTTTCGGGATAATGGCCAGCCGGTTCCGCCTATTTTTGACACCGATCCACATGGCGGAATATAAACTGAACCATATAGTGCTTTTCTGCTGCATTTTGCACAATTTTTTAAAACAAAACTCATCAAACTATGTGGCCTCAGTTGGGCCTGAGGCAGACTTTCCTGAACTTGCCAACCTGACGGCCCTTGACACTGGCCATCCTGGCTTGCCCCCCCAAAGCGCTTGCGGGGTCAGAAACCAATACATGGAGTACTTTGCGGGTAGGGGGGCCAATGATATGCCAGACAATGTCTGAGAGACATTTTTTAAATAAATTTATCTTTGAAACTGCAATAATATTTGTTTTCATTTACTGCTTGGGTTTGTTTTAGGTGTCTCCTAGGTTTTTATTTAGACTATTTTTGGGCCTTTTTCTTCAACAGTGCAAACCAAATTTCTTAGCGAGATGAGGTGACAGTCTCTTCTTCAGATAATATTATTATGTTGTGTGTCTGCTACACACACCTTGGTTTTGTTGTTAATGTATGTAATGCATCATGCAGCACCATGACAGAAATGTGTGGAGTCATGAAAATGGCGTGATTGGGGAAAATTAAAAAGCACTGTGGGTGTTATTTACTAAAGGCAAATCCACTATGCAGTACAAGTGCACTGCCAAAGTGCACTTGAAACTGCACTTGGAGTGCAAAGTGGAGTAGCCTTTAGTAAATAACCCCCATTGACACTGAAAACAACAACTTTACTACAAATCCTGCTTTTTAACATTGAAAAAGGAAGCCACATATTGTTGATGGTCAAAAAATATTTTACTCAAAGCACATTCACATGTGTGTGTATCAAAGATTTTTACAACAAACCAACATATTTGGTGTATATAACATTATTTTTGGTAACATTAATATAACTCGCCGTTTTTGAGGAAACGGGCATGTATCAAAGCATAACATACAGAACTGAGGAACTTACAAAGTTCAATTTTGATAAGTGAAGACAATATCAGTCATGGGTATGTCCAAACTGAGTTGATATTGCCTTCATCACATGGGGTGTCACCACTGTAAAAGTCAAATTTTGAAGATGCACACAAATTGGGTTTCAAACTGGGCATTTTTCTCCTGATCCCATGCCTAATGTCAACATGTGCTATCTCTCATCATGGTGGATCAATGTACGTGTTTTGGGGGTGCAACCCCTTCATCTCAGCCACTTTAGTAGCAAGGAAGGGGTTGCACCCACAAAACGCGTACATTGATCCCTCATGATAGGAGATAGCACATGTTGACACACTGTGTGCATCTTCCAAATTTGGCTATGGTCAAAATATAAAACTGTTTTTTAAAAGATAAAATCAATGCTAGCTAGTTTTGTGTGTTTCAGATTCTCCCTAAAACATCAATGATGTTCTTCATTTTTTGTTGAACATCATTGATGTTTTTCTTAAACACACACACACCATGTATTAATAACTATGCAGGCATCCATCTATTACCTGAAACTGTGGTCTCAGACACTCACCACTTCGCCAATTTCAACAAGCTCTCCTTCCTCCTCCTCCTCCTTTGCTTCTGGTGTTGGTATTTCCCCTTATTTGGGAGGTGTGGGGTCCCTGGTGTCCTCAGACATTCCAAGTCTTCTCTCCCCTATGAGAATGTAAAAAAGGTACATTATTTTTGACACTTTCTGAAGCTGGAATACTTACCTGTTTTGTGCAAGTTTCACAGATGGAGAGACCCCTATAGTATCCACTGGAGCATATGTGTGGGACACCCTAATAAAAAGGGTGTTCTGGTGTCCCACACTAGTGCTCCTGAGTCCAGATGTGGAAACAGCTAATTAGTGTACTCTCCTTTACACTGAATCAAGTTTGCATTTCATTCTAATTAGAAACACATCTAGACAACAAATTTCCTTTGACTAGAACTAGGCCTGAACAAATGTAGTTAACTGCAACTTCACAAAACATTGTATTTGAAGTGGGTGAACGAACGATGTTTACTACGAACGATTGAACCCATGAACATGTAAGTGGCCATTTTAAACTGTTCAACAGTAAAGAAAAACACATGGAGCAGCATGCAAGCAATAATAATAATATGAACACAGGACAACTACTTACTTTTTAGAAGAACTCGCTTGATCTTTCTGTACTGATCGTGCTCCCTCATTGTCAGGTCTGACCAGCGTTTCCTCAGTTGATCCTTGTATCGTCGTACCCCAAAATTCTTCTGCATACTCTTCACAACTTTAGTCATGATCTTGGCCTTTCTGATATTTGGGTTTGGGTAAGGTCCATACTTCCCATCATAGTCATTCCTCTTCAATATGTCCACCATCTCCAATGTCTCTACAAAGACATATTTGAGGCCTTAAATCTTCTCCTCCGGGATCGGGACATTTCTGCCTCCGGGCTTTCTATCGTCCTCCTCCTCGTTGCTGTAATTAGCATGCACCTGTTGTCTCTCCGCCATGTGCTCTCCCCACAGCGCCTAAAGAGAAGGGGCAGGGAATAGACTAGAAAGAATGTCAGGGGCTGGCGGGGGTTTCACGCATGCGCACTGTATATAAAATGTAACACGCGTGCGTACGATCTGTGAGCGGAGGAAGGAGCAGCGGAAGGGCTGATCGTTCGAACAAAGGTACAATTTTAACTTGGTAGAACACTGGCCTATACTGCTTCTAGATTTTGGCTTATATTGGGACAAGATTAGAATAGTTTAGCCTGACATTAGGGTTTGTCTTGTGTTGTTTCTTGTAGAGAATATGGATCCATTCAAGGACACAGAATTTGTACCGCTATTCATTGATATGTTCAGGGAGCTGCCCTGCCTGTGGCAGGTGAACCACCCCTTTTACAAGAACCTAAGAAAGAGGAAGGCAGCGCTGGAGAAACTTCTTGCATTTGTGAAGCCGGTGGTCCCCACGGCAGACATCACCTATTTGAAGGCCAAAATTGGTGTCATGAGGAGCACATATCTGAGGGAGCGCAAGAAGGTCCATAATTCCCTGAGATCAGGAGCAGCAGCAGATGACATTTATGTACCCAGGCTGTGGTACTATGACAGGCTGCATTTTCTGGCAGGCCAGAGGGAACCCAGGCCAGCACTCTTCAACCTTCCTTCAAGGTTTCCTTCCCCCCCAGCTGAGGCTTTCAATGTCCAACCTGGGCCTTCCAGGCAGTAAGGGGTGGAGGAGACCAGCTTGAGTCAGGTAGAGCATTGTTCAACATATTTATTGTCAGAAATGTAATGATGTAAACTAGATGTTATTATTGATCAGAAAGTTCTGATTTAACAAAGTTTTGGACATATCAATAGACAGTAGTAACCAAAAATGATTGGGACAAGAAGGAAAAATGCTGGGTTCAGAATGATAGTCTGTTTTTTAAAACAAAACTCATCAAACTATGTGGCCTCAGTTGGGCCTGAGGCAGACTTTCTTGAACTTGCCAACCTGACGGCCCTTGACACTGGCCATCCTGGCTTGCCCCCCCAAAGCGCTTGCGGGGTCAGAAACCAATACATGGAGTACTTTGTGGGTAGGGGGGCCAATGATATGCCAGACAATGTCTGAGAGACATTTTTTAAATAAATTTATCTTTGAAACTGCAATAATATTTGTTTTCATTTACTGCTTGGGTTTGTTTTAGGTGTCTCCTAGGTTTTTATTTAGAATATTTTTGGGCCTTTTTCTTCAACAGTGCAAACCAAATTTCTTAGCGAGATGAGGTGACAGTCTCTTCTTCAGATAATATTATTATGTTGTGTGTCTGCTACATACACCTTGTTTTTGTTGTTAATGTATGTAATGCATCATGCAGCACCATGACAGAAATGTGTGGGGTCATGAAAATGGCGTGATTGGGGAAAATTAAAAAGCACTGTGGGTGTTATTTACTAAAGGCAAATCCACTATGCAGTACAAGTGCACTGCCAAAGTGCACTTGAAACTGCACTTGGAGTGCAACTTTACTACAAATCCTGCTTTTTAACATTGAAAAAGGAAGCCACATATTGTTGATGGTCAAAAAATATTTTACTCAAAGCACATTCACATGTATGTTTATCAAAGATTTTTACAACAAACCAACATATTTGGTGTATATAACATTATTTTTGGTAACATTAATATAACTCGCCGTTTTTGAGGAAACAGGCATGTATCAAAGCATAACATACAGAACTGAGGAACTTACAAAGTTCAATTTTGATAAGTGAAGACAATATCAGTCATGGGTATGTCCTAACTGAGTTGATATTGCCTTCATCACATGGGGTGTCACCCCTGTAAAAGTCAAATTTTGAAGATGCACACAAATTGGGTTTCAAACTGGGCATTTTTCTCCTGATCCCATGCCTAATGTCAACATGTGCTATCTCTCATCATGGTGGATCAATGTACGTGTTTTGGGGGTGCAACCCCTTCATCTCAGCCACTTTATTAGCAAGGAAGGGGTTGCACCCACAAAACGCGTACATTGATCCCCCATGATAGGAGATAGCACATGTTGACACACTGTGTGCATCTTCCAAATTTGGCTATGGTCAAAATATAAAACAGTTTTTTAAAAGATAAAATCAATGCTAGCTAGTTGTGTGTTTCAGATTCTCCCTAAAACATCAATGATGTTCTTCATTTTTTGTTGAACATCATTGATGTTTTTCTTAAACACACACACACCATGTATTAATAACTATGCAGGCATCCATCTATTACCTGAAACTGTGGTCTCAGACACTCACCACTTCGCCAATTTCAACAAGCTCTCCTTCCTCCTCCTCCTCCTTTGCTTCTGGTGTTGGTATTTCCCCTTATTTGGGAGGTGTGGGGTCCCTGGTGTCCTCAGACATTCCAAGTCTTCTCTCCCCTATGAGAATGTAAAAAAGGTACATTATTTTTGACACTTTCTGAAGCTGGAATACTTACCTGTTTTGTGCAAGTTTCACAGATGGAGAGACCCCTATAGTATCCACTGGAGCATATATGTGGGACACCCTAATAAAAAGGGTGTTCTGGTGTCCCACACTAGTGCTCCTGAGTCCAGATGTGGAAACAGCTACTGAGTTTACTCTCCTTTACACTGAATCAAGTTTGCATTTCATTCTAGTTACAAACACATCTAGACAACAAATTTCCTTTGACTAGAACTAGGCCTGAACAAATGTAGTTAACTGCAACTTCACAAAACATTGTATTTGAAGTGGGCAAACAAACGATGTTTACTACGAACGATTGAACCCATGAACATGTAAGTGGCCATTTTAAACTGTTCAACAGTAAAGAAAAACACATGAAGCAGCATGCAAGCAATAATAATAATATGAACACAGGACAACTACTTACTTTTTAGAAGAACTCGCTTGATCTTTCTGTACTGATCGTGCTCCCTCATTTTCAGGTCTGACCAGCGTTTTCTCAGTTGATCCTTGGATCGTCGTACCCCAAAATTCTTCTGCATACTCTTCACAACTTTAGTCATGATCTTGGCCTTTCTGATATTTGGGTTTGGGTAAGGTCCATACTTCCCATCATAGTCATTCCTCTTCAATATGTCCACCATCTCCAATGTCTCTACAAAGACATATTTGAGGCCTTAAATCTTCTCCTCCGGGATCGGGACGTTTCTGCCTCCGGGCTCTCTATCGTCCTCCTCCTCGTTGCTGTAATTAGCATGCACCTGTTGTCTCTCCGCCATGTGCTCTCCCCACAGCGCCTAAAGAGAAGGGGCAGGGAATAGACTAGAAAGAATGTCAGGGGCTGGCGGGGGTTTCACGCATGCGCACTGTATATAAAATGTAACACGCGTGCGTACGATCTGTGAGCGAAGGAAGGAGCAGCGGAAGCGCTGATCGTTCGAACAAAGGTACAATTTTAACTTGGTACAACACTGACCTATACTGCTTCTAGATTTTGGCTTATATTGGGACAAGATTAGAATAGTTTAGCCTGACATTAGGGTTTGTCTTGTGTTGTGTCTTGTAGAGAATATGGATCCATTCAAGGACACAGAATTTGTACCGCTATTCATTGATATGTTCAGGGAGCTGCCCTGCCTGTGGCAGGTGAACCACCCCTTTTACAAGAACCTAAGAAAGTGGAAGGCAGCGCTGGAGAAACTTCTTGCATTTGTGAAGCCAGTGGTCCCCACGGCAGACATCACCTATTTGAAGGCCAAAATTGGTGTCATGAGGAGCACATATCTGAGGGAGCACAAGAAGGTCCATAATTCCCTGAGATCAGGAGCAGCAGATGACATTTATGTATCCAGGCTGTGGTACTATGACAGGCTGCATTTTCTGGCAGGCCAGAGGGAACCCAGGCCAGCACTCTTCAACCTTCCTTCAAGGTTTCCTTCCCCCCCAGCTGAGGCTTTCAATGTCCAACCTGGGCCTTCCAGGCAGTAAGGGGTGGAGGAGACCAGCTTGAGTCAGGTAGAGCATTGTTCAACATATTTATTGTCAGAAATGTAATGATGTAAACTAGATGTTATTATTGATCAGAAAGTTCTGATTTAACAAAGTTTTGGACATATCAATAGACAGTAGTAACCAAAAATGATTGGGACAAGAAGGAAAAATGCTGGGTTCAGAATGATAGTCTGTTTTATTTGTTAACATCAATTTGCAACAGTCATGAGCTGACAATTGTGTGATTGAGGAACACAAAAATAAAACTATGTCCCATTTTCATACACAGGAAGACCTCAGCCGGGAGGAGGCTGTGGCAAGTGGCAGCCAGGAGGTGGCAGGGGTAAGTGGCAGCCAGGAGGTTGACCATCGCCCTCCTCCTCCACCTCCTGCCACAACTAGAACAGCAGAACCACAGCCTGGAAGGAAGCCTGGGAGGAAGTCTCTAAGGAAGACCAGAGAGTGATGGCCTGGGTTCAGTCTGGTCTGACAAAAGATGCAAGCTGTTATATGACCACAGTAGGGGGACATAGATGTCATCTGTTGCTGTTCCTGATCTCTTGGAGTCCTGGACCAGACTGTACTCCCTTAGATATGGACTCCTCAGGCCACCAATTTTGGCTTTAAATAATTGATGTCTGCCCTGGGGTACAAAGGCTTTGCCAATTTCTGCATTTTCTCCAGCGTTGCCTTCCTCTTTATTTTCTTAGTACTCCCTAATAAAGGTATATTTATTTTGCAGAAATACTTGCCTATGTGTTTTTTTACTTCAAAAAGCCCAGTTTATTTGTGAGTAGGCAGGTACATTTCCTAAATACAATGTGAAATTAACAAGGGACACCAACCAACCTCCTTGAGGTTTCAAAATACAAGATAATAATGGTGTTGTGGAAACTTGACACACAAAACCCACAAAAAAATTCTGGAGATAACAAAAAAAAGGAGATCTTGAATAAAAAAATAAAAAAAATAAAAATAAAAACATAAAACTAAAATAATTATTCGGGAGATCTGACGAATAAAAATATTCTATTCATGAAATCAGGAGAAAGAATAAAGAAAGAAGTTTGTGAGAAGTCTGTGTGAATATGAGTAGCAAAACAACTTCATTCTTCTAGCATTATAAAGAAAAATAGAATGCACTGCATTAAACAATTTTTAACATTGCAGCGTGATGAGTGTGCTATATCCATTACGAATGCTAGTTTTACCAGACCGAGCGCTTCCGTCACGTAATTTATTCTGAGCATGCGTTGCACTTTGTGCGTCGGACTAGGCTACACACAATCAGAATTTACGTGATCGGATTTTGTTGTTGGAAAATTTGAGATCCAGCTCTCAAACTTTGTGCGTCGGAAACTCCGACAGAAAAAGTCAGATGGAGCCCACACATGGTCGGATTTTCCGACAACATGATCTGATTGCACATTTTCTGTCAGAAAATCCAACCGTGTGTACAGGGCATTAGATTCCTAACACTGTTCCTCTGCATTCGTGCAGACTTTGTTTACTACTGTGATTGTTGTGATTGTAATTGTCCATCATTGTGTCTTCTTCTATCTTTTTATTCTATGCTGATGTCCCTTGTCAGGCTATTCTATATCCTGTATGTGAAATACAGCGTTTGTTCTTGTTTGATTTTGTCAAATTCTAAATACATTAAACAAGGAAAGTAAAGTTTGAAAAAAATTGTAAGCATGTGGTACTCTTTATCTGACTTAATGAAACATATACCAATGATTTTTTTTATTTCAGTGCAAAAGGCAATTTTAAATAAATGGGTGATTGCTTCACTAATCATTTGACACCCATTCACTAATCAGGTTATTTTACAAAATTATAAAGCGGACCCTTTTACTGGTTGGGTCTCCTTAGCTGCAGCACACATTTTGATTTCCCATTCTGCAATATAAATTCAAGGTCTTAAAAGCCTTTTATAGTCATAGCTCCTGTTCCTCCTCTTTATATTTATCTATTGTAAATACCAGATACTTAGCCCCTTTTACACCTGCACGACATGTTTGTGCATTTATAAGGTGACAGCAACCCATTTGGTGTATACCTGGAACGAGCAGATATGAATGGGGCCATTGGAAACAGAGAATCAGACTGGATGTGGTCAAAATGTCAAGAGTCAATGCCAGACAGGCAGTTACAGTACAAGAAGAGAAAGATAAGGTAAAGTCAACAGTTAAGTGTAGGAAGTCAGCCAAACATTGGAGCCAAATTGGCTTGACAGCAAGCAGATTAAGCAAGCAGGGCAGGTGGTGTCAGGCCAAGCAAAGTCAGCCAACAGAATCTACTAGGAGAAAGCACACCCACACAGGAAACAGGACATAACTTTACAATGCACATCTTGCAGCAAGCACACTATCCCTAAATAAATGACAAACTCATCCCTGGGCATTTTTATTACACTGATCACTCAGTTCTGGTTACAGCTATTTCTTTTGAGCATTCATGACAGTATTTTCCACTGAAAATAGGGCATTTCAATCTCTAATCAGTTATTATAGTCATTTATATAGTGCCAATAATGTATGCAGAGCCTTACAAAATACAAATTCACATCAGTCTGTGTCCTCGGGTAGCTTACAGTCAGAGGTTTCTATCTCACATACATTCAATAGGGAGACAATTAATCTACCAGCATCCTAGTCAGGACTCAGGTGCTACAAAATAGAGGTGCCAACTAAACCACTGTGATGCCCATAACAATGTAAAATTGTTAAAAAGCCTAGCTGGGGGCATGGCCAACTGCCGGGATGTGAGGAAGCACACTGCTGGAGCTCCGTCCTGCCAGCGCTGATCCTGCAGTAATCCTGCTGACCATGCCACTCTTTTTGGGCTCCATCTGCCTCCTCAGCCTCTCTGGTCACCCGGAATCCTCTGAGGATGGTTAAAATTGGCCTTCCAAATGACGATGCGCCAGGCTTCCAGCCGCCCCTGTTCTCCATGCAGTCAGCAGCAAGATACACTACTCCCCTCCTGAGGACACTGATCCTGTGTCTCACAGCACTACCAACACAGCTGCAGCCCTTGCAGAGCCGACTCTGGCTCAAATAATGGAGGTTATTCAGCATAGCCATGCCTCCTTGACCACCCAGATGGATTCAATCCAGATGGATTTATCCTTTTTGAAGCAGGATGTACATAACCTTCGTCACAGGGTGACAAATGCTGAACAACGTATTGGGGATTCGGAGGATGACACCCATCTGCTACAACCCTCAGTCAGGGATTTACAAAAGAATGAGCAATCCACCTCAGACAAGTTGTCTGATTTAGAGGACCGCCTGAGGCATAATAACCTGCCTTTTCTGGGGTTCTTGGAGGGCTCAGAAGGCAGAGCCCCTGAGGCCTTTGTGGAACAATGGCTGACATCTACTTTTGGCGCTTCCAAGTTCTCTTCATTATTTGCAATAGAACGAGCGCATAGAATTCTCTTGCGCCCCTTCCATCTGGCGCACCTCCTCGTGCTATGCTTATCAAACTACTACACTTTCAGGATAAGGAAGTGGTCCGCCAGAGAAAAAGGCTGTGTCTCCTTTAATGGCAACATGATCACAATCTTTCCTGATTTCACTGCTGCTATGCAAAAACAGACAGCAACCTTCCTTGCTATTAAGCGGAGGCTAAGAAAATTACAATTGCCATATAGCATGCTCAATCCTGCACGACTGCGTGTCATCCACCAGGACAAAGCCTACGTCTTACAGATCCGAAGGATGCGGCTCACTGGGTAGACGCTTTGGGATCACCTGACCCAAATTGCCCGAACAGTCGCTCTCCACCCCACTGCATGTGGCTTTCTACTTCAGGATCTTCTGAATAGGGATGAGTTTGACTCGAACATCGGGTGTTCGCCCATTCGTCGAAAAATGAACATTATGGGGCGCTCTCTGCAAATTTGAGCGCCGCGTAATGCCTCACCATACACTGCGAGATTGCTGTAAGATGATTGGCCAAAGCATGCACCATGACCTGCATGCTTTGGCCAATCCCAGCGCTCTCAGCTAAGAGAGCCATAATTGGCCAAAGGCAGGGTGCCTTTGACCAATTATGGCTCAGGGGGACTAAGTCCACGCCCCACACTATATAAGAATAATAATTAAAGTGATTTAGCGCTTATGTATTAATTATTATTCTCTTGTTGTGTATTGTGAACACATTTAGGTTTGGCTGCTAGTAACTTATTCATGTAAGATAATTTATTTACATTGAATCACATTTGTCACAATTTTTTGGAGCTATTTCTGCACTTTATATTTGACTTATATTTATAAGTGTTTATTGCACATTTTGCACTTATTTTATTTACTTATTTATATACACGTGTGGATTGATTAAATCCACTATCCATCAGTTAAGCGCGAAGGTCATTTCCTATTCCACACTATATAAGGCTGCTGCACTTCGGCCCTGTGTAGTGTGTTGTTGGCGCAGTGGACGGAGAGAGAGTGTGATTTAGATTGAGCAGGCAGGTTATTCAGTTAGCTGCAGTGTATTTAATACATATATATACAGTCAGTCTCATATATATATATATATATATATATATATATATATTGCATCCAATGAAGCTATATATGACTGCAGGCCATTCCTGATGTACTTGTTCTAATATACTTCAGGCAGGAAGGTTATTCAGTTAGCTGCAGTGTATTTAATACATATATATACAGTCAGTCTCATATATATATATATATATATATATATATATATATATATATATATATATATATATATATATATTGCATCCAATGAAGCTATATATGACTGCAGGCCATTCCTGATGTACTTGTTCTAATATACTTCAGGCAGGTAGGTTATTCAGTTAGCTGCAGTGTATTTAATATATATATACAGTCAGTCTTGTGTGTATATATATATATATATATATATATATATATTATATATATATATATACACTGCATCCAGTGTAGCCAAGCCTATATCTGACTGCGGGCCATTCCTGGTGTATTTTTTACCATGCACCCATAGTGCAGTTGCTACTACTTTTCTGGTGGTGTACATAGTACACAATACAGTGCACCCATAGTTGTTATTACACTTCAGTTGGTGTACACAGTACCGTGCACCCTAGTGCAGTTGCTACTACTTTTATAGCAGTGTACACAGTACACAATACAGTGCACCCATAGTTGTTATTACAATTCTAATAATGTACACAGTACCGTGCACCCATAGTGCAGTTGCTACTACTTTTCTGGTGGTGTATACAGTACACAACACAGTGCACCCATACTTGTTATTACACTTCTGTTGGTGTACACAGTACCGTGCACCCATAGTTCAGTTGCTACTACTTTTCTGGTGGTGCATACAGTACACAATACAGTGCACCCATAGTTTTTATTACACTTCTGGTGGTGTACACAGTACCCTGCACCCATAGTTCAGTTGCTACTACTTTTCTGATGGTGTACACAGTAAACAATACAGTGTAGTGTGGTTTTGCTAAACCAAATTTACAGCATGTCCGGAAGGCCGCCAAGGAGAGGCAGATGCTTACAGGCCACTAAAAAGAGGGCAAGCAAGCTCTGTGTCTACAGTCAACAGTGCTGGTCGTGGACATCAGCACGTGGATGTGGGGCACGATTGTCCTTTTTTTCTGCAGCTGGCCATGTTATTGAGCCAAAACATGCAGAAGAGTCGGTGGAATGGATAACAAACCAGTCCTAATCCTCCTCATCCTCTGTCACCCAGGCTTAGAGTAGTTTGCCTGCCAATGCAGCTGCCAAAGCGGCCTATTCCATCGGCTGCATGTCAACAGTCACTCCTTCCCTAGCCCCACCATCATGCACGGAGGAGTCCCCGAACTATTCGACTACAGTGTCGGGTACATGCTGCAGTAGAATGTGCAGCGATTTGAAGGCTCCGATGATGGTACCCAGGTTGAGGAAGGGAGTAACGTGAACCTAGAGAGAGGGGGTGCCCAAGAAGGACAAGAAACTGGCAGTCATGTTCCCCCAGCTGCAGCATACTGTCAAGTTTGCTCCAGTGACAAGCAGGGAGGGGATGATGAGGTCACTGACTGTACTTGGGTGCCTGATAGAAGAGAGGAGGAGACACATCTCCAATGAGGCAGGATGCCCTCCAGGGGGCAGCTTAAGGGCAGCCACCCTATTGCATCACACTGCAGAGCTAAGCAGGTGCAGGGCGCTGCTGATTCCCTGCATATTTTGAAAATTTCTTTGGTGTGGGCCTTTTTTGACATGTGTGCAGCAGATCGCACCATTGCTGTTTGCAACATATGTCTGAAGCGTATCAAGCATGGCCAAAACAGCAGCTGCTTGGGCACCACATGCTTGACCAGACATTTGACAACCTCCCATGCAGTCCATTGGCAACAGCACTTAAAAGATCCACATCAAAGAACAAGGCGGACCTCTCCTTGCTCCTCATTAGCTGGGATCTCCAACCCCACTATACCTCCAGTCCTCTCAGAAACCTGCACTGAGAGGAATGAAGGTATAGAAATAGGTGTCCCAAGTACTTTCAGACAATCTGCTAGCGGTACACCAACATCCGATTTTAGCAGGCAAATTTCCCTACCCCACTTGCTAAACCATCGAAAGAAATTTGGTCCCACCCATCCACATGCTCAGCATCTGAATTTTTGAATTTGGTGACAAGAATAGTCATCTCCTGGCATATCTCTCTAGACCTGATTACCAACCATGTAATATTCCCAGAATTAATAATTCCATTGGTGTCCTAGTGGACCAGAATAAGGACATAGTGGAGGCTTTTGTCACATTTTATTCCACTACTAGAGCCCACTATACTATTATGGAGTTGGATGATTACCTCTATGATATCCCTCACCCAAGGTTGTCTGGAAGCCAAAATTCGCTGCTAGATGCTTTAACGGCAGACTAAATCGGGAAGGCTATACAATCCTTTGCCCATAATAAGACGCCAGGATTAGATGGTTTCCCTATAAAATGGTATACGCATTATAGGGAAATTCTGATCCCGCACTTGCTCCATGTGTTTAACCATGCATTGGAGAATGGGCAGCTACCGCCTTCTTTGTCGGGAGCATTGATAGTGCTTATTCCTAAACCCCACAAAGACCATCTTTACTTCCAATCGTATTGGTCTATTTATTTAAATAACTCAGATGTTAAAATTCTTGCTAAAGTACTTGCCCATAGACTAAAAAAAGTAATTTCTACTATTAGAGGTGCAGACCAGACAGGCTTCATCCCGGGGTGGGCTACTTCTATTAATTTACAGAGACTTTTCACCAACATGCCAGGCCAACCATGATTCCATTGGCTCTAGGGCTGTCCTGGCACTAAACACTCATAAGGCTTTCGATTCGGTTGAATAGCTTACCTGCAGGAGGTATTGGCGAAGTTTGGCTTAGGTGACACGTTTATTAGGTGGGTTCAGCTACTGTATAACAAACCCAGGGCTAGATTGAGGGTAAATAGTGTTATTTCTGACTCTTTTCCTATTATGCAGAGTACTAGACAAGGATGTCCTCTATTACCACTGCTATTCGTACAGGCGATAGAGCCCCTAGCAGCGGTCTAGCTCCTCTGTTTGCGGGTCTGATGATTGGGGGTTTGGAGAAGAAGGTGTCCCATTATGCAGATGACATGCTCATATATCTAGCAGAGCCCCAGTCATCCCTCCCAATTATGCTGAGTATTATCAGAGAATTTAATCAATTCTCTGGTTTTCAGGTGAACTGGGAAAAGCCCCTCCTGTTTATGCTGGATCAGACAGCCCTGATCACCCTATCAACCTCATGCCCAGTAAAAATTATTCAGAGCTTTCGCTATTTAGGCATTATAGTACAACAGCCCATTTCCTTATATATTAGGAATAACTTAGACCCCCCTCATTAGTAAACTCAAAAGTACCCCAAAAACCTGGTCAAATCTTCATCATTTAAAATTATATACCTCCCACATTTCCGCTACATCTTGAGTAATGCCCCGTACACACGGTCGGAAATTCTGACCACAAAATCCGTCTGATTTTTTTCGACGGATTTTGTCCGACTCTGGTGTTGCATACACACGGTTGGACAAAGTTGTCAGTTGTCATTCTGAACGTGGTGACGTTCGTTGTGTACGACGGAACTACAAGAAGGCTAGTAGCCAATAGCTTTGGTCTCGTAATTTGATCTGAGCATGCGTGGCACTTTGTCCGTCAGAATTCCGTACACACCATCGGAAAAAGTCGGATGGAGCCCACACACGGGTCTAAAAGGATCTAAAATTCCAACGGAAAAAGTCGGATGGAGCCCACACACACCCGGATTTTCCGACAACATGGTCCGATCGGACATTTTCCGTCTGAATTTACGACCGTGTGTACGGGGCATAGCTCCCCAGTATATATTCCTAAACACAAATTTCAGAAGATTGACTTGGTTCTTATTACCTTTCTTTGAGAAGGACGGGTAGCTTGGATTGCCAAAGACACGTTTCAATTACCTGTCCTAGAGGGAGGCCTAGCACTAATCTTCACACTTAGTATGTGGCCTCTCAACTGGCTCATCCCCATTGGTGGTTCTACCCTGAAGCTAAGAATGCTGCCACAGCTCTGGAGGCAGCTATTCTTACTTCATATGAATCCCTACAAAATTTGATTCATTGTCAATCCACAAGGAGTAGGGACAGTACGAGTGTTCTATCTATGACATTACAGATATTTAAACTCTCAAAATGATTACCTTCCTGTAGAAACAACATATAATCACCTAGTGCTCGCTATGGGGAAATCCATGTCTGTGGGAGTTTTTCTGCAGAACGGATGGAATGTTCTGGTTTAGTTCTCTTCATTATTCGCTATAGAATGAATGCATAGAATTCTCTGGCGCACCTCCTCGTGCTATGATTATCAATATATGATGGGAGTGCCCGCCAATCAGAAAGTTTTGGTCAGAGGTCACTGCTTTCATCAGCTCCCTTACCCAAATACCCAATGTATGTAACCCCTTGAGGTGCTTGCTGAGCTACATTCATAATGAAGGTATTTCTAAAAATGTTCTATGCAAAGAAATCCGTAACCATGCACTGGAAGTGACTGACTCCACCCACCATCATTTTTTGGCTTACTATTATTAATCAAGCACTAACACTACACAAATTGACGTATGAGGCTAGGGGTTGTCCTCGTAAGTTTCATAAAGTCTGGGACTGCTGGGTGAGTTCAGATCACACTATACCGCCTACTTCCTAATTTATAGGTTAGGGATGTAGATCCAAGTTACATCCTTCTTTTTTCATTTAACTGTGTGTCACTGTTATGAACACAGATTTATCTCTATTTGTTTGAGCTACAGATATAAACTGGTAATTTTTCTATTAATTAATGTATATTGACTGGGTATGTTCTAGATCTGCACAACAGTCATTGAGCACTGTTTGCTCTACTGTGTTTGTGTGTACCTGTTGTTTGTATACAATAAAATGACACCTTTAAAATAAAAAATGTTAAAAAGCCTAAACATTTTTACCTTATTGCATTCCTTGTTTTAAGGTAAAAAATGTTTAGGCATCAGTATCTCCCCTCACCCCCCCCCCCCCCTTAACTTACCTGAGCCGTAGTTCAATCCAGGACTGTGCCTGTCTGCAGCTTTTCTCTCTTTTGACTTCCTGGTCTCACAGGTGTTGCAGAGGCAGCAGGGGCCACTGGTTCCCACTGCTGTCAATTAATGCCAGTGACAGTGGGGACCGGGCCTGGGACCCACTGTCTGTGTATGTAGACAGGAGTGAGCCCACATGAATGCCCCAATAGAAGCTCCAGGGGGAGACCTGAGAAAAGGAGGTTTGGGGCCGTGCTGTGCAATTCCATTGTACAGAACAAGTAAGTATAAACCTATTTGTTACCAAATAAAAACAAACAAAACTTTAGGTTTATGTGATGAAAGTTTAAAGTGCAGTGGTGGCATGGTTCCTTTCAAGTGTGAGCCCCATTTGGGCTCCAATGTCCCACTAGCCTATTTGCACTGACTAGCATGTGGTCTTGAGTATATTCTGACCATGGGATACACTGCAGACACTGGGATATACTTTGGAGAGCAGCAGTAGTATTTGTGCCTTTTTATGCTGCTTTAAAACTAGGTGAACAATGTCTGTTTTTACCAGTGGTGGTAATGGTAACAATAACTGTAAGCTCTGCGCAAGATACAGTGTAATTAAAGGGGATAATAGTAATAAAGATCACTATTACTAAGTCTATATCAGTTCATAAGGGAATCATCGGTCCATAAACAAATCATTAGTCCAAGGGTTAAAAGTACAATGATGGGGTGGCAAGGGCAGCTGCTGTCCTCAGAGAGCTGACTCTGTGCACAGAAAGATAAAAAGGGAGAACAACGGAAGCACCACCTAAGTGCAGTATTAAAATCAGGGCTTTAGGGGCAAGGTACAAATACACACTTACAAGAAGCAAGAAGGACATAAGCTCATCTGTATCGGTGGTCCTGGGAGCTCCTTGTATCCAGAAAAGGTTCCAGTGCGTGGCTGTGTTGATTGTTGGTCCACAGCACGTCCTGTGGCCACCAAGAAAGAGACCGGAACCAGCGTGGAACGCATGGAAGTGACGTCACGTATCGCAGGATCACATCTGGGGGAGCTGTCACAAGGAGAGAAGATGGGCTTGCAGGCTACATGCTCGGAGCATTAGCTCCTTCTATTGGTCTGGGGTGGCAGTGTCTCAGCAGTGCTATTAATGTGTCTGGGCCCTGTCATTCTGCCATATTGTGCTGAAACATCTTTAATGAAAACAAATTAAAATAATATATATATATATATATATATATGTAGCGATACCCCCAGTTAAGAGGGCCGCAAGTTTGTTTTGGGTCCCTGAGTACAGCTCCACCAACCCCCCGGCAATCTGCTCTACCCGCTCTGGCACAGTTAATCAACAGGTGTATGTGTATGCACATATAAATACCACTTATACTCTAAGTGTAATGGACTCAAACTCACAGGCAGACTGCTAGCTGAAATAACTGTCTTTACTTTAGTGATATGAAAAGCAATGGTAACATGCATTTAAACATTTGACTTACAATACACATGAACAGGTCCCTGCAGTATGTGCTATAAACATGTACACATATGTGGGCCTGGACAGCAATGGGGAACGGAACGCCAAGTGTAGCGACCATCTGCTATGCACCCCTGAGGTGCAACAAATCTAACTGCGCCTACCTAACGGACCAGGCCTGATCCCTAGCAATAGAGCTCAGTCCTTGAGAAAATACAGTATTCTTCACCGGCAAGAGAACTGTAGAGGTGGTGCACATGTAGCTTTAAATGGTGTGTTTGTAATCCACAAGAAAGAAACAATCTGCTGCTCTGAGGTAATTGTGCCTTGGCAGTTCAATAGGCATAGAGTGAAAGTGACAGTGTAGGATGAGCCTTTCAGCTCGCTCACCACTCCGGGGTACCGTCCTCAGCTCCGGGACCTCCACTGGCGGCGTCCGGCCTCCTCCGTCACAGCCCCTGGGCTCCGGTCCTCTCTCCGACCGACCGTCCTCAGGAAAAAAGCTCCGCTCTGCTGCTGCTGACAATGAGGGGTGAGAGTCTCTCTCTGTCTGCTGCAAGGCCCAGGCTTCAGGCCTTCAGCAGTCCCGGTCCGCACAGGTGTCTCCTCACTCAGTAGTCTCTGCGTCACCAGCCCAGTCAGAAGAGGAAGAGGCGGTCTCTCCTCTTCCCTTTTATCACCTCCCCCAGCAGCCTCTCGGGCGGAAACAACCATCCTCCCGGGAGCCTGGGGAATTATGGGAACTGTAGTCTTCTCCCCTAAAAGGGGAACGACCCCGCTACACACTCCCCCCACTTTGAATCTTTGGTCCCCAAAGACATTGTTCAATCTACAAGCTTTCTTTGAAACAACACGTTCACATAATTCAGACAGAGGAGCTTCCCACCAATTAGCATAGGATGGGGAGCTGTCCTGTCTACAGGTCACT
Organism: Lithobates sylvaticus; assembly: GCA_028564925.1. Taxonomy (NCBI): domain Eukaryota; kingdom Metazoa; phylum Chordata; class Amphibia; order Anura; family Ranidae; genus Lithobates; species Lithobates sylvaticus. The sequence continues at coordinate 307,711,472 of CM053026.1, read as the reverse complement.
TCAGTGTGGGCGACCTGTCTAACTGTGCCAGAGAGTGAGCTGGCGTTGCCCTCCACCAAATGAACAGTGGATGGGTCAGGGCGTTCAGCACTTCTCCTTGCTGTGGTAACAGAGTCCTCTGAACTTTTTCCCATCTTGGGGTAAAGTTAACTTCTTGGGAGGCCTCACAACTCTGCGAGATCTCTGTTCTCTTGGGACTTCTTCAGGAACACATTCTGGCAACATCACTGGTTCTGGAACATCTACTTCTTCTTCTTCTGAGTAGAGACCAGGGATATCTTCCCAGCACTCAGGCACAACACTGAATGGAACAAACTCTGTAGCTTCTGGGTTCAATGTTTTATCTTCCACATCCTCAGTAAGTGGAAGATCTATGGCGGAATTTCCTGGAGTTGAGGAAGGCCATAGCCATTCAAGTTCTCCTCTTTCTTCTTCTGCTGATTGGGGGTCCGGTCCACCCCTAATTTGGGATGTCTGAGACCGAGTATTAGGCCTGGGGGTATCCAGAATGGAAACAGATTCAGGTAAGTCTCTCGCTGGAGGTATTCTGACTGCTTCAGTGAGTGGAAGCAAGTGATTCCTATGCCAGGTCTTCAAAGGCCCCACTCTTCCTTCTGGCTTCAACTTGTAGACAGGCAATCCTGGTAGCTTTCTACAGATGATATATGGCTCTGATCTCCATCTATCAGCAATCTTGTGTTTTCCAGGGATCCCTAGATTTCGTAACAGTACACGGTCCCCAGGCTGTAGGTCCTGTACTCGAACCTTCAAGTCAAGTTCCGCTTGTTTCGGGCCCCCCTCTGGTCAGAGGCCGCCTGAGCTTTTTCATAAGCTATCTTCAAACTGTGCCTCAGTCTGTCCACATATCCTTTGTGGGAGGCAGCAGAGGCATGGTCTAAGGAAATGCCAAAGGCCAGATCCACTGGCAATCTTGCTTCTCTCCCAAACATAATTTGGTAAGGAGAGAAACCTGTCACATCACTGGTTGTACAGTTGTAAGCATGCACTAGAGCTGAAATGTGTTGACTCCAATGTTGCTTCTTCTCTGTTTCTAAAGATCCCAACATGTTCAATAGGGTCCTGTTAAACCTTTCAGGCTGGGCATCACCTTGAGGGTGATATGGTGTAGTTCTAGTCTTCTCTACTCCCAGAGAATCTAGTAGCTTCCTGATCAGGCGACTCTCAAAGTCCCTTCCTTGGTCTGAATGGATTCTCTGTGGTAGTCCATAATGAACAAAGTACTTCTCCAAAAGTACCTTGGCTACTGTAGAGGCCTTCTGGTCCTTGGTTGGGAAAGCCTGAGCATAACGGGTGAAATGGTCGGTTACCACCAGAACATTTCCCAATCCACTCAAATCGGGTTCGAGGCAGAGAAAATCAATGCATACAAGATCCATTGGGCCTTGACTCTGTAGATGGCCCATTGGGGCAGCTTGATGGGGTAAAGTCTTCCTCTGAATGCATCTGGCACAGGAATGGCAATACTCCTCCACTTCGGCCCTCATGCAGGGCCAATAAAACCGGTCTCTGACAAGTTGGAAGGTTCTCTCTGCTCCCAAGTGACCATGCTGGTCATGTAGGGAAATCAGCACAGTCTCTCGATGCTTTTCGGGGAGAAACAACTGCCACTTATCTTCTGAGCTATCAGAGGGGCCCCTTCGGTAGACCACCCCCTGATGCACCTGTAGTTTATCCAACTCCCTCCTTAGTAAGCGAGCTTCTTTGGAAGGGTGAAGTCGAAGTCCCTCTGGACTCTTGTCTTCCAGTGCCTCCAGGACCAATTTCCCCATTGGGGTCTTCCAATTGGTCACACCTCAACTCTTTCTTGGACAGCTTCGGTAGGCACTCTTCTTCTAATTGAGTTACCCCACAGTAACACTTTGAGACCCCCACTGTGGTAACTCCTATCTCTTCGGCTCTGGATCCTCCTCTGGCTTGGAGTTCAGCCCCCTGACAAAGGGCTCGCACTCCTTCTGGTGCCACTTGGGTCCAGTCTTCCCAATCATCGACCATGACATGGGATCTTCGGGACAGGGCATCTGCATCTCTATTTCCAGCCCCTGGCCTGTACTTGAGGCTGAAATTGAATCCAGACAACGCCGCCAACCATCTGTGTCCAGTTGCATCCAACTTGGCGGTGGTGAATAGATAGGTCAAGGGGTTGTTATCTGTTTTTACAGTAAATTCTGCCCCATAAAGATAGTCTTTTAGTTTGTCAACTACTGCCCATTTGAGGGCTAAGAACTCCAACTTGTGGGTGGGGTAGTTCTTCTCGGAGGGGGTCAGGCTCCGGCTCACATAGGCCACTGGTCGCAGCTGGTCTTCATACTCCTGGTAGAGTACTCCACCTAGGCCCTCATGGCTGGCATCAACATGTAGCTCATATGGTCTAGTGGGGTCAGCATAGGCCAAAACTGGGGCTGTGGTGAGACTTCTCTTCAAGGTTCTGAAAGCCTCTTCACACCTTGAGTTCCATTGGTCTTGAACCGACTCACCGGGCCTCCTAGGCCCCAATCCATCTTCCTCTCCTTCTGTCTTGAGCAGCTCGTTTAGGGGTTTTGCAATGCGGGCAAACCCATCCACAAACCTGCGGTAGTAGGAGCAGAACCCCAAGAAAGATCGAAGTTCTGTAACTGTTGTGGGTCTTGGCCACGAAGTAACTGCCTCCAACTTCTCAGGGTCTGTAGCCACTCCTTTTTCAGACACTATGTGTCCCAGATAGTTCACAGAAGACTGATAGAACCGACACTTCTCGGGGGAAAGTTTGAGTCCCTCTTCACTGAGCCTCTTCAACACTTTCTCCAATCTGGCTTCATGTTCTTCCAAAGTTTTTCCAAAAACAATGACATCGTCCAGGTACACAAGGACTTCTATGAGGTTCATGTCTCCAACTGTCCTTTCCATGAGGCGTTGAAATGTAGCAGGAGCTCCAGATAGGCCCTGAGGCATCCTGTTGAACTCAAAGAACCCTACTGGGGTTATGAAGGCAGTCTTTTCTCTATCTTCTGGATGCATGGGGATTTGATAGTACCCACTCTTGAGGTCCATCACACTGAACCACTTAGCTCCAGATAAACTCTGTAAGGCATCCTCTATCCTTGGCGTGGTGTACTGGTCAGGAATGGTCCTCCTGTTAAGAGTTCTGTAGTCAATGCAGAGCCTCAACGACCCATTCTTCTTCCTGACTACCACTATTGGGGAGGCATAGGGGCTTCTGGACTCCCGAATCACTCCCGTCTTCTTCAGTTCCGCAAGCTGCTCCCTCAGATCCTCCAGATTTGCTAGCGGGACTCGCCTGACTCTCTCTCCGAATGGCTTGTCCTCTTGCATGCGGATTCGATGGGTGGCACTCCTCACACACCCCACATCAAACTCATCTTTAGAGAAAATCTTCTCCCATCTGGTCAGCTGGGCCTTGGCTCTCTCCTTCCAAGCTCCAGGTAGGTTTGGGTTTTCCATGGAGAGTTTCTTCCAAACATCTTCTCCTTTACCCTCCCCTTTCACTTCTGACCAGCCAACTGGGACAGCAGGACTCACCTGTCCCAGAAGCATCCTGGCAGGGATCTCCACGGGCCGCTCCGTGGGGTTCCTCACACTGACAGGGACTCTTCCTCTAGCCTTCTTCAGGGCCTTGATTGAGATCACTTCTGGTATCACTTCCAGACCTGAGTGACCCTCCATTGGGTCAGATTCCAGCATTACAAAGGGGCCAGGCTGCTCCCAATTAAGTTTCACCGTGGCCCTCATGCAGGTCACCTCTCCAGGCTGTAACACCGCTCCTTCTTTTCCAAGCCTCCATACCCTTCCTATCCCCTCACTTGGGGTCTTCTGCTCTAGGACCAACCGCTGGTAGGCCGCCTTCAGCATGGGATGGATCTTGGGAGCTGAAAGATTCTGCTTCTGTACCAGGGGGGTCAGGAGCCTTCTGACTAGATCCGTGTTCGTCCCTATGATCAGGGAGGTCTTGCTGGTTCCAGGTGGGCGAGGGCACACCACTGCCAGGGTGTCAAACACTTCAGCCTTTCCAGCCACGGATGGGTCAAAGGTCAACCGTATGGGTAGGTATCCATCATAGGGGAAACTCTGAGTTCCCAGCCCCCGTATCTCCAACTCTTCTATCTTCTGTATGGGCAGATGACTCAGGTATCTGTCATAGAAGTCCCTGTACAGTAGGGTCACTTGTGCTCCAGTGTCTAGGAGGGCCTGTGTGTACACTCCTTCCACTTGGATGGGTACAGTAGGGGATGGACCAACCAACTCTTCTGGATAGGGCCGAGTTGATGCTGTCTTCTTCTTTGGACTCTTTTCTTTACCAGCACTGGATTTGCGCTTGATTCTTTCCTGAGCCTGGTATGCATTCATTTTCTCCCTCTTTATGGGAGTGTGAACCCGTTGAGGGACATTGTTATCTCTCACTTTTAAGGGTTCTTGCTTGGGAGTGCTGTGTCTCTTCGGAGGGGTCTTGCCCCCTTTCTCTGGGGTGTACCTTGGTTGAGGAACCCTGGGCCCCTTTTGAGGGGTTTGATCTCCTCGCTTTCTTTTCCCGTTATACTTCTTGGAGCTCACTGAAGGTGATGGGCACCCGGTTGACTCCTTCACCGGGGCCCTTTGGCGTTTCCCGCCGGCTGGCGGCTATCTGTTTTCTTCCTCTTGGGACTGGAACATACAGCTGCAATATGGCCCACTCCCCTGCAGTTAAAACAGATCATCTCTCCGTAGTCAGGTGGGGATGCTGGTGCTGAAACAGTTGGAAATAATTCCCTCCTGCTTGTCTCTTTCTTGGGACTCTGCGTCTCTTTCGCCACCAGAGATGTCAGTATCTCCATCATCTGGGACATCTGCAACTTCAGGGCATCTACTTCTGTCTCTCTTTCAGGGGTTAAGGCCGACCTGACCGTGGCCACTGGAAGTTTTGTAGACCCCATCACTTGCTTTTCCCGTTTCTCTTCCAACATGGCCTCTTCTTCTCTGACCATTCGAATGAGATCGGGGTAGTCCAGGCTCTTGCCATCCTGTCGGGTACGTAGTACTAGTGCGACAGGGTCTAGGGGTTGGGCTCCCCTCATCACCTGCTGGGCACGGGCTTCATCTACCTTCCCCGGATCTATCCCCTTCTTCAGGATAATCCTATGCAGGATCTTGTCTATACGTCCCATATATTCCGACAGCTTCTCCCCTGTCTTCTGGTAACAGTGTTCCAGTTGATAGGTAAGCTCCATGATTTTCTCTGTCCCACCAAACACACTTTCCAGGATGTCTATGTAATCCTGGGCAGTGCAATCTTTCTTGCTTGTATTCAGATTGCGTATGGCCTCTAAGGCAGGCCCTTTTAGGCTCTCAACAATCCTTTGCTTCTTTCTACCTTCTGGGACCTCCCATTCTTCTAAGGCCTGCGTGGCACCATCTAACCACTCTTCAAATTCCTCTTCTCCCGAGGGTACAGGTTTCCTCCCAGAGAACATCCGGAGTTTTCTGTATCCCGACATCGGGGAATCCCCGGGGTCTCTTCTGCACTGAGTCACAATCTCCCCTAGGACCGCGCACAGTTCTGCACTAAGAGTGGTCTGTGCGGGTGCGGGACTTTCCGCGCCCTTCTGCTCTTCCTTCTTTGGGGATAGCATGGTTTTCGCTCAAAAACAGACTCCCTTGCGCGGCAGCTCATGCAGCAATTGATAGGTCTGACCATCCAGTGCTTGTATGCTTTGCCTCCTGAACTGCTCTGGAATCTCTTCCTGCCATTCTGCTAGGGCGTATGTATACCCGGCATCATTTCTCATGTCCATTACCCGTGACTTGTGGCCTGGGGATAATGACAGTATGAGCTGCTTGACTGCCTCTTCCTGCCATATCCCTGGCAGTTCAATGACTGCTGCTGCGGCTGGATCCATGCCCCATATTGTGGACCACCGTCCCACTTCTATCGGGTCCATGCCGGTACCTTCTGGCGGCTTTTCCCACTGTCTCAGGATCCCGGATTACGAGCCCCCACGTGTAGCGATACCCCCAGTTAAGAGGGCCGCAAGTTTGTTTTGGGTCCCTGAGTACAGCTCCACCAACCCCCCGGCAATCTGCTCTACCCGCTCTGGCACAGTTAATCAACAGGTGTATGTGTATGCACATATAAATACCACTTATACTCTAAGTGTAATGGACTCAAACTCACAGGCAGACTGCTAGCTGAAATAACTGTCTTTACTTTAGTGATATGAAAAGCAATGGTAACATGCATTTAAACATTTGACTTACAATACACATGAACAGGTCCCTGCAGTATGTGCTATAAACATTTACACATATGTGGGCCTGGACAGCAATGGGGAATGGAACGCCAAGTGTAGCGACCGTCTGCTATGCACCCCATGAGGTGCAACAAATCTAACTGCGCCTACCTAACGGACCAGGCCTGATCCCTAGCAATAGAGCTCAGTCCTTGAGAAAATACAGTATTCTTCACCGGCAAGAGAACTGTAGAGGTGGTGCACATGTAGCTTTAAATGGTGTGTTTGTAATCCACAAGAAAGAAACAATCTGCTGCTCTGAGGTAATTGTGCCTTGGCAGTTCAATAGGCATAGAGTGAAAGTGACAGTGTAGGATGAGCCTTTCAGCTCGCTCACCACTCCGGGGTACCGTCCTCAGCTCCGGGACCTCCACTGGCGGCGTCCGGCCTCCTCCGTCACAGCCCCTGGGCTCCGGTCCTCTCTCCGACCGACCGTCCTCAGGAAAAAAGCTCTGCTCTGCTGCTGCTGACAATGAGGGGTAAAAGTCTCTCTCTGTCTGCTGCAAGGCCCAGGCTTCAGGCCTTCAGCAGTCCCGGTCCGCACAGGTGTCTCCTCACTCAGTAGTCTCTGCGTCACCAGCCCAGTCAGAAGAGGAAGAGGCGGTCTCTCCTCTTCCCATTTATCACCTCCCCCAGCAGCCTCTCGGGCGGAAACAACCATCCTCCCGGGAGCCTGGGGAATTATGGGAACTGTAGTCTTCTCCCCTAAAAGGGGAACGACCCCGCTACATATATATATATATATAGTCAAAAGTATTGTGATACCTGCCTTTACAAGCATATGAACTTTAATGGCACCCTTTGTGCTCCTTCTGCTAATTTCGTGTTAGTAAGAAGTTTGGTGAGTGTTGATTTGCGCTTTATATTTCGCACTCTTCATTTCACACTTTTTCAGTTTGGTGAGTGTTGATTTGCGCTTTATATTTCGCACTCTTCATTTCACACTTTTCAGTTAGTTTCTGAACGACCATTTGTCAACCAGCCATGTTGCGGACATGGAGGAGATAACGTGTTATTTATTATTGGCCTTGGAGTTATTGCTTTGATCCAAGTCCAGTCCAGGAACAGGAGGAGGAGGATTTCTTGGACCAAAAATTGGTTGCTTTATTAATCATGACCAATTATGTCATATGCCTTTGCTGTGGGAGCTCCAGGAGAACAATCCGGATGATTTTTGGAATTATCTCTGGATGACGGACCCCTGCTTTCACCAACTCTTGGCATTGTTGACCCCTATATTAAGAAGCAGGACACATGCATGAGGCTATTATTTTATTTTTTGGTTGAATAATGATTTGATTTGGTATATTTTCTATATTTTTGGATACATAGAATGCACTTTTTGGTTAGGTTCTATTGGCAGATAGCATGTCTAATTTTATTTGTTTTCTTTTTTTAATGCACAATAAAAAAAATAAAAATAATACTTGGCAATGTGTTTTACTTCAAATGACAGTTTGACGTAAATTAACAATTAACAAGGGACACTAACATAGTTGTATCTTTGATCTTAAAAACTACAGGATAATGGTGTTGTGGTAACTTACACCAAAAAAAAAATAACAAGCATAATAATATTATTCTTGATATCACTAGAAAAAAAAAGCCTTTGAAAATTTGTTTGCAATAACTCCATCAGTATCACCAGCAAAGCTTCATTATTATCCCATTAAAGAAGAAAAGAATGTGCGCTGCATTTCAAGATTTCATAATTTGCAGCGTCACGAATGTGAATTCTCCATTACGAATGCTAGTTTACAAGACCGACCGCTTCCAGCTCGTCCTTGCTTCCGAGCATGCGTGTTTGTACTTTGGACTTTTGTCCGACGGAAAATTTGTCCGACGACAGACATTTGTCTGCAGAAAATGTTAAAGCCTGCCATCAAACATTTGTCCGCCAAAAATTCGACAACAATTGTCAAGTGGAGTGTACAAACAGTTGGATTTTCCGACAACAGCCTGTCATCACACAATTCCCGTCGGAAAATCTGATTGTGTGTACAAAGCTTAAGTCTGTAGGGTTCAATATTAAGTTGACCCACCCTTTGTAGCTATAACAGCTTCAACTCTTCTAGGAAGGCTGTCCACAAGGTTTAGGAGTGTGTCCATGGGAATGTTTGACCATTCTTCCAGAAGCGCATTTGTGAGGTTAGGCACTGATGTTGGATGAGCGGCCTGGATCGCAGTCTCCAGTCAACTTCCTCCACCCAAAACTCCCAAAGGTCTATATATATATATATATATATATATATATATATATATATATATATATATATATATATATATAATGCATTTATTTTTAAGTTGGCTTAACATTAGAGCGATCACATGGTGTTATTTACAGTGCTGGTCCCTCCTCTCCCCCTAAGACCCTTTTCACACTGAGGCAGTTTTCAGGTGTTTTTGCGCTAGAGATAGAACCTGTGAAGTGCCTGAAAACTGCCTCCCATGCTGCCTGAATGTGAAAGCCAGAGTGCTTTCACACTGGGGCGGTGCGCTTGCAATACGTTAGAAAAAGTCCTGCAAGCAGCATATTTAGGATGGTTTGGGAGCGGTGTAAACACTGCTCCCAAAGCACCCAGCCCATTAAAAGGAATGGGCAGCACTCCCGAAGCACCTGAAAAGCAATTCAGAAGCGCCGCAACACATGCGCTTTTCTTCGCCCGCTAGCAGAGCTTGAAATTTTATTGGGTGATCTATGTACATTGTAGGGAGTTTAAAAAAACTTTGTTGCAGATTCCTACCTTTTGGTATTCTGAAGAAAAAGTTGCTTGTTTTTCTGTGTCCATTTTCTGAGTGAATCTGTATGTAAGTGATTTTATAATTATCAATCAGCTGCTGCACCTGCTGGGCTCTAATGAGGAAAGTGGCAGGGTCTGCATTGTGATTTCCCTTTGGGAGTATCTCACCAAAAATGAGTTTTATGTTGCAGGGGATGCCCAAAATCTGACTTGTATCTTAGTGCCGACTTTTGTGAAAATCAGTGAGCCAATCACACAAGCAGGAAATGACATTTCTGGGCAGCTTTCTGTACACCATATGTGTACAGAACACCTCAAGGTTGCCATACGGCATTGGTTTTTATTGGAAAATTACAACGCCGCAGATTGAAAGGGAAAGGTCATTTTAATTCCATGACAATATGATGTGTTGCAAATGTATACGCTTTATTCTTTTTTTTTTTATTTGCTGATTTGTTTCAAAAAAATTAAATTACCCTTTAACCTCTCTATCCTGTCACTTTACGTGATTGCCTCCTCCCTCTGTATATGAGTGTATGAACTGTTCATTCATGTATCTAGTACACCTATCTCATGCTCTGTGTTTAACCCCTTCAATTTTGTATTTCCCAGAAAAAAAAGGATTTTCTTAAAAACCCAATGATTATTAAATACCACCATAGGAAAGCTCTATCTGTCTCAAAAAATATATACAGTGGAACCTCGGATTACGAGCATAATCCGTTCCAGGAGAATGCCCGTAATCCAAAGTACTCGCATATCAAAGCGAGTTTCCCCATTGAAGTCAATGGAAACAAAATTAATTTGTTCTGCATTGACTTCAATGGCATGCAATAGCGCATGCGGCCAGAGCCGGGGGGTGCTGGAGAGCCTTGGAAACGGCCGAAAAAGGCCAGAGGACACCTGCGCTGACTTCAGAAAACCTCGGAAAGACTTTGTTCCCGAGATTTGCCAAAGTCAACAGAGCTGTCCTCTGGCCTTTCCGTGCATTTCCGAACGGCGCTGATTGGCACTGAATGGCGATGTTCGGCTCCGGCGCCCCCGCCACCTCGGGCCAAACGCAGTACTGCACACAGCTTTGGCCTGAATCGTGCTCGTTTCGCGAGACAACACTCGCAAACCAGGTTACGATTTTAAAAAATACAGTGCTCGTATTGCGAAACGCTCTTTAACTGCGTTACTCGCAATCCGAGGTTCCACTGTAAAACTCATTTGGGTACATTTTTGCATGATGAAGTAATTGTCAGTAAAACTATCATAGAGAAAACAGAAAAATGGCATGGTAATGAAGGAGTATTACAGACTGGTATACAGCTGGTTCAATTAGCCTGCTGATTTCTATGGGTACCTAAAAGAGAATCATTGAAAAAAATTGGCACCTAAAAGTGCTTACAGTTCAAACCTGCAATAAATATTTTTATTGCAATGACTCTCTTTTAGGAAACCTTACATAGCAGCAGGCCAATATGTAAGTATGTTACTTTATACTTCGTACTTTAGAGCAGTCAATAACATTTCTGTTTACTGAAGTCAGTTTGGTTAAAAAAATGCATTGATGTCATAATCTTTTATACTTTACTCAGTGGCTAATTGATTAACCCTGTCGATCTAAAAGATTTAACCAGCAACAGGCAATGGCAGGCAGGCATGGGTGGCAGAGATGATTGGTCAGTCAGGTGTGGTATAGATTTGGGATTACAGTAGTAATAGTAATAAAGAAGGGTATCAACAGAGCTGTCCTCTGGCTTTTCCGTGCATTTCCGAATGTCACTGATCGTCGCTGAATGGCAATGTTCGGCTCCGGCGCCCCCCCACCTCAGGCCAAATGCGGTACTGCACACTGCTTTGGCCTGAATTTTGCTCGTTTTGCGAGACAACGCTCGCAAACCAAGTTACGATTTTTAAAAATAGTGGATCACTGGAGCCCACCACATGGCTATCATGAAGCCTCCAAGTAACACTTGATTGGGCACACAATTGGACCCGAATAATAAATAATTGTGGTTCTCTGGAGCTATAGGCAGTCATAAGAAGACAATTAGGTATGGCTATGGGACAAAGCTGATGCAGTGATGGTGGTGAAGAATAGGAAGAAAATAGCTATCTTGGTATCTCTTGAAGGCCAGGGTGCTGACCCATTATAAACGAGAACAATGAGTATAAGAGATGTGTAAAAAATCAATATATGGTGTTGCGCTCCAGATAAATATAAGCAATATCTTCTCAAAGTAAAATATATATCTGTGGATAGATATAAACAATAAAATCCTCTAAATAAAATTATAATTATATCTGAGTGTGGAAATGCTAATCGAATAATATTGTGCTAGAAACAGCAAAATAAATAAATGTGCTAAAACATGGGATGATATTTAGATGCAGCAAATAAACACACTGGTGTTCAAATCCTAATCAGAGTGAATCTGTGCAAAATGGTGCAATAAATAAGCAATGGTATTAAAAGAAAGAACTGCGTCGGTGATCCAAAGTGTAAACAAAATGTGCAAAAAAGTATATATCATTGCAAAAATGCAATACAATATATATATAAAAAATATCAAAATATATAAAAAATATATATATGCAGTGCAAACGGTGATTGTCCAGAAAAATGGGTAAATATAAAGTGCGACAAGAAAAAAATCATCCACAGGGATGTAATGTGGATGTGTCAAACTAGGTGACAAGTAACGTCCACAGAAATGTTGAATCACCGTTTGAATGGAGTGTGATGGATAAAGTCCGTCCAAAGATGCAGGGGAGATAGCACTCTATGACTCGATGTGTGCGAGGTGATCCAAACCGTACTCCTCTAGGTGCCCGCAAATAACGGATGCAGTGGCTCCTTACCTCACTGCTGTAAGATAAACAGCATTGATCAATATTGCTCTCCTGAGCTCTGTATCCTGGGTGTGTATTGGGGCTTGGTTTGTCACTCTCACCACATCAGAGGTATTATTTCACTCAATGCACATCAGGGGTATTTTTTCACTTGTAGTCCTCCCAGGTAGCAAACATGTAAATCATGGAGGGAAGAGGAAGGAGCCCCAGATAGTGAAGTATGTACAGTTTATTTAATAAAACCACAAATAAAACACAGGGGTACTCACAATTTCAGACAGACAGAATTTAGTGTAAAAACGAGCGCCGTGATCGTGGTCCGGATGTCACTTCCGGTGTCCAAGTGTAGTCTATTTTCCTACTAGTGTCGTCACGTCACATGACTTCATCAGGGAATTAAAAAATACCCCTGATGTGCAGTGAGTGACAAACCAAGCCCCAATACACACCCAGATATAATTATAATTTTATTTAGCGGATTTCATTGTTTATTTCTATCCACAGATATATATTTTACTTTTAGAGAATCTATTGCTTATATTTATATGGAGCGCAACACCATATATTGATTTTTTACACATTTTATAGGGTGGGGTTTGCACCCCTGTCGGTGGTTTGCTGCAACCAAATGCTATCTTTATTTACTTAATTTTAATATTTATATATCCACTATTTTATCGATTCCTGGGTACACCACTATAGTAGCGCGGGAATACCTACTTACCTTGAGTATAAGAGATGAACCTGGCCTGCCTGGTTACATTTTTGTCTTTTCCAACACATACTGCCTATTAGCAGCCATCACATTGCATAATGCTAATGCTCCATGTACCCCACCCACCTTAGAGTATTGATGGGTGTAGTAATGTCCCCATTTTGCATTTTAGACAATGTTGTCTTCTTGCTCATATCTTGAAGAGTTTGGTTAACTTTAGTAGGAGGACCAGAGCACAATTCTAAAGCTCTCTCTTTGATGGGGCTGAACAATGTCCCTCTGTCCCTCATTCCTCCTCATTTGTCCCTCATTTTGGTCTGATCTATATAGATGTATATAAAATGCTATTTTTATCTATCAAAAAGTGTTTTCCAGCACTAAACCTTTCATCTGATTTCTAAATTGCTGCATTTGTAAATACCAAAAGCCAATATAAAGGAATAGTAGTGGTAAAAAAAGCACTTGTTTTTTTGTACAATTCTCCTTTAAGGGGGCGTGGCAAGGTGTGTGTCCTATACCTGCATACTTTTGCTGATAGGTGTCCCTCATTCCCATCTCAAAAAGTTGGGCGGTATGTAGCAACATAGTCAGAAGTTCTATACCTAAACTCTACCATAAATGTGTTTTAGTAAGTGTCCCATTGTAGAGATTTCACCTCACTTACTGCCCTGACAGGAAATGAGGAGAAATTTTCCCAGTAAGGTACACAGAGAGCAATAAAAACCTTGCAGACGCTCTAAACCCTATCCATTATATCAAAAGTAAAATATTTTGGTAGACATGTGCGATTAGTTTCGTACGAATTCGTAATTCGTACAAATTTTTCGAAATTCGTACGAATTTACGAATCTGTAGTACGAATTTTTTCGAATACGAATTCCGTACGGAATTCCGTTTACGAATTTCATCGCCAAATTATTCGAATCCGACTACCAAATATCGAATTTCAACGAATATGAAAGAAATTATTACAGCGGATATAACGAATGATTCGAATGAATTTGAATGATTCGAATGACAAAGTGTCATTTTTGCAGGAAAATTCCGTTTACGAATTTCAGCTCCAAATTATTTGAATCAAACTACCAATATCGAATCTCAACTAATTCTAAAGAAATTATTATAGTGGATATAACGAATGATTCGAATGAATTTGAATGATTCGAATGACAACGTGTCATTTTTGCAGGAAAAAAAGCTATTTAAAATCACTTGCGGCTATTGCCGCCTAATGAATTGTCGGCTCCGTAACACAGTCATTCATTGATAAAAAAAAAAAAAAAAAAAGCGTGGGTGTCCCCCAAATTCAATAATCAGGCCCTTCAGGTCTGGTATGGATATTAAGGGGAACCCCAGCCAAAAAAAAAAAAAAATGGCGTGGAGTCCCCCTAAATATCCATCCCAGACCCTTCAGGTCTGGGATGGATTTAAGGGGAACCCCGGCCAAAAAAAAAAATGGCGTGGGGTCCCCCTCAAAATCCATACCAGACCCTTTATCCGAGCACGCAACCTGGCAGGCCACAGGAAAAGAGGGGGGGCGAGAGCGGCCCCTCTCCCTCCTGAACCATACCAGGCCACATGCCCTCAACATTGGGAGGGTGCTTTGGGGGTCTGAGACCCCCAAAGCACCTTGTCCCCATGTTGATGAGGACAAGGGCCTCATCCCTACAACCCTGGCCATTGGTTGTGGGGGTCTGCGGGCGGGGGGCTGGAAGCCACCTTTAACAAGGGGACCCCCACATCCCGGACCCCCCTGTGTGAAATGGTAAGGGGGTACAAAAGTACCCCTACCATTTCACCAAAAAAGTGTCAAGAATGGTAAAAATGACAGGAGACGGTCTTTGACAATTCTTTTATTAAAATCTTCTTTCTTCTGGTCTTCCTTCTTCCTTTCTTCATCCTTCGGTTTCTTCATCTTCTCTTTCCGGCATCTTCTTCCATCTTCTTCTTCCATCTTCTTCTTCCTCCGATCCGCTTCTTCTTGCTCCGGTCTTCTCGTCCTTCTCGTCCTTCTCGTCCGGCATCTTCTTCCATGGCGTCTCTTCTCGGGCCACTCCGTGCAATGGGAGGCTGTGTGAGGCTTTGCTGCGTCTGACAGGTCTTTTATAACGGAGGACACCTGGTGACCCCGCCCCCCTCTGATGCACGGGGACATCATGGGGACTTCCCTATGGCTTTCCCCATTACGTCAGAGGGGGGCAGGGTCACCAGGTGCCCTCCGTTATAAAAGACCTATCAGCCGGAGCGAAGCCTCACACAGCGGGAGCCTCCCATTGTGAGGAGTGACCCGACAGAAGAACAGACGCAGACGCCATGGAAGAAGATGCCGGACGAGAAGGACGCGAAGACCGGAGGAAGAAGAAGCGGAGCGGAGGAAGAAGAAGATGAAAGAAGAAGATGGAAGAAGATGCCGGAAGGAGAAGATGAAGAAACCGAAGGATGAAGAAAGGAAGACCAGAAGAAAGAGGAAAGAAGATTTTAATAAAGGAATTGTCAAAGACCGTCTCCTGTCATTTTTACAATTTTTGTCACTTTTTTGGTGAAATGGTAGGGGTACTTTTGTACCCCCTTACCATTTCACACAGGGGGGGCGGGATCTGGGGGTCCCCTTGTTAAAGGGGGCTTCCAGATTCCGATAAGCCCGCAGACCCCCACAACCAATGGCCAGGGTTGTGGGGATGAGGCCCTTGTCCCCATCAACATGGGGACAAGGTGCTTTGGGGGGGACCCCAAAGCACCCTCCCAATGTTGAGGGCATGTGGCCTGGTATGGTTTAGGAGGGACGGGGGCCGCTCTCGTCCCCCCCCCTCTTTTCCCAAGGCCTGCCAGGTTGTGTGCTCGGATAAAGGGTCTGGTATGGATTTTGAGGGGGACCCCACGCCATTTTTTTTTTTGGCCGGGGTTCCCCTTAAAATCCATCCCAGACCTGAAGGGTCTGGTATGGATATTTAGGGGAGACCCCACGTCATTTTCTTTTTCTTTTTTTTTGGCTGGGGTTCCCATTAATATCCATACCAGACCTGAAGGGCCTGGTTATTGAATTTGGGGGGACCCCCACGCTTTTTTTTTTTTTATCAATGAATGACTGTTCTCTGTGTTACAGAGCCAACAATTCATTAGCAGTGATTGTATTTAAATAGCTTTTTTTCCTGCAAAAATTACACTTTGTGCAGGAACAGTTCTCTATATTAGATATACTGAATCTCAAATTCATTCGAATCATTCGAAGCATTGGTTATATCCGCTATTATAATTTCTTTCGTATTAGTTGAAATTTGACATTTGTAGTTGGATTCGAATTGTTCTCTGTGTTACGGGAACTGCCAATTCATTAGCCGCGTTAACGATTCGTAACGATTTGTAACGATTCGTAACTTTACTAACGATTCGTAACGATTCGATTTTTTTTACGATTCGTACGAAATTCGTATTTCGTACGAATTCGAACGGAATTTCGTACACGAATTACGAATTACGATTTTTTTTATATACGAAATGGAACGAAACGAAACAAAACACATTTTTTGACAGTTCTCATGTCTACATTTTGGGCATTAAAAACTGAACTCCAAGCAAATAAAGCATACCCCCCCATTTCTAAAGGTAAAATGTTTTTACCCAAATGCATTCCCTGCATTAAAGCAAAAAACGTTTTGACACTTTCTGCCTCCCCTTCCCACAATTCCTTTACAAATCCAGCTCTGTACCCATCTGCCAGTCTTCCCTACTCTCTCCCTGCTTTCACAAACTTTGGCTTTTGCTGCTCTAAGTGAAATCCTGTGAGCAGAGAGCAGGGGGTAGTGCCGAGTCACATTGTGTGTGCCAATGGATGCACATAGCCTGGTGCAGGATCATGGCGCATGTCTGCCCCCATACCAAGAGCTTGTATGGGGGCAGACACAGAAGAGGAGTTTCGGGGCTGCTCTGTGTAATACCATTGCCCATAGCAGATGAGTAAAACATCCCTATTTTTTTAATTTAAAAAAATGCCTTTAACCACTTCCGGACCGCCCACCGTGGATTTACGTTGCTACTTTGAAGCAAAATACCGTTGTTATGGCAGCAGATAGCTGCCATAACCCCTGGTATTGTCTTCAATGGCGGGTGGTCCGCTTTAAGATAAAAGTGGTCTCCGCAGCGGATTCCCCCTGAGATTACCTTTATCAGCAGGGGGAGAGTTGCCCCCTCTCCCGCCACGTCCCGGTAGTCCCTGTCAAATCCGTCGGTAGCATAAGAGACGATCCAGTCCTTTGCCCTGTTAGAGGGAATGATGGCCCCCACTCGACTGTATGCCATTGGATGACGGGAGCGATGTTAAACATCACTTCCGGCCGACGGCCTTAACCACTTCCATACCGCTGAACGCCATATGATGTCCTTGGCTTTCAGTGGAGATATCTGAATGATATGTTCAGCCCCTCAGCAGCGATGGGAGGGGACGCCCCCCTCCTGCCGCCCTCTTGTGCTTCTCCGGTGCTTCTCTGGGCTCTCCAGTGTGATCGGGGACTCAGAGAATGAATCGGCCGACACCAGAAGAGAGGCATAGAGATTTCCGAGGGACAGATGGTCCCCAGCAATCTCTATGATCCTCAGGGGCCCGGGCGTGACATTATGATGTCACGTCCAGGCCGCACATGTAAACAAAGCCGAGACCTCGGCTAGAAAAGATCAGATCGTCAATTTTTTTTTGGATCTGAGACTTTACAGCTTTGAGGAGAGATTACCGCACAATACCGCGTGACATAAAAAGTTGCAATGACCGTTATTTTATTCCCTAGGGTGTCTGCTAAAAAAAAATATATATATATATATATGTATATATATATATATAATGTTTGGGGGTTCTGAGTAGTTTTCTAGCAAAAGAAAATATGATTTTTACATGTAGGAGAGAAGTGTCAGAATTTGCACGGAATGGAAGTGGTTAAAAGGGACAATTTTTTTTTTTATTGAGAAAAAAAAGACATTTCTTTTTTTTTTTTTTTTTTTTATTGCTTTTCAGTGTAAATGTGAGATCTGAGGTCTTTATGACCCCAGATCTCACATTAAAGAGGTCCTGTCATGCATTTTTCTATTACAAGGGGTGTTTACATTCCATGTAATAGGAATAAAAGTGATCCATTTTTTTTTTTTTTTAAAGGGACAGTGTAAAAATGAAAAATAATAAGTAAAATAAATAAGAAAAAAAATTGAAAGTGCCCCGTCCCTCCGTGCTTACGCCCAGAAGCGAACACATACGTAAGTAGTGCCTGCATATGTAAACTGTGTTAAAACCACACGTGTGAGGTATTGCCGCAATTATTAGAGCAAGAGCAATAATTCTAGCAATAGACCTCCTCTGTATCTCAAAACTGGTAACCTGTAGAAATTTTTTAAATGACGCCTATGGAGATTTTTAAATGTCAAAGTTTGTCACCATTCCACGAGTGGGCGCAATTTTGAAGCATGACATGTTGGATATCAATTTTACTCTGCGTAACATTATCTTTCACAATATAAAAATTGGGCTAACCTTACTGTTTTCTTATTTTTTTATTCAAAAAAGGGTATTTTTTAAAAAAAAAATGCGTTTGTAAGACCGCTGCGCAAATGCGGTGTGACATAAAGTAGTGCAATGATCGCCATTTTATTCTCTAGGGTGTCTGAAAATATAATGTTTGGGGGTTCTAAATAATTTCCTAGCCAAAAAAAAAAAGATTTTAACTTGTAAACAGTGTAAAAATAGGCGTGGTCTGCTTTAATCCAGTTATGGGGTTATTAAAAAATATTATATGTATTTTTAAAGCATAAGTATCTAAATTACTCTTGAAAATAAACCTCCTGTTATACCCTGTGCTGCAGGGCTGAGAGCAGGAGAGGCAGCAATATAAAGCAGTCAGGCTCTACTCTGTTGCATATTGATGAGCTTATTGGTATGCTCTAATCATACATTGTCAAATCACAGGCTGGGACAGGAGCGTTAAAGCCCCATACACACGGTCGGAAAATCCGACCACCAAATCCATTGGATTTGGTCCGACGGATTTAGTCCGACACTGGTGTTGCATACACACGGTCGGACAAAGTTGTCGGAAAATCCGATCATTCTGAACGTGGTGACGTTTGTTGCCTACGACGGGACTACGTAGAGGCTAGTAGCCAATAGCTTTGGTCTTGTAATGTGATCTGAGCATGCGTGGCACTTTGTCCGTCGGAATTCGCTACACACGATCGGAATTGGTAGGATCGGACTTTGTTGTCGGAATATTTATAGAGCAGGAGATAGAACTTTGTCCGTCGGACAATCCGATGGAAACTGTCCGATGGTGCCTACACACGGTCGGAATTTCCGACAACATTGTCCGATAGGACAGAATCCATCGGAAAATCCGACCATGTGTATGGGGCTTTAGACTACTCTGTATTTCATAACCATAGCATAAACTGCAGAAAGGTTTTAGTATTTGTTATAAACAATTCCAAATCTTTTGTCAGGTAAAGCAGTACAGATGTTTTTTTCCCCTCTATGTAGACATTTTTCCCAACCAAAGCTCCACAAAGTCTCTGTGCTCCAAGACCCAAAACAGACCTCCGAGAACAAGTTTGTTTTGTCCTTATCAATAATAAATCCTTGAGCCCCTCACTAGATATATAAGTGAATACTTGGTGACACACACACGCTGTCCACATTCCCTGCCAGGCAGTGCCTTAAAATATATAATTCAGCAACGTATGGTTACCAGGGTTTTCAAGTGCAGAGCACCACTTTATAAAAGACTTGAACCCTTAAATTTAGAAGGACAGGTTCTTTACCCACTTCACTGACTATTAAGATCAAAAGCATTTCAGTTACAATATACCAGACACAAAAAAACAAAAACAAACATACATTAAAGACGGTGTGTTCCCTGTTTGAAAATTGTACAGTATAGCAATTCTAGTATTACCTTATATTACATATGTATACATACCACTTTGTAAGTATAACATTGCTGAAATTTTGTGTCGGATGCTAGTGTGCACAACCACTGCAATTCTGTAGAAAATAAAGAAATTATTAGATATATGTAATATACAGTATGTAACTTACTTTTCTAATAAACAAAGTCAAAGCAGTATAAATGTAGTATATAGGATAATATATAAGACCTCAAGGCTGAAAAAAGTCCTGTCTAAACAATTTTTTTTTATGTCAATTGTAAGTGCTGAGTTTTTTTCAGATTTTTTTTTTTCTTTTATAACACATTTTCAAGACTATTGAAATAATCTACAGAAAAAACAGGATATAGAAAAATTCAATAAAACAGACAAAATAAGCAGGGAAACCCTGTAGTACTTGACCGCATGTAATAATCTTATATCTTATATCAAGTGTGATAAATAATAAGTAGGGATGCTGGTTGGGTTCACAGCAGAATGAAAAAGGACACACCCGCTGCTCCAGGTGAGACCAGGAAGCCTAATGATCCAGTAGCTGCTCGCCTCGGCTCGTCTCTGCACACAATGAATTTAGAAGAAATGGCCGCACATCAGGCCAGATCAAAATCCTTTTATTTGGACATCCCGAAAACGACCGGAATCAGAATGCTGAGTAGACACGCTTCGCACACTTCGCGTGCGCTTAGTCATTACCATGATTATGATTATGAGTTCACAGCGGATACTGCATGTTCAAAATCCGCTGTCAGGGCCATGACGCTGATTATGTCCATTGGGGTGGCTGTTTAGGAGGCACTAATGGAGATATGATGGGGAGGTATTAATTTGGGTGTGTCTATACCAGACACTCTGTCCTCAGTGCAGCTCAGTATTGATGAGCCTGATAAAACTACAGGCTCAGCATTACTGAGCTCCCTGCCCAGCCTTTGTGCCCGTCACATGGGCAAGTGCAGTGATTGAACCTCTCCAGTGATGCAGAGCATGTTTAAAGTGCAGGTTCAACATCACTATGCATAGTGCTGTTAGCCAGTGCGCCTGGCTGTGTAACAGGCATTGAGGCCAGGTATGTAACACAACTTATCCATTTTATCTGCTAGGTTAAAAAATGGGTTGGATTTTAGTGTTTCAGGGTTTTCTTGGGGGTGGAAGGATAGGTTTATTTTATTTTATTTTTCCTTTTCCTATTATGGGGTACACAGCCTGCGCTGTTGCTGACACTTTGTTTGCAGCATGTCACCACATACTGTACTTGTGCTGTAAAGTAGTGTGCACCAAAGCACCACATATTTATTACCCATGCTACCAAAATTACACTTTGGCAGTCCCCATTATTAAAAACATTGCGAAGGCCCAAATTGAGAGGCAGAGTTTCTGCACACAGAGGTAGTAGGAGGCGAGCAGGTTCTGCATGACAAAGGGGTTGTCTAGAACCAGGGCACATCCACTTTTTCTAACTAAGCGTGGCAGTGAAATACAGCCACAGCAAAAGCAGTTGAATATTCTGGCGAAGGCTTCCACTTGTTCCTCCTCCCAGGTGCAGGATAGCCAGTCATCTGAAACTGCTGCTAATGGTTCTTCTCTCTCCTCTTCTGCTAATTCAGCCATAGCTTCAAAAACTGGCAAGGAGTAGTTGGCAGAATTTTTTTGTGGACCTTTTATAGTCTCTATTTCTGGACATTCCATGCAATGTACCATTTGGGTTCCACATGCATAAAGAAACCAGCACCTCAATATATCAAGTCAGCAGCAAAAGGCCCAAACTCCTCCTCTTTGACCCTGTCTTTAAAAAAGGGGCGAGGCCCTGAAACACGTCTGACCAGCCATTGTACTCCCAGCGAAGGTTGCTGCACCCAGTCTCGGCATGGTCTTTGGCGGGTCTGTATTTCCAACCATTCCGCTCATCAGTCCCTGCTGATCCCTGATGCTGTATAGTGTCAGTTTCTCCCCTCCACCCATCAGTGTCCAGCAGTGCCACCTATCAGCGTCCATCCGTGCCCATCAGTGCCCACCTATCAGTGCCCATCCATGCCACCTATCCGTGCCACCCATAAGTACCCATCAGTGCCACCCATAAGTGCCCATCAGTGCCGCCTATTAGTGCCCATCAGTGCCGCCTATGAGTGCCCATCAGTGCCACATATGAGTGCCCATTAGTGCCACATACCAGTGCCACCTATCAGTGCCCATCAGTGCCACCTATCAGTGCCCATCAGTGCCGCCTATCAGTGCCCATCATCAGTGGCCGTCAGTGCCACCTCATCAGTACCACCTCATTGGTGCCACCTCATCGGTGCCCATCAGTGCCGCCTTATCAGTGCCCGTCAGTGCAGCCATATCAGTGCCCATCATTGAAGAAGAAAACGTACTTATTTACCAAAAATTTAACAGAAACAAAGAAAAACTTGTTTTTTTTTCAAAATTTTTGGTCTTTTTTTATTTGTTGCGCACAAAATAAAAATCGCAGAGGTGATCAAATACCACCAAAAGAAAGCTCTATTTGTGGGAACAAAATGATAAAAAATTTGTTTGGGTACAGTGTTGTATGACCGCGCAATTGTCATTCAAAGTGCGACAGTGCTGAAAGCTGAAAATTGGTCTGGGCGGGAAGGTGTCTAAGTGCCTGGTATTGAAGTGGTTAATGGGGTTTGTTATTCGGGTCCGAACTTACGCAGTGTTCGTAAGTTCTGGTGCGAACCAAACAGGGGTCCTATTGGCTAGCACTGGAACAGTATCGGAGCACCTGATACTTTAGCAAGCAAAAAGAACTCTGTAGTGTAGGTATCTGCTGTCAATGGAGCTGGTGTGGTCTGCAGAACATAAAACAGAAAACTCATTTGGTGCATGCACTTGTGGGTTGCTTTGGAAGGCCCACATTTTCACAGGGACACAACAAATACAAAATAGAGTTTGATTTCACAGGAATAAGCCAAAAATATTGTACTGACTCAATGCTCCATATTTAAGCACTTTTACTAGGCTGCAGTTTCAGTGGGAGTCAGAAGCCGGGTTTTAATTAAGAAATTTAATTTATTATATAATTAATTGCTATAATTGAATTTGTCAGAAAAAAATGCAAAAAAAATATTATTATACAGGATTTATATAGCGCCAACGGTTTGCGCAGTGCTTCACAATGTAGAGGGGGGACAGCACAATTACATTACAGTTCAATACAGAAGGGACAGGAGGGCCCTGCTTGTGGAGCTTACATTCTAAAGAGAGGGGGAGGTGGTACGAAAGGTAATAGCCACAGTGATGGTCTGATGGGGGTGGCTCGTGTACAGTTCTTAGGTGGATGTGGGATAGGCTTCCCTGAATAAATGAGTTTTCAGGGATCTCCTAAAGGTGGACAGGGTAGGAGCTGACCGGACATACCAGGGCAGGGAGTTCCAAAGGATGTGAGAGGCTCTAGAGAAGTCCTTGAGGTGAGCATGGGAGGAGGTAACAAGGGAGCTAGAGAGCAGTAGGTCTTGGGAGGAGCAGAGAGGATGATTTGGGTGATATCTGCAGATGAGGTTGGTGATGTAGCCAGGGGCGATATTGTGGATGTCCTTGTATGTTGTGGTTATTATTTTGAAATATATATGGTGGGGTAGTGAAAGCCAGTGAAAGGATTGTCAGAGAGGAGCAGCAGTCACGGATCGGTTAGTGAGGTATATAAGTCTAGCGGCAGCATTCATAATAGACTGAAGGGGGTATAGCCTGTGTTAGGATAGGCCATTGAGGAGAGAGTTGCAGTAGTCGAAACGGGAAATAACCAAGGAGTGAATAAGTTGTTTTGTGATGTCGTTAGTCAGGGAGGAACAAATTCTGGAGATATTGCGGAGGGTAAGATGGCAAGATTTAGCCAGTGATTGGATATGGGGGCTGAAGGAAAGGTCATAGTCTAGTATTACACCCAGCAAAATTTTGCAGACTTGATTCACACTATAAAAGTAGCTTTAGTAGGTTACATTTTAGGAGTGACAAACCAGGCAGATTTTTTTCTTTTTAAATTAAAATGTCTGTGTATTATTTCACAGAACTTGACAGAAATATTATACAGACTCGGTTCTGATTATATAAGCAGCTTTAATAGTCCACGCTTTGAGAGGCAGGGACCAAGTAGATTTTAAGGAAGAAATCAAAACTAGAGTGTATTATCTCACATAAAAAGATATAAATATTGAACTGAATCCATACACTTAAGGCCCATACACACGATCAGACTTTTTGACAACCAACATGCAAATTAGCTGTTTTGGACCAACATCTGACCGTGTGTACGCTCCATCGGACCAACTTTTTCCTGGTTTCATCGGACTTTTGTTGGCTGTGCGAACGGACCAACTTTCTGCCAACAAAAGTCCGATGGACCAAAGTACGACCGTGTGTACACAAAACCAACGGACTTTTGTACAAACCAATGCAAAACCAATGCAAAAGATCAGACAACAATACAGAAGTTGACCAAAGGTGGCGGTAAAGAGCAGAAAAACCAAGTGATTTGGTGAAAGTTGGCTGAAAAAGTCCTGCCGTGTGTATGCAATACCAACTTGGGGCCAACGCCCTTTGGACAAAAATCCACGGGAAAGTTGGTCCACGGTCCGATCGTGTGTATGAGGCTTTAGACCGCACTTTAAATGGAAAGACACCGTAACACCAGTCCACTTTTAATTGAAAAAAATCTGCAGAATGTATTGATTTTTCTTAAAAATACAACGTGTGCAATATATATACTTTTTCATTGGGCAATATTTTGAACAGCACCCATACCAGCCAACTTTTGATAAAAAAAAATCAACATTACAGTGCTTTTAGTTCATCAAAAAAAGCCACCAGAATACTGTACTGACTACATTATCCACTTCAGCCCAAGAGCCATTTCAAGGTTTTTTATTTTTTTTTCCTGAAAGCAGAGACCCTGGAGAAAAAAATGGTGGTAGTTGCATTTTTTTTATGACACATGAAATTAATACAACTGTTTATCAAACCCATAGTTTAAAAAAAAAAAAAAAACTTAAATTAATTTTAGTCAAGCCTTTAAACTGCATGTGCCAGTGAAGCGGTGAAAAACGCTGGTTCCCAAAATTGTCTATAGGCAACCTTTTAAAAGCCCTTACAGCTTATCATTACGACTTACAGCTCACTTATACCAAGATGCTACCTGCGCTGTGCGTCTATGGGTATTATGTTTGACCCTCCAGCAGCTGCTTAAATGTGCACCCTACTAATTTGCATCAAATAGTGAAAATAAAACATACAGCAGCGCTCTTGTGTGATTATACCTTCTGCACAAATTTCATGCGTTTATCCCCCCAATTTACTCACTTCAAATTACACAGTTATATAACACGAGTGTACAAAATCCAGAGTGCATAAATACTCAACACATAAAAAATAAAAGTGCTTTAACAATAATCAAGTTTCTGTGTATTTTAGCATTGTGTTTAAAACACACAACTACTGTGTTGCACTCCAATAAAAAGTTTGTGCTCCAAGACTACAACAAGTGTGACACTTCACTCCACCAACAAGCTTCAGTGCAGTTCCTAATTTAGCGGAAGGTTCCACCACTTCTCCAGTCCTGAGTACGAGTGATCACCACTCCCAGATATGTTCTGGTTTGTGGCTCAAGCAAGCGGACAGAGAAACAGAAAAGCAGATATTGCACAAGTTTATTTAAATGGTCAAAAGTACAAAGAAATACAATTATTACAAACTCACAATACATGGTGCCTTCCACCGCCCAGTATATCCAGCGTATGCAGGATTGGCAGAGTGGTGGAACCTTATACTAAATGAAAGTGGTTATAAACCCTTAAATATACCCAGCAAAGGGACAATCCTCAGGTGATACACAGAGATGAGACAAATCCTCCTATGTAAGTTGTGCCTGTATATCTGTAGTCTTCTCTTCTCTACATACATTCAAAGTGCTAAATTTATAAGCTTGACCGAGAGTATTGTTAAAAAGGGGAGGAGAGTTGAAGTTACACTCTGCAGAGCTCAGTGGAAAGAGGAAAGTTCAGTGAGGAAAGCTCTGATAGCTGACTGGAGAAAAGAGACATACCCCCACCACACAGCACACAGGAACACAGCCGAGTCTGTCAATCTGCTGGAGCTCCCACCCCTGTCAACATTTTTCTCTTGGGTGTCAGGAAAAATTGTAGGAAGTGATTCATGCTGATAGCAGAGGAACAAAGCAGCAGACAGAAATTACACTAAAGCCCCATACACACGGTCGGACAATCCGCGGACCAGGTCCGTCGGACCATGTCCGTCATACTTTGTCTGATGTTGGTTTTGCGTACACACGGTCAGACAAAGTTGTCGGAAAATCCGATCATTCTGAACGCGGTGACGATTGTTGCCTACGACGGGACTACGTAGAGGCTAGTAGCCAATAGCTTTGGTCTTGTAATGTGATCTGAGCATGCGTAGCACTTTGTCCGGTCGGACAACCGTACACACAATCGGATTTGGTGTGATCGGACCGTGTTGTCGGCAAATCTTTCCAGCAGGAGATAAGACTTTGTCTGTCGGACAATCCGACGTACACTGTCCGATGGTGCATACACACGGTCTGATTTTTCAACAACATTGTCCGATCGGACAGAATCCATGAAAAAGTCTGACCGTGTGTATGGGGCTTTAGTGCTTTTAATTGAGACAAGTACACACTATAGAGAGATATGCTTTGTTCTATTTCATGTCTTTCATGTCTGTCACATTAGGTGTTTTTGGCTCATTAGTTTACAAGGAGTCAATGATTTTTGGTGAGTGCATATATATGTGGAGAACTGGAGATCACGGTATGTGGGGTGAAGGGGCCTTTAACTTTTTTTGTCATTTAATATGATTTTTTTTTATAACTTCATTCTTTTCACATGGGGGACAAATGTTCCCTTATGTTAGTATATCGGTTGTGACAGATTCTCTTTATTGAGAAATCAGAGGTCTATTAGAAGTCTCCCCTTTATTCCACTGCAGCTAATGAAGCACAGGTCATGCTCCAATAGCCGCTACCTCGGCCAGTGCTACTGAGGAAATAACATCTTTGAACCAGGGAGTGACTTAAAGTGGTTGTAAACCTCAGCCATGAACTATGAACAAAGCATATCCCTCCATAGTTTGTACTTGTCTCAATTAAGAACACTTATTTCCTCTGCTATCAGCATGAATGACTTGTGACAAGTTTTCTTGAGAAGAAGAGTGCTTCTCCAGGGCCCTCAAGAAGAGGAGGAGCCAGGAGCACCACGGAGGGACCCCAGAAGAGGAGGATCAGGCCACTCTGTGGAAAAGCAACTGCACAGCGGAGGTAAGTATTACATGTTCGCTGTTTATTTTTTCAAACCAAACCTTTACAACCACTTTAATTATGTTGCAAATAAAAATGTATTTAAAAGTTAGTATACTTTTTTTTTTACAATACAAAACACTTTATTCTATAAAGTATCCTTGCAGCAGAACTTTAGTACATATCCTGTGCAATCTCTAGGATCAGAAAATAAACCTTTTTCATAATGTTTTGCTTATTGATAAGAAAGGAATTTGTGTCACAGATAAACTAGCTAATTATTAAACAGCTTTGTTATTCAAAAGTTCAGAAAATCTTGAAAGGCTGTTATAGGCTCACTACATTGTAAAATAGATTTACTTTAATTTTTGAATTGTGCAAATGCATTTTAAGAACAAACATAAATTACCTAAAATAATGCACATTTTTATAAGCCCGATGTAAACATCAAGAACTCTGCCTTGCTTTTGCAGCATTGTTATAACCGAATCGCTGGTAGAAAAAGACAGGAAATGGGAGAGCAGGGACCCCAATTTGTTACAAAATGGACTGGTTACAAGCAAACAGGGTCTTTCTAGTTTTCCAATTTATGCTATAAATGGCACCAATCCCTGGAAGCATGGTGGTACCCCAGAGACAGGGTGGGCAGACTTTTCACCTTATGCCACGTACCCACGATCGGACTTTTCCGCCGGACTATCCGGCAGACAATCCGCCGGACTTTCCTAACGTGCGGACTTGCCCATACACGCCCGGACTTTTGGCGGAAGTCACGCGGGACTTTTGAAATGAATGGACTTGCCCCACACACGGAGTAAAGTCCGTTCATTTAGAACGTGACTCCAGGTAGACGGGACTAGCGAAGGAAGTTAATGCTGTCGCCTCGATCGGCGACATTGACACCTCGCTAGCCCCGTCACCTGGTATGGATTTAAAGGGGAATCCCTCCACCGAAAAAACGGCGTGGGGTCCCCCCCCAAATCCATATCAGACCCTTATCCGAGCACGCAGCCCGGCCGGTCAGGAAAGGGGGTGGGGATAAATACTTTATTACACAGCTCCGGGGGTCTTCTTCCGTCTTGGGGGGGTCTTCTTGCTGGACTCCTCCGCTATCTTCTGCTCTTTTACTAGCTCTTTTACAGACTAAGTCTGCATCCTCCGGGACTGTGACATCATAGGGAGGCAGGGTCACCATGTGACATGAGATGGTGGCCCCGCCCCTTGTCTTTATATAAGTCACAGCACAACGTGTCTCTGCCATTACGGCCAGAGACAGCGTTGTGTCAACATCGGACGAAGAAAGACGAACAAGCAGCGACAGCGACGGGGACGGCAACGGCAACAGAAGTCCGGGCCACCGCTATTAAAAGAGCTGGAAGAAGATAGCGGAGGCCCAGCAAGAAGAACAGAAGAGTGGGACAAGACCCCCTAAGTCGGAACAAAACCCCCAGACGGTGGCGGCGACGAAGGAGAAATCCGGGCTCCTCCGCTAGTAAAAGAGCTAGTAAAAGAGCAGAAGATAGCGGAGGAGTCCAGCGAGAAGACCCCCCAAGACAGAAGAAGAACCCCGGCGCTGTGTAATAAAGTATTTTAAAAACTTGTGTTGTGTTTTTATTTACACTTTTTTTTTCACCAGGTGAATGGGTAGGGGGACATCGTACCCCATACTCATTCACATAGGGTGTGGGGTGGGAATCTGGGGCCCCCTTATTGAAGGGGGCTCCCGGATTCCGATAAGCCCCCCGCCCGCAGACCCCGACAACCAACGGCCAGGGTTGTGGGGAAGAGGCCCTTGTCCTCATCATCATGCTTTGGGGTGGGGGGGCCGCAGGGCACCACCATGTTGAGGCCACGCGGCCTGGTATGGCTCAGAAGGGGGGGCGCTCCGAGCACGCTCACTCGTCCCCACCCCCTTTCCTGACCGGCCGGGCTGTGTGCTCGGATAAGGGTCTAATATGGATTTGGGGGGACCCCCACGCCGTTTTTTCGGCATAGGGATTCCCCTTTAAATCCATACTAGGTGACGGGGCTACCGAGGT
This sequence comes from Lithobates sylvaticus, assembly GCA_028564925.1. NCBI lineage: Eukaryota > Metazoa > Chordata > Amphibia > Anura > Ranidae > Lithobates > Lithobates sylvaticus. The sequence goes on along the minus strand of CM053026.1, from coordinate 307,682,661 downwards.
GTCAATGTCGCCGATCCAGGCGGCGGCATTGACTTCCTTCGCTAGTTCCGTCTACCTGTAGTCACGTTCTAAATTAACGGACTTTACTTCGTGTGTGGGGCAAGTCCGTTCATTTCAAAAGTCCCGCGGACTAGCACACAGATGGACGGATTGTCCGCCGGCCTGCTGAGTCCAGTGGACAATTTTGAGTCAAAACTTCTTACTAAGTTCGCCAGACTTTTGAGGAGAAAAAGTCTGCCGGAGCCCACACACGGGCAGATAGTCCGGCGGACAATCCCGCGGGATAGTCCGATCGTATGTATGTGGCATTAGGGTTTTGATTACAATAAGTAATAATGGTATGTGAACAGATAGGTGCCAGTCACTCTAAGGTACAAACTAATTATTTTTTATTGATGCTCACGAAAAAACCCAAAGTGCACTGTATATTATCCGGTCTGTGTTAAAGTTATTGAATAACACTTGCTTTAACACTTGCTTTAACACTTGCTTCTGTGTTAAAGTTATTGAGTTTACAATCTACTGTACAGTACAGACCTCAAAAAATCCACTCGCCTGCTCGCATTTTGCGAGTGGATTTTGAGGTCTCGCGAGTGTAGGAGAGCTGCTGCCTGTCTGATTAGAGCGGCAGGGGAAAGTTTCCTTTCGTTTCAATAGCTGTTTGTTCCCCGCCGCGCGCCTTCATTTACAGCCCCTCCCCCTTGTCTGGGGAACTTTGATAAACAGATAGACAGATCACCTGACCCAGGACTGGACGGGTGATCTGTCTATCAATGTGACTCGGACAAGGGGGAGGGGCTGTATATGACGGCGCGCGGCGGGGAACAAACTGCTATTGAAACGAAAGCTGTTATGTACCCCTGGCGCTCTAATCAGACAGGCGGCGGCGGCGGCTCTCCTCCCCTGCACAGGTAGGCTGCATTAGGGACACAAGCTGCACTGGGGGACACAGGGGACACAGGCTGCACTGGGAAGGACACATGCTGCACTGGGGGGGACACAGGCTGCACTGGGAGGGGACACAGGCTGCACTGGGGGGGGACACAGGCTGCACTGGGGGGGGACACAGGCTGCACTGGGGGGGACACAGGCTGCACAGGGGGACACATGCGGCACTGGGGGGGGCACACACATGCGGCACTGGGGGGACACACACATGCGGCACTGGGGGGGACACATGCGGCACTGGGGGGGTCACATGCGGCACTGGGGGGACACATGCGGCACTGGGGGGACACAGGCTGCACTGGGGGGGGGGACACAGGCTGCACTGGGAGGGGACACATGCGGCACTGGGGGGACACAGGCTGCATGGGGGGACACAGGCTGGGGGACACATGCGGCACTGGGGGGGGCACACATGCACTGGGGGGGACACACGGGACTGGGGGACACATGCGGCACTGGGGGGGTCACATGCGGCACTGGGGGGGTCACATGCGGCACTGGGGGGACACATGCTGCACTGGGGGGGACACACACTGGGGGGGACACATGCGGCAATGGGGGGGACACATGCGGCACGGGGGACACATGTGGCACTGGGGGGGACACATGCGGCACTGTGGGGACACATGCGGGACTGGGGGACACATGCGGCACTGGGGGGGTCACATGCAGCACTGGGTGGACACATGCTGCACTGGGGGGTCACATGCAGCACTGGGGGACACATGCTGCAATGGGGGGGGGTCACATGCTGCAGTGGGGGGGACACATGATGCACTGGGGACACAGGCTCCACTGGGGGGGGCACAGGCTGGCTGCATTGGTGGACAAAGTTGTTGTTAATATTTCTTTTTATAACTTAATTCTGCATAAATCATTTAAGTATCATTTCATGAGATAATTTATGAGGGCGTGTTTAGGGGCGGGATTAGGGGCGGGCAGGGTAGGGGTTGGGCGGGGCAACTGGTGGCGAGTAACCCTTGAGGCCTGGCTAGTAGCTCAGGACTTGAAATTTTGAGCCCTGGTATAGTATATATATTTACAAATGGATCAATCCTGATGTACTGATGGATCTCATTTGTTGAGGACTTAAAATTCCAGGACAGTACAAATACCCCAAATTGGCCCTTTTTGGAAAGTTGACAGCCCAAAATGTTTAGTAAGAGCCATAGTGAAGTTTGAAGTTGTAATTTTGTTCTCTCTATTCTTTGGAAAATTATGAAATTCAATCAAATTTTTTTTTTGTTATACACAGTATAGTCATATTTTTTATTATTATACCCTGAAACACATTTTGCCACACTACTGCCTTCTGAGTATGGGGATACTACATGTGTGGGACTTTTTCACAGCTTAAATGCATGAAAGGGCCCAAAATCCAAAGAGCATCAATTACTTGTCTAGTTTCCTGACTACCTATCACAATTTTGGTGGCCTTGGAGCACCAGGACAGTAGAAACACCTACAAAATGAAAACATTTTGGAAAAAAAACACTCCAAGGTATTTTCTAAGAGGTAAAATTAGTCTATGGAAATGCCATTTTTTGCCACAAGTTTTTGGAAAATGCAGGAAAGAAAATTACTTTATTTATTTATTTATTTTACACAAAGTTGTCAAATAAGATATTTCTTTTTTCACAGCTTTTGGGGTGAAATTCATAGGCATACTTAGAATTACACCCCAAAACACATTCTGCTACTCCTCCTGAGTATGGAGATACCACAATATTTTTTCACAGTCTAGTCACACAGAGGGGCCCAAAATCCAAATAGCATCTTTAGGCTTTCTAGGGGCATAAATTAGGCATCTAATTTCCTGACTATCTATTACATTTTCTGTAGGCCCTAGAGCACCAGGACAGTAATGACACCCCAAAAAATTACCACATTTTGAAAAGCAGCCTACTAGTACTTGGCTGCCCCCGGGAATGCCATGTTCACTGGCCAGGAGGTACAGGAAGCTAAATAATATGATCAGGGACAATGCGAATGGTGCAGCAGTGATTAGGAACTTTGATTGGGTGGTAGTGATTAGGGACACTGACTGTGACAGTATGTATTAAAAAAAAAAAAAAAGATGTAATTTTTTTTCTTTACATACAGTCACCAGAGTAGTGCACTGACCAGAGTTGTCCTGAAATATATATTAATTTTCCCTTACTCTAGACCTTTTGCCCCAAAAGTAATAAGATACTGATCTATCACTGGGGTCTCCAAACTTTCAAAACAACTATAACATTACTACATTACTGTCCTGTAGACTTTGAGGCAGCCAGGCTGTGGCCAATGTGAGTAGAGAATGCTCTAGCATTAACTGGAGTAACAATGCCCCAATCATTGGTATCGGTGAAGGAATAGTGTCCCATCATTGACATCAGTATGCAGGCATAGTGCCCTATCGCTGGTGTCAGTGGAAGCAATAGTTTCACATTGTTGGTGTCAGTTGGAGGAATAGTTCACCATTGCCTGAGTCAGTAGGAGGAATAGTGCCTCATCGCTGGTGTTGTGAGATGAATAATTCCCCATTTCCCATTGTTGAAGTCAGTGGGAGGAATAGTGCTTTGCGTCAGTGGGAGGAATAGTGCACCAAGGGCTGAATTAAAGGAGTTGTAAAGGCGGAAGTTTTTTTTATCTTAAAGTCTTCTGTGTGTAGCAGCCACCCCAGCACCCCCTAATATTTACATGATCCTAATCTCTGTCAAGCAATGTCCACAAGTTCCTCGGCCACCTCGGACTGTCACTCCCAATTGACTAAGACACAGCAGCAGCGCCATTGGCTCCCACTGCTGTCAATCAAAGTCAGTTAGCCAATTAGGAGAGAGAGGGGTGTGGCTGAATGGCAGCTCCGTGTCTGAATGGACACATGGAGCTGCAGCTTGGCTCTGGTGCCCCCATCAGTGGCGGTGCGTGCATAGAGGGCGCAGGAGCGCTGCCCCCCCTCTCCTGCACTGCTCTATCACCAATAGATAGATTCATGCATTGCATGAATCTATCTATTGTCACCGCTGCCGCCCCTATTCAGGTGTCCGGCCCCTTGTCGGGCACCGGGCATCTGAATTACAGTGGGGGGGTGTTTCTGGAAGCGCCCAATTAGAGCTGTAAGCTCTAATAGGGGACCTGATTAGAGCGGTGTGCTCTAATAGGCTTCCATAAGTGTAAACAGCGGGCGCACTGCTGTGCGTTCGCTGATTACACAGTATTGTGTTAGAGAAGCGAATACATTGCTTCCCTAACACAGACCCGCCTCTCAGCCAATCAGGTTGCCGGGTCTGTTACCTGTCACCTGATTGGCTGAAGTCACAGGCGCTGTGATTGGACGCTAGGCGTCCAATCATAGCAGAAGACAGGAGTGCGGGAGAAGACATCGGAAGATGAGGGGAAGATGAGGGGAAGATGAGGGGACACCGCGCGCTGCACACCGAGACAAGGTAAGTGCAGAGGGCAGGCAGGGGGCACAGTGGCAGCACTTGAGGGGCACAGTGGCAGCAATTGAGGGGCACAGTGGCAGCACTTGGGGCACAGTGACAGAACTTGGGGCACAGTGGCAGCACTTGGGGCACAGTGGCAGCACTTGGGGCACAATGGCAGCACTTGGGGCACAGTGGCAGCACTTGGGGCACAGTGGCAGCACTTGGGGCACAATGGCAGCACTTGGGGCACAGTGGCAGCGTTTGATGGGCACAGTGGCAGCGTTTGATGGCACAGTGAGGCTGTTTGTTTGCGCCCCCCCAAAAATTTTGAGCACCAGCCGCCACTGGCCCCCATAGCAAGCTGCTTGCAGTGGGAGCACTCAACAGGTGCTCCAAAAAGGCACCCAAGAAGAGGAGGATCCGGGCTGCTCTGTGCAAAACCACTGCAACAGAGCAAGTAAGTATAACATGTTTGTTATTTGAAAAAAAAAAAAAAACTTGACTTTACATTCATTTTAAGACAAGCAAAGGTTTGCATCTAGCCCTCAGGCTGCAGTTAATAAACCGCTGATCTATCGGATGTATAGCATAGCCATCTCACATGATATATAGGTGATCATTTTGCTGCAATTCATGATTGCTTTTACTTGCCTCCCTCATGTGTCTTATAATTTGCATATATTCATTGTAACAACATAGCCTACCCTACAGCATAATCTCCCCCACTACAGTTTTATAATATGAGGCTGTTAGAAATAGTAATGTTTTTATTATTATTATTATTTTTGTAGATGTCAGGCTACTATGATTGACACAGTGCTGTATTTAGTGGTTGTTTAATTGTGACTGTTGTGTTGATTTTTCCAGGCCAAGTAGTTTTTCTCTTGATACACACAGCATATTGGCCAGTGTGAGTAGAAAAGGCCCTGGCATTAACTGAAGTGATAATATGCCCCAATCATAGGTATCAGGGAAGGAGTAGTGTCCCATCATTAACGTCAGTATGCAGGAATAGTGTTCTATCATTGGTGTCAGTGGTATCGTATAGTTTTGTACTGTTGGTGTCAGTAGGAGGAATAGTTCACCATAGCTGGAGTCAGTAGGAGGAATAATGCCTCATCATTGGTGTCGGTGAGATGAATAGTTCCCCATTTCCCATTGTTAGTGTCAGTGGGAGGAATAGTACCCCATTGTTGGTGTCAGTGGGAGGAATAGTACCCCATTGTTGGTGTCAGTGGGAGGAATAGTACCTCATTGTTGGTGTCAGTGGGATGAATAGTACCCTATTGTTGGAGTCAGTGGGAGGAATAGTACCCCATTGTTGGTGTCAGTGGGAGGAATAGTACCTCATTGTTGGTGTCAGTGGGATGAATAGTATCCTATTGTTGGAGTCAGTGGGAGGAATAGTACCTCATTGTTGGTGTCAGTGGGAGGAATAGTACCTCATTGTTGGTGTAAGTGGGAGGGATAGTACCCCATTGTTGGTGTCAGTGGGAGGAATAGTATCTCATTGTTGGTGCCAGTGGGAGGAATAGTACACCATTGTTGGAGTCAATGGGAGGAATAGTGCACCAAAGGGCTGAATTAAGAGAATCTGGCCCTCGGGCTGCAGTTCAGAAACCGCTGATCCATCAGGTGTACAGTATAGCCATTTCACATGATATATAGGTGATCATTTTGCTGCAATTCATAATTGCTCTTACTTGCCTCCCTCATGTGTCTTACAATTTGCATGTATTCGTTGTAACAACATAGCCTACCCTACAGCATAATCTCCCCCACTACAGTTATATAATAATAGTTGTTAGAAATATTAATGTTAGTATTATTATAATTTTTTTTGTAGATGTCAGACTGTTATCATTGACACAGTGCTGTATTTAGTGGTTGTTTAATTGTGACTGTTGTGTTGATTTTTCCAGGCCAAGTAGTTTTTCTCTTGACACACACAGCATACTGTACTATATTACGGTATGTGGTTTATACAAAATAGTAAGTAAGTGTTTGTTGTTTTGCTGTATTAGTTGCTGAAGTACTATGTTGTGCAATAATATTATTCATTCTGATTTGACATTCCTGCTGTCTGTATAAGCAGGCTTCATACTTTAATTATAACACAATGAGAAAACCACAAACATAATGTAGATGTTAATTATTGTTGTTAAAGATTGCGAAATAACTAATTGTTCTCAAATGAGTTGCATGCTCGTAAGAGCCAGTGCAATCTGTTCTTCCTTATTCAACTAATGTTGCGTGCACACGGTCGGAATTTCCGATGGAAACAGTCCGATGGGAGCTTTTCATCTGATTTTCCGACTGTGTGTATGCCCATCGGTCTTTTTCTGTCAGAATTACCGACGGACTTTGGATTGAGAACCTGTTCTTAATATTTCAGATGGAAAACTTTTCTATCAGATTTTTCGATCGTGTGTATGCAATTCCGACACGCAAAATTCCGACGCATGCTCGGAAACAATTTGACGCATGCTCGGAAGCATTAAACTTCCCTTTTATAGTGCAGTCGAACGTGTTGTATGCCGTGGTGTTATTGACCGTCAGAATTTGGTGTGACCGTGTGTAGGCAAGACAGTTTGAGTGAAATTCCGACGGAATTCCGACGGGAAAACCATCAGAGATTTTTCCAACGAGAATTCCGACCGTGTGTACGCGGCATTACAGTTTTCAGCTCTTAGAAAGAATATGGTAAAAGCTTTGCACCCTTTTTCTCCATGGATTATGAACTGTTCTCTTTGGTGGTATTACTGGATTTCAACACTGTTACAATGTGGTAACAGTTCATTGGTAAAAACACTAATAACTTGATTTGACAGGCTTTTAATCCTATCAGAGCTACTTCTCTCCAATATAAGTCAGTGGGATCACAAAAACAGCTTGATGCAGCTTAGAAGTAGGTCAAATTTAGGTAAGAATTGAAAGCAAGCCGAATATCCATACTAGCCCTAAACCTACTGGATCCTTCTCTCCTGATCACTCTATCATGTCTCATAGTCATCCTGTTATGAACACATAATTTTACTTATCCTAATCCTGTCTGCCAAGACCCCCAGTGCTGCCAACACATTTGTATTATGTCCCATCAAGATCAAAATGTCTGCATAATGGCCTTATATCCAAGCCAGGTCTACTGGCTTCGCTACCACCCCTGGAAATGGTATACCTGGCACAGCCATACAGTACATTATGCCTGAAAATCTTCACAAACCCATCAGTGCCCCCTATCTGGCTTTGCAGTGCAGTACCCCTGGAAACATTCACCAACCAATTACTGGTTCAACAACAGACAGACTGTTTCTTAAAATATCACATTCACCTCTCTGACTCAATTGTGCAGTGTACTTTTGTATATCACTTTACATTTCCTTGCTTATCAGTGCAGTGTACCTGGAGACACCACTCACCCATCCCTGGCTTAACAGTGCAGTGTTCATAGATATATTACTTTCCCATCCCTGGTTCAGCAATGCAATGTCCTTGGAAATATTACTTTCATACCCCTGACTAAGCAGTCCAACATACCTTAAACCTTCTTTTCTCCCCAATCTCTGGTCTATCTGTGCAGTGTACCTAGGACTAATTGCATTTCTAGCTCAACAGAGTACAGTCCTTAGAAATGTTACTTTCTCCTCCCTGGCTGAGCAGTCCAGCATACCTTTAAATATCATTCTCCGATCTCTAGTCTAGTGGTGCAGTGTACCTAGAAATATTATTCTCATCTCCAGCTTAGCAGTATACAGTCCTTGGAAATGTCACATTTTTTGATTTCTGACTTAGCAATGTCCCTACAAATACCCCTTCCCCTTCTTTTTTAGATCTGCAACAACATGTCTCTGCCATTTATGACTTAGCAGTGCAGTTTTTCTTAAAATATCACTTTCCAAACCTTGGTTTCATAGTAAACTGCAGTGCCTCAGGCAATATCAATCTGTCATTCATGGCTCAGCCATGCAGCATACCTGGAAATGTTTGTGTCACGTCCTGGCTGAGCTCTTCCAGCGTCTTTTGTGATATAATCCTACCCAGACTTCTGATTCCTGCTGAAGAGAAGATGAAGGGAAGTAATGAGCCAGTGCAGAACACTAAAGTTGTACATAGCGCAGTGATCCATAGTAACCAAAAGTAAATTTTTAGGTAGCTCCAGAAAGCTGAAATGTTATTGATTGTTATGGGTTACTAGTATTTAATGTAGCACCGTGTCCTAAACAGGGGGTACTATCCAAATGTAGTCTTGGTGGTAGTAGGCCCAGGCAGATTTATGGTTTACTTGTTCATGTGGTTTTCCCCTAAACTCAGTGAAGCTGCGGTTTCTCTCTGCTGTCAGTAAGTGTCACTGGTACCTCTGGCAATAGAATGAGATGCCACAGCAATACTGAGTTATGAATGTTTCCCTTAGCCAACCAGCAAGAATTTATTGCCACTGGTGCATGCCGGGGAAGAGCATCAACATTTAGGTTGGACCATGTGAGCTCTCTCTTCTTCCTGGGCTACAGCCTGGGTGTGTGTGTGTGTGTGAAGTTACCAGGGTATTTACTCAAACTGGAGTGTGCAAAATCTGTACCAGTGCTACAGTTTTAGTAAATCTTCTCAACTGAGTGACTAGACCAGGGGCCTAAGAGGCCTTTGCACATGTACTTGGAGCAGAGGTCTGGGAGCAGAAGAATTCTTCATGTCCAGTGTGGTTATACTGTTTGAGGCCCTGAGCTCAGGAAGCCTCACATAGGAAGTGAAGGAGATGTGATGCCTGATCTGGAGTACCAGAAGTAACACTGCTTGGGGAGGGAGAGGGAATGAACAGAGAGCATGGGAAAATGTTGGGAGGGTCACAAAGGCTGCTGCTGTTGCTAAAGAAGATACTGTTGCAATTGGAGTCTGCATGTGGACAGGGTCATCTGCACCTGTGCACAAGTGCATACTCTTCATGCAGAGCATGCTCCTCTATGCCAGGAACCATGCTGAGATTGCGGTCATGTGAAGATCAGACTTCTAGGGAGGGAGCCAGAACATTGGTTCCCTCACTACTGGAGGACCTGCCACCTTACCAGGTGCCACATCTAACAACTGGTTGCTTGTAGCTTGTTCCTTTGCTAGTGCATATACAGACTCAATTTATTTTGGAATACACTTGAACCAACGTGCATCCCTTTAACCACTTTTAGAGCAGCTGCCGTCATTATACTGAGGCAAGGTGGCACGATCCCGCAAATCGCTGTAGGTTTACGTTGGCTCTGGAACTTGCTTTTGTGGGGAGGCGGCCCCCACTCCCATCGGCCAGCAGGGGAGCCAATCACGGATCGCTCCCCGCAGTTACAGAATAAGGATCTGCCTGTGTAAACAAGGCAGATCTTCGTTCTGACAGGGGAGATCACACAGATCCTGTCTTTCTGCTAAGCAGGAAGATGGATCTGTGTGTTTCCCCAGTCACACAGCCCCCATACAGTGAAACACCTGCAGGGAACACATTTAACCCCTTGATCGCCCATGGTGTTAACCCCTTCCCTGTCAGTGTCATTAGTACAATAACAGTGCATATTTTTAGCACTGATTAGGGTAATAATGTCACTGGTTCCCAAAAAAGTGTTAAAAATGTCAGTTAGGTGTCTGATCAGTCTGCCACAATGTCGCAGTCCCGCTAAAAATCACTGCCATTACTAGTAAAAAAATTATAATAAAAATAATAATGCCATAAATGTATCCCCTATTTTGTAGACACCATAACTTTTGCACCAACCAAATCAATATACGCTTATTGGGATTTTTTTGACCATAAATATGTAGCAGAATACATATCGGCCTAAACTGATGAAAACATTTGTTTTTTTACATTTTTTTTGGAAAAATTTTATAGCGGAAAGTAAACTTTTTTTTTTTTCAAAATTGTCGCCCTTTTTTTGATTATAGCAAACTGCAGAGGTGATCAAATACCACCAAAAGAAATCTCTATTTGTGAGAAAAAAAGGACATGAATTTTGTTTGGGTACAGCATTGCACGACCACACAATTGTCAGTTAAAGCGGTGCAGTGCCGTATCGCAAAAAATGGTGGAAGTGGTTAAATAACTTGAAAGTTAAATAACTTGAGGTCAGGCTAAAAATGGTTAATGCAACTTTACTGAAAAAATGCATGTCAGTACAAAACTAATAACAAATCAAAAGAAACTCCGCGCTTAGGATTGAGTAGTGCAGGTATGCGGCCTCCCCTTGAAAATTAACCCCCTAAGAGACAAAACTAATAACGTCTTCTCCCTAATCCTAACTAACAGTGTGGTGGCCCAGGCATACCTCCATGAGGTGAGAGTCCTTAATTTCCATGGCTTGGATGCTGTCTGTGATTCCTGCTTTTTTCATTGCCTCACATGTGAGTCTATCATCCACCTATACCCATGTCCTGTTCCCCAGAAAGTCCTTGATCTTAGTTGTCTCCCTTTGTATATAACAGGTGGGCAGGCCGAATATGTTTTACCCTTTATTTCAGCCTGGTCTGGCGGCAAAGTAGCTAACTGCACACACATTTCTCAACCTGCTTACATGCAGGTCGGTAATGGATGTTTGAATTCCCTACCCCTGTCTCCCTGGAGTTTGAGTGAAAGATAATAAACTCCCTGTATTTTGCACTTAAAAGTGTCAGGGCTGGGCACCTGCTATTTAAGAGCAGCTCTTTTCTTTCAGTGCACAGAGGCTGCTCAGCTGTTGGTTAATCACTAGCCACTCATTGTTTCCACAGTGACTCACCTGGTTACCATTATCTGCCTCATTAGTCCAGCCTACAGCCAGACCCTTTTGGCTATTTAAACAGCTTTGCTCATTTCCTCTGTGTTTTTGTGTGGTCTATGACCTCCACTGTGTTCCTGTGTATAGCTGGACCTGGCTGACATCTCTTTTGATACCTGCTCCTGTTTTTGCTCCATACTATGCTGAGTTATGGCTTCCTGACCCCGCTTCATCTGATTACCCACTCTGCATCCATAACCTGGCCTCCTGAACAGTGTTATTTTTTGCTATTTTATTAAAGGTGTGATTTTTAACTGCATTTTCTGCAGTCCACCTAGGTAAGTATGATTTGTAAAAACAAAAAAAACATACTTCTCTTTTAATGAAAATGCAATATGCTTAATTTGATCTGCAAAATACTGGAGCATTAAGTAAACACTCAATTTTTTATTTTTTCCCCAATATCTTGCAAAACCTTAGTAGATTGCACAATTTATATGCTAATCTGTATGGTGAGCCTGATAGATTTCCTTACTTTACAATAACTTAAAATACATTGGTTATGAGAAAAATTTGGACCACCCACTGCCAGGGAAAGAATCTGAAAAAGGACTCTGTACATCACTTGACTGGCATGATAACTTCAGAGAGATGTAACTTTCTCTTTCATGAAACGAGGATTAATAGGTGATCTTTATTCGAATTTACAAATAGAGAACACTGAAAAACATGAAAATAGTTTTGAAAGGTGGCAAAGAGACAAAAAGGATCTAGATGAGGAGGACTGGACATGTGCCCTGGAAACACTTCCCAGGACATCCCTCTCACCCTCCCAAAGTCTATCTCAGCTTTTTATTATACATAGGGCTCATTATACCCCACAACAACTCTATGCTTGGGGAAAATACACAACACCATTATGCCTGCGATGTTCATTATTTAATGGTTCTCTTATCCACGTGCTTTGGTGATGCCCAAAGCTTCATCGTTACTGGGAAAAAATATTTGTAAACTTAAATTTATTATGCTTCACTGAGATAATAGGAACGCCTAAACTTGCATTACTGGGAATAATTCCTAATGGAATGCTGCCAGTAGACAAGTACACTATGTGGATAAGATCCCTATATTTAGCACGTAAAGTTATTTTACAAAAATGGTCATCTGCTGATTCTCTAACCCATAAACAATGGGTTGAGAAGCTTAATTACACACTCAAAAGAGAAAAATTAACATATAAACATAGAGGTACACCCCAAAGGTTTGGTAAAATATGGTCATTCTGGATAGATCCTAGTAATCAACTATATGATGGTTTACCTAATGGAGAGGAGTGAGGTAGAAGAGTTAGATGGGGCAAATAGTAGAAGCAGAGGAGTGAGGTGTAGAAGAGACGAAATTAGTGTGTGATAGAAATATAACTTGATACTGTATAGAAGAAGCTGCCACGGTTTAAAGTTTGAAATTAGCAGTGAACAACTTGTTGTGTAAAATGTATCTATGTCTCTATAAGGCTTTGTTTATTATATGCTAAGCTACTTTAGCCCGAGAGGTGCAAAGTTTATTTGTTTTATGTGTTTTCCTATTTTTGATACTTCATAGATTAATGTGACATATCTGTATGTATGTTTAATAATAAAAAAATAAAAATGATTTGTTTAAAAAAAAAAAGAGATGTAACTTTAAAAAGATTTAAAAAAAATCAATGGGGTGAGATTCAGAACAGGGGATGAGGTGCAGTACTTAAAGATCATAAGAACTATTAAAGTGGTTGTAAACCCTTACAAACCACTTTGACCTACAGGTAAGCCTAGATTAAGGCTTACCTGTAGGTCCAAGAAATATCTCCTAAACCTACACGGTTTAGGAGATATTTGCCAAAAGACAGGCACCGCTGTTTACGGTGCATGAGCCATAGACATCGTCGTGCAGGCACACTGATTGCGCCGCTCTCAGCGGCAATATGCCACAAGTGGAGGCTCCCGTGCACATGCACGGGAGTGACATCTCCATGTGCCGTCGAATGACAGCGCCGGAGCCGCGAGACCCATCAAGAAGATGGAGGCTCCATACACAAGGGGACAGCGGTGACTTCGCTGGCTCCTGTGTCAGGTAAGTGATTAGTGTTTACTTCCTCTTTAAAAAAAACTTTTTGGAACATGCAGGTTATGTACTTTTGAATGCATGTATTATTTCCTTAAAATAAATGTATTATTATTATTTTTTATTAATAATAATACAAATACTAATATTTTGTTTCCCCAGTAGTGAAAACACATTTGCTTTTTTATTTCAATGATGTCATTATATCTATAAAATTACAGTTATTACTTCCTATTTTATAAAAAATGATTACATTAGATTTAGACCTAGTTTAGTCTTATTCTTTGCCCCCATTCACACCGGTGCAACTTGTTATGCGATTTGACAGTTCCAAATTGCATGACAAGTTGCACACCATTGCCGGCAATGGAATCGTTTATATCGCAGCTACTCAAATCGCAGCAATTATGAAAAAGGTTCCTACATTACTTTTTAGCCATTTCATTGCAACTTGCATAGAATTCTATTAAATTAATTCACAAGCCACAATGAAATCGGCAGTGCAAATCGCACTGATGTGCAGCTTTGAAATCGCACTGAAGTAGCAGGATTTCAAAGCCGCATCGGTGTGAACGAGGGTTTACACCTAACTGTGATTCTAGCAGGGTTTTTAATACTTTAAAACGAATACTGTAAGATTAACTTTAATATTTATGAAACTAAAAACTATTTATTGAAGTGAATCTACTTTGTGTGAACATTTTTAATTTGTTTAGTAAATCAGCCTCAAACCTATGTGGTTTTGGTTAACTGCACTATGACTCTTTAAGGCCACTTCAGATAATGTGCTTCCTTTGGAAAAATAACTACTTTAAAATTGACACACGCACATATATTTTTCATAATTAGTTTGATTTTTCTGTATGTTGTGATCATTTTTTGTGTCCCATATATTTTTTAAATGTTTTGCATTATTTTCTTATTATTGAAAGTGGTAGTTTCATCACACTTTAAATATATACAGTAAAACTCTTCACGCTCACTTTCTTTCTGTGAAATTATGTGATAATAGAAAGCTGCAGCACTTAAAATTTCACAAGTTTTTTTAAAATATACTACAAAATGTGCAATGCTTACATAAACAAGTAAACATCAAATCTACACTACAGAATAAAAATGAATAAACTACTGTCATAATATACAACAATGCTTGTAAGATATACAGTACCATAAATTGATATGTTAATAACCGGGAACAAATTATTAGTCCGTGCCAAAATATTATTGTCATTCCATGCCAAAAACATGAAAATCATTCTGCTTGAATCAGCAACAAGTGTGTATGTGTAAATCTCCACCACCAACAAGGAGCCTATAGATGGACTAGCACCTTAAAATGTAGACCTTCAGATTATAGAGGTCTTATAATGCTTGTTCCCTTTAAAAGCTCATCTACACTGTTGGCTTGCTGGTTCTCCTCTAACAACTGGTCAATACCAGGGTAGTAAATCTGGCCACAAAAAGGATACAAAGGACAACAAATAGTGCTCTTCATTTGAAAGTATTAATCCCTTTTTTTAATGTGTTAAAACCCCACTTACAAACATCACTGTTCAAGAGGCAAAACACTGCTAACCAGAGCGGGATGCATCCCACGGCGTATGGCTCTCTGTAGAGTTCAACTGACAGCTACAGCAATCGCATGAATCGGGCTGTGATTCCAACCAAGATCTCCACTAAGCTAGCTATATACCTTGTGGCTCTCCGCCCTACATGTTACATCAATAATGACTCCATCAAAGGGCAATAGTTATTTCATCAAGCCTAATTCCAGCTTTCTGTCACTTTAAATTAACTATTACCTTTAATAATAGATTTACCAGCTGTGAGCACTATATAAATTGTCTGCAGCATCAGCTACACACAGTATACAGTGTTGTGTTCCAGCAGTAGGATGAGGACTTCCTGTCCTGGTCCAACAACAAAATCAGGACAGGCTGAGTCATTCGCAGAAGGCCTTGTATTTTTATGAATTAATAAAAGGCTTCCCCTGAATGGCGAAAGGTGGAGAGGTGAATGGATGATGTCACGATCTCTACCACAGTCAATCAGAGGAAGCCTTGTAGACCATCATAAAAATACAAGGCTTCCAGTGAATAGCTAAGCAGCACTCAGCTTAACTCAATTTTGTTCCCGGAGGAGGGTGGAATGTCCTTGTCCTACTGCCAGAACAGAGCACTGTATACTGCATTTAGCTGATTCTACATAGAGTTTATAAAGGGCTCACAGTGAGCACATCTGTTAGTGAGGGTAACAGTTCCTTTGGACCAGCTCAGCTTGGTCCAACCTAACTATTTCAAAGTAACAGAATGTTGGAGTTAAGCTTTACATTCTCCCCCCACTCTATCCAAAAATGATATAAAAAAAATTGTCTGGACTCAACACTTTATATAGATACTCTGTAAGTCTCAAAAAAAATAATCATACCTGAATTTTCCTACAATAGAAGGGGGGATATAATCACCTCTCCTGGTGCCCCATCTCCCTTTTTCCCTCTTTTCCAGCGCTGCAGCCTCCATAAAACTCAAAAGCATCAACCAGTTATATAGGATAGGAAAAAGGTGCCACAGTAGGTAAACAGGGGACACAGGCACCTGACACTAGTGGAAGTGTCATGAAGCAAAAAGAATCAAAGGGGCTGCAGTATTGAAAGTGAGGGACGTTAATAGACATAGGATGCCTGCAAGGTGAATATATAACCTCTGCTTTTGCAGGGAACTTCAGGTAATTTTTTTTGACAGATTAACAGGATCACGTATATTTTTTCAGGAAGTAGGCACATTTTCTCAATTTTATGCCATAGTACATGATGTTGTCTATTAAAAATATATACTTTATTAAAATAAAGTAATGGAACAGGTTAAATGTAAGCCATATGTACATTTTTTTCTACAAATGTTTGCTACAAAAATTATTATACATTCATTTTTGACATTTTGTTGCTGACTTATTTTGTCCTCTATATTTTAGTTTCTCTACCTCCCAACATGGACTAAAAATTATCAGTGTTAACCATATCAATTATCCTATCCTGTGAATTCAGCACAGAGCAGTTGATACTAGTGATTGGCATAAAGTCACACAGTTTAAATAACTACAATCAGCAAGCAAGCAGGTAATACAATCTTGCCAGATGGAACCCAAAATTTACACTACTGTTTTAATCTAGCCAGCTTTAGTTCTGACAAAAGATGAAATGTTTACTCTTTGTTGTAACAACCTATCAAAATAAAGACAACTACTGCTTCTAGTGAAAGCTATTTTTTGAATGCATTCATGGTAAAGACCTAGTTTTTGGGGAAAAGAGAATGATTTGTAGGAGAATTCCAACAGCTTTTATTTAATCTCAATGCTTTTTAGCAATGATACATAAGTATTGTTTGGATTTTCAATTTGTTGCATGAATACACATAATTTGGTTACATATCCACAGCGATAGTAATTTATGTTAGAATTTAAAATTGTTTTAATCTAATGACTTGTACTCACTAGAGATGAGCTCAGGTGTTCGCCTGTTCGATGAACAGTGAACTATATGCAGCGTTTGCGGGAAATTCAAAAGCTGCAAAATGCTATTAAAGTCTATGGGACACTAACCTGAAAAACCAAAAGTGCTAATTTTAAAGGCTTATATGCAAGTTATTGCCATAAAAAGTGTTTGGGTCCCGGGTCCTGCCCCACGGGACATGTATCAATGCAAAAAAAAAGTTATAAAACCAACCGTTTTTTCGGGAGCAGTGATTTTAATAATGCTTGAAGTAAAACAATAAAAATGAAATATTCCTTTAACCACTTGCCTACCAGACACGAACACCCCCTTCCTGACCAAGCCATTTTTCAGCTTTCATCACTGTTGCATTTTGAATGACAATTGCACGGTCATGTAACGATGTACCCAAATAAAATTTTTATAATTTTTTCCCCACAGATAGAGCTTTATTTTGGTGGTATTTGATCACCTCTGCGGTTTTTATTTCTTGCTCTATAAACAAAAGAAGAGGGACAAGTTTGAAAAAACGCAATATTTTTTACTTTTTATTATAATAAATATCCAATTTTTTTTTTTAAAACAAATTTTTTCTTTAGTTTAGGCCGATACATATTCTTCTACATATTTTTTGGTAAAAAAAATCGCAATAAGCATATATTGATTGGTTTGCGCAAAAGTTATAGCGTCTACAAAATAGGGGATAGATTTATAGCATTTTTATTTATTTTTTATTTTTTACTAGTAATGGCGGCGATCTGCGATTTTTATCGTGATAAAAAAGCATTTATTACTGTATAAATGTGACTGGCAGGGAAGGGGTTAACACTAGGGGGCGCTGCAGGGGTTAATATGTTCCCTATGTGGGTGATTCTAACTGTGGGGGGAGGGGACTGACTGGGGGAGGGGACCAATCGATGTCCCTATGTACAAGGGACACACCATCGGTCTCCTCTCCTCTGACAGGACGTGGATCTGTGTGTTTACACACACAGATCCACGTCCTGCTCAGTTACTGGGCAATCGCGGGTGCCCGGCGGACATCGCGGCCGCCGGGCACACGCATCGGGTCCCCAGCGACGCGGCGGGAACGCGCGTGCGCCCCCTAGTGGCCACAAAGTTAGCGCCATCATATGACGGTGGCCCGCCACAAGAGCCGCACCGCTCCACCGTCAATTGACGGTGGGCGGTCGGCAACAGGTTAAATATCGTGCCTGGGGGGTGTCCTTAGTATGACTGTAAAATATAAAATTTTTCCCATGTTTATAACAGTACCACAGCAAAATGACATTTCTAAAGGAAAAAAAGCCATTTAAAACTGCTCGCGGCTGTAATGTATCATTGGGTCCCGGCAATATAGATAAAAATCATTGAAATAAAATGCATGGGTTCCCCCCTCCCAGTCCATTACTAGGCCCTTTGGGTCTGGTATGGATATTAAGGGGAACCCCGCACCCCCAAATAAAAATTGCGTGGGGTCCCCCAAAATCCATACCAGGCCCTTCAGGTCTGGCAGGATTTTAAGGGAAACCCAGAGCCAAAAGAAATCTATACCAGACCCTTATCCGAGCATGCATCCTGACAGGCCGCAGGAAAAGAGGAGGGGCGGGAGAGCGCCACCCATCCTGAACCGTACCTGGCCACATGCCCTCAACATGAGGAGGGGGACAAGGTCCTCATCCACACAACCCTTGCCCAGTGGTTGTGGGGGTCTGCGGGCTTATCAGAATCTGGAAGCTACCTTTAACAAGGGGACCCCCATATCCCTGCCCCCCCTATGTGAATGGGTACTGGGTACATTGTACCCCAACACATTTACCCAAAAAAGTGTCAAAATGTTAAAAATGACAAGAAACAATTTGGGAGGGGCCTCCCGGTGACGTAAACTGTGATGCCGCCCCCTTCTGACTTTACATGATGTCACATAACATTAGAGGGGACGGGGTCTTCAGACACTGTGATCGAAGATGAATGGACATCACAGGACAGTTTTTTTTAAAATAAAGGACTTGTCCCAAATTGTCTCTTGTCATTTTTAACATTTTGACACTTTTTTGGGTGAATGTGTAGGGGTACAATGTACCCGATACCCATTCACATAGCGGGGGCGGGATCTCGGGGTCCCCTTGTTAAATTGTCCACGTATAATTTAGCCGAATTTTTGGCCACATCAGAATATATTGTAACATCTTTTTCATTGTAGGGGAGAAAAACCCCTATGGATTTCAGGTATTACTTTGTCAAACTAATCAACAAAAGTTTTGTTAAAAGTTCAATATTAAGTTATAAACCTCTTTTGTAAATATACTATCATGTAAAATGATGTGTGTCTATGGGCAGTCAGCAATCTGTGCAGATCTGAGGAATTCATCATTAGTCAACTTTTTTAGCTGATCATCATTCTGTTTGAAAATAAGTCTTCCTGCACAAAGGATAAACATGCAAGTATGGTTGATATCCCTGTGTATGTTTATGGGACAGTCATTCAAACTAATGATCACTGAACATTTGCATTTTACATCTGTCAAAGAAGGTCATTGAGCACCTGCAAAATTTAAAAGCAAGATAATGTACCAAATATATATTTTTTCAGCATGGCATTTCATTTGCTAGTTGATTTGCTGACTTCAATTCAATAAAAAAATGTTTAATAAAATTTGATTGACTAGTTCCACTGTTCCAAATAATAAATTGCCAGTTTTGAAGAAAAAAAAATGCAAGAAATATAAGATGCATTTTTGAAACTTTACTTTTTAAGACTTTTTTAATTTTAAGAATATACTGTATAAAATTCATATACAAATATATTTTTTCTAGTTCAATAGTATTCAGTCCTCTTTACTCAGTATACCTACTGACTGACTTTAATACTAAGCACTCACTATAAACCTAATATTAAGCAGAATATAACTTAAGAGATAAACCATAATGAGTATTCTTGAAGATTAAAATTGGTAGGATTGGTTGTAAAAATCTTCCATAGGTGAATAATTCATACAGGCAAATTGTGCTATGCAGAGATGGAAATTAGGTCCTCTTTGGTTTTCAGGAATCACTGCAAAAGTATGAGGTTCTCTGATCTTATCTCATAATAGCTATTTGCACGTTTAGTCTAAGTACATTTTATAACGGACATACCAAACAACTCTTAAAAATGACGCAATAATATAATAAATATGTTTACATAAACATTCTTACAATTAGCTACCAAAAACATAAATCAAGAAATATAATGACTGAAATATCGTGTTATATTGATGGCATAATTTCTTCAAAATAGATGTTTGCCACATTGTTGTGATTTCTTGCAAATTTCTATGGAAGATTGCAACAGCATTTGGTTTTAAGCAGAAATAAGGAAATTCCTAACATGCAATGTAATCACAAAATAAAATATAATTAAAGAGAAACCATTTGGTTCTGTTTTGTACAATGTGCAGCATAGCTAGTTATCAAATCCACGTAATCAACAAACTAGAATAATGCACTGGTATGTGGAAATACAGGCTAGGAGGATCATCTTGGCATCATTATAAACAACACATTGTATTGTTTCAATTATTCTATTGTCCAAAGCACTGTACACATAGTAGAACAGAACATCACATTTTATGTATTCTCCCATAGGTTTACTGCCAACATTTGTTTACATCTTCTTATATTGTATGACAAAACTATTCATTTTGACTTTGGACAGTATCATTTTTTTTTTGCATTTTAGATTAAAAAAAATCTAATGAAAATGACAAAAAAAAAAAAAGAATAAAGATTGTTCAATGAGATAGAATAGGAAGTCTTTGAGACATTAAATGTAATAATAGTGAAAACATCACAGCATTATAATAGTAAGTAGTATTTTAGAGGGATATGGCTAAGCATGGATAGAAAAAAAAAAATTTCTACAAACAGATTCCATTTAATTGGAAGAAAGATCCAAACGAGGTTCTGTTGCAAATATCTTTTCTTTTTTTCGTTTTATGCAAAATGTCTTAATTTCATTAATCTAAAATTGTCACAGTATTATTAGAAACCATGCTAAATTGCTTTCTTAAAATCAAAGAAAGCGAAACTTTCTAATAAAAATACAATATTTTTTAATAGTTAATAATGCAGCGTATAAGAGTATATTGTGCTTTAAAGAGAAAGGGACATGATGAAATCACAACATTAAGCATATAGTTTGGCTCCTCTAAATAACAAGTGCAAATTACCGATAAGAAGAACTTAACCCTAGAGAGCAAAAGAAAAAAGCCAAGTAAACATGTTGAGCCTTACTTGGTACATATAGCGATTAGCTAATTCTGTTCATCTGGAGAGAGCGGAATATAACATGTTTTTCATGTCATGCTGGAGTAGATTCTCATGATCCCCTGGTAAAAGAAGCAATTTATTCAGTACAGAGGACTAGCCAGCAGAAACAGTGGCACGTACCACTCATCCTATTAACCATGAAATATGTATTGTCATCTTGACATGTTGACTATTTCTCTTCTTCCATCACCTTCATGTCAATCTGATGCCTTTCTTTTGCAAATTAAGTTGGAAAAAACTGTTACCTAGGAAATAAGGGAAGTCATTAGTAATCATTCTGTTATTAGCAAAATTGATTGAAACTTAAAAGAGTAGGAAAAGTGGGATGCTTTTGATGAAGAAAGCTCAACCTAGTGTTTGTCTTAGACAATTAGTAAAGTAGATCAGGCTGAAACACATCTAACAAAGGAAAAGAAGCAAAGGAACCATTAAAGCTTTGCTTGAATTTTAAGTAGTAGCAAAGAATAGTCACGTTTGTGAGGTTTTTACGTTATGTACATGACAATGCATGTAGTATATTCATTTGTAAATAGCTATTTGTTTTTAAACAAGTCAAGGGACTCAAATGTAATTTTTCCTATCGTCTCAATTTTCCAGAAAGCAGTAAAGTTTCTGTATGAGGTGGAGTTCAAAGCCATAGTGCTGCAAGACAGCAGTGTGAACCAATTTGCAGTCTGTTAAGCAGAACAAAATTTTGCCATGGCATAGGAACGCTTGCCATAGTGTGCAATTTTGCCCAGAATATAGTCATATCATGATAGACTTATCTTCTCCAGTGCTTATATGTCCATACTCATCGTCACCACTTTATCTGTGCCACCATCTTCTCTGGCATGTCTTCTGGACAGACCTCTTCTTTTTTCTCCTCTAATCATATAACTTCTGTGCATGCATGTTACATTACTCTTACTTTTTTTTTGCAGGCGACACATAGAAAGACTCTTCTACCAATAAATTGTACCTCCTAGCAATTTTTTTCAACTTTACTTTTAAAAGCAGAACCACATTGAGTTTACCAAAAGAGTGGAAAGTTTATTTAGTCCAGTGAACCTGTCTTCAGTTCAAATAATCAATCATGTGCAAGGTAATTTAATAAAAACAGGAATTTGCCTCACAGGTGAGTAGATGATTGAAATCAGGGTGTGAAAGGATGGTGATAAAGCATAGAGAAACGAATGCCATCATAGCCAGGGATGAAACAGAATCTGCATCTCAAGCACTGAAACAAAGGTCTACTATGGTAAAACCTATTTTCAGACAACTCCGATCTGGTCATGTGATTCCCTGTAACAGCCTGCAGTGGCTGCAAGGGAGATAAGAGAGCATGCCGATAATGGCTAATAAAGCCTTGAGCAGTGACCTCACCCATAGGCTTGATATGACTCATACATTGTTGGAGTAGCATTAAAATAGTTAAGCATATACATCTTTCTTACACAGGTTAGTAAACATAGGTGTTATGGGAAGAGGGGGGGGGGGGTTAGATGTAGTTAGGGTTATGCCAAGATTCCACTTTAACAACTGTATCAAGAATATAAGCACAAAAACTAGATCCCTTTTGGAATGATATGGATTTCTGCACAAATTGGTCATAAAATGCAATGTGATCTTCTAAGTCACAACAATAGACAATCACAGTCTGCTTAAACTAACAACACACAAAGAATTAAATGTTACCATGTTTTTATTAAACACACAATGTAAACATTCACAGTGCAGGTGGAAAAAGTATGTGAACCTCTAGACTAAAGAGATCTCCAAGAGCTAATTGGAGTGAGGTGTCAGCCAACTGGAGTCCAATCAATGAGATGAGATTGGAGGTGTTGGTTACAGCTGCCCTGCCCTATAAAAAACACACACCAGTTCTGGGTTTGCTTTTCACAAGAAGCATTGCCTGATGTGAATGATGCCTTGCGCAAAAGAGCTCTTAGAAGACCTATGATTAAGAATTGTTGACTTTCATAAAGCTGTAAAGGATTATAAAAGTATCTCCAAAAGCCTTGCTGTTCATCAGTCCATGGTAAGACAAATTGTCTATAAATGGAGAAAGTTCAGCACTGCTGCTACTCTCCCTAGGAGTGGGCGTCCTGTAAAGATGACTGCAAGAGCACAGTGCAGACTGCTCAATGAGGTGAAGAGTGCCAGCTAAAGACTTACAAAAGTCTCTGGCGTATGCTAACATCCCTGTTAGCGAATCTACTATACGTAAAACACTAAACAAGAATGGATTTCATGGGAGGATACCACAGAGGAAGCCAAAAAAAAAAAAAACATTGCTGCACAATTACAGTTTGCACAAGAGCTCCTGGATGTTCCACAGCAGTACTGGCAAAATATTCTGTGGACAGATGAAACCAAAGTTGAGTTGTTTGGAAGAAACACACAACACTATGTGTGGAGAAAAAAGAGGCACAGCACACCAACATCAAAACCTCGTCCCAACTGTGAAGTATGGTGGTGGGGGCATCATGGTTTTGGGCTGCTTTGCTGCGTCAGGGCCTGGATGGATTGCTATCATCGAAGGAAAAATGAATTCCCAAGTTTATCAAGACATTTTTCAGGAGAACCTAAGGCCATCTGTCCACCAGCTTAAGCTCAACAGAAGATGGGTGTTGCAACAGGACAACGACTCAAAATATAGAAGTAAATTAACAACAGAATGGCTTAAACAGAAGAAAATACACCTTCTGGAGTGGCCCAGTCAGAGTCCTGACCTCAACCCGATTGAGATGCTGTGCCATGACCTCAAGAAAGCGATTCACACCAGACATCCCAAGAATATTACTGAACTGAAACAGTTCTGTAAAGAGGAATGGTCAAGAATTACTCCTGACCGTTGTGCACGTCTGATCTGCAACTGCAGGAAACATTTGGTTGAAGTTATTGCTGCCAAAGGAGGTTCAACCAGCTATTAAATCCAAGGGTTCACATACTTTTTCCACCTGCACTGTGAATGTTTACATGGTGTTCAATAATAAAAACATGGTAAAATGTAATTCTTTGTGTGTTATTAGTTTACGCAGACTGTGATTGTCTATTGTGACTTGATGAAGATCAGATCACATTTTATGACCAATTTGTGCAGAAATCCATATCATTCCAAAAGGGTTCACATACTTTTTTTTGCAACTGTATATGCATGTAGGCAGGCGGCCTAATCTTGGTTAGTTAGTCTACCGGCTATATTCATGTTGGGGGAAGGGGTTAATGCCCATGTAACCCTTGTGTTGTGTGTTCACAGGTTTTCCTCAGGGGTCCAGCCTCCCTACTGTATGATATAAAGGGAAGAGGCCCACATCCTAGGGGGGAGGGGAACCAAGTATAGGGAAGTGAGGACCCTAGAGCAGGCTCAGGATGCGCAAAGACTCCAGATTATGTCCTCAGAAGCTCGTTGGAATGACGACCCATTGTAATACTACCAGAACATAAACTCCTTTGTTCAATCTATCACAAGTTTTGACTTTCCCAAAGATTTTAGACCTGCATAGGCAAGCTGGGGCAGCCACAGTTTAGTTAGGGAAATGACATTTTTGCATATTGTGCATTTTGTGCCTAATGCTCTGTAAAGTTGTTTACTCTGCTCAAAGCCTGGTCTGAAGTTACTCATGGGGTGCATGTGGGGTCCTGGCATATTTATTTAAGGAACTTGGGTCTGGACTAGCACACTAGGGGTCTGTGAGGGCCTAGACTTTGTATGAGTCTGGCAATAACCCTTCTTGCTAAACTACAAGAGATGCTGGACAGCACCCTGTCTGATCCACTGGACAACCCTGCCTTGTGCCTTGACTTCTGCTGAACCTTGAACTCTTTGCTCCTCCCATAAACTTCCTGATTTAGGCCATGTCTCTGAACTTCCTGTTTGCCAGATTATTGTGCTCTTTTCAGCCAGTATCTCGCTCTCATCTTCCCTGCTGCTGCCCATATTGTGCTACCACTTGTTATTGACCCTTGGCTTGTTCCCCAACTATGCTTGTGCCTGATCTCAACCTGCAACTACCCGTTACTGACCTTTGGTTTGTTTTACTGACTACGCTTCTGTTTGATCAATAAAGCTTCTGTACCCAAGCTTGCTCACCTCCTGGTGGGGCGATCCTAAGGACTGTGACCTAGTACTATCACGCAGAAAAATCCATCTTCACCATCAGGAGCTCTGGTGAACACTGATTAGTACTTAGACTCTGCACCTCAGGTGAGCCTGTGTCACCTGCCAGGGTGACTGCCTGTGTACCTTGCTGATTAGTGGTAGTCCTGCTACTGCTATAGCAACTGGTCTTCGAGCCTAAAACCTGATTGTGATAGGATCTGAGAAACATCACTACATTAAAAAAAAAGGTCAACTTGCAAAGAAGTTGCTATGGGTTACCACAAGTAAGAACAGCAACCAGTTGTTGGCGTGCTACCTGAATAGGTGACGATTCTCTGGTAGCAAGAGGAATCAGCATTCGGCTTCCTCACCAGCTGTCTCCATCAGTCACCGGGACTGGATTAGCGTTACAGAGATCTAATACCTGGTCACTTGGTACGGCATGGGAAGGGTTAAGAGAAGCATGCACGGGGTCCGTACTTTGTGCTCGGAGGGACCCTATTCTGTTACTGGGAGTGAGATAATAGAGGCACACTGACTGGTGGAGTGGGCATAGGCTCTGCATGTCCCTCCTAATGCAACACATACACCTGTTAAAGTGTGTAAGACAAGGGACAATATCTGTGGAAGAGCTCTGCATACAACACCACACACAAATGGCTCATCTCAGAGGTGGGGGACTACCTTAATGTGTGACAACAGGCAAGGTGTTACCCCTGTGCTGGCATGAGTGATCCTGTTCATCGCCTAACCTAAAGAACCAATCCCGGGGTAGGTTTCCTGTGTGACCCACACTTGGCGCCCAACAAGCTTATGGGGAACATTCAGAAAATGTCACCCGCCTGCCCTACATGCATGGCACATGTGAAACATTTAATGTACTGTAGATGAAGGTGATTTGTATCGGTAGTTGTATCCTCTCATAGTGCCACATCCAATAATCTGGATCAAAGGAAATACCCCTAAGGTGGACTTTTAAGGCACAAAAACTGAATTGAATTATAAATGAGAATATTTATAGAAAAGTAATATTTATCAAACGCATTGTATGAAAACAGTGGAACATATAGAAAATGATTACAGATCTATGTCAATTGCACCATATACACGATATTGCAAACATAGTCCTCCTCCCGACGCATTTCAGAGTATAAGTGTCTCCTTCTTCAGGGGTGTTTGAGGAATAGGATAATAGATATATATATATATAGCATAATTGTGAAAGAATGAGTATAAAGATACATTGTTGTACAGTAATAAATTATATCCTTGTACATGCTAAATATACAATTATGATATCAAATGCACGCACGTATGCTATGGTGGTATCACAGATGAACATTCCATCAGACTATGGTTAAAATCAAAGAAAACATAAAAGGGACTGTGTCTCAGAGTTTCCTGCTCGGGTGTCTCTGCAGACTATGGATCTTAGAACGGCACCATATAATTAATTTAAGAGACAGACTCTCATAGTACTTAGCCTCCCCATGGAGGTGATGGACAGCAGAAAGCACAGAGGCCAAAGGTGGACAGTGACCTGCAAGTAAGAGAAAGATGATGAAAGTGTATAATATAGGGGTTATGTATAGCCATATGTATATCAATTGTATAACTGAGTTTGTACATCCGTGTGTATAGTATATAATGTATGTTCAAAGAGTCTCATACCTGAGTCATGCAACTGCACAGTGCAGAGGCATGGTAGCTCTTTAGATATAAAGAGGGTACAGACTGTAAAATGATGTGTATATATATAACAACAAATAATTTTTTTGTAGTTATATGCGAATATATCGACAGTCATGGCAATTAAATAAATACTTATGGATATATATGGAAGAACGGGGTCTATAGCAACATCCTATATATATATTATATAAAGATTATATAAACATTATTTTAAAAGTATACATAAAGATTTGTCGCAACGCCTGTCACTTTTACTGGAGAGGTTGGCCTGCTTGTAAATATGGAGAAAAATATAAATAAAGGAATGTGAAATAAAAAAGAATTCATATATAGAATACTATCATTACAGATATTGTATTGATATTGTTAGCAGAATAACATTTTTTCACAATAGCGGTATAGAAATCAGCCATGATTTTCTATAATTGACAAAAACTTAGGAATTCTCTTTGTTGTTACCTTTGCAACAACATTCATTTTGTAGATGGGCTTTTGTAGCATATTTATCCCTTTAATGATGTAATGGAATGCTGCTTCATTTAGAAGTCTGCAAAAAAAAGTTGAAGGAAAATAATGTACAGTTTATTCATAGAATCTGGTATCCCTTGAATGTCTAAAGGAAATCATATTGCCTTACTTCCACTTATATGCTGTTTAGGTATCACTTTGCCCTGAATGACAACCGGCTCTTTTGTTAGAGCAACCCTCATCCACTGATACCCACCTTTGGCATGCTCCCTCTGTTGCCCTTTTCACCTACAGGAGTGCTTAGAAATACCTGGTACGTGCACAGCCTCGAGCAGCCAATCACTGGACTTAACACTGGAGGGGAGTAGGTAATTAAGCCTGTGTAGGCAGCTACAATCAGATTGACAGGAGAGCTTGGAGAAGGCATGTATCAGTGGAAATGGGCAAATTAACAGATTTTCTAAAATATTTGTTTACAACATTACTTTATTTTTAATAAAATTAATTTTAAGGTCCAATATGTAGGCACTAGGTGTACATTCCACATAGTTACATACATAGTTGGTAAGATTGAATATAGACACCTGTCCATCCAGTTCAACCTGTGTATATGTGTGTGTATGTGTTTATGTAACTATAATTTTTCTCCTACCATGTCCTTGTATATTGTGTTCACTAATATATGATAACAGGTTGGTCTAGCAAGAATGATCTTTCATAAATCAATTCTTGTTATTAGGGATGGGTGAACGGTTCGGCCCGAGCATGAGTTTGGGTCGAACATTTGCCTGTTCTGCCGTTTGCCAAACACCCAAATTTGCAGGGTGTTCGCCCCGACAAACACCCTGCTATGCACTGAGCACCGCACGGTACATTCTGTGCCCTGATTGGGCAAAACTTTGCCCAATCAGGGCGAAGTGCAAGCTGGTTGTTAAGGAACAGGGCCGGGAAGCCGGTCGCCATGTCCTTAACAACCGATGAGTCATCAGCTGTCAATGGGTTTCCCTGATGACAGCTAAATAAAATAAAAAAAAAAGTGCTGGAAAAAAAAGAAAACTGCATTATTTGCAAGTAATTGGCCATAAAAAGGGTATGGGTATGGGTAGTGCCCTGGAGAACATGTATCAATACTTCAATCATTTTTTCTGAAGCAGTGAATGAATGAATGAATGAATAACTTGTATAGCGCTACAATGCGAACTGAATCGCCTCAAGGCGCTGTATTGGCATTTGGTTGTCGAGCTTCTAGAAGAGGTGGGTCTTGAGTTTCTTCCTGAAGGCCTGATGGTTTTCTTCCATGCGAATGTCGGTTGGTAGAGCGTTCCATAGCCGTGGACCTTGGACAGCAAATCTCCGTTCCCCCTTTGATTTATAGCGGGATTTGGGAATGAGGAGAAGATTTTGATTAGCCGATCGAAGACTGCGATTCGGTGTGTAGTGTTTTATTTTCTCGCGAAGGTATTGCGGGGCGTTTCCATGTGCGCATTTGTGGGTGAGGCAGAGGGTCTTGAATGCGACCCGACTCCTTACATTTAGCCAATGTAGGTTCCTCAGGGAAGGGGAGATGGATTCCCAGGGTTTTTTCCCTGTTATCAGCCTTGCCGCTGTATTTTGGATAAGTTGTAAGCGCGCAAGTTGATATTGGGGTAATCCTATGTAAAGGGAGTTAGCATAGTCGAGTCGAGAATTGATGATCGTTCCAACTACCACTGCTTTGTCCTTTTTTGGAATGAAGGGGAGGAGTCTGCGTAGCAGGCGGAGCAGATGGTGAGAACCACTGACCACTGCTCCTATTTGGGCATCCATTGACATTTCTGAGTCAAAAATGACTCCGAGACTCTTAGCCTTGGTCCTTGGGGTGATGGTCTGTCCAAAGATGGTAGGAGGTGTCCAAGGGATCTTGGTTCGGGGGTTATGATTTGCATGTAGAATAAGAAGTTCTGTTTTTGATTCATTAAGTTTGAGGGAGCTAGTAGTCATCCAGTCGTCTATCATAGTGAGGCATTTTCCTAATTGCTGATGATGGTCTTTTTGTCCGGTGATACGAAAATATAATTGAGTGTCGTCGGCGTATGAGTGGAAGCAGAGGTCTGATCTTCTGATGATTTTGAGGAGTGGGCGAATGTAGATGTTGAAGAGCACTGGCGACAAGGGTGATCCTTGAGGGACTCCACAGGAGATTGCCCGGGTTTCAGAGGTGAAACCTCCTAGTTTCACTGTCTGAGAGCGATTTCCTAGGAAGGATGCGAACCATTGCAGATCTGAGCCAGTGACTCCTGCTACTTCTGTGAGGCGGATGAGTAGAGTATTGTGGTCCACAGTATCAAACGCTGCACTGAGGTCCAATAGTACCAGGAGACATGAATCTCCGTCATCCGCTGCTTCGAGGGCATCGTCCCATATCTTCAGGAGTGCGGTTTCTGTCCCATGGCCTGGGCGGAATCCTGATTGTAACGGATCCAGGAGTTTGTGTGTGTCCAGGTGGCGTTGTATCTGTTGTACTACCGCTTTCTCCATAATCTTGAGATGTTGTTCAAGCTTGTAATTGGTCTGCGATAGTTGGGGTCCCGTGGGTCGAGGTTGGGTTTCTTTAGTAGGGGTTTGATGATGCCCTGTTTGAGGGCGCCTGGAACAATCCCTTCTTTGAACGATTGATTTATGAGGTGCGTTATGGTGGGAGCCAGGATGTCGGAGCATTCTTTCAGGAGTTTTGTGGGGATGATGTCAATGGAGGATGTGCTGTCTCTGAGATTTTTGATGATGTTTTTAGTAGTATCCGTGGTAATTGGGATCAGAGAAAACTTTGGTGGTTGTGGGATGTTTGAGTCGATATCGACTTTTTGCTCTGGTTGACTGCCGTC
Organism: Lithobates sylvaticus; assembly: GCA_028564925.1. Lineage (NCBI taxonomy): Eukaryota > Metazoa > Chordata > Amphibia > Anura > Ranidae > Lithobates > Lithobates sylvaticus. Next base: position 307,652,572 of record CM053026.1, on the reverse strand, counting down.
GGATGTCTTTTTCTGACCAATTGTTTTCCTGATGTTGTCGATTTTTATTGATGAAAAAATCTGATAATTCATTGCAGAAATCTTGGGTTTCATTAGCGGGGGGCTCTAAGCATGCCGGGTTCATCGACTGAGCAGTGATTTTAATGATGCTTAAAGTGTAGCAATGAAAATGAAAAATTCCTTTAAATATTGTGCCTGTGGTGCATTTGTAGCATATACAGAACATGCTACACCAAAACTGACATTTCTAAAGAAAAAAAAATCACATTTAAAATGATTAGCGGTTACAACTGCTGGCACCCGGCTATTAAAAAATAAAGAAAAGAAAAACGCCAAAATGTAAAAAAGAAAAATCCCTTATCCGAGCATGAAGCCTAGGATGGACCGAAAAATAGAAAACAAAAAAAAAGCTTTCGTCTCTCGCCCTACACTTTGACAGTTTTTATATAAGCATGGGGCGGGGCCACCCAGGTAGTCCCCCGGGGGCACCACCCCCTTCTGACGTCTATTTTTCAGGTCTGTCGGGCGTCGTGATTGACGGTGGATTTGGATCGAGGGACACTTTTTTATTTTTTTATAAACGATTTGTCAAAAACTCCTGTTCTTCTTACTTTTTGACACTTTTTTTGGTGAATGGGTACGATACCCATTCACATGGGGGGGCCAGGATCTGAGGGCCTCCTTTTTAAAAGGGGCTTCCAGATTCCGATAAGCCCCCCACCAGCAGTGCTTTGGGGTGGGGGGCGCAGAGGCCAACCCCCCCATGTTGAGGGCATGTGGCCTGGTAAGGCAACCCTTTTTCTTTGTTGGTGAAAGAGGTAATACCTAAATCTACAAAAAGGTAATCAATAGAACTTTCCACCAATGAAAAAGTTACAGCTTCTGGGCCAGGTTTATGAAAATATTTTATGAGTTCATTGTTCATTTATTTAAGACCACTGGCCATTAACCAAGGGACACACTCAAACAGACACACACTCTTCATCCATCAACTCATACACCCACTCACACTCATGAAGATTCCTTGACTTCTTACACTCTGAAACTCAGAGGGCACAGGACGCAGCTATGCCTTAGGGTAGAGGCCTTCTTGGAAACCACAGCAGTCATTTTAGAACTCTAGTAACCACCATTTTAGACCAGCAGCCATTTTGGAAAGGGTAATTATATTGTATTGATTTTACCTTATAAACAGCTGGATAACTATTTCTCTCGTATTGATAACCACCTTGTAGATTGTTCTGTAGCTTAATTTTTACCTTACAATTTTTGTCATTTTTCTGTTTGTTTAAATAGCAGGCATCTATTTTATTTCACGCTGTTGATCACTTTCTTACCTGCAGTATAGTAACGGTTGAACTTGTGAAATACAAACATTCTGTCTAATCAGCATATATACATGGTTATTGACTCTACAGGGAAGTTTTATAATTTCTGTGTCATTTAATAAGTACAATACTCCCATTAGCGGGTGTTTCAATTGGTTTTTAATATTTTATGCAACATTTATTTCTGTTAACCAAAATATATAACTATTTTGTATGAATACATGTCTGGTGACTAAGTCTCCTAATTTTAGTATGTGTTAATATAGATTGATCCTGTATCTTAAAAATATTATCGTTTAAAAATTACTCATTCATAATTATTGTGCGGATTATTCTCATAAGCACGACACAAGGATGGAGACAAAGAGGCTAAAAGAAACTGCCCATTCTATGATAAAGGAAGAAAGTGCAGCGCTCAAGTGTAAAATTAAAAAATTTAAGTGATTACTCAGTATGTAACTCAAACACCTGATAGATATGGGTGAAAATATTAATATTGATGAGAATATCAATAAACTGTGATCAAATCATAAAAAACATACCTAAATGGTGAAAAAACATATGCTAAGTGAAAAATTATGCAAACACATAAAATGAATGCATTTAAATTAGTGCTTATAATGTCCAAATAAATGTCCATATATCAAGAAATAAAGTGCAAAAAACTTGATATAAGCAAAAAACTTCCAGGGTGAAAAAAACATTCAAAGTGCGTGTTTTAAAAGTGATAAGATTTCATGAATAGTATTCAAATTGACCATGCAGATCTCATCATCTTTTCATTAAATGTAAAGTGGAGGCTTACCAGAACACTGGTCTTTTAAGGCGTATCAGGTCAGACATCAGGTCGATCCAGGGTCATCCGGGTGCCAAACTCTGCATCAAAAGTTACCCGCTCTCAGGAACAGCCGGATCCCGTGCACAGCTCTAATATCGCGACTCTTGGCCGGGCGGTGATGTCAGCGGTCACGTGGTTGGAGGGGGCCGGCAGGAAGAAGGAGGGCGGGGTGGGGACAGGAGATGGTGAGCAGATCGGGTGGTCAATTTGAATACTATTCATGAAATCTTATCACCTTTAAAACACGCACTTTGAATGTTTTTTTCACCCTGGAAGTTTTTTGCTTATATCACGTTTTTTGCACTTTATTTCTTGATATATGGACATTTATTTGGACATTATAAGCACTAATTTAAATGCATTAATTTTATGTGTTTGCATAATTTTTCACTTAGCATTTGTTTTTTCACCATTTAGGTATGGTTTTTATGATTTGATCACAGTTTATTGATATTCTCATCAATATTAATATTTTCACCCATATCTATCAGGTGTTTGAGTTACATACTGAGTAATCACTTTAATTTTTTAATTTTACACTTGAGCGCTGCACTTTCTTCCTTTATCACAGTGTTTTGCCCAGTATCTGGGTTATAGTGTTCAGCTGCCCCTATTGTGACTCACTGAGAGCAGATTCCTTTACCTTTTACATTCTATGATAGTGGAGCCAAAATGAAAACTATAGGGCAAACTGTCAGCCTATTTTGCTTTCAGTATGGTTCTAGTTCAGACAATAACATGATGTCTGAGTGACTGTGTACCAAATCTAGCAGCCATACCACCCTAGGCCACAGCCTATGTTGGCTATTGTTGGCTATGCAGAATCTGTCCCTGCTTGCAAGTCCATGGGGCGCCAGTAGTGCTGCAAGTGAAAGTTCTGGGTTGCAAACATATTTCTTGTATCTGTGCACAAGCTTGCCATGTGAACCTGGTAGAGCAGTTGATAGCAGTGGGTCTGTGCTCATCCCCGTCTGTACTGGAGGTTTTAGCCAGAATCAGTTCCTTCCTTTAGAAAGAAGTAGAACCTTGTCGGAAGCATTGTGGAATATTATACAGGGGTGTTACTTACCACATAAACTAGGTTGTTTACACTACACTATACAGTATCTTTGGCTTGTCTGCTTAATGGGTCAGTCGAATTTTAGTAGTACTGAAAACTCTTGATAATTCAGAACTTTTGATGATAATTAAATATCTACTATGTTTAACTAGGGATAGTTCTTCCTCTTAAAGTACAAAAGTAATGTCATGAAACTTCATTACATTTTCACAATTAATCAAGGTGGTGTATACAGTATATGGGTATTGTAATTCAAGGCAGAGATTCCATTTAAAGGGTATGACAATTTCTATAAAACAGGGTTACAATTTTTTTTTAAATTTCAATGCATCTCCTCTATTTTTTTCCCATTCTGGAATAAAGGGGACATAGTGGTTATGACAGCTTTGCGTTTCATAGTAGACAGCTAAAGCTTTCTGATGTGTATGCAGCATCCATGATAATGTGATGACAGGTGAACTGTAGAGGAAAGGGAGAGATGAAAATCTAGTGCTAATCTTTATTCTGTCTGAGCCACAACATTTACAGTATACTGTGAACTATTTTTTTACGGAAACAACCTCTCCTTTCTATTTTTGATAAAATGCTGAACATATCACATGACAAAAGGCATAAAAAGCAGACAAAGAAGCATTAAAAAATAATGAATATTATCAAAAACACTAAATTGGTAACAAGGAAAAAGATAAAGTATATATAAATACAAACAAAAAAAAAGGATTCTCTGTGTTTTAAAACACCAACAGTGTTCTAATATAGCTGTGGCGTTAGTATAACATCTAAATTTTGTTCAAAACATTTTATTCGTTTGCACGTTTTATTATATTTATATATTTAATTTTTTATTTTTAAAGTTGGAGTCTTATCCCAATTTTTGTTACACCTTGTGCACATGGGGGTTATGTTTAAAGAGCTGTAAATTTTGCTGTTATAGTCTCATAACTATCAGCAACTCATACCACTTTTCACATTCCAGATTTCTTGGATTTTTATGAGATTTAGGTTAATCACATCTCACAAGATTAACCTGAACTCTCACTTTAAAGGGTTTTTTAAAACACAGAGAATCCTTTTTTTTTTTATATAAATATTATATATACTTTATTTTTTTCCTTTTCATATATTGGTTTCACATTATTTGGATTTGATCCCCGGGATCACCATTTGGTAAATCTCTTTGGTGTATCTTGCTATCACACTTGCGCATAGCAACTTTTCATAGCAATTTACCTGCAACACACGTCGCTATCAAACTTCATTTTGTGTAGCTTATGTGAAGCAGGTACATTGAATGATCTAATTCTCTCTAGCGCTACACTTTTTACTTTATATCTTCTTCACAATTCTCTCTAATTGTTGTGTTAGCTGCTTAGTAATTTGAGTTTGGCGCAGTATTTTCCCACAAAATTTTCATTTAAAAATAATTGTCTACATGTCTAATATCACAGTCTACACTTGGAATTTTGTAGAAATGGTGCTCTAATAGGAACATTTCTTGCTGCACATAAAAATAAGCTAAAACCCACATTTAATTTTCAAATGTGCTCTGTAGTAATGGCAATGGAGTGTAATTGGTTGTTAGGGGAAACAAAATGTTATTATTAGCACACTTTTAATGCCTAAATCCCTATTTATCAAAATGTGTGCATGCTTCATAGAGAATATTCTCTGTGTAATCCTAACTAAAAAAGTAACGCAGGGGTTCACGCACACCTGGTTTTATGAGGCATTTCATATGCCTAGCATATTTTCTTGGTGATTTCCCACATCCGTGGAGCCAAAAGAGGCATATACAGCCTTGCATACCAGTGAATGGCTGTACATGGACATCTTGTAAATGCTGATGCTCAACCAAGCACACACATAATGTATTTTCTGAACATGAAAGTCCTGCTTTCAGAAAATATGCTGGATGCGCATGCTTGGTTAAATGCAGACTCAAACAAGCATCAGTATTTACAAGCGCAAGGATGCATACAGCCATTTACTTGTATGACAGGCTATAGGTATCACATACAGCCCCCCAGGTGCAGGAAAGGCCTGGGAAAATATGCTAGGGATATAAAATGTCTATTGAAACCCCATGTGCGTGAACCCTAAATATGATACAGCATCTGTATTTTCATTCATGTTTTCAGCGGCAGAGGTTTCTCAGATAAAACACATAGGGGTCCTCACATATAACATGTAAGCATTAAGTGTTTCTTCTACCATCCAGAGCTGGTTCTGCAACTGTAAACTCTAATAACCCGACAGTTATTGTCTAGGCCAGGGATATGCAATTAGCAGATCTCAAGCTGTTGCAGAACTACAAGCCCATGAGGCATAGCAAGACTCTGACAGCCACAAGAATGACACCCAGAGGCAGAGGCATGATGGGACTTGTAGTTTTGCAACAGCTGAAGGTCCGCTAATTGCATATCAATGGTCTAGGCCCTACACCATTCCAATGCCATCTACAATCAACTAGTAAATGTAGAAGGATGAAGCTGGGGGCTGGAAGGAAAACAGAAGTTGATTTCTACTGTGGCTATTAGACTGACTTTAGAGAAGAACAATGTCTCAATGCCTTTTCTTGGGTCATTAATTGCATGGAAAGTTTATGATCATTAGCAGTACTGACATCTAGTCTTCTGATTTTTAAAGTGAGATTTGATGGTGTTACTATTGTGCTGCTTGCTGGTAGACACGTTTTATTTCAGATAGATTTGTTAAGTTACTAATTTTGTTTTGTTGAATCGTTTCAGAATCCGTTCAATTTAGTTTCATTAAAGTTTGTTTAGTTTATAAATTTTCACGTAAATTTGGTTAAAAAATTATCATCCTTTATTAAATAATCAAAAACAATATCCATCATTAATTATGATGCCCACCGCACCACCAGACCCCCCCCCCCCCCCCCCCCAAAATCAACATGTCTACTTGCTAGAGAGAAAACTATAACTGAGGATATGTAGTGCAGAGATGTGTTTAATCCACCACTTGTTTTACTTGATTACTCCTTAGATAATCCCCTATATGAAAAAAAACACAACGCACCGTGGGGATATTTTAGTGTGGAAATTTCAACACTTCAACAATAATAAACAGAAAAAAATTATATAACATTATTACATAAATTTTCTCACTAAAGGCAGAGTACTCAAATTTGCTAAAAAACGGGTTCTAGCAGGCAAATCAGAGGATGAAGTTATGGCATAAGATGTATATTATGCACTATATCCACACTTATTTACAAAATCGGCTTATTGTCCCATGATGTTTTATAAATGTTTGGAGCTGTCCAATGTGTTGCGTGGAGCAGAGTCCGCTTTTTCAAAGAAACATGTGCAGATGATAGGGTATATTTCATATCCAAACTGTTAATACTACATGAGCCTTGAATCTACATCCTTGATTAAGAAAATTAAGATATCCTGATTCCCTGTCACATAATGTGTCCTTTTAGGGCACAACCTCCTTTGATTCCTAGGATGTGGTGTAAAAGTTGCCCGTCCCCCAGGGCTCCCTGGCTGTGGAAACAGGGCTCGCTCATGTGACATTATTAAGGCCTGATGATTGGTTCTTTTGGCCCAAACACTGTCAAATGGGTAAAGGTCATGTGCTCCCCCATAATCGTAAGCCTCACTCTACTAATAGGGCTCCACCAGAGTGGCCTGAAACAGCAGAAGGACAGTGCCCAGTTCAGGGCCGGACTGGCCTACCGGGATACCGGGATATTTCCCGGTAGGCTGCCTGCCCTGGGGCCGCTTTGCGGCTTCTGTGCTCCCTTCTCATGCTCCTGTGAACACGGAGCTGGCCGGGTCTGTGTTCGGCGGCCGCTCCGTAACACGGTCCCGCCCCCCTAGACCGGCTCATGTGATAGTAGATAGAAGAATCCACCTATCACACAGCCGGTCTAGGGGGGCGGGACCGTGTTGCAGAGCGGGAGCGGCCGCCGAACACAGACCCGGCCAGCTCCGTGAAACACAGGAGAGATGCCTGTGAGTAAACAGTGTGCCTGAATAGGGGGATCAGCAGGGGGGCTGCATATAAAGGAGATTATCTTTCTATATTCCTCCATGCAGCCGCTGAATGCTTGGAGGAGGGAGAGGAGGAGAATCAAGCATTCAGCGGCTGCATGGAGGAATATAGAAAGCTCATTTCCTCTATATGCCGCCCCCCTGCTGATTCCCCATCCAACTTCTTTTACTGCCCCCCCCCCTTCTCCTTGTGCTCCCCCCAGTGCTCTCCTCCCCCACCACACTCTCCAGCCCCCCCCCCCCACAGTTCCCTCAACCCCTGTTCTTTCTGCCCCCCCTCTCCCCATCCTTCTCTAGCCCCCCCACAGTGCTCTCCAGCCCCCCGCAGTGCTCCCCACCCCCCACAATACTCTCCAGCCCCCCGCAGTGCTCCCCACCCCCCACAGTGCTCTCCAGCCCCCCGCAGTGCTCCCCACCCCCCGCAGTACTCTCCAGCCCCCCGCAGTGCTCCCCACCCCCCACAGTGCTCTCCAGCCCCCCCGCAGTGCTCCCCACCCCCCGCAGTGCTCCCCCCCCCACAGTACTCTCCAGCCCCCCCGCAGTGCTCCCCACCCCCCACAGTACTCTCCAGCCCCCCGCAGTGCTCCCCACCCCCCGCAGTACTCTCCAGCCCCCCGCAGTGCTCCTCACCCCCTGCAGTGCTCTCCAGCCCCCCGCAGTGCTCTCCAGCCCCCCGCAGTGCTCCCCACCCCCCACAGTACTCTCCAGCCCCCCGCAGTGCTCCCCACCCCCCACAGTGCTCTCCAGCCCCCCGCAGTGCTCCCCACCCCCCACAGTACTCTCCAGCCCCCCGCAGTGCTCCCCACCCCCCGCAGTGCTCCCCAGCCCCCCGCAGTGCTCTCCAGCCCCCCGCAGTGCTCCCCACCCCCCGCAGTACTCTCCAGCCCCCCGCAGTGCTCCTCACCCCCCACAGTGCTCTCCAGCCCCCGCAGTGCTCTCCAGCCCCCTGCAGTGCTCCCCACCCCCCACAGTACTCTCCAGCCCCCCGCAGTGCTCCCCAACCCCCACAGTGCTCTCCAGCCCCCCGCAGTGCTCCCCAACCCCCACAGTACTCTCCAGCCCCCTGTGCTCCCCCCACAGTGCTCCCCACCCCCCACAGTGCTCTCCAGCCCCCATCCCAGTGCTCTCCAGCCCCCATCCCAGTGCTCTCCACCCCCCACAGTGCTCTCTACCCCCCACAGTGCTCTCCAGCCCCCGTGCTCTCCACCCCTGTTCTTTTTTTCTCCCCCACCAGTGCTCTCACAAGCTCCCCCCAGCACTCTCCACTCCGCCCTGCATTTTGCCCCCACCCATGTGCTCTTCAACCCCACCAGTGCTCTCCAGTCCCCCGTGCTTTCCACCCCTGTACTTTCTGGCCCCCATGGGTGCTCTCAAGCTCCCCCCCATTGCTCTCCACTCCCCCCTGCTCTTTGTACCCCCCAGTGCTCTCCAGCCCTGTTTTTCTGCCCCCCCCCAGTGCTCTCAAGCTCCCGTCTAGTGCTCTTCGCCACCCCATACTCTTACCCCCCCCCAGTGCTCTCAGCCTCCCGTGCTCTCCACCCCTGTTATTTTTTGCCCCCCCCCCCCCAGTGCTCTGCACTCCCCACCCCCTGTGATCTCCACTCCCCCCTGCTCTTTGCCCCCACCCATGTGCTCTCCAACCCTGCCAGTACTCTCTGCTCCCCCTTCTCTCCAGCTCCCACCCAGTGCTCTCCACTTCCCCAGGACCAGGGGACAGGCTGACTGGGGCCGGAAACTGAGGACGGCTGAAGGTGCAGGTGGCCAGGGACCACTCCATCTCACACCAAACAGATCCTCTGGAAGGAGCCACTGTCCCCATCCAAAACGAGAACAGCCCCTGCCTGCTGCTGGCCATCATGGATATCCTGCTGGCATGCAAGGTACTGTACTGAGTATCAACAACACACCTTCCCACAGACAGGGACTGCAGACGGAGACATGGGGCACAGTGAGGCTACATTCATGGGCACAGTGAGATTGCTTTCACGGCACAGTAAAGCTGCATTTGATGGGCACAGTGAGGCTGCATTGATGGGCACGGTGAGGCCGCAATGGTGGGCATGGTGAGGCCGCAATGGTGGGCACGGTGAGGCCGCAATGGTGGGCACGGTGAGGCCGCAATGGTGGGCATGGTGAGGCCGCAATGGTGAGGCCGCAATGGTGGGCACAGTGAGGCCACAATGGTGTGCACAGTGAGGCCACATTCACAGGCAGAGTAAAGCTGCATTTGATGAGCACAGTGAGGCTGCATTTGATGGGCACAGTGAGGCTGCATTTGATGGGCACAGTGAGGCTGCATTTGATGGGCAGAGTGAGGCTGCATTTGATGGGCACAGTGAGGCTGCATTTGATGGGCACTGGCGAGGCTGCATTTGATGGGCACAGTGAGGCTGCATTTGATGGGCACTGGTGAGGCTGCATTGAGCTCTTGTATCATGTCTGCAGTCTCTGACCATCTCCTGTATCATGTCTGCAGTCTCTGACCATCTCCTGTATCATGTCTGCAGTCTCTGAGGGAGTCTGAAGAGGAGTCAAGAGTGGGAGCGCTGCCAGGATGGGGATCATGGGAGAAGTCAGATGTGTGTGGACTGTGGAGAGGAGACTATAGGATAAAACCAGAGCCACCAAGCTGGAGCCGACTGACTGAGCCCTGCTTGGTGCACCTGAGAGGAGGTCAGTGACAGCACTGCCATGCCAGTCTGAAGGGGAGTCACTGATGTAAGGGGGGATAGAGTACAATAATGTAAGGGGGCACTGATATATATAATAACCCCCCCCCACCTTAGTGTATTCTTTCTGCGGAATGTGCCCCCCCCCCCACGTTCTGAGTTCCTGGGGTCCTCCTTAAAATATATTTGCTTATTTTATATATATATATATATATATATATATATATATATATCCCTATGTGATTTAATATCTGTCTTTTTTGTATATAATACACTCTTCAAATGTGCTTTAAAATATATGGTTTTCCCTTTCTCGAACCAGAAAATAATGACGTTATGCTGTTGCGCTGGTATAATAATGCTGTGGGGCTGGTATGAAATTTTTTCCAGGGCTGAATTTTATTCCCAGTCCGGCCCTGGCCCAGTTAAATCACTACACTAAAACACAGAGGTCTGAAGGTAGCGTTACTGAAATTATTTATTCATGTAAATTTGCCTTCGTATTTTATTATTTTATATATTGCCATAAAGGTTTATGATAAAATACCCTGACTGTAATCTGGATGCTCACAAGTCATAACTTTCAGTTAATTTTTTTAAGCTGTGAAATATTTAATCATATAGAACTTTAACTAGGGAAAAAAAAAAACACACGACTGATCACTCATCTAACCATTACTTTTCTAATTTTGTCTAAGCCTCCAGCACACAAAAAGGAGATCTGACAGGTAACTGAGAAGTAAAATATTGTCTGCTTATGTTATCATTGCTTTATTCAGTCTAATGAGGCCAGCTTTTCACCAGGCACTGTGGAAAGGAAATGAAGCGATGGGATGAATCAGGGTAAAGGAGGTGCCATGTGACAAGCTGCGGTGTGACCTGATTGAATTCTAACCATTCCAGACATCAGCTGGAAAAATGAGAAGGGACAAAATGGGAAGAAACACCAAAAAGTTGAAACTAAAACACAAGACAAGTTACACATACATATTAAAACTAGATTGCTGCAGTATGAAAAAAAGTCTTTGCATGATGACTTGCAAAAACCTGTATCAAATCAAGTTAATCATTTGCCAAAGAGCTAGGTTCATGTATTTGTCTTAGGGTTATTTCACAAAGTTTTCAGGTCAAAGATTGTCACATCTCATTCTTGAAAATCTCAAAATGCAGATATGTTTTGAAAGAGCCACATTAAATATGAAAGCTTTTTATTTTATTTTTTTATTTTGGATAGAATAGGTATCCTAGTTTTTTTAATGTGTTGTCAACGTACCTTAGCATGGGCACAAACAGGTGCAAGGCAAGGAAATGCATCGAGGTACACTATAATGCACATGCATTTTAAATGTATTGCAACTTGTTGGGGTGCAACTGAATTACTGTATGAATTACTATGTGTAATGGTAACACGTCACCCATTATAACTTAGGTCATAATGTACACAATAACATGCATTATGTTGTAAATGGGCCTGGGCAGTACCAATAAATGAGGAACCTATTTTAATATTACAAATTAAAGTAGAACACCAAAGTAGCACTCAAAAGAGAAACATATTTGAAAGCTGATGTGCCTGTCATGGTTGGGTATTTTATTTTGTAATTTATTTATTTTGTCATTTATTTTAATTATGTGTAGTCAATCCTTGATTTTCTGTCTCTCATTCTCTGTGTGTATGTGCTTTACCCACAACTTTTGAACTGCATTTTTTTTTAAATAGTTTCAATTAGTGATATTAGTGATGTGCCAAAATCATCTGGGTTTGGTTCAAGCAGGGTTTGGTGAACATGACTAAAGTTCAAGTGCTGAATTGGCCCAGGCCAATTTTTAGCTTTTAGCACTGTCACACTTTAAATGACACTCTAGCCATTTAAAATTGTTATAATTTTTTCACACAGATAGATCTTTGTTTTGGTGGTATTTAATCACCACTGGGGTTTTCATTTTTTGCTAAACAAACAAAAAAAGACCGAAAAGAGTTTTTCATATTTTGTTATAACATTTTGCAAACAGGTATTTTTCTCCTTCACTGATGGGCACTGATAGGCTGCACTGATGGACACTGATGAGGCGGCACTGATGGGTGGAACTGCTGGGCAATGATATGCAGCACTGGTAGGCACTGATCAGGAGGCACTGGTGGGCACTGATCAGGAGGCACTGGTGAGGCTGCCCTGATGGGTGGCACTGATGGGCACTGATAGGTGGCACTGATAGGCAGCACTGATGGGCACTGACAGGTGGCACTTATGGGCCCTGCTAGGCACTGGTAGGCAGCACTGATAGGTGACGCTGATGATGAGGCACTGATGGCACTGATAGATGGCACTGATGGGCACTGATTAGTGGCACTGGAGGGCGCTGAACTGCACTGTGTGGGACCGATGTCCCTCTAACAGAAGCCAGTTAACATCTTTCTTCTTCTCTTCATGCTGATAGTGTGAGGGGGAAAAAAGTTGATAACCGGCTTCTGTTTACTTCTGTGACAGCTGTTTTTTACTTACAGCTGATCACGTGGTAAAGGGCCTACAGTGATTGGCCCTTTACACGATGTGCGATCAGCCGAGTCCCAAGAACTCAGTGATTACAGAGCGCATGTACACCCTCCCGGCAATGTAAGGTTGAGCTGTAGCCATCTTTCGGTTATAGCTCAGGCACCAAGTGGTTACATCACATATCTAGGGGATGCCCTGGCCCTTCCTGTGAAGTGGTCCAACTGTGCAATGTATTTACCTACTACAGCAACACTAACATTTACACATGCATTTAAATTGCAGGCAAAATTACAGCTGGTTCCCATTTAACTGTCCAGTCACAGGCTAGAACAGGGGTGCTCAACCTTTTAAAATGCTTTCACATTGATGCACTGCGGTTTACCCACACCGCAGTGGCAGAGCAGTTCCTTGCTTTCCTGCAGCTTAGCTGCCCTTTGCAATAGACTTATATTATATCCTGCAGGTGTAGAGCACTTTCTGAAAGTGCACCAAACCCACAGGTAACAGAAGTCTATGGCTCAGTGAAGGTAACCCACAGCTGCACTGCACTGCACATGCAGATCACTTTGAAAGCAGCCCAGTAACCATTGCAGAACACATATTTCCATATATACACACATATACACTGTCATTTTAGTAATAAACATACCTTTAATGGTAAAATAAAATAATCGTCTTCTCTTCAGGTAACGCTGGCTGTTGCTGTCCCAGGCATAGTGCATTTGGTATCACTCCGACTGACAGGTGGCAGCGCTATGTAGGAAGCATTGGCTTATTCAGCTCTCCTCTGCAGCTGCTTTCTTCCTCTACCACCAGCTTCATTCACAACACTGATGCTCTTGGATGGTGGATTGGCCACCCGTGATCTGGGCTTGCCAAGCACACATCCCAGAACAGGAGGTCGCCACATTAGAGGGCACTGTGGGCCACTGGTTGGGCACTCCCGGGCTAGAAGAAGGGTCCAGACCTGTGAATGAAAGTGAAACTGCAGTAGATAAAAATCAGTACCACCCTGAGCCTCCATCCCCTCCCTGCTTAATTACACAGGGCTGTGCTGTGAAAAACTATAGGACTGGATAGACAATAATGGGTGTGATTGCCGCAATTCTGCCCGTGATCCCCAAAATGCAAAAATGACAAATTGTACAACGCTTGTTCAGGTGCCATTCAATTAATTTTCAATGGCACCTAAATGCGGATAAGATTTAGCTGTGATTCTGGCACGATAAGTAACACTGCAATTGTGGCAAACTGCAATGTGTGAAGCTGTCACCCAAAAGAAGCTCCTGCTCTTTTTTGAGTGACAAACTTTACGCGTTGCAAAGAGCGGCAATATCGCACCCAGTTTTGGGTGCCATTGAAAATGAATGGCACCTGAAAAAATGTTGTGCGATTTGTCATTTTTGCACAGTGTTTTGGGATCGCGGGCAGAATCGCAGCGGTTCTGCCGGCAATCTCCAGGTGTGAATGGAGCCTAATACAAAAACTTATTTGGAAGTAAAACACATACATATCTACATATTGAATGTTTATTTAGCGGTTTGTTTCATTTTTAACAGTGTTACATGCATATATTAAGGTTCCTCCTCACATTGAGACAAGATTACCTGAAAAAAAATGTAGATATGGACCACAATTTGCCAATACATTTGTAGCACCCTGAAGTTTAGGCAGGGTTGCTATCAAATTTATTTGCCAGGCGATAGTTGCTTTGGCCAATTGTTAGGAGATCAATTGATTTCCCCCTAATTCTGGAGTTGCTGCACTTCTCTCTTCTGTCACTAAATGGCATGGTAGCTGGTGACATTGGATAAGACAAGGGCATAGCAAGGACAGATTATGAATGAATGGGGTGTCTCAGCAGATTGGTGGTTTCTTTAAGCCCCTTGGCCTGCTGGGCGAGCCTGTTTATTTGGGTGGAGTCAGGTGATCGGGTTCTGTGACACCTGGATGGCTGTCTGGGTGGACGTGTGTTATGCTGCCCCAGGCTGCTAGGCCGGAAGCCTGAGGCCTATCCCAGAGGCTTCTGGCTGCTAGGCTGTCTGAGGGCCTATCCAGAAGCAGAAGAGCAGCACAGGGTTGGGACTGCAGGCTTGTGGTCCAACCAGAAGTAGTGGTTCAGCCGGATGGGGAACCAGCTGTGGTCGGAGGTAGAAGGGGAATCTGTCCCCACTAATGGACCATCCACCTTGTTATTGGAGACCACTGTGAGTAAGCTGAGGACAGTACCAGAGCAGACTTCTCATCAGCCGGGGACAGTGAAGAAGTGGGAAAACCTCAGCAAGTGAGAGGTCAGGGACCCAGCGGGACAGCAGAGGAGACGCTTGTGGAATGCCAAGCCAGGAACCCAGCAGGGAAGCGGGGGTGACGCTTAAGGAAGATACTGAGTGCTAACTATGAAAGAGCTCAGGGGATCCAGTGGCTATTGGATACGAAGTCTAGTGAAAGACTGGGAGTTTATTGAGCGATGATTCACAGAGAGTAATTGTGGAGTAAACAGAGAACTGTTTGTTTTGTCAATAGTTGAATATACTACCGTTAGTAACTACTACAAGACTGTTGCCATAGGAGACAGCGGTCCTACCTATACAGAAGTGGTGTCCGGCTGGAGGCCTTCACCTGTATAGCTGTCTTTCTATAGAAGTCTCGGAACCTGCTAATTATCATTACTTGTTTATTATTATTGTTATTGTTATTTAAAGTGTCCTGGCCCTAACCCTCTCTCCCCCAGTTCTGTTCAATAAATAAATCTCTTTGCATTCTAAAAGTGTCTGGCACCCACCATTTAATCTTGCATTGCACCCACCGTGCCTTTTAACCCACTCTACACAGAAGGATGTCAGCTGTCCCTAACTCTGGAGTTCACCATTAGGCTTCAGGGACCCCGGACTTTGCTACAAATTTTTTTAAGGAAAGTATGCTCATAGCCATAGATCTCTTGAGAATGCAGATGGCTGAATATGCTCTGTATTAGGATCATAAACAACTTAAGGGACAGTTTGTATCACACAGTATTATATTCTCTTTATAAATTCACATTATTATGTTGGCTGAGCACACTGAACACCTCTGAAACTCTCTTACAATCAACAAATACATTTATGATAATTTAACCCTTTTACTGCTGCAGTTATGCTCCCTTTTGTTTAATTCTCATCAGCTAAGCCAGGTCTCTAAATTTTTGAACTTTCCAATAAACACAGAGGGAATTCTTTGTGCCAATAGTCCCAGAGTACTACACTCTCTAATTGTGAAATATGTACAATTGGTCAAGGACACCACAGCACTGATTGGTTTTATACAGCATGGAGCAGAAGGTGCCAAATACACAATCAGACTTGCTTGAGTGACTCAGCATAGAGCAGTGGACACAATCAGCATAGCATCCACTAGGGAAAAATAATGGAACTAGGTATAGTGATTAAAGTAAAAGAATTTCAAAGCAATTTACAGGGCTTAAAAGATTGGAAAGTCATAGTTAGAACTGAAATGCAGGTTTGACCTACAGTATATAGCATACTTCCATTGGTCCAGCTTGGTGCAATGTAAGTATGCATATTTCATACCTAATGAGCCAGTGGAGAAGCTGACAATCATTGTAAAAAATGGTGATACTATTGTGATAGCCACAATCTACATGTTTTTTGTATTTTTAAAAAATGTATTTAAAGTGTACAAAAGTTTATTCTGACCACAAATTGTCATTGGCAATGAAAACCCAAGAAGAAGGGTTTAAATTGGTAAGTAGATGGTATAGGTGTCCTTTTACCCTCCATCAATTTAATCATGATATAGCCGATATCTATTGGCAATGTCATGCTTCAAAGGGAAACATGGTTCACACCTGGTGGGATTGCCCACCTCGGCAGATATTTTGGAAACATATTATTAATTTATACTGTAAACTTATTGATGCACCACCCGCTGTGGCTCTCCTGACCATGATTCCTGGGTCTCTAAAGTCAGCAAAAAAAGATGCGCTCAGACACATTCTGCAGCCGGAGCGATTATTCCCCGCCATTGGAAATCAACGTCTGTACCCTCCCTTGGGGAATGGACAATTAAACTAGACTTTAATAGAGACCTGGAATGGCTGTTGGCTCTAGAAATAGAAAAAGAACAGTTTTTCTACACCTGGAATGGTTGGTCAAAGTTTCAACACTCATCTGAGTTTCTGACTTGGGCAGTGGCAGCTGGTGGTAATTTTTTTTTTTGGGGGGTTGGCAAACAGTGCACCCACCGGCACTTACCCCGTCTATGGCAGGCAGTGCTTCTCCCGGGTGACTGCGGCTTCCTCTTCTGCGGCTTCCTCTTCCCCTGCTCTCCTCTGCAGGCATAGTGGGTGGTGGCTTTCCATGCTCTCCTCCGCAGGCATCATGATGGCTTCCACCATGTGTCTCCTCCCTCCTCCTCCTAGGCCAATTGGAATGCTTCTATTTTCGGCCAATTGGGAAACTGGGCTCTGACGTGCTTCGTGATTGGCCGGGAGGAAATCAGTGTGACAATAGCAAATATTCATTCGCTATGGTTACACAACTGGGTGGGATCAGGGTGCAGTGCTCTGTACCCCAAGCCCACCCTTTTTTAAAGCCTATTAGAGCCTTAAACTCGGATTGGAATCCATGTGTCCGGCACCTTGCATGTAGATAGGGGGGCCGGACGCATGGATGGGGGGCGGCGCCCCTAATGGACGGGCCCCCACTGGACTTGGGTTAAAGGAAATCCTATCACTGTCTCCACTTAACCATGATGGAATGTCCCTGATACCTTCCTCTTTTCCACCCTGGCCTCTACCCCTCCCCCTCCTTTTGTTGCTCCCCTTTTTTTATTTTTTACATATACTCCCCTCTTTTCTTTTTCCCTTTTTCTTTTTTTTAAGTTTAAGCGTGTGTAATATGAACAACACACATGTAGATGTGTTTCCCAATACAAGTATGGAATATATGATTATTTTAAATTTACCTACAATATTTGAATTCTACTTTAATAATTTTCTATATGTTAGTTTGGGAATGTACAACCTTGGTTTACAATAGGTGTACACTGTATTCTGAATATATATGCAGATGTTCCTTATACTTACATTTTTTTTGCCTACTGTTAATTTAACTTTCGTTCTACATATCTGAAAAAACTTTAAGAGTTTCTATGCTACTTTTTGCGGTGATTTGTATTTTTATTTTATTTATTTTTTGTATTGCTTGTGCCAAGCTAAGTATTAGCCCGGGTTCACACCAGGGCGGTGCGAATTCCAGCTACATTTTCTCTGTGAAGAGAAAATGTAGCTGTTCAGCGGTGCCGCTCCGTTCTATCAGCGCATCAGCTGAGCAGGAAGAGGGGGGAGAGGAGGGGGAGGTGTAGTGAGAACAAGGAGAGATTCCTTGTTCAGAACGGAATGCATCTGCGAATCAGATGCATTTCTATAGAGGTTAATGTGCTTGTAATTCGCACCTCAATGCCCAGAAAACACACACGTTTTTTTTGTGCAGTTTGTGCAGTGCTAATGCAACGCACATATGTGAACAAGATACATTCATTTGAATGTATTTTAATACGTCCTGCTAATTCGCATATTGCTTATTGGCGGTGAGGTGATAAGCCAATTGTCCTATTGCAAAAGTGCAATTCATTCATGTCTCTGTTCAGCAGGTGATGTGCTGCATTGCGCCGCTGTACAGTGCCATGGGATTCTGTACAGCACGCAGCGTCAAAATGCAGCATTTCTGCATTTTATCGCAGCATGCTGCAGCACAGCTCCGGGCCGTGTTGCAGTGTGAATGGTTAACACAGGAAAATGGAAAATTGTATCAAATACTTACCGTAATTTTCCTTTCCTGACGCCAATACATGGCAGCATACCTATGATATAGCTCCACCCCTATATCCACCAACAGGACCTGTTTAGCGCTTTGAAAGTCTGACTGAGAGCTACCTCCCCCATTCTCCGTACAGAGATCAGAGAGAGGGTTTAATGTTGCAAACTTAGTCTTTATTTTACAATAGACATAGAAGCTTGGATTGTTTTCCTCCCAAACTGTACTGTAGTAAGAGCTGCTGGATGCACCCTGTATTTTTTTAATGAACGTATGATGTGATGACCAGCTAGCCGCGTTGCAGACACTCCTGCCCAATGCCGCCCAAGAAGAAGTCATCACCCTGGTTGAGTGAGCTCTAACCCGGTGAATAGTTTTTACTATCCAGCCCGAGATGGTTCGGGCCAAGGCCTCTTTCCCTTTAAATTTTCTGGTAGGTATGATGAAAAGTCTGTCAGGACATCTGAATGTAGAAGTAGCCTGGAAACAGGCTTTGAGGACTTTTGGAATGTCCATCTTGTGCAGATCAACATCTGATTCCGCTGGGAAGGCCGGAAGCACCCATTCACTGGAGAGATGAAATAAATATCGATGCCACTTTTGGAACAAAGTGATCCAATGGTCTCAGCATAACCCTGTCTGGGAAGAACATGGAATAAGGTTTGGCTGTTCTGACACCCTTCCCCCTGAAGTTATAGCTATTGGGAAAGCCGTTTTTAAGGTGGTATCCCATAATGAACCGTCTTCTGTTGGAGCACAAGCAGGGTTTGCTAGAAAATTGAGGACTACTGCCAGGTCTCATTGAGGGAACCCATTTCTCTTGCGGGGTGCGTAGTATCGCTCTTATGAAGTGCTCCACCAGCAGGTTTGCCAAGATGACTGAAACTTGAACCTTACGTGAACTTAGGCTGAGCCCCAATCCAATCCAGATTGCAGGAAAGACAGGGTTTGAGATACATTTGGGTCACTAGGGTCAAACGGACATCCAGCTGAAAAGCTTGTGAACCTATTCCATATTCTGGAGTAGATGGCACTGGTTGACCGCTTTCTGGAACTCTGTAAAGTTCTACTAACCTCTGTAGAACATCCTAACTCTTGTAACCCCTGTGTCAGAGAACTCACGGTACCAATGCCTGTCTTCATGCAGCAGGGGCGAATCCTCACTCTGCGGGGGCCAGTACCCATGCGCAGCGTCCCCAATGGAACCGAACGAGCTCCGGAACGTACGGGCGTACCCGCGCACCAACACGAACGTGTGCGTGTCCTCGCACTCCAATGCGAACGGGTGCACGCACTCGCACGTCAGTGCGAACGGGTGCACGCACTCGCACGTCAGTGCGAACGTGTATGCGCACCCGCGCACGGACTTCCACCTCCACCAATCCCAGCTCAGAGCGCCCTATATAAACAAGGCCTTCACATGGTACCAGTGCTGGATCGTCTTCAGTCTGTTCCCTGAATACCTGCTTGTTATTTCCTGTTACCTTGCTCCTGATCAACCCGGCTTCCTTGACTACTCTTCTGGATCATCCCTACCTATTGGCTGCCCACTGCAATACTGACCTCGGCTCGGACTTCTTGACTACGGCTCTGCTCCTTGATTTTGTACCTCACCGCCTGCCTGTTGCCAACCTCTGCCTGCCCTTGACTACGAACTTGCCTTCCACCTTGTACCCTGTTTGCCAGCCAGTTGCCGACCCTGCCTGTCTTGACGTCGCAGTGCCTATACCCACCTGTCCGGCCACCACTGGATGTAGTCTTGGTTACCAACTTCCAGACCTGCTTTCCAGAAGAACCGGTATCTCCAAGCACCAGTCTCCCTGTTCCCACCACCAGGGGTGTTGGGACCGGAACCGTGCACGAGGCCACCCCCAGCATCCGGACTCCGCTGTAAGGTACGTGACAGTACGATCCAGCCAGAATGGAGTCTGAAGGGGGGGCCTCGCCTTTGGAAGCCCTGTGCCAGCAGATGGCGGCCCTTACCCAGGCAGTCCAGGGCCTGCGAGATGGTTATCACCAACTAGAACAGAGAGTGGAATCCATATCCCCAAGCTCTGCAACTCATCAGGCGACCATGGCATCCAGGACCCCCGGCCCAGCAACCTCCGCATCAGCACCCACAGTAATGGTGCCACCCCCAGAGCCTCGTGTGCCCCCTCCAGAACGGTTTTCAGGGGATCGCAGCAAGTTCCGTTCCTTCAGGAATGCCTGCCAGCTTTACTTCCTGCTACAACCTCGCACCTTCTCCCTGGAGAGCACTAAGGTGGGGTTCATAGTCTCACTACTCCAAGGGGAACCTCAAACTTGGGCCCACCATCTGTTGGAACAAGCCAGCCCTCTGCTGGATACCCTGGACTTATTTTTGAATGAAATGGCCAAACTATGATGATCCTCAGCGCGCCTCAACAGCGGAGGCCAACCTCCATGCCCTCCAGCAAGGGCGTCGGCCAGTGGAGGACTATGTAACAGACTTTAGGCGGTGGAGTTCTGACACCTCTTGGAACGACGCCGCCCTCCTCTATCAATTCCGCATGGGCCTCTCTGAGGCACTGAAAGACGAGCTGGCCCGTGTGGGGATCCCTAGTTCCTTGGAGGACCTGATCCAGCTGGCTATCCAGATAGACCATCGTCTGAGAGAGCGGAGGTCCAAGAGGACCAGTATTTGATTAAATGGAGAGGTTTTGGCCCAGAAGAAAATTCCTGGGAGCCAAAAACAAATCTTCATGCTCAGAGACTCATACAGGCCTTTCACCGTTCCCGCCCTCAAGGCCCGCTTCAAAGAGGCATCCGGAGGCTGCCCCTAAGGAGGGGGCAATGTCAGAGAACTCACGGTACCAATGCCTGTCTTCATGCAGCAGGGGAGAATCCTCACTCTGCGGGTGCCAGTACCCATGCGCAGCGTCCCCAACGGAACCGAACGAGCTCCGGAACGTGCGGGCGTACCCGCGCACCAACACGAACGTGTGCGCGTCCTCGCACTCCAATGCGAACGGGTGCACGCACTCGCACGTCAGTGCGAACGTGTATGCGCACCCACGCACGGACGTCCACCTCCACCAATCCCAGCTCAGAGCGCCCTATATAAACAAGGCCTTCACATGGTGCCAGTGCTGGATCGTCTTCAGTCTGTTCCCTGAATACCTGCTTGTTATTTCCTGTTACCTTGCTCCTGATCAACCCGGCTTCCTTGACTACTCTTCTGGATCATCCCTACCTATTGGCTGCCCACTGCAATACTGACCTCGGCTCGGACTTCTTGACTACGGCTCTGCTCCTTGATTTTGTACCTCACCGCCTGCCCGTTGCCAACCTCTGCCTGCCCTTGACTACGAACTTGCCTTCCGCCTTGTACCCTGTTTGCCAGCCAGTTGCCGACCCCTGCCTGTCTTGACGTCGCAGTGCCTATACCCACCTGTCCGGCCACCACTGGATGTAGTTACCAACTTCCACACCTGCTTTCCAGAAGAACCGGTATCTCCAAGCACCAGTCTCCTAGCCGCAGGCACCTGCGCCCTTTCGTGCCTCAGCACTCCCTGTTCCCACCACCAGGGGTGTTGGGACCGGAACCGTGCACGAGGCCACCCCCAGCATCCGGACTCCGCTGTAAGGTACGTGACACCCTGCCTTTCAATCTCCAGGCTGCTAAGCTTTTGTGATGGTTCCGGATGTAGGACATCTCCTTGCGACTGGAGATGAGTTGTAACCGGCAGAGTGATCGGTGGGCACACACTGAGATTCATTGCCAGAGAGAACCATGGTCTGTGAGGCCAGTAAGGTAATATTGTGCGGACTGTCAAATTCTCTGTCAACAATCTCCTCAGGAATTTCAGTATTAAAGAAATTGGAGGGAAGGCATAGGCCAGTTGCGCAACCCAAGGATGGGTCAAGGCTTCCGCCCCCTCTGCTAATGGATGAGGGTGGCTTAAGATGAACCGGCTCACCTTGCAGTTAGTTGATGAGGCAAAAAGACCAGTTGTGGACACCCCCACTCGTGGATGATCTGTTTGAACAATTCCCCCCTGCCCTGGATCTTGAGGGTTTTTCGCAGGTGGTGCCCCACCCTGCTGCGCTGGCATCTGTGTTAACAATGATCCATGGCTGCAGCCCTAATGGACGATGCTGTTTAGAGTTTCTTGTTTAGTCTACCACAAGAGACTCTGGCGCATCCGGCTGGTGATTCTGATTGGCTGGGCTAGACAAACTCTTCCACTGCATCAAGAAGCCTTATTGGTAAACTCTAAGTTTCCAGTGAGCCTTGGGGATCATCGGGATATTATGAAGCCATTATCCCGAGAAGATGCTGACATCACTGCTGCAGCCAATGCCTGTTGGATCTTCCTGGTTTTGGAGAGTTTATGCAGTGGCAAAGAAACTGTGGCTGCCTGAGTATTGAATTGGGCCCCTAGGTAGACCATATTCTGTGTAGGCTCCAGCTGGCTCTGGTAATGCCTGTACCCCAATGCAAATCTGAAGAACTGCTGGTATGACTGAAGGATCTCCTGGTTGAATAACCTGGATTATGGTACGGAGAGACTCCATCTTGAGTCTCCCTATCCAAATAAATTGATTCAGCCTCTTGAGGTCCTTCTGGAGGTGATCGTTTGAACAGCCAATAATGGACTGAATCCACCAATTTTGCCAGTGGTCTTGCCAGAACTGGGCCCTTTGGACAGCCTGGCTCCAACTGCCTCCTGGGCGGGCCTGGCATTAAAATGGCTTCTGGGTATCTGAGGGAGCTGCAGGGGCCTTAGCTCTCTGCGATCTTACGAAGGTTGACTGTGTACCCCTCCAACCCCTTCTGGATTTCTTGGATGGGCGAAAGCCTCCAAAATCCAGGTACCTGTTTGGCGCTTCTCTGGATGGTTGCTACCTCTGGCATCTGGACCTTCGATCTTGGGGCAGAAGACCTGATTTTCCTCCTGTAACCCTGGAGATGATACTCTCCTGTTTTTCAGCCAAACAGCGCCTTCCCATCAAAAGGCAGTTTATAGCAATTCTACTGTGAGGATGGGTCGGCCGTCCAGGGTTTTAGCCACAATGCTCTTTTGGCTGTGACTGAGCTGAGCATGGCTCTGGAGGACCATTGAATGATGTCTATAGCTGCCTCACCTGCAAAGTCTGCAGAGAGTTTTATCTCATCAAGAGCCTTGATGATTTTTTTCTTTTGGCAGCTGTTTTTTGAACGCATACTCCAAATTCTGCGCCCACACTCGCATAGAGTTTGCTACGGATGTTTGTTAAGCAATGGAGGTCTTACAAGCACCACCTTCCTGCGAGGTAAAACTTAAGTTCATGTCAATGCGTCTATCAAGGATATCACAAAGGGAGGCTGACAAAAGGAGGAAGAGTCTTCCATCGGAGGTGTCCCATTCTTGGCCAGTTTGGTGACTGCCGCATCCACCGTTGGTGGGTTAGATAAAAGGGGCTGTAGCCCCCTCCGTGAGTGGATACATCCTGAATAGGGATGAGCCGAACACCCCCCTGTTCAGTTCGCACCATAACCTGCGAACAGACCTAAAGCTTGTGTGAACTTTAGAACCCTATTAAAGTCTATGGGACTCGAACGTTCAAAATCAAAAGTGCTAATTTTAAAGGCTAATATGCATGTTATTGTCATAAAAAGTGTTTGGGGACCTGGGTCCTGCCCCAGGGGGCATGTATCAATGCAAATTTTTTTTTTAAAAACGGCCGTTTTTTCAGGAGCAGGGATTTTAATAATGCTTAATGTGAAAATAAAATAAAAGTGTAATATTCCTTTAAATTTCGTACCTGGGGGTGTGTATAGTATGCCTGTGAAGGGGCACATGTTTCCCATGCTTAGAACTGTCCCTGCACAAAGTGTCATTTTTGCAGGAAAAAAAGCTATTTAAAATCACTTGCGGCTAATGAATTGCCGGCTCCCGTAACACAGAGAACAGTCATTCATTGAAAGTCATT